>JALIGW010000001.1:299393361-299983361 GCA_023053685.1 Diadophis punctatus similis | reverse complement strand
GTGGCAAATAAAACACAGGATGGAATAAGAACACTTTGTTCTAATTAAAGGACAGGTTATTTCTTTTCTAAGGTTTTTAGTAGTTCCTGATCTGTCTCCAAATGGCATATGATTGAATGCTTCAACCACAATCGAAATAGAGCTGTAGCATGATCACATGTCCCCCCCCCCCAAGGTACTAAAGATCATGTAGAGTTGCAGAAGGCAACCCTTGTTACAGCTGGCTGGGGAATTCTGGGAATTGAAGTCCATCCATCTTAAAGTTGCCAAGGTTGAGAAACATTGGTTTAGAAGAAAGAAGGGAGTGGGGTAACTAAGAGTCTGTTATAATTGGGTAGCTAATAAATTCAAATAAGTAATCCTACTTTGGAGGATTCCCATTTTTCTTGAACATTGAGAGCACAAAGTAGTTTCAGAAGTAATTCATAATAATACTTGTGTTCAATATCAGTATTTCTGTTGTCTTGTTGAGGGACTGGAGGATGAAAAAGAGTCTTCAGAAAATGAAGCTGATTCAGACCATGCAAAGGGGATGCAAACTGATCTTTGGCCAAAGAAGACGGTTCAGGAGGGGCCACCATCGCAGCAGTCTCTCTGTCAACTCATACCTACTTCAGGGGGTCCCGAGAGGTCTGGCTGTGAGACACCTGTCAGCGTTGATTCCATTCCACTGGAGTGGGACCACACCGGAGATGTGGGAGGCTCTTCCTCCCCTGAGGATGAGGAAGAGGATTCATTCTTCAGCGCACTCTCAGGTAAATTCCAACCCACCATCCTATCCAGAAATGTTAATACTCTCAAATACACAAACAGTTACATAATCCAAATATACACAAGCAGTTACCCAGCTTTTAATTTTGAACCCTTGGTAATTGAGCTTTGCTGTGCTCGAAATTCATTCATAACCATTTTATATATTACACAGAATGAGATGGAAAGGTAAAATGGAAGCTATCGAGACCTAAGAATTAAAGATAAATTTGTTTAGGCTACCTTAAAATGCAACATTGCAATTCAAAATATAATTCTAATAATTTGCCCTATGAGAGCCAGTGAACTGAAATGCAGTCATTTGTCAGTATTCATCCCCTAAAGATTATACTGTAATATTGTTCTCCAATGAAAAAGCTATACATATCTGGATATTAGGGGAGAATATGAAGAAAAAGATATATTGGACATACAGAAATGCATTATAACACATAAATTGCCTACAAAATCAGAACACTCGGCAGAACAAAAATCCATATATGAGAATAAAAAGGGGATAGAATTAGGATGAGAGTGAAAAAATTAAGAATGGATAGATGGAGAAATGAACATATTTATCCATCATATCTGAACGGAACAATTTCACTCTACAACTGTGGACAGTGCAATATTTTTGAAGGAGAGGAGAGGTTCTCAGCTTGGCAGTAAACTATACCTGACATGTTGACTTGAAATAGATTCTGGAGAGCTACTGTTAGTCATATTGTACTGTGCTGCATAATATTGACAAATAGACCTGCTATAAAATAATGTGCTTATGTTGGTAAAGCATCATTACATGCTGAAAACTACCACATCAAGTGAAAAATTTAGCATAGTCCTTCCTGATATGCTAGCTACTTAAAGCAGGGAACTTGTTATGCTGATAAACATCTAGGGGGAAAATGAACCTTTTCTATCTCAATACCTTTTTGTTCAATTTGTTCTTATTTATTTTCTTTATTAATCAAATCTACACACTGCCCTCTTACTATCTAAGTGACTCAGAGTAGTTTACAAATTACATTCAGCAAAGCTTTAAATGCGTAGATAGGAAAGCAAGAAGTAATTATGAGGAAAAAAAACAATGCTGTGAATATTTCACCCGGGGAGAAGTTCTGATTTCCTATTTCCCATGTGGACTTCTCAGGTAGAAAATCAAGTGGAAAATACTGTGAATTGGGTAGGATACACTTTATATATGTACTACTTAAGGAGAAAGTGATCCTTCTCCCTTAATGTATTTGCAGTTGCCGCATATACTTTTAAAAAATATTTCAGAAGGCATTTTTAAAATATGAATGTGGCTTTCCCTGATCAGAGGCTGGCTGCAATCATTGTTTGAAAGCCTTGTATTTGTGGTCTTTCTGATATCAGCAAACATTGCAGGAAACAGAAATCATAAACCTAATAAAGAAGAAAACATTGAGGGCCTTTGCCCATTTATTTATTTTATCTATATCAGGGGTGTCAAACTTGCGGCCCCGTGGGCTGGATGCATCACGCGCTGGCCACGCCCATCCCCATTTTTAGCAAAGGGGGGAAAGTCGCAATGCGTCGTGTGACAATGTGACAACGCGAGTTTGACACCCCTGATCTATATATATATATAGTGGCTTTTTCTTCTTTTGCCTTTTCTTCTTAGAACTATTAGGAAAATTAACAGTTTTAAAAGAATAGCAAAAAAGAGATGAACAGTGAATATTTTTATAAGGCCATGTAGCTAAATGCTTGCTGCCTATATACTTTACTTCAGGGCATTTTGACCACTAGTTTTATTTGGAAAAAGAATGATCAATTAATAGATATTTAACAGGATCCATCTGGGGCTGCTATAATGCTACATTCTTGTATGGTGGGAAGGGAAGAGTGAACAGACTCTTTTGCAAAGCAAATGGTGACGTTATTCTTTTTTCAGATGTAGAAATCACTGAACATCCTGAGGCATATCTTAAAATGACCACAAAAGCTTTGAAAGCAGCTTCTGGTAGGCACCTGCTACTGCATGTGTCTCAACATGACAGTTTCCCTGTGCCGCACGCTGTGCTCTTCACACCTTCCTCATATGCAGGTTTCTGATTCTCTAGCTTGTATCAACACCATGCACCAATTGGCTCATGGTGGGTTCTCTTTTTTTGTTTTGTTTATTTGATGCTACACCATCCCCACATGTCTCTACCTAAGTTAAGATGGTGCATTTTTAGTTCTCCATACCAGTATAAAAGCATCAAAGGCCTTTCTTGCTTGTTCCTCACAATGTGGCATGCATCGACAGTTTTGCTGGTTCTTTTCACCTGTAGGACAACTTAGCTTTGTTTTAAAGCTCCCTTTGCCATTCAGTTTAGGATCTGACAGGACAATCTGGATCCCTCTTTACATTTGTAGCCCAAAACGAATGAGCACGCATTACTCTTTAGAAAAACTAAGGTCCAGATACCTTCTTGAATGGAACCTGTTACAAATATTAAAATCTTCGTTGACCAATCACATTCTCAGCCCAAGAAGCTGAATATGTATTGATATTTCAGACAGAAAAATTGAGTGACATCTCTCTAAAAGTCTAATGGTAAAAAAAATATAATGTACTAAATAATTACCATTAGCTGACCTATAATGCAATCCCCAAAGCTGCCTCCTGAAATAAGCTACAGTACCTCGTTCTGCTTACTGTTGGGGCCATGCATCAAGCCCAGAACTGCTTTTCAACCTTTCCCAATCTCTTCTTTTTTGATGGTGGTAAGAACTCATATTTTCTTTGGGCATTTTCAGAAAAAAAATCCTCATCACTGCATGGCTCTCATTTCACTGTCCATGAAACACTGCTGAAACATGTTTGCAAACAAGCATGCTTTGCAAAACAAATGGCAATATTATCCATTTTTTGTCATGCCATCCTTCCTTCTCTATAAATGCTTTTAATTATTTTTTTTCTCCCTTCACCCTTACATCTAATTTTCTGTGGCTTTCTTTTACCATGTCGCACAACAGGGAAATCTGCTGAAACTCACATATGGCATCCTTCAGAACACCCAGTTTGCCGAAATCATTCATACAACCAGGAAGAGATGGTTAGAAGTGTCTTATCAAACAACGAAGATTCCAGCGCATCCTACAAACCAGGCAATGTAAGTCTGGGACGCCTATAGAGCAGGGGTCTCCAACCTTGGCAATTTTAAGCCTGGAGGACTTCAACTCCCAGAATTCCCCAGCCTGCTGGCTGGGGAATTCTGGGAGTTGAAGTCCACCAGGTTTAAAGTTGCCAAGGTTGGAGACCCCTGCTATAGAGCATGAAAAAACAGGGTTAAATTAGCTGGTAACAGACAGGCTAACTAAATGTTACACATGTATAAGATAGTGGAGCTTTTTCAAGGGAAGAAAATTTGGAGAGTGGGATATCAAATTATATTTCATTTATAAATTTCTCAATGAAGAATAGATAGCTGTGAAACTGTGCTATAAATGTGAGAAGATGATATATTGCCAGAAGACTTATTTACTTTCTATTCTGTGTATTTCAGGTGAAACCATTGAGCACCAGGAGTATGGATGACATAAAAGACATTTCCAGGATCTTGCCTAGTAAAGATTCTCAAGGTAGCCAGGACTTCATTAGTGTTTCAGCCATAGAGAAACAGCCAGGTATGTTAGCCATGGTTCCTGTTAATTTTTTAAATATATTTGTTTACCTGTGAAGATAACAATTATTTAGGATTTAATTTTTCTCCATGTAATAGCATCATCAAAGTTAAATTTCTAGTAACTGAAAAATGGGGAATAAATAAATAAATAAATAAATAAATAAATAAATAAATAAATAAATAAATAAATAAATAAATAAATAAATAAATGTAAGCTCTTTAAATCTCAACAGAAAGAGAAAAGGAGCAGAAAAGAAGCAACTGTAATATGAATAGATGCTATTACAATGATTAATTTAAAATACAATAATCAGAATTTCTAATATACAGCGGAAAGATGATCAAAGAGATGAACAAGCTGAAATTAAGATTAAAAAAGCAAGGGAATTTGACAGAAAAAAATCAAGCATTGATCAGACCAAACGACCAAAACTTTGAGATGTTCAACTTATGCTGAAACATCATTACAAAAAGTCTAAATGGATTTCCCAAGTGACAAAAATTCCATAATCTAAGCTTTACAAAAGAGAAAGGTCTATTTATATGTTCCCATTCTACTCCAGATTTGGTAAAATAGTACCTTGAGTAAGTAGTTGGGAAGGAGCACATTAAATAAAATAGTCCTTCTGGTCCCAAAAGTGTCTCTGCCTTTATTTCTGGCTTAATGTTCACACACAGGGGAATTAGGCTGGCAGAATCCAGAGGTATACATTTCTATTTTTGAATAATCCTTCCTCTAAATACACTTTTTGGAAGTTGAACTATAAAAAGCAGTGAGGCTATTTTGCATGTTTTCTCTTTGTAGGAAAATTCATGGGAAAAGTTAAAATTAAGATACACCACACTACTGTTCTGAAGGGGTATGACCAGCGGTGGGTTGCTCCCAGTTTGGCCCCGTTCTGCAAACCGGTAGCGGCGGTGTTGGGAGGCTCCGCCCACCCGCCCGGGATGCTTCTGCGCATGCCAGTAGCAACAGGTTTTACAACCCACTACTGGGTATGGCCCCCTCCTACCATCTGCCATGACCTCATCTCAATTTATTGCATTGTGCACTGCAAATGAGTTGTGGAAATAATACAATTACAAAAAAAACCCTATAGATAATGTATTTACTGTAATACTAGTAGAGGCACAGCACTTAAAATGCTATCCTGAAATTAACTTGATTTGACCCAATTTTTTTTTAACTGAATAATGTTGTATTAAACTGCAGGGACTATTGAGAGATGGGAACTCCTTCAAGTTCAAGACCTAAGCAACAAGCTGAGAATGAAGCAAACGTGGCAGCAGTGGCAACAGCTGAACGCTGACCTTACCAACATTGATATTTGGCTGAATAAAATGGAAGAGGAAATGGAGGGGTTGCAGGAGGAAGAACCACAACCAGTCAACAGTATTCAGGCCATAGAGCAGAGAGTCAAGAAACTGAAGGTGATAAAAAAAAAAGCTGAAAAAGAAAAATAATCTCTTTAATCAACACATGCAGACAGATTGCCTACTAGCCTTGCAATCTGTTTTTTTTCAACAGTGGATATTCAGAAGTTGCTCGGTACTTCTTTCAATTTGCCTAATATAGGTAGTCCTCGTCTTACGACCACAATTGAGCCCTAATATAGGTAGTCCTTGACTTATGACCACAATTGAATTGTAAAGCAAGACAGTTATGTGAATTTTGCCCCATTTTTTTTACCTTTCTTGCCACAGTTAAGTGAATTGCTGCAGTTGTTAAGTTAGTAAGACGCTTGTTAAATGACATAGGGCTTCCCTGTTGATTTTGCTTGTCAGAAGATCACAAAAGGTGGTCATAGGATCCCGGGACACTGCAACTATCATAAGTACATGCCAGTTGCAAAGCATCTGAATTTTGATCGCGTGATCATGCTGCAACGGTTGTGTGAAAAATGGTCATAAGTCACTTTTTTCCAGTGTCGTTGTAAGTTCAAACGGTCACTAAATGAATGATTGTAAGTTAAGGACTATCTGCAGTCCCACGAAAGCACTGTCTGTGCATGTGCATGCAAACAATGCAAGTTGCAAATCTCCTCTTTCACATCCTTTGTGCAGTCTTTGTCTCTGGGTGTTGCATTTTCTCCATTCTATACCATGCTGATGACAGTAGGGCTCTTTTGGGTCAGCAGTCCACCCGAAAACCACTTGATATAAACTGAGGTTCAATCATTATAAAGCTCTCATAGTATAGCAATAGATCCCAGTGAAATGAGTGGATCCAACTTTCACACGTTGTGTTTGGAAAGCGCTTGTGCTTTTGATTAAACACAGGACTTTACAATAATCAAGATGTCCTGTACTAACAAAAATAAAACCAACTTCGCTAGTTTGAATGTAGTTTATCAGCTTTCCAATTTGCAGAATACACTGTAGAATACTAATAATCAATTTGTAGAACACACTGAGAGCCAGTGTGGTGAGGGAAAAAATATCTGTCTGGTTCAGTTCCAAGCCGGGAGAAAGGAACTGGAGACAAAATAGAGACTGGAGGCTGATTGGAAAGAGGGTTTAATGGTGAACAGAACCACCAAGCATATGGTTCTAGGCAGCTTACCACATGGAGTTGAGAATGAGGGGTTTTTATACCTTCTCTTGAGCTTTGCACTTGAGCTTCCTGTTCCTGTGCAAGAACATGTATTCTATTGGCTATTATCAGACTCCCATGGGGCCATGTAGGGGTTATGTAGGGATCATAGCTGGCCCTAGAGGCAAAGTAGAAATCCTAGGTGTTTCTCTGAGATAACTTTGGTTGAAGTTTGGTCTGCTCAGAGATGATGCAATGAAGGAGCTTGTGTTCTGAAAGGGTGTTGGGCAATTCCTATTATGGCTTAATAGCTTTGCTCTGTGTTGGATCTTGAGTGAAGGTATTTGCTTATGAATAGAGCTATCTAGATCTCAATAAGCTCTTTATCTCTTTAAGTGCTGACATCTGCTGAGGGCTATTAAGAAAGGTGGGGGCTGCTTTCTTCTCCCAAGAGCATGTTTCTCCATTCCTCCTTTAGGGAAATATAATATTCTGCCTTTTTAATATTTCCTAAAATATTTCATTCTTCTAGGAGAGGGATGGATGCTAACTTTCTACAGTGGTTTAGCTAAGATGGTAGTCTTGCTCAATCAGAGTCCAATCTTTGTTGTTGGAAAGTCACTAGGTGTCTGGGCCAATCACCTCTCAGCCCAGCCTCCATCGTAGGATTGCTATGGTGGAGATAGTGGTGGAGGAGGTAGTCCTATGAACATTTCACTGAGCTCCTGCAGTAAAGGTATATCTGGTCACGAAGGCTTCTGACCATGACCAAATTGGGTTCCAACCAAAAAATTTCACAATTTTGTTTTCGCAGTCAATTTCCCCTTCCGCGCCATTTTTTTTGTAAGCGCCAAATTTGCAAAATTAGGTTCGGGTCACGACCAAATCGGTTTGCAACCAAAGTTATGGAATGAATTATGGTCGTGACCAGAGGTTTTACTGTACATCTAATAAATATAATGAATTTTTTCCAACCTTATTTTGGTGCTGCTGCTTAAAATCACAGTTGCTGCTTACTTTTTTTTTAACAAAAAACTCAAATTTTTTGTTTGTTTGTTTCCTTATCAGGATATGTTTAAAGCCTATACTAACTACAAGGCCCTTGTACTGTCTGTTAATCTGACCAGCAAAGATTTCAAGCAAACAGACAGCACTGGATGCAAAGAGCTTCAGAACAGACTTCGACGGGTAAATTTACGATGGGAGAAGGCAAATATTTTACTGGAAAACCGGAAGAAGAATTTACAAAAAGCTCTGATTCATTGCCAGGTAAATAGCACAAATAGTACATTATGTTTGTACCTTATTATTAACAAGTTAAAATTACTAGGTTAGCAAAGGCCTATGTACAGGCAGCCTCTATGTTTGCTCAGTGACCATTTAAAATTATGATTAACAAATAGTGGTTACAGCCAGTCCTTGGAGTTCTGGCCATCCCAGCAAACCATTCCCCCATAGTCACATGATCGCAATCTAGGCACTTAGCAACCAATTCACACTTAAAGTCAGTTGTGGCACCTTACAGTCACATCAGCACCATTTGCAACCTTCCCTGACAGCTTCCCCAGAAAGTCAGTGGGGAAGCCAGAAGGGAAAATCACAAATCACTGAGGTAATGCTCTCCCATCTTTGCACTCTATCCCACAGCCCTGTCTTGTGCATCCAAACTGTGCCTTCCATGCATCCCCTCACATCGCATGCTTCCCAACTCACAGTACATTCTTTTGCACTTCATGCACCGTCCTCAGCCCTCACCATGTGTCTTGCACACCGTTGCACACCCTCCCCAACCCACACTGCACCTCCACTGCACACCTCCTGGCTTTGTCCCCCCCCCCATCCAGCACTAGCTACTTACCTAAGTCTTGCAATTTGTTGCCCTCGTGACTTTGGCTGTGGGAAGTTGGCAGAAAGTTGCCTCATCTAATAACACCCAACAACATGGGATTTGATTAACAATGGCAATTGGAACTACTGCCTTGCTAAGCAGTACAGTTGTATTTTACAACTGCTTTGTTTAATGATGAAAATTCCAGTGCCAATTGTAAGTTGGGGGACTACTTGTAGTTTTAATGAATCGGCTGCCATAAAGTTACACCTTGAGGTTACTTAATGTGTTTTTATCTGATTATTTTCTGAAAAATGAGCACTTGTTTCTGCAGGATTTTCATGAACAGAATCAGAAACTGCTGCTGTGGCTGGCTGCTGCAGAGACACGGAGGCACCAAGCACAAGTTAAGGAGCCAAATGCCGATCCTCATAGAATACAGGAAAGTCGAAAGGAATTAATGGTAAATTTGGAGAAAAAACAAACAAACCTGGAGCATCTAGAGACAAACTATTGCATCTCTGTTATATTCAGCACTATGCACTGGGCCTCCCTTTGAACAATGGGACTTGCTGTACTCCCCACTACAGAGCTCATAAATCTGTTCCATAAATTTCATTAAATCATCAAATCAGATTTGAAAATGTTCAGTGGGAAGCAGACTCTAGATCAGGGGTGTCAAACGTGATTTCATTGAGGGCCACATCAGGGTTGTGTTTGACCTCAGGGAGGGGCAGTGTGTGTGTGGCCAGGGTGTGTGTGTGACCAGCTCGACATCACTCATGTCAGGGGTACTTGTGGTGACCAAGTGCTAAGGCAGGACTTCCCTCAGACCCTCCTTCACTCTCATTATAAGCTTCCTTCCTTCCTTCCTTCCTTCCTTCCTTCCTTCCTTCCTTCCTTCCTTCCTTCCTTCCTTCATTCATTCATTCATTCATTCATTCATTCATTCATTCATTCTCTTGTTTTTCCTTCCCTCTTCATTCTTTCTTCTTCCTTCCCCTCTTTCCTTATTTTTCCTTCCTTGCTCTCTTCCCATCTTTTCTTCTTTTTCTTTCCCCTTGTCCCTTCTTGCATGCGCAAATGCAAAAGGGGAAACATTTCTCCTTTTGTTTTGTTTTGTTTTTAGTTTGTTTTGCTAGTCGTCTGCCAGCGAAAATGGAGCCCGTTTTCACTGGCAGAGGGATGCAGGAGGCTGTCACGTCTGAAAAAGGGGTATGCGGCCCTCCCGAGCTCCATTTTCGCTGACAGAGGAACCGGGGGCCAGTCCTTTGCTGTTTCCAGGGCAGCCAGGCCAGATCTAAGCCTTGAGTTTGACACCCCTGCTTTAGATAAACCCAGAAACATATACCATCAACCTGGGTCACCTATCATGTAATTTACATTATGGCTTATTGTGATTTTGTGTTAGCATGTTATATGAACCTAGCTGTTCTGATTTATAAATAGTTAAGTTTTAATGTATTTTCCTTATTTTGCCGATTTTTATTTTTGCTTAGTGCTACTTACCTTTTGAAGTGCCCATGGCATGTTATGCAGACCTATCATTATATCATAGGTCATTCATTCTCGATTTAGAATTATATATAAACAAGGGATCCAACCAACCATGGTTATTGCAACCATGGCCTATTGCAAATGTAGGGATCCAAGCATGGTTGATTCACATGTATTTGATAGGATGTTGGAATGCCAAGCATCTGGTTTTGGCTTTTTGGCATTGGAGTCCTGTTTGTTGTCCTAATATATGTTTAATTCACATGAAGCATGGTTCATTGGAAAGTATTGTTATATTGTTTGCATGTATAAAGTCCAGATGTTCAGCTGCATCTCTAATCCAAGACTCCCTTGGAAATACTACAATCAGCCAGAGTGAAGTGAGTGGATGAAATAGTGTATGATTCTCTAGGCGGCAGCTTCCTATGGTTGTTAATGTTTCCTCTTATATATTATCAGCAACTGGAAAAAGAGCTTCTGGAACGGCAGCTTCAAGTAAATACTCTACAGGAAATTGCTGCATATTTGCTTGTCAAACCTGACGGAGAAAAATATATTGAAGCTAATGAGAAGGTCCATGTTATTGGGAAGAAGCTTAAACAGCTTCTTGAAGGAGTTTCATGTGACTTAAAGGTCTCACAAGGAAGACAGGTAGGTTGGACTGTAGTTT
This sequence comes from Diadophis punctatus similis, assembly GCA_023053685.1. Taxonomy (NCBI): domain Eukaryota; kingdom Metazoa; phylum Chordata; class Lepidosauria; order Squamata; family Dipsadidae; genus Diadophis; species Diadophis punctatus. The sequence continues at coordinate 299,972,445 of JALIGW010000001.1, read as the reverse complement.
GATTACTAAAACTCTAACTTTGGAGAAATAACAGAGGTAAGGCTTTCTTCTTGTTGTTCCTCTAGGACGTAAGTGCCGGTACATTTCAGGTGAATGGGGAAGAATTGGATTCCGGAACCTATCAATTATCAGAGAAATCTCCTGTTTCTAAAAATAAGGCAAGTTGTTTGGTGGTTATTTTGTAAAAGACTTTTTCCCCTTAATTTGTTTCTTTTTCTCTGTCATCATTCAGTCTTGATAGGTAGTCCTCGACTTACAACCATTCGTTTAGTGACAGTTCAAAGTTACAGTGGCACCGAAAAAAGTGACTTGTGATGGTTTTTCACATGGCTGTTGCAGCATCCCCATGGTCACGTGATCAAAATTCAGATCAGGGGCGGGTTGCTTACTTATCGATACCGGTGCACTGTGCGCGCATCTCCACATTTTGTGCACTCGCTCGCTACGCACGCGCACGCCCCCTTGCACAATTTTGCTTCTGCGCATGCACGGAAGCAAAATCTCGCCAAAATCTCGCGTGCGCGTCCCCTCGCAAGATTTTGGCGTGATTTTGCTTCCGCGCATGTGCAGAAGCAAAAAAGCCAAAAAAATATTTTAAAAAGATGGCGATGCGCGCGACGGACTGGCGAAGACAGCACCGGAGCGGTCACGTGCAAATTGTGCAGTCGGCCTCTCCCTACCGGAGCTGTGCACTGGAACGCACCGGTAGGAACCCACCACTGATTCAGATGCTTTGCAACTGGCATGTACTTATGACAGTTGCAGTATCCCAGGGTCATGTGATTACCTTTTGCGATTTGACAAGCAAAATCAACGGAGAAGCCAGATTTCACTTAACAAGCGGGTTACTAACTTAACAACTGCAATGATTCTTGCCAACAACTGTGGCAAGAAAGGTAAAAAAAATGGGGCAAAATTCACTTAACAAATGTCTTGCTTAGCATTGGAAATGTTGGATTCAATTGTGGTTGTAAGTCGACGACTACCTGTATATGCTTTCAGGTACTGCCCTTCATGGTTTTGCCCACACCATCAAGTAAATTCCATTGTTTGTGTAAATGTTAAGGGATACTTTATCTATATTAGTATATTCTTGGGACCCCATTATAACTGGCAGTATAGACACCATGGCGGAAGGGATGCATTGTATAGCCAAAGTACTGCTGGGCTGACTATATTTATATGCAATTTAAATGTGTGTGTCTTTTGCACATGCTATTGCTTTGAGGTTTTAATTTTTCAAGGCCAGCAGTAGTAATCATGTTTTAAATATCTACAGGTTGATGAAAAGAAGATCCTGCAGAGTAACACCAGCAGCAATGTTAGGTAATGCTTTTCAGTAAACAGTTTTTTTTCTGTGAACTAAAAATGAGTATCAAAATCTTCCAGTAGATTTAGAGTCCAGTAAGAAATATTGATTATTTGAAGGCAAATTTGCTTAGCTGTAGAAAATGCTGAACAACTTAGGGTCATGTAGAAGGAAGGAGAGGTGATGTAATTCTTTGTGCCAGACTCCCCTGCCCCTCCAAAAAAATCCCCAAAGTCCCCAATGAATGGATGAATATTTGTATTTCCCTTAAAAAAGAAATTCATTTGAGTTTGAATTGAATTCATTGGATTCTCCTTCAGTGACATAAATTGTGTCAGAAATGTGGAAGGGAGTGAAAGAATCAGTCTTCTCTTCTTCTCCATGGTCCAAAGCAGGGTAATTGCATGACCACAATGTCATGTTGAATTCAATTGTTAAACACTAGCTCAGGGGTCGGCAACCTTAAACACTCAAAGAGCCACAAAGGTCCTAACCGGAAGCCCCCCCCCCCTGTTCCATATTAGAAGTCACTGGGGTTTGTTCAGTGATAATAATCACACTCAAGTTGCCTGTTGCAGATTTCTTATGCAAATGTCAATAAAATAAATGCACATAAGATACATCAAATCCTTTCATATGTGCTCGCAGGAATTGCATGCTGAAATCAATGTCCGCAAACAATGAACTAATATTCTCTATATCCCATTCAAGCCAATAAAATATTGCAATGTTAATCTTGGAGAATATCTATGGGATCACTGTAGTCAAAAAGGATTGGATGGCCAATTAAATATATATTTTAAAAAACAGAAAAATGGAGATGATGTTGGTAGAGAAAATACATGAAGGTCTACAATGATATAAAATGGCCATGCCAAATGTGAGTCTGAGAGTTGTGACATTAACGCATTGGGAACATGCTGTAACTGCACATGGTTTTAAAGGCAACATTAACTCTTTAATAAGACATGTACCTGGCATGCAGAAAACTTTCATTTGGTCCATGCATCTCCAGACAGTTCTTCTGTCTTCTGAGATCCCCAAGAATAGTGCAGAAATTATTGTACTAAATGAATTAAAACCTTGGAACATGCATTCCCCAAAGTTAACATACGTAGCTTTAAAAGAAATCTGGCATTGTGACTTATGGACAATACTCAATAAAGCTCTCAGTCTGTATAATTTACTGCTTCATCATAAATGCTGCAAATCTTATTTAACTCTTAAAATTTCTGAGATTTTAGTAAAGATTGCCCACAAATTTTCAAGCAGAGCATTCCTTGATATAGCGATAAAAGTTCAGCTTCTCAAGAATTTGAACACTCTACTATTTTTGCATTGTTGAAGAATTACATTTTGTGCACAGCCTTCACAACATCTATTCTATCTTGTCCTATTGTCCCCCAAAACTGAAAAATCTTGTTGGATAGGAAGTGAAATGAAAGAAAAAGCCAAGAAAGTCCAGTTGCCTTTTGGAAAAAAAGTCCCTTTGGGACAACCATGATGAGAAGCTCCATAGATGTCTTCTCCTCTTCAGTCTATATTTTACAAAGGCTCAGTCAGCGTAAGGACAGTTGGGCTAAAAAATGCCTGGCTGCCTTTTTTGCATTTCTTTGTTAAATTCCTTCAATCTTACTTCATGTTTAACAGATGATTTTTTAAAAATATTATCATATTTTCCCATTACATTAAAAAAAACCATTTTAACATATTGATGCTATAAACTTACATGTCCTTCAAACGTTCCTGAGATAAATTTCAGAAGTATTTCTTTACAATACCTTCACAGATACATCTACACACAAGAAATTGGTCAATGGGTGACTGTAAAAACAAATGGCAATGTGTAAATGTGCTACCACAGATCAAACACTAGATACATCAGTAATAACCAAACACAGTACTCTCTAAGGACAAATCTCACAATTGCTTAATGGTGTCAAATAAAACATTTGGTGTCTATATACCCTGTTTCCCCCAAAATAAGATATCCCCTGATAATAAGCCCAATTGGGCTTTTGAGTGCATGGCAATAAGGCCAAGCGCTTATTTCAGGATTCAAAAAAATATAAGACAGGGTCTTATTTTCAGGGAAACACCGTAATTGTTCCTATAAGATAAACAAAGCAAAATGAAGAGAAAGACACTATATGGTGAAGTGTAATGAATAGATGCAGCAATGGGAAAAATGAGGGAAAAATTACAGAGACCAAGGGAACATGAATCCCATTTCCTTAATAATTTCTCTCCATTTTACTTAACTGTGTATAACATGGTAAAGCTAAAAAAAATTATCAATCAAATTTTGAAACTGCCCATCTCCTTCACATAATTATTCTGTCAAAAAATTTTCTGGTTGCAAGTTATTTTTTGTTCCATTCTTAATTAAGTAGAAGAGTTACACATTATTTGTGCAAATCTTTGAGGATATTTTTTTTCTTTAAGGAATACAGATTTATATACATTTGCCTAGCATCCATACTTTTTGAAAACAAGTTCCCCCTAGAAAAAAAAGGTATAGCACAGCTCCTTTTCATGAAAGTAAGGAGCAAAGCTAAAGCTTTTCGGGTGAAAATTAAAGGTGTTCCTTTATGTTTCTTTAGGGCGATGAAAACATATAGCAAAAAAAAAAATATCCAGTAAAGTACTTTGTGCAGATACAAAAGAGGCTTAGCTGGAATAATCCAGAAATGTAGCTATACTTCACTGTTGCAGAAACTTCAAAGGAGTCTGATGCCCTTTTGCAGATGGACAGATTTGTTATGGGATCAACCTCAATGGACAAAGAACTCTATTTTGCAAGAGTGGTTGTGGGCTCTCCTATACTTCTTTTATTCTATTTGGTTTTTATGTTTTCTTTCCTCAAGATAAAAATGGAAGTAGGAACCAGAGACCACTGGGGAATCAAACTGAATGGCCAAGCTCACCACCACCACCCCCGGCCCATCCGAAAGCCAGCAAAACAATCCAAAACTCTGTTCTTAAATTCTGCCATTCTTATATGTAGCTGATGTTATCACATGTGCAGCTGGGTGCTGTAAGTGAAAGATGCATAAAGTCCAGTTCAGAAAAAAAATGCATTTATCAGACATTGGGGAAACTATGATGTTGAACTTCCTGCTGCATTCTATAAAAACCCCAAACACTGAATTTTGTCATTGTTTTCATAAGCGCACAGGAAAAGTCAACCATGAGACGGAATTCCAAAGGTTGAGAGAAACAACAAGGAAGCCTTTTCTCACGTGTCCAACATACAAACCTTGGAATGGAGGGGCGTCTTTAAGAGGGTGTCCCCTGTTGAACTTTAACATGACCGAATATAATCAATTTAAATGATTCATCACGATTGTTTTTTTAATTATTCTCAGTACTTATGGTTGTTTAAATGTAAAATATAATGTGGATGTTTTAGATGTTGCCTATATTTTACAAACTGCCTTAGAATATGTTATATGTAGAAAGAATGAATGAATAGATTTTCCTGACCAGACAGGATGAAACTGAGATGTGTGATCTTATATTCGAAGAAGTTTAGGACTTTAAAAATAAAAAAACAATTAATTGTACCCCAAATAGAACTGACAACAAGCAGGGGTGTAAGATCTTCTCAATATCGTGCCTAACTTAGTAGCCTAGTTATGAAGGTCTATCAATGAGAGGTCAAGGGACATAATGCATGTAATTATGTCTTAAATGAATATAGCTATCTAAAGGTAGAATGTGTGATTCACTATTTTATGTTATTGTGGCTTACTGTAGCTGTTACTGATCTTGGTTGCCCCATTTTGTATCAGTTGAACTTTCTGGACACTTCTTAAAGAGAACCCAACATGAAGAGCAGTGTAGTGCGGCACAGTTCACGGTTTCCAGGTTCTGGTTCAGGGATACTAAACCTTGCATTCTTAAGGGCATTTCCTAGGCTAACTTCTTCATCCCAGGTGCCTGAATATAAAACTCACATATCATGCAGATGATTTTGCAAGCTTTAGAATAATGTATGCATTTAGATATTCATATGGAACAATAATGCATACACTATTCCTTAACTGTCCTTAATGATGCCACCAGCTCTGACTATGTTTTATATATTTGTATAGAGCTGCCTCCTACAATGGGAAGCTGGTAGGGATACATGAATGTGATTGACAGGGCTGATGGGTTGGCACATGGACATGCATAAGGTGGTTGATCAGACACATTCTATTTGGTCCTCCATTTCCTATTTTGTACTTCCAGGTTTGTCTGTAAACACCACAATCTCATATAAAATAACCATAATTATTTTTGATCTTCAGTACTTCAAATATTACATCACTATTCACAAATGCTGAATATTCATTGCAATAATTCCTTCACAACAATAGCAGTATATTGTACAAGTTTCTAAGAGGAAATAAAGCCACAGGTACTTGAACATAGAACTCAAATGCATGGCAAATGCTCAGATAGCAGTCAAGACAAACTGGTTTGTCTTTAAAATGCTTCCCGTTCATTTTATCAGAATGAATCTAGAAACAAGCTCTCCAAACCAAGGCTTTGCAATTAAATATGAAGACCTGCTCTTTATTCCCCTTTACTAACTTATCTAAAGTACATTTGCACAATGGAAAAACATATCAAATGTCAGTTGCAATTAACAAGCTGAACGACATGCATTTTTAATGCAAGCAGTTTTTCCTGTTTGCTCTAATGTGCAGCTTGATGCATTGATGAACAGTGTCATGTCAAACTATTCAGTTTCTTATCAGAAGTTGCCTCTCTTTCTACCCTGACAGATATTCATTGTGAGATCTTAGGTTTCTGAGTTGTCCAGCTCTCCTTTAAAAAAAGAAAAGAAAAGAAGCTTATATTGGCATCTACATAGGATACCCTGAAGCTTAAGGCTGTTTTGGCAGTTAGACAGTCTCCTCTACGGTAGAAGGCACTCCAGAAATGCAACGTTTGATAAAACCGCAAATCATCAGCTGGTTGTTCAGTTCCAACCACATGGGGCTTTTCTAAAACCGTCTAAGTTGACAGACAACATTCGGTCTGAAAAAGATTAACAAATGGTCCAGTAAAAATTATAAAGATGCCGTAGTTTTCTTAACAGCAAATATCCAAAGTTTTGATCTGGATATTTCTTTCATTCTTTTTTTCTTTGGGTATTTCCTGGATTTGGACTTCTTTGAAATCACTGCTGGACTCCATCTGTTGTCTCTGTTGGTTCCAATGGGCTATTCTCAAGATTGGAGACGGGTGTTTTCCTTTGACTGCGGACAGTGTGAGCATTGAGCATCTCCAGCAACAAATCGTAGACTGGCACTACATTCTTGCACTTCATACTAAGAAGATGCTCCATCCCTTTGTTACTGTAAAGAAAACATTGTGATCAGAAAGAAGTGCTGAGATTTAAAATACATAGGTGCTCTAGAACAGGAGCTACAAAATTTTTAAATGATCCACACAACTGCACTTTGTTGCATAACAGAGTATAAGGATTGGAAGGTATTTTTTTGGGACCATATAGCCCATGGGTGTCAAGCTCACAGAATCACATTGCCATCACATGACGTTTTGCGACGCTTTTCCCCTTCACAGAGCTGGAGTGGGTTTGGCCTGTGCATGACGCATCCGGCCCACGGGCTGCCAGTTTGACACCCCTGATCTAGCCCAATTCCCTGCTCAAAGTAGGAATTCTACAACGGCATCCTTGATAGATTTTAACACTTGATAGTGTTAATACCGCTTTATAATGCCTTGGTAAGGCCACACTTGGAATACTGCATTCAGTTTTGGTCGCCACGATGTAAAAAGGATGTTGAGACTCTAGAAAGAGTGCAGAGAAGAGCAAAAAGGATAATTAAGGGACTGGAGGCTAAAACATATGAAGAACGGTTGCAGGAACTGGGTATGTCTAGTTTAATGAAAAGAAGGACCAGGGGTGACATGATAGCAGTGTTCCAATATCTCAGGGGTTGCCACAAAGAAGAGGGAGTCAAACTATTCTCCAAAGCACTTGAGGGTAGAACAAGAAGCAATGGGTGGAAACTAATCAAGGAGAGAAGCAACTTAGAACTAAGGAGAAATTTCCTGACAGTTAGAACAATTAATCCGTGGAACAGCTTGCCTCCAGAAGTTGTGAATGCTCCAACACTGGAAGTTTTTAAGAAGATGTTGGATAACCATTTGTCTGAAGTAGTGTAAGGTTTCCTGCCTAAGCAGAGGGTTGGACTAGAAGACCTCCAAGGTCCCTTCCAACTCTGTTACTATTACTATAGAGGACCACTTCGCTTGAATAATACCAACAAAGGATAAACCAGCAATGCAAAACAAAAATGGATTTAGAATATTAAAATTAATAAAAAGTAAACATTAATATTAAAACTTTAAAAACTAAAACAGAAAACACTTGAAAGAACATTTATATAATAAAATTGAAATTGTTAATTACTTTATGACTGCATTCAGAAACACAATAAACTCTATGAAAGATTGGACTATCATTTGGTCTTCTAATTTTTTTTTTATCATGGCACTCACAGGAATTTTACTGCAGGCTTCACCTTCTATAGCATTGGAAACTCATTCTGGGGATGAGACAGTAGTATCCTTCATAAACCATTTTATCTCATGAACTATTTTGAAGCTAACTTCTAGCTGACTTGAAAAACTAAGATTGGGCAAGAAAGACTATGATCCAATAATCCTTTCTCTGAGTGGCCAATAGAAAAGTTCAAAAACAGAATTCAAGCAAGTTTGCCACTTAGGAGTTATTTTTTTTAAAACTTTATTTATTTGTCAAGCATGTATTAGATAACAGATATAGGTATAAATATGGTTATTAATACATGAAATGGATACGAATAAAGGGGGACAGGGATGGTAGGCACGTTGGTGCGCTTATGCACGCCCCTTAAAGACCTCTTAGGAATGGGATGAGGTCAACAGTAGATAGTCTAAGGTTAAAGTTTTGGGGGTTTGGGGAAGAAACCACAGAGTCAGGTAGTGCATTCCAGATATTGACCACTCTGTTGCTAAAGTCGTATTTCCTGAAATCGAGTTTGGTGCAGTTTACCTTAATGCTTTTTTTGCAATGTTGTTACAGTGAGCTTTGGCACTTAGATCATTAGAGAAGGTCTTTGACAGAGTGAGGGTCATCTACAAGGTCATGGCCATCCAGTTTGTATTTTATGTTCTGATTTTTTTGCCAATATGTAAGACAGAGCATTTGTTGGTTGAGATTTGAAGTTGCCACTTGTTTGACCATTCTGACACATAGTCAATGTCTTTTTGAAGGGTAGCAGCATTGTCAGTGGTGTTGAATAGTTTTACATCATCAGCTAAGAGAACGCAGTTGCTTTTAATATGATCACAAAGGTCATTTATGTAAAGTATAAAGAGAGTTGGTCCTAGAATGCTGCCTTGGGGGACACCACTGTTAACAGGTACAGGGTTTGATAGGGCACTCCCTATTTTGACCACTTGTTGCCTGTTTGACAGGAATGCAGCTATCCAATTATGCAGGGGTCCAGAAATGCCATAAGATTTTAGTTTTAGAAGTAGTTTGTCATGTACCACTGAATCAAAGGCTTTACAGAAGTCTATGTAAATTGCGTTTATTGCTTTGCCCTAATCGAGTTGTGTAGTCCATATGTTTTTGCAGTGTAGGAGTTACAGATTACAGGATAATTTTTTTCTGAAACCAAATTGTTTCTTAGAGAGTAGGTTGTTTGTCTCTAAGTGGAGGGTAATGGATTGGTTAATAATTGATTCCATGACTTTGCAGGTGACACAACATAAAGAGATTGGTCAATTAGGCTGGGGTCTCCCTTTTTGAAGATAGGGATGACCATGGCTAGTGACTATAGGTTGGGCAAGGAGCTGGTCCTGAGAGATTTTTCAAAGATTGTGCTTAGAGGTTCTGCTATGGCAGTGGAAAGCTTTTTTAAGAAGTAGGTACATAGTCCATTGGGTCCAATAGATACAGATGGTTTTAGACTACGTAGTGCCTTTTCAACATTATTGTTCTGCCCCAACTATAGACCAGGGAAAACGTATCACACACGTAGTTTGTTCAAACCTATATTTAATTGATTAACCACTACTAATAAATTGGCTTAGTAGTGTTCACACACAAACAAATCTTAAAGCAGTCTTTTCTTGAAAAAACCAGCTGTTAATTATACTGCATTAACAGCTGGCTTAAGTCCATAAAGTCATAAAGCAAAGATAAGTAATTAGTCCTGGATATCGCAGGAAGCTTACAGAGGTTGGCAAGATGCCTGGAATCAGTCCACAAGATGTAAGCCAAAACAGATAAGCCGAGCAGAGATTTTCCAAACAAGAGGCACACGAACGAACAAACTATCAAACGAGTTGTTTCCTGCAGAGTTTTTTCCATCTTCATCATTCCTTAAGTAGGCTTGGGGAGTGGCCAATTAGCCCCAAGCCTACTCCCAAGGAGACCTCCCCGAGTAGCCATTCCTGCCTTTTGGCAGCTCTGCATGCCCATGCATTAAGAAGAGGCTCCTCCTCTTCTTCCTCATCAATGCTATGAGGTGCTGGAGGCTCCAAAGGCCCTGGCTGAACCTTTGCCTCTGGCACCGAGTCCTTGCCAGCCTCCTGTCCGACTTGGGTGCCAGCTGCACAGGCCGCTTGTGCATCACCTCATTGGCCTCGTCTCGGACGGGATCAGCTACCAGCTGCACGGGCTGCTGGCAGGTCACAACAGTTATGTTCTGTAAAGTTGATATCAGGGATGAAATCCAGCAGGGTTTGACAGGTTCTGGAGAACAGGTAGCGGAAATTTTGAGTAGTTTGGAGAACTGGTAGCAGAAATTTTGAGTAGTTTGGAAAACCGGCAAATGCCACCTCTGGTTGGCCCCAGAGTGGGGTAGGAATGGAGATTTTGCAATATCCTTTGCCCCAGGAGTGGGGTGGGAATGGAGATTTTGCAGTATCCTTCCCCTGCCACACCCACCAAGCCATGTCCACCAAGCCACACCACACCACGCCCACCAAGCCACACCCACAGAACAGGTAGTAAAAAAATTGGATTTCACCACAGGTCGATATGTATTAAATTGTTGTAATTATCTGTGATATGACTAGGAAACATTGGGCATGAGCCATTGCACACATTCCCGAGCCGGTAGGGAGGTAAGTACATTTTTACCCCTGGTTCAGTTGTACATTCGTTTAGGGTCCAATTGATAAGAGGTAGATTGAGGTCACCAAGAAAGATAAGAGGGTGTGGGCAGGAGGTTGCCCACGTTAGTAGTGAAGTTAACTTGTTCACATGTATGATGTCATAATCGGGGGCTCTGTAACATAGTAAGAATCAAAATGTGGTATTTAATGACAGTTCGCAGATGATGGTCTCAGGAAGAACAAGCTCCTGTGTAAAGTACTGCAGGCTACTTTAACTGACTATGATCATTTGAGTTCAGCTGTTCAAATCTCACTGGCTCAGGGTTGACTCAGACTTCCATCCTTCCGAGGTAGGTAAAATGAGGACCCAGATTGTTGGGGGCAATGTAAATACAGTATATACATTGCTTAATGGTGTAAACCGCTTAGAGAATGCTTGTACTATGAGGCAGTATATAAATCTCACTAATAAATAAATAAATAAATACATAAATAACTTGAATATTTTTTAGATTTAGGGACTTTTTATAGAATATAGCAACACCACCTCCTCTACGGATTTCACAATCAGACCGGTAAACATGATAGTCTCTTACTGTGATAATGGAGTCAGGGAGGGATGCGTTCAGTCACATTTCGCAGACAAATATAATGTCGAATATAGCTGTATTTAGTAAGAGGAGGAATTCAGGCATTTTGTTTACGATGCTTCTTACGTTAATTAGCTTGCATTTAAAGTCAGTAGTGGTTGGTATTGAGGAAGTTAGGGGCGTGCATACCTAGTTTTGGATGATGGTGGGTTGGATGTTGGGAGATGGATTGCGGGACTTACTTTTGATGCAGTCAGCGCGGTAGTCAATGTATAAGTCAGTATCTCCTCAGTCTTGACATCTTTTAAGTTCTACGCAGAGTTCGCGGGAGCGAGCTCTTTGCAGTATGAGTTTCTGATGTTCTCACAATTGTGGCTCTGGGCAGCACACTTAGTATAAAATCCCAATCAAACATACATGATAAGAAAATACAAAAAGTAATGGCAGCTGAGAACAAACCCAACTCTCAACTTAAAAAAGACAAACTCACAGTGACAGGCTCACCTAACCTTCTGACCACAAGCTTGAAGTTCAATCAGTTTGCCTCTACTCCTTTTCTAGCGTACTTAGATTGCAACAGATATTTGTAGGTTGTTATCAATCATTGCCAATGATGTGGAATACCTGTCTTGGTTAATATTGACTGAACATCCTGCTTAATATAAATATTATTTACTCAGCTCTCTGTCCTGTTTAAGGTAAAGATTATTTACTCAGCTTTCTGTTCTGTTTAAGGAAAAGATTAAACTAGCAATCAGGCGCTCACCTATATGTTTGACATGTCTGTCTGTATGATTCAGAGGTTTCTTTAGATATTAACTTGTTACTAGTTAGCTATCTTTGGGGTAAGTCAATCTTTGTAATTGTGTACACAAGAAGTTTGCTATAAGAATAAACACAAGCTGACCGAGAGGAGAAGGCTTCTGAACACAGAGGGTTCTTCTCAACCCAGAGAGATTTGCTCCGAAAATCATGTCTCCGTGTCCATGATTACTACAGATATTGAGGAAGAATCTGCTTGTATCCCAGAGCTGGGATGCAGGGGGAAGCAAGATCAAAGCCAAAAGAAAAACAGACCTCCCTCAAGCCATCACATTGTCTGGTTCTGGTTTCAGAGAAGACAAAATAAATCCAGAATGTGACCAGTTCAGTCCTTAAAATGAAGAATATCACAAGGATAGCCAAACTGTGAGCTGATTTGGAATAGCACATAGAGAGAGGGCTGATGGGAAAACTTTATTTTCTATATATCACTGGGTGTGTGGTTTCAAATTTGAAAACCAATGACTGGATAAACCAAGTTTTGATTTGGAGGGGAAGGAGCAGGAAGATTAGATGGAGCTCAGGTACATTATGGACCCATTGGAAATGCTGGATCTAATTGCTATTTAACCAGTAAAGTAAGTTGAAGAAAAGCATTTAAAAGGCAAATCATCATTCTGGCTAATGTAGCTTGCTGGTTGAAGTAAGGTTTGTCCAAATGCTGCTGGTCAGTTACCAGTTTGAAACAATATTTTTCTCAGTTTCTGAGCAGCCAGAAATTGAGTTAATGGAAAAGTTTCTATAAAAAGCAAAATAAGCCAAAAGCCAGCTTGTGCTATTTCTTACTTTCACTGATGGAAAAGTCAATATTCATTAAGCCAATTCCACGTAATGACTCAACCTTTTTTAATGTGCCCTTTAAAAAGTATCAATAAATTTTCCAGTGCCAGGTCAATGTATTAACACAACCACTGAGCAGTCTTTCATTGCCATCACAAAGTAAACAACTTACATGGAAGAGCTGTGTAGAAGAGTTTGAAAAGAAAAGGGGGGAAAAGGAACCAGGTAATCTAATCAAAATTAATCTGCTCTTTCACCAAGAAAAAATGTGGATTATTAATGGCATTGTCATTCAGCTATTTTGAGAGACTGAGGATGAAACAAATTGTTTTAGTTCTGATAAGCAACACAAATAAGATTTGCCTCTACAGCTGGCAGGGGAATTCTGGAAATTGAAGTCCCCACATCTTAAAATCACTAAGGTCGAGAAGCACTACTCTAGTAATGCAGGATTGTTTCTTATTTTTATTTATTTATTTATTTTGTCAACACATGTACAAGATAACAGGTATGATATAAACATAAACAAAAGCAAAGTATGTATAGGTAAAAATTAGACAATAGGACAGAAGGACAGGGACGGTAGGCACGATGGTGCGCTTATGCACGCCCCTTACAGACCTCTTAGGAATGGGGTGAGGTCAACTGTAGACAGTCTAAGGTTAAAGTTTTTGGGGTTTGGGGAAGAAACCACAGAGTCAGGTAGTGCATTCCAGGCACTGATTACTCTGTTGCTGAAGTCGTATTTTCTGCAGTCGAGTTTCGAGCGGTTTACATTGAGTTTGAATCTATTGTGTGCTCTTGTATTGTTGCGGTTGAAGCTGAAGTATTCATTGACAGGTAGGACATTGTGGCAGATGATTTTATGAACTACATTTAGATCAGATCGAAGGCGACGTAGCTCTAAGTTGTCTAAGCCTAAAATTTCAAGTCTGGTGGAATAAGGAATTCTGTTGCAAGTAGAAGAGTGGAGGACTCTTCTTGTGAAGTATTTCTGGACTCTCTCAATTGTATTTATGTCCGATATGTAGTGCGGGTTCCAGACAGGTGAGCTGTATTCAAGGATTGGTCTGGCAAATGTTTTGTATGCTCTGGTTAGCAGAGTAATATTGCCAGAGAAGAAGCTACGCAAGATTAGGTTGACAACTCTTAGTGCCTTTTTGGCAATATTGTTACAATGGGCTCTGGCACTTAGGTCATTAGATATGAGTACTCCAAGCTCTTTAATAGAGTGAGGGTCGTCTACAAGGTCGTGTCCTCCAAGTTTATATTTTGTGTTTATGACTTCAGCTACACTGCAACTAAAGTTCTGGGTCCTAACTCAGTATTTTGAAGTGAACAATGCATGATTTTTCACTTAAGCTAACTATCTTCTTAACTTGCTCTGAGGAGTCTTCAGAGTGAACCACTGAAAAAGTGGGTGCTCCAAAAAGTCACACACCATTCTAGGCCTTACTGAGCTAAGTAGTAGGTCAAGCCAATCTGGGCTTGGGCCAAAGGGAATGGGGGAGGCAGGGGCCAACCCTTATTTGTCACCATTTGCAATCAGTTCCCTGGAGAAGCAACATTATTCTTTTGATGGTAGAGCTGTCTCCGCTTCCCTGTATTTCTTCTATTAAGATGGGGGAGAGCTTTCTTGGTAGCAGAGTCTTGCTTATGGAACTGTATCACCAAAGAGATACTCCTAGGAGCTACCAGCCATCATTGTTGATTTTTTAAATCTTCTTTTCGAGGCTCGTATGCCTGACAACCCGAACTACAGGTAGTCCTTGACTTATGACCACAATTGAGCCCCAAATTTCTGTTGTTAAGTGAGACATTTGTTAAGTGAATTTTGCCCCACTTTATGACCTTTCCTGTCTCAGTTGTTAAGAGAATCACAGTAGTTGATAAGTTAGTAACCCAGTTGTTAAGTGAATGTGGCTTCCCCATTGACTTTGCTTGTCAGAAAGTCACAAAAGGTGATCACGTCATCTTGGGACACAGCAATGCTCATAAATATGAACCGGTTATCAAGCATCTGAATTTTGATCACATGATCATGGGATGCTGCAAAAGTTGTAAGAAACAATCATAGCAGCACTTTTTTCAGTGCTATTTGTAACTTTGAACAGTCACTAAATGAACTGTTGCAAGTTGAGGACTACCTGCATAGAATCTATGAATAGACAGAGCCCATCCTCTTTGCCAGTGCCAGTTATGCACATCCAAGGACAACAATAGAACCTGCATGCTTTTTTTTTTAGATCTAGATGTTCATTAAACTGATACTTCCAAGGGCTACAGTCCAAGCCAACTCTATCCAGCCAAACTGGGCTAATTCTGTCTTCCTTATGGTTCGTCTTTTCTTTAACCTAGGTGGAGACTGGATAGCTGTTCAAATAGTTGATGTTTCAAGGAGAGGATTAGCTTCTGAAAGACCTTCAAACAGAAGGATGTTCTTTTAATTTAATTTAATTTAATTTAATTTAATTTAATTTAATTTAATTTAATTTAATTTAATTTAATTTAATTTAATTTAATTTAATTTAATTTAATTTAATTTAATTTAATTTAATTTAATTTAATTTAATTTAATTTAATTTAATTTAATTTAATGGATTTCTATGCCGCCCACTCCCTGGGGACTCTGGGCGGCTCACAGCATGTTAGATTCCATTACAAGTAAAATGCAATAATTAAAATATAAACAATATCAATACAATAATTAAAAAATACAACAAATACAAAAGTTAAAAAGAGTATCTCATTACCATCATGGGGGGAGAACCTTATTTCATCTAATTGGTCCCACTTTCACCCCGCCTGCCGGAAGAGCCAAGTTTTTATTGCTTTCCGGAAGGCCAGTAGGGTGGGGATGGTCCTGATCTCCGGGGGAAGCTGGTTCCACAGGGAGGGAGCTCCCACAGAGAAGGCCATCCCCCTCGGCCCCGCCAGCCGACATTGTTTGGTCGATGGGACCTGGAGGAGGCCGACTCTGTGGGCCCTAACCGGTCGTATGGAGGTATGCGGCAGGATGCGGTCCCGAAGATAACCTGGCCCTGAGCCATGTAGGGCTTTAAAGGTAACGACCAACACCTTAAATTGGATCCAGAGACTAATGGGCAGCCAATGCAGCTGGCGGAGGATCGGTGTTACGTGGGTGCATCTGGGTACACCCACCATAGCTCGTGCAGCTGCATTTTGCACCAATTGTAGTCGCCGAACACTCTTCAAGGGTAGCCCCATGTAGAGCGCATTGCAGTAATTTTAAAGAATGACCTAGGAATGGCAAGCTGACAAAAGCCTAGGATTTGATTCCCCAAGGTTCCTTATTTGCTTAAATGTATTAGCCACCTAATTCCAATGGATGGCCTCTCCCAAAAAAATTGGACTCACTGAACATTCTGCTCTGAACAATGTTTGCAAAATCATTCAAGACTGATTTTTATTGACGTTCCACTGTATATCCACAGCTGTTACAGTCAGTGATATATGCAATTTAGAGGTAACAAACACTTCAATAGTATAAACTTGCAATGCAATATGCCAGCTCAAATGTTGTTATAAAAATCTTTCTGGGCACGTGGCTGTGTAAAGGTCTAAACATTTTCATAATTGAACAATATAATGTTTTTGTACAATATGATGCACTTTTCTTACAAGTACTGCTAAAACATTTAATTACCGGTATCAGCTTTGGAAGCTGGCTATATTTCAGCAACTTGAACTTGGCCTTGTGTTTTTTAAGCAAAATTTCTGAAAGAAGCTTTCTTCAGGAAAAGATAACTATTATCACATCATAGAAAGCATTGACTTCCATGAATTTTGTATTGTACTTATAAAATCTTTGGTACACTAATTTTTAATAGCTTAAAAATGATTAAGTAAAAACGTACTGCTCAGCCCAGCACTCTTCAAATTGCATTTTAATATATTTAATCCATAGGAATTAATGGACATTTATATTAGTTTTAATTTTGACTGACTTCTTAAAAATAAATTTCTTTTATTTGTATTTGTATACCCCCATAAACCCTCAAAATTACATTTTAATTTAACTTAATATTTAAATTCAATTTGTCCTTAAAATGTACAGAATGAGACGTTGTACTCACCTGAGACGTCCATTCTCGTCCGGTGGAGCTAGCCGCCAAGATTGGGTATTGGCACAGCCTTTCAGCCAATAGAGACTGAATCTGGAAAAGTATAAATAGTGGCTCTAGGCCCTGGTTCCCCCTCTTTTGACGAGGAACGACTGCCAGACTCGATGTGCCAAAACAACTGCAAAAACTTTATTGATCATATAGGGTAATATAACAAACCAACCCTGCAGAGCAGCAATCCTAATTACCTAAAACTAACTACCTAAGATTTGAGAATGCATTCTATGAACTAAGGCCTAAATACCTAATGACTCATAGTAACAAAAAAACCTTCGTCCAGCCAGATACACAGGGGGGGGGACTTGGCGGCTAGCTCCACCGGACGAGAATGGACGTCTCAGGTGAGTACAACGTCTCATTCTCCATCCTGGGTGGAGCTAGCCGCCAAGATTGGGACATACCAAAGTACTTCAGTCCCCAGGGAGGGCATCCTGATTCTGGCTGGGACCACCACCCTGTAAAGTTACCTGTTCCAGCACTCTTCGCCCAAAGTCAGCCTCCTGAGAGGCGAAAGCGTCCAATCTGTAGTGCCGGACAAATGGTGTTGGAGAAGCCCAAGTGGCCGCTCGGCAAATCTCCTCGATGGAGGCCCTGGTGTTCCAGGCCGCAGTGGTGGCTGCACTGCGTGTGGAATGGGCCGTAATTCTGGTGGGTCGTGGCAGTGAAAGTTGTTCATAGGCCACGGTAATGACAGTGCGAATCCACCAACCCACCATGACAGAGGAAGCTTTCCTCCCCAAAGAAGTGGTGTGGAAAGAGACGAACAAGGCCTCGGTTTTGCGAATGGCAGAGGTCCTTTGAACGTAGATGTCCAGAGCCCGCCTCACGTCCAGGAGGTGCCACTGCTTTTCAATGTCAGAGGATGGAGTGGGGTAAAAGGAAGGTAATACAATCTCCTGGGCCCGGTGGAAATATGAGTTCACCTTCGGGAGAAAGGTGGGGTCCAAACGCAAGACCACCCTGTCCTGGTGGAAAACACAAAGGTCACCCCTAACAGAAAGGGCCGCCAGCTCAGAGATGCGGCGGGCAGAAGTAACCGCCACCAGGAAGACTACTTTGTATGACAGGTGGGCTAGGGAAATGGACTCCAAGGGTTCAAAGACACCCCCCGTGAGTGCTGATAACACCTTGGTCAAATCCCAGGTGGGGTACCTGTGTACCACTGGGAGGCATCGATTGACAGCCCCCTTCAGGAATCTTGAGATCAGGGGATGGGCTGAGAGAGTCCCCAGAGACGGACAGGATAGGACCGTTGACAGGGCAGCTACCTGACGTCTGAGAGTGCTAGGGGAAAGCCCCTTGGCCAGCCCCTGACGGAGAAATTGCAGTACATTTATTATTGACAGATCTAATGGGGAATGTCCTTCCCTGGCACACCAGGAGCAGAAAGCCTTCCAGGAGGCAGTATAGATCCTTTGGGTGGACGGCCTGCGGGAGTCCAACAAGACCTCCAAGACGTCCTCTGGGATCCGGCGACTCCTCAGAGTGAGCCGCTCAAGTGCCAGGCGGTCAGTTGTAGCCACTGAGGTTCTGGATGCTGCACTGACCCCTGCACAAGCGACCACTCTGTCGGAGGGATCCTCCAAGGGGGAGAGATCGACAGGGAGACTAGGTCGGAGTACCACGCTCTCCTTGGCCAGTTGGGTGCCAGAAGGACCATCTCGGCTCTCTCCTCCAGCAATTTCCGGATGACCTGCGGAATGATGGGGGTCGGGGGAAAAGCATAAAGCAACCCTCGGGGCCACCGACAGCGAAGGGCATCCGTCCCTTCCGCCCCCTGCATTCGGTATCTAGACATGAACCTGGGCAACTGAGCATTGCCGGGAGTGGCGAATAAATCTATCACTGGCTGACCAAATTGACCCACGAGCTGATTAAATAGATCAGGGTGGAGGCTCCATTCCGAATTGTCTATTTGGTTTCGGCTAAGCCAGTCTGCCGTGTCATTATCCACCCCTGAAATATGCTCGGCCTCGAGTGACAACAGGTGATGTTCAGCCCAGAGGCCCAACTGCATGGCCTCAGTCATCAGCTGGCCGGACATGGTCCCCCCTTGCCTATTAATGTGAGCCTTGGTGGCCACATTATCCGTTAGGACCAGTACGTGCGAGTTCTCTACAAGAGGGCGAAATTCTTGCAGTGCAAGTGTTACTGCCCTTAACTCTAAGATGTTGATACTGAGGGTCGCCTCAGACTGCGACCATGTGCCCTGAGCCACCAGAGAGTCTGCGTGGGC
The DNA here is from genome assembly GCA_023053685.1 of Diadophis punctatus similis. Classification (NCBI taxonomy): domain Eukaryota; kingdom Metazoa; phylum Chordata; class Lepidosauria; order Squamata; family Dipsadidae; genus Diadophis; species Diadophis punctatus. The sequence goes on along the minus strand of JALIGW010000001.1, from coordinate 299,953,431 downwards.
CCCCCACCCCGACAGGCTGGCGTCCGTGGTGACCACGATTTGTTGTGGGGGGAGGAAACAGGTGCCCCTGTGGACCGCAGACGTGGTCCACCATGTCAGTGAATCCCTGATCGAGGCCTGGAGCCTCACTCTGGTGGGGGCGTTGGCTCTGCCCTGGCGCTGGTAGGGGAGAAGGAGCCATTGGAGGTTCCTGGAGTGCAGGTGTGCCCATGGGACTATGTGAATAGCAGAAATCATCTTGCCCAGGAGGGAGGACAGTTGGTTCAGTGGGACTGAATTTTGCCTCAGAACTTGCTGGGTTAATTCCAATAGGCTGTCTCTCCGTTCCTGGGAAAGGTACACCTTACACTCCAGGGAATCAATGATCGCCCCCAAATGGACGATCCTGGTAGAAGGGTTCAGCTGGCTCTTGGGTCGATTGACCAAGAAGCCAAGGTGGTCTAGGGTGTTAAGCACTACCTGAACATCTCTCTCAGCCTGAGAAGGAGAGGCTGAGGAGATGAGAATATCGTCCAGGTAGCACTGGATCCTGATGGGGATAGATCTGAGGTGAGCGGTCAATGCCGCTAGGACCTTAGTGAAAACCCTTGGCGCTGAGGACAGGCCAAAGGGGAGCGCCCCATATTCATAATGCACCCCTGCATAGCAAAACCGCAAGTACTGGCGGTGAGATGGCCGAATTGGAATGTGGAGGTAAGCCTCCGAGAGATCTATGGATGACAGTAGATCTCCCTTTCTAATACTTGCCAGAATTGAATGCAGGGTGTGCATTTTGAATTTCTTGTGGACTATGAACCTATTGAGGCGCTTAAGGTCCAATATTGCTCTCCACCCTCCCGAGGATTTGGGTACTACAAATAAAATGGAGTAGAAACCCTGCCCCTGTTGGTCCTCAGGCACCCGTTGGATAGCTCGAATTTCCAACAGGTGCTGGATGGCCTGATTCATGAGGACCCGTTTTTGTGGATTGGAAGACAGAGGGCAACGAAGGAAGAACCTCGGGGGAGTGGAGAGAAACTCCAGAGAAAGACCTGATTTCAGGGTTCGACAAACCCATGCGTCATTGGTGATTTCCTCCCATCGGCTGGCATAGAGTGCCAGACGACCCCCTATGGGAGGATCGGCCGGAGATCTATTTATTCCGGCGGAAGGAGCGACTGCCGGCCCCTCTAAAGGGCCGTTTGAATTGGTTGCCCCTGAAAGGGCGGTCAGAAGAGAATTTCTGACGTGCCCCATATTGGCCCTGGGACTGCCCTTGGAAGTTGGACTGGGAAGTGCTTTGGGCTCTATTCTGACCTTGGTAACCCCCTCGGTAGTTCCTCCTGGGGAAGGAGGTTGGACGGAAGGGGGCCTTTCGGCTACCTGAGGGAAGGACTTTCTTTTTGTCCTTTGTCTCTACCAGGATGCGATTGAGTGGCTCACCGAAGAGAGCCTGGCTCGCCACGGGCCCAGCGGCCAGCTTCCACTTATACTTTACGTCAGTTGACCAGGTGCGCAACCAAGCCATGCGCCTGGCCACCACCGAGGATGCCATGGCTCTTGCTGCGAAGCGGGCTGATTGTAAAGTGGCATCTGATGTAAATTGGGCCGCAGCCAGGAGCTTGTTGATGTCCTGGTGGGCCCGGAGGTCAGATGGTGGCAGGTGGTCCTGGAGCGCGTAGAGCCACTTAACGGTCGTTCGACAGAAGAAAGAGGCGGTGGAGGAAGCCTTCAGTGCCCATGCGGCCGCCTGGTGCGTCCTCTGGAGCGTCGCCTCCGTTTTGCGGTCCTCGGCCCGGAGAAGGTCTTCAGGTTCCCCCGGCATCTGGCCATTCGAGAATAGGGCCAGGACCGGGCTGTCTACTGGAGGCACTGTAAGGTGTTGAGCCAAAGCAGAGTCAATGTTATAAAAGCGTTTATCGGTTACATTGGATAGGGACCCGGATGTTGGGTTCCGCCATTGCTTTAGGACCTCCTCTACAAAAGGTTTTGGAGCCGGGACAATGTCAGTTTGTGATGCCGTAGGCTCGAACATGGGGTCAGGTTCCGGGGTCGGCTCAGAGGCCCCGGTAGGCGTGACCAAGTTGGCCTTATGTAAAAGGGATCTAAAGAGGGCAGGTTGGAAGAGGTTAGAGGAAACTGCTGGTTCAGGCCCAAGGTCCTCGTCCTCTGACATGGCCAACTCGGGGAGGGTGATCCCTAGGTCCTCCTCCTGATCAGAGTCGTCGGGGGGGACGATCAAGGGCTCATTGACTTCATCCTCATCATCCTCCTCACTCTCAGATTCGGGAGAGACAAAGTCAGTCAAGGGCTGTTCTTGTGGGGGGTTAACATAAGTTGACTGCTTGTGAGACACCCCAGTCATGGCCCTCATGCCTGCCTCAATGCCCTGCCTGATGGCCATGTCAATCCTGTCCTGTAATTTTTTAGACTGAAAAGGATCCTTGGTTGATCCCTTAGTGGTGACTTGTCCCCTGCGGCCACCCTTGGGGCCCCATACGTCCGCCCTTGATTTTTGAAGATTGGCATTGTCAATGGACACATTGTCGGGGGACTGAGGCTGCTGGTGCCTGGGTGTGTAGACCCTATCCTGCCTGCTGGCAGGTCTGTCCCCTGACTCCGGAATTTGCCTATCCCTGGGGGCCCTGTCCCTGGAGGAAGGGTCAGGTGATTGGGAGCGGATGGGGGACCGATCCCTTGCCGCTGATGGAGAGGCCGCCCTGAGCGGGTCAGATGGATCTTGGAGAGGCCTTGCGGTCTTGGCCTTGGCCTTGCCTGATTTATGGCTTCTGTCAGTCATACTGACGAAGCAGGCTTTTAAAATGCAAAAGGAAGGAAAAAAAATTTTTTTTTTCCAAAATGGCCCTTGCCAGAGGACACACCCAAAATGGCCGCCCTGACTGAGGAGAACAGTGAGGTCTACACCAATTGTCCTGGCCACACCCCACTCTCAAAATGGCCGCCGATGTAATTAGGCCAACCAAAATGGCCGCCGGCCACGAGGCAGAGGAGTTGCTGCAGAAAACAACGGTTGCCGGGTCTGAGGAAGCTTGCCTGTCAGGTGAGGAGGCGAGGCTGCGTCCAGGAGGCGATCCCTGCGAGGGAGAGTCCACTCTCGGTCTGCTCAGCCTCCCTGAGGCAATCGCGGCACTTCAAAGGGTCCTGGGTGACGCCGGCTGTCAATTAAGCTGCCGCCGGCCAGCTGGAGCCTCGGCGTCGACCGCTTGCGCGAGTCGGGCCTGGCAATCACTTAGGAGGATCGTTGGAGGCTCGGAGGGGCGCGGAAAGGCTTGCGACAATCCGGCCACGCTCCCAATGCAACAAGTCCACTAAAGTTTTTTAAGAGCCTCGTTCTCGATTCCGGATGGCTTGCGCGAATCCGGGCGAGAGGCAGGCGAGGCCGACAGCTCTTCCGATCCCTTTGAAGTGTTTTTTTTTTTAAATCAGCTGTAGATCGGAAGGCTCGTGGGCGGTCCGGACGGCTTGCGCGAGTCCGGCCGAAGTCAGAGACCGATAATAGTAAAAAAATTGGGCAAGAAAAATAAAGGAAAAAAAATTGCAGCCTCAGCTCGTGTGTGTTGGATCTGTGGCACTTGCCAACGAGCAGAGAGGCTGCTTGCTGCCCCTGGTCTCAATGTGAGGCACTAAAGGTGCCAGGCCTCGCCTGATGCCCAGGCGTGCGGTGGGCCCACCGCCGGCCCCTGATTATGGGGCCCTTTCCCACTCCCTCTGCAGCCGGTTTGGTTGGATTGGACAATCAAAAAAGAGTCAAATTTTATGATAAAATATAATAAAAAGAGGTTTGCACTGGGCCTTCGGCTGGAGGGGCGAGCAGCAGTTGGACTTGCGGCCAACTGCCTTCACCCAGGGTCAGTGGACTCTAAGGACACCTGGGGGGCTCGGACAGGGAAAGAAAAGGTAGTATGGAATAAAGATATCAAAAAAAAAGGAAAAACTTACAGTATTATTGCAGTATAGATGGAAAAATGGCACTAGTCGTTTGGCTAAGACTGAGTCAAAAGAGGGGGAACCAGGGCCTAGAGCCACTATTTATACTTTTCCAGACTCAGTCTCTATTGGCTGGAAGGCTGTGCCAATACCCAATCTTGGCAGCTAGCTCCACCCAGGATGGAGAATTACAATTCATCTATGTAGGATGATAATATTTACATGCCTGAATATTCTGTCATTAAAAATAAAATTCCACAGATAATGTATTGGATTAGGATGCAAACTGAGGCAAATTTTTATCATTTAATCTTTTTTTAAGTCAATTTTTCAAAAGAAACTAATTGTCCTTCAGGAAGAAACATGCTTTGGAAAATAAAATGCAATAACTTTAGTTACCTGTTGTTCTCCAGCAATAGATCAGAAATATACCGCCTTTTCTAAGCAGAATACTTTGTTTATAAGACAATTCAGAACATAACAATATGGTATCCAATATATAATAAACATAATATATAAGTGTTACAGATGTTGTATTATGCAGTGAAATTGCTGTGTATATTATGCATAAACAGATTATATATATTTACAGTTACATTAATAGGCAACATATGTAAAAAGCTATGTAATAATTCATAAGGAGAAATGAAAGCAGAAATGCAAAGTAAAGCAAGGAAGTCATCTCTCCTCCTTCACTATCAAAGGCAAAAACAGAAAAACAGAAAACAGAATATCAGAGTTGGAAGGGACCTTGGAGGTCTTCTAGTCCAACCCCCTGCCTAGGCAGGAAACCCTACACCACTTCAGACAGATGGTTATCCAACATCTTCTTAAAAACTTCCAGTATTGAAGCATTCACAACTTCTGGAGGCAAGCTGTTTCACTGATTAATTGTTCTAACTGTCAGGAAATTTCTCTTTAGTTCTAAGTTGCTTCTCTCCTTGTTTAGTTTTCACCCATTGCTTCTTGTTCTACTCTCAGGTGCTTTGGGGAATAGTTTGACTCCCTCTTCTTTGTGGCAACCCCTGAGATATTGGAACACTGCTATCATGTCTCCCCTGGTCCTTCTTTTCATTAAACTAGACATACCTAGTTCCTGCAGTCGTTCTTCATATGTTTTAGCCTCCAGTCCCCTAATCATCTTTGTTGCTCTTCTCTGCACTCTTTCTAGATAAAAAAGATAAGTTGCAAGAAGACATTTCCAACACCATTTAGAACGTTCTTACCTTGCATGCCGAACATGAGAAAGTAACATCAACAAATTTGCCAAGCGAGTTGTTTGTTGGGGTAAAGGGACCCCACTCTTTGAAATGACCCACACCAACGCATCTGTCACTGAGTTTAGCAGATGGCTCAGTTTTTTGTTGCTCTCAGGTTCTTCTGTAGCAGATGACAGTGGATACATGCCTACACAAGAGTACCAAAAATCAATGTTATTAGGAATCCCCCTTCACTTCCGATGATTACATCTGAATTAAACATTAATCCTCTTGGGTCTATATTGTTCACAACAAGGGATCGCTTTCCAAGATTTAAGGTAGGAAATGTAAAAGTTTTCAACTCAGCCTGAAGATTCTGGGAGCCAAACCTAGAAATCTTTACATACAGAGCAACTACTCTGTAACTAAGTTATAGCCTTACATCATAATAATAATAATAATAATAATAATAATAATAATAATAATAATAATAATAATAATAATAATAATAATAATAATAATAATAATAATAATAATAATAATAATAATAATAATAATAATAATAATAATGATAAGGATAAGGATAAGGATAAGGATAAGGATAAGGATAAGGAGAAGGAGAAGGAGAAGGAGAAGGAGAAGGAGAAGGAGAAGGAGAAGGAGAAGGAGAAGGAGAAGGAGAAGAAGAAGAAGAAGAAGAAGAAGAAGAAGAAGAAGAAGAAGAAGAAGAAGAAGAAGAAGAAGAAGAAGAAGAAGAAGAAGAAGAAGAAGAAGAAGAAGAAGAAGAAGAAGAAGAAGAAGAAGAAGGAGGAGGAGGAGGAGGAGGAGGAGGTCATCGCATAGACTCATTACAAATTATGGCACAACTCTGTTGCACAAATGATCCATTGGAATTTATGCAAAAACTATAACATCCATGCTGCTACAAACTGGTGGGAACACAAGCCTGAAAAAGTCACTGAAAATCAGATGGTCAAGATCTTGTGGGATTTTTGTATACAAACGGACAAGGTACTGGCGCATAATACACCAGACATCACGCTGGTCGAGAAAAACAAGGTGACTATCATTGATATCGCAATACCAGGTGATAGCAAGGTCGATGAAAAGGAACACGGAAAAATTGCAAAATACCAGGACTTAAAAATCAAAATTCAACGATTATGGCACAAACCAGTACTGGGAATTCAAGTGGTGATTGAAACACTGGGCGCTGTCTCAAAAGCACTGGAATTACATTTAAAACAGCTCAAAATCGACAAAATTACCATCAGCCAAATGCAGAAAGCCGCACTGCTTGGCCACATATACTTCAAAAATACATTACGACGTCCTAGGCCCCTGGGTGGGGCTCGACTAGTAATCAATGCCAAATCCAGCGAAACAACTGGCCGCTGTGATACAATTGTGTAGTAGTAGTAGTAGTAGTAGTAGTAGTAGTAGTAGTAGTAGTAGTAGTAGTAGTAGTAGTAGTAGTAGTAGTAGTTAGTCACAGTCCTAGATGCTTGGGAAGTGTCCGACTTGTGATATAGTGATACGAAATCCAGCATATAAATCTTGTTTGCTGTGTATTACTGTTTTTTGTGTATAATAATAATAATATCAGAAAAGTTGAAGAAAGAGACAGCTACTTCTGTCTTCACAAGACCAAGCCGTAAGAACAAAGGCATACAAAGCTAAAATTGAGAAGACAGCAACAGATAGCCAGTGCCCCCTCTGCAAAGAAGCTGAAGAAACAGTAGATCCACCCGATTAGCTGCCTCAAGAAGATTGCAGAGACTGACTACAAACAATGCCATGACGAAGTAGCAAAAATGGTCTATCAGAATATTTGCAAAAAAATATCATTTGTCTGCAAGCAAGAACTGGTGGGACCATAAAATAAAGAAAGTAATAGAAAATGAAAAAGTTAAAGTGTCCTGGGACTTTAGACTTCAAACAGACAGGCACCTGTCACATAACATCCCAGACTTAACAATTGTTGATAAGAAAGACCAAAAAATCTGTATACTGAATGTGGCAGTACCTAGAGACAGCAGAATAGAAGAGAAAGAACTGGAGAAGATAATAAAATACAAAGACCTGCAAATAGAAATAGAATGACTGTGGCAAGATAACAAATGTAGTAGTATGGTACTAATAGTAATAGGCGCCTTGAGTGCAATCCCAAAATAACTGGAACACCACTTAAACACCATCGGCCTTGATAAATTCACTATCAGTCAATTGCAAAAGGCAGCTTTACTTGGAACAGCTTCCATCCTGAAATGCTACTTCTAACACCGCCAAACATCCACATATCCTAGGTCCTTGGGAAGGACTTGATAGGCAGACAAAATTGCCAAAACCAGTCTGAACATGTGGCTGACTGCTCGATGGACCATAATGATAATAATGTAATTGACAAACATTGTAAGATTTTTTTAAGCAAAGATATAGCAATAGAATTTGGTCTAGAGAAATGTGCTACAGTAGCAATAAATTGGGGTAAAATCACAGACAGTAATGAAACTGAAATGTCAAATAGCCAAACCATCAGAAACCATCGGGATGAAGTCTAATAATATCTGGACATTCTACAGCTGGATAACATCAAGCACAGTCAAGTTAAAAATGAGATTAGTAAAAAAAATACATCCAAAGAGTAAGAAAATTGCTAGACAAAACTGAATGGAGGAAACACTGTTAAAGCTATCAATACTTGGGCAGATTTGTAATATAATACAATGCTTGAATTATTAACCAGACATGAGCCAAACTGGACAGTTTGGTCTGAAAAACAAGAAAATTGATGACTATTCACTATGCATTATGTCCCCATAGTGATATTGATAGATTAGACCGACCCCACAAAAATGAAGGCAGAGGTTTTCCTCAGGTCAAAATAACTGTTGAAGAAGAAAAGCATGCATTGGCTGATTATGTAAAAGACATCCCAGAATAAACATCAATGCAAGTTAAAAATTGGAAAGTATTAAATGTTCAGGAAACAAAAAATGACTATCGAAATAATGTAATGACAAAATAGAATGCTGGCAAGGGAAAGCATTACAAGGTCAATGTCTACAAAAGATTTAGGGGGAAATGGATAAAAATAAAGCCTGGCAATGGCTTGTAACTAAAATTTAAAGGAAAGAAAGAAAAGAAACTGAAGGGTGTGATTTTTAGCTGTTCAAGAGCAAGCTATTTGTGCTAATGCATTCAAGGCCAGAATTGAAAAATCGTAAAATGATTCAAAATGCAGATTGTGCAAAGAAGCAGAAGAAATAGTAGATCATATTTTCAGCTCATGCCAGAAGTTCACAGAAACTGATTATAAACAATGACATAACACAGTCACCAAAATGATTTACCAGGACATCTGTAAAATTATCATGTGCAACTAATGAAAAATTGGTGGGAACATACAGTTTAAAAAGTAGAGAACATTATTAAACATTGCTGAGAACAGACGCCATATTAGCCTTGAATGAAAATAATAATAATAATTTAATGTCTATTCTGAGGCAGTAGCTGTGAAGATGAACTTTCTCATTTCCAAGAAATATTTCTCAAAAATCCAGAGAAAAGTGGTGATGGTGAGGAAGAGTAGCGGGGGGGGGGGGGAGTGGGGAAGTGATTGTGTTTAATCCATGTTTCCACCTTATTGCAGTTACAAAGTATATGAAAATTGCAAACACGCTTACTGGATCTTATCAAGTACTAAATGTACCTGAACAAAGTTTTCCTAATAAGTAGGAACAGTTCCCTCCCATAGTTTTCCTCAAATATCCTCTTGGCCCATAATACTACACAACTGGGCCCAAAGAAGTAGCTGAAAGGTGATGTGAAATGTTATGTACAGAGCTCCTAATTTTTTTTTTGTCTTGGAACTGTGAGCTATACCTGTGAAAGTAAGTCATAACTTAGTTCAGGAAAATCTCAAGTTAGGAGGCAGGAGTTCTGATATTCCTAATTGTCTACTAAATTCAAAGTACACAATTTGCATTATAACACAAAATACATCATTTGCAACATTATTCCACAAATGTGATTTGTGTCATTTTATAAAAATGTCATTACACAAAAGATATTAATTGCCACAAATTAATTTAACTGTCTAATGTAGATAGGTGCAACAAATGTCCATCACGGAGGATGGGGGAATGACTGGACAGAAATCTAATCCACTGCATGTGAAGTCCACTAAATAGAGGTCCATTAAATCAGAGATAACATTTACAGACTCTTCCAAATCTCCCTGCTCATTCCAGACAGATCAATTTCTTTCTGGTTAGCTGGCAACCCTAATTATATGAACACACATGAGTTGGAAAGGCTGCTTTTTGATGTGCTGATAGCTGAGATGGTTGCCCTTTCCAGGGTGAAAAGTGAGAACTAATGAGAAGAAAGAAACAGGCAACAGAATGACCTCAGTCACTGCAATTTATAGGTATCACTTTTGGAGTCAGCTCTACAGGGCTTAGAATGGGATGGCAGCAGATTGGCAGTTTTCCAGTCAAGTAAAATGAAGTGTTAAATGTTTGGCTTGTGAGGTCAGTTAGACCTACACTGGCACTTCAGACACTGTGATGTAAAGCTATTCAAAACAGGAGTTGGCACACTGCTATGCATTTGCAAGGCAAGTTTGTATTCTTCTGTCTTTATTTCACATATATACAGATGTAGCAAATCCAGAAGCTATTTATGTTACCAGTTGAATTGCTCCATTCAAATTGGTTTAATGCTGATGCCCAAATATCTATAAAGAGGTATTTGTATTTGTATTTGTTTATTTGTCAAGCATATATGATTATAAGCAAAGTATAAACAGTAAAACATGATTGAATATATATGTAATAGTACAAGCATGAATAAGAGTAAAAGAGGTATGAATATATGGGTACATTAGGACATGAACGGTAGGCACGATTGTGCGCTTATGCACACCCCTTACAGTTCAGTTGGGGGGAAATGTACTACCTATATATCATCTATCTCTATCTATCTATCTATCTATCTATCTATCTATCTATCTATCTATCTATCTATCTATCTATCTATCTATCTATCTATCATCAATCTATCATCAATCTATCATCTATCTCTATCTATCTATCTATCATCAATTTATCATCTATCTCTATCTATCTATCTATCTATCTATCATCAATCTATCATCTATCTATCTATCATCAATCTATCATCTCTATCTGTCTATCTATCTATCATCAATCTATCATCTATCTCTATCTATCTATCTATCATCAATCTATCATCTATCTCTATCTATCTATCTATCTATCATCAATCTATCATCTATCTCTATCTATCTATCTATCTATCTATCTATCTATCATCAATCTATCATCTATCTCTATCTATCTATCTATCTATCTATCATCAATCTATCATCTATCTATCTATCTATACATGCACACACACACACATACACACACACACACTAATTGCTAAGAGACTTCTTAGAAATGTAATTGTTACAGACATGGAAACTGAAAGAATGCCCAACTCAGTGACTAACAGGAATGGGATTCTAATCTCTGGTTGCTAAAACAAACAAAAAGTATAACGAGATGTCTCTAAGACTAATAAATCTGCTACTGAGTGAACCTATATACGCACGCACACACACACACACACACACACACACACACACACACACACACATATTACACAGCTATTTATGCAAAGGTATCTCAATTTTCCACTGTCTTATTAGTGGTCATATTTATCTAGGAAGTTAATGGGTAATATTCCAAGGATTTATTCTATTAGATTTAATATATTTTTAGAATTCTGTGGATGCTATAATGAGAGTGTGTTGTGCATACAATGGCATCTGCAGGCACTGTAAATGACACTATGCTCAGTCTAGCCAAAAGTCTAGCTGTTTATTTCATGCTAAGAATTAGCAGGATATCACACTTCTAAAGTCCACCAAATTGTTGCTGAATGTCGGCAGTATGTTCTGGGAGACACTGAATCTTTCAAAAAGCTGGGTCGTTGGCCACATGTGGTTCACAAAATACAATTACCTATTCCTCATTTGCAGTCCTACAGATTTGGGAGAGAGTGGGAAGGGGGTAGGATGGAGCTCCTTAGACTATTTATCAACACACACTTGTTTATACCAAACGATCCATCTGTTAAACTACTGAAGTTTGCAGATGATACAACAGTGATTGGTCTCATTCAAGACAACGATGAAACCACATACAGACGGGAGGTTGAACAACTAGCCTCGTGGTGCAACCGGAACAATCTGGAACTGAACACACTCAAAACCATAGAAATAGTGGTAGACTTTAAGAGAAACCCTTCCATTCTACCACCTCTTACAATACTAGACAACACAGTATCAACAGTAGAGACCTTCAAATTTCTAAGTTCTATCATATCTAAAGACCTAAAATGGACACCTAACATCAAAAATGTCATCAAAAAAGCACAAAAAAGAATGTTCTTTCTGCGCCAACTCAGAAAGCTCAAACTGGCCAAGGAGCTGCTGATACAATTCTACAGAGAAATTATTGAGTCTGTCATCTGCACCTCTATAACTGTCTGGTTTGGTTCTGCAACCCAACAAGACAGACACAGACTTCAGAGGATAATCAGAACTGCAGAAAAAACAATTACTGCCAACCTGCCTTCCATTGAGGACCTGTATACTGCATGAGTATACAGGCCGCCCTGTGTCCCTAGGGAGTAGGGCAACATATAAGAACAGCAAAATAAATAAATAAATAAATGAGTCAAAAAGGGGGCCGTGAAAATATTTACTGACCCCTCGCATCCTGGACATAAATTGTTTCAACTCCTACCCTCAAAACGACGCTATAGAACACTGCACATCAAGACGACTAGACACAAGAACAGTTTTTCCCCGAACGCCATCACTCTGCTAAACAAATAATTCCCTCACCACTGTTAAACTATTCACTAAGGCTGCATTACTATTACTATTAGTCTTCTCATCATTCCTATCACCCATCTCCTCCCACTTATGACTGTATGACTGTAACTTGTTGCCTGCATCCTTACAATTTATATTAATATTGATTGTTTCCTGATTGCTTATTTGTACCCTGTGACAGTCATTAAGTGTTGTACCTCATGATTCTTGACAAATGTATCTTTTATTTTATGTACACTGAGAGCATATGCACCAAAGACAAATTCCTTGTGTGTCCAATCACACTTGGCCAATAAAGAATTCTATTCTATTCTATTCTATTCTATTCTATTCTATTTAACAAGATCTGAGAGAAGACATCTATTATTATTATTATTTTAATCCAGCAGAAAATAATAATCATGAAATATCTATCAAGTAGAAAAGTTGTTATTCTTAATATGATGTACCTGCTTACAAATCATAGGTTAAGGTGTACATTTCAGAATGCATGTACATTAAGATTTAATTATTTTAAACAATTGAATACATATTAATATAATAATTCTACAATTGTATACATTTAAGTCATATTTATGTTGTATTGATTTCTGATAAGTTATTTTCTCTTGTAAAGAAGAGTAGACCCAGAGGTGGGATTCAGCAGGTTCTGACCAGTTCTGGAGAACCAGTAGCGGAAATTTTGAGTAGTTGGGAGAACTGGTAGCGCAAATTTTGAGTAGTTCGGAGAACTGGTAAATACCACCTCTGACTGGCCCCACCCCCATCTATTCTCTGCCTCCCGAGTCCCAGCTGATCAGGAGGAAATGGGAATTTTGCAGTAACCTTCCCCTGGAGTGGGGAGGAAATGGAGATTTTACAGTATCCTTGCCCTGCCATGCCCACAAAGCCACGCCCATAAAGCCATGCCCACAAAGCCAAGCCACGCCAACAAAGCCATGCCCACAGAACTGGTAGTAAAAAAAATTGAATCCCACCACTGAGTAGACCATTTTTAATAAAACATATTTGATTTATGAGTCACAATGTAAGTTGTACTCCTCTCATTGATAAAAAATCTAGAAGATGTCATAAGACCAGATGATCATACTGTTAAAGAACACAGCAATCATAAATATTTTATATATTTATTAGTATTTATTACATGCATACATTTATTTTATGTATGTAAAATCTTGGGAGAAAAAAAGACAAGATTAAAAAGTAAGTTGTTTTGTAGCTAATCAATCAATTAGCCAACCAACCACATTTTACAGCCTAGCACCCTCTTCAGGATACCAGGCTGTGACTTTAAGTCACACAATTCCTACTATGGCAATCAATGTAACCAAAGGTGCTTTTTCAAGAGGCAACTGGACTTTCTGTTTTTTCTTTGAAGATGTTTCGCTTCTTATCCAAGAAGCTTCTTCAGCTTTTCTGAATAAGGAATTCTGCCTTATTTCTTACTTTCCAACTCCATTTCATTCAGACCAGTTCAGGGACCTCTTGGAACAGAGTTTTGGTAGCTTGCTGATATGCCATCGAGGTCCGTCGCCCCCCCCCCAAACTTCTCTGCATGTGTTAACAGTTTCAAAAAAAGATTGAATTACTCTTGCAGCTGCCCCATCAGAAGATATATTTTATAAACTGACCCTCCGATGTTTCTAGACTGCCCATCTCCCTCAAGAATCATATGAATTATGCGTATACAGGGAGAAGGAATGTTAGAAAATAGATTAGGGGACTGGAGGCTAAAACATATGAAGAACGGTTGCAGCAACTGGGTATGTCTAGTTTAATGAAAAGAAGGACTAGGGGAGACATGATAGCAGTGTTCCAATATCTCAGGGGCTGCCACAAAGAAGAGGGAGTCAAACTATTCTCCAAAGCACCTGAGGGTAGAACAAGAAGCAATGGGTGGAAACTAAACAAGGAGAGAAGCAACTTAGAACTAAGGAGAAATTTTCTGACAGTAAGAACAATTAATCAGTGGAACAGCTTGCCTCCAGAAGTTGTGAATGCTCCAACACTGGAAGTTTTTAAGAAGATGTTGGATAACCATCTGTCTGAAGTAGTGTAGGGTTTCCTGCGTAAGCAGGGGATTGGACTAGAAGACCTCCAAGGTCCCTTCCAACTCTGTTGTTGTTGTTGTTGTTGTTGTTGTTGTTGTTGTTGTTGTTGTTATTATTATTATTATTATTATTATTATTATTATTATTATTATTATATGATTATGCTTCTATTCTTTGTGAAGAATGATAGAAGAGCTATTGTTGAAAACACAGAGCAGTGGCAGGTGGGTAGGGTAATAAACACAGTGGTTAAGTAGAAGAAATGAGCATTGATTGGCTGCTTTATACCAACACCCATCTATTTCCCTTTTTTAAATGGAATCCTTGGAAAACCCAGTTCATCTTGCAAAATATTGTGTGCAATTGGAGAGACAATAGGGAAGCAAGCAATCATGAGATAAAAACCAGGAAGGCAAATAAGCATGAAATCAAAATAGCAGGATTTATTTGCAGTTCATAAATGGCAACACACAGTATGGAAAGGCTTTAAGAATGTGCAACTCTGCTTACTATGCAGCTTATATTGATTTTGTCACTCTCTTTATTTCCTTCTCAATGTAGTTGGTTAGTCAATCTTTTCTTTGACCATTACATTGTTCCACATTGAAGTGTCCAAGACAAAATGCCTTAGAGCAAAACAATAGTTTACAACATCCTAAAAACACTAATGGTGATTATTTTCAATTAAATTAGCTTAGCTAATTAGCTAAATTAACTAAGCAGTTGTTAAGAAAATGGCTCTTCTCTGAAAATGCCAATACTCTATGTAAGTTTTAAATAGAAAAACAGTGGCTCACATGAGTGCCCCATTCAGGGTAATGCTATAATTAAGTATAAAAGTAAACCAAAATAAATATCATATTCACAATTCAGACAACATTTAAAAGGTTTTGAAATTCACCTGCTTTCAATGAGAGCTAGTTAAAGGTTCCTAAAATAAAATAAAAAAATAAATTTGACTACAAATATGTTTTTAAAGCTTTTAGAAGCATTTGTACCAGACAGGCACTTATGATGATTAGTCTCTCAAGCACAACTGTAACCATCATTGATTCATGTGCTCGTTGGATTGTACAGGAGGCCCCTTCTCTCCAATACAACTGATAGTGATAAGAGCCTTCTATTGCTTTTGATAATGGCAGAGAGACAGCTTATTTATGAACATGCATACACATGTCTGTGCATGTATTACAACAGGAGACATCAATTTGAAAGGGAGAAATATGTTTTAACACCCTCATTTTTTAATGTAAGAAGTAACTTTCTCAATTTGATCATCAGATCCTGTATTTGGGGGGTCAATCAAAGGAATAGCCCCCAGAGGGGGTGGAGAAACACTGATCTGGAATATACAAACTTAATTCCATAGAAACAACTAGGAAAACAATTGGACGCATGCACACAATCATGCAGAATGGCACAATATAGTGACCTAGGTCTTAGGTATAAAACCATTATAATATAAGGAAGGGGAAAACACTTTGGGTGTTTTTATTTCATTCACCTTAACAGCTCTTGCGTCCTTTGAAATTTTTCCTACCACAACCCAACTTTTTGTCTCAATAATAAGCACAGCTTGACATGACTGAAACTTCTACTCACTGGAATTGAGAAGAATCATCGCCTTCACACAGATATATTCTTTGTGCTGCAATTTCAGCTCTCGAAGCCTTGAAGTTGTTGCCAAGAGCATGTCAAAGATTTCCAAAATTCCTTCTACACATTTTCCCTCATCCCTAATTTGAAAATAGCCAGAGGATTACTTGACATACAAAGCATGCTTTCCACCAAAATACTGCATTTTATTCCAACATATAGTCACATTTTGCCTCTACTAAGTGGTTCATATTTTATGTACACTGTGCATATTTTAAGCATTCAATGTTCAACACAATCTTTGTTCATTTTATAAAAGGTGAAATCATACCTTCATTACAAGCTAACTCATGATCATATTCTTTTAACTTTATTGCTTTCAGCAGTTTCTCTTTCTGTCTTGCTGCTCTGATGCTTAATACGTCCTCCTAAAATAACTATATTTCATTCAACCTAACATCCCACACATATTTCTAGAATGACCAAAAATTCCAGCCTTGTTTTGACTAGTGAAATCACAACTGTACCCCCCCTACAGTTTCTTGCAATCCAAAAAAGCAGTAGTTAAAAAATGGTTTGTGGCTATAAAAAAAAATAGCCCAGCCTAGCACTAGATTGCTACAAACTACTTTCTATAGCAGTGATGGCGAACCTTTTTTCCCTCGGGTGCCGAAAGTGCATGCATGCGCGCTATCGCGCATGCACGAGTGCCCACACCCATAATTCAATGCCTGGGGAGAGCGAAAATGGCCTCCCCCGCCCCCCCAGAGGCCCTCTGGAGGCCGGAAATGGCCCGTTTCCCAACTTCTGGTGGGCCCAGTAGGCCCATTTTTCGCCCTCCCCAGGCTCCAGAGGCTTCCCTGGAGCTGGGAAGGGCAAAAACGCCCTCCTCCGCCCCCCCGGAGGCCCTCCGGAAGCCGAAAACACCCTCACAGAGCCTCCGTGCAAGCCAAAAATCAGCTGGCAGGTGCGCACATGCGCGCTGGAGCTGAGCTAGGCAACAGCTCGCGTGCCGGCAGATATGGCTCCGCGTGCCACCTGTGGCACGCGTGCCATAGGTTCGCCATCACTGTTCTATAGCCTTTCCAGTTAACTCCAATTGAACACTTGTTCAGGAATTGGTGATGCTTCTTTTAATATCATTGCCAGTAAATCTGCAGGAGGGGATGAGCAGGGGTAAACTGAATGTTAACCATGATAGTTTATGCAGGAGAAAATATTTGGGCCTTCCTGAATAGATTAAAAGATTGTGTTTGCTTGTTAATGCATTTTCATTCAAATCTTAACTTCTAAACATACATGCAAGTACAACAGTACTTATTTCTTACCTGTCAAGCACAAGATCTGGTGCAAATATGAGCTTCCCTGGGTGATCAATGGATCTCCACATTAGACCCACCATTAATACTTCCAGCCAACAGCTTTCCAAAAGCCTTACTTGATCATATAGACTCAGCTCTATGAAGCCTTTAAAAGGAGGAAAGGAAAGAAGGCATACTTACATCATGAATACCCAAATATATACACCTTCCCTGTCTCCAGAACAATATAAATTCTTTAAAATTCAAAGTTATCTTCTTGATTCACTTCAAATTAGGAAATCCATGACCTAAATTCTTAGAGGTTTGTCAACTGTTGATTCTGAGTGGTGGACCCTTCCTTCCTTCATCTACTATCTATACTGGATGGCAAACATATGGATTTTGGATTTATAAATGTGATTAATGAATAAATAAATAAATACATTCTGGATGCTTATTGCAAAGGATTCTACCAGACATGTTAAGATTTTGTAAAAACAATAACCTGAAGAGCTGAGGTGGCGCAGTAGTTAAAATGCAGCACTGCAGTTCAGCAGTTCAGCTGTTCAAATCTCACCGGCTCAAGGTTGACTCAGCCTTCCATCCTTCTGAGGTGGGTAAAATGAGGACCCAGATTGTTGGGGGCAATATGCTGAACTCTGTAAACCGCTTAGAGAGGGCTGTAAAGCACTGTAAAGTGGTATATAAGTCTAAGTGCTATTGCTATTGCTATTGAAGAACAAAACAGCAAGGATAAACCAACCATAACTACAATCATCCTGTGCCCAAGGCCTGAAAGGATCACCATATCTTTAACAATTTCCTAAATGACATAATGGTTCTCCAGAGGGTTATAGTTCCAGACAATAAGGGTCATGGATCCCAACAGGTAACATTGTTTAATTGATGGAACATATTTAACATCACATGTTTTTTTATTAAGTCAATCCTCTATATACCTTAAATGCTATGGTATTGATGGGGACAATGCAAGATGTAAACCACAAAACTATATTTGATCCTACATTTATGACCTGAACAGGGATTTTCCTGTTTTGCCTTCACTTCCCATTTCTTTTCCTACCACTCAGCTGAGGTCTCAATATTTCATGCATTTTAGAATCCACATGAATCAGATTAATCAGTCTTTGGGGAAATCTTCAACACTTTCTTCTGCATTTAATTTGCAATTTTGTATGCTCTTCCCATTTCACTTCCAGACTAATATACACTTAGCTACCTGAAGTTATTACTAAATGAAATAGATAGATGGTGATGGATAAAGAAACCAACTGCTTATCTAAAAGTTCTTTCTTACGAACATGAAGAGTGAATGCATGTAATAAATTTAATGGTAGACTATTTTTGTACTTTTGACATAGGATTAAATCAATCTGCAGACAATAACAAAGTCTCCCTTTTGCACGATGCTGCACTTCATCACATTTTTAGGTCATGAAGAAAGATAAAAATAATAGAAGGAAATACATACAAAAATAAACCACATTACTGAAGATTTGGAAAAGATCTCCCCCAAATCTCAGCAGAACAGCACCAAGCTCTGTTAGCTATTTATTTGTTTGTTTATTAAATTTATATGTCACCCATCTTGCTGTCCAATGTGATTCTACAAGCCTTTACCATGCATTGTCAAACCTTCATCTGTTACACCACTAACTAGAACTTCCGTAGTAATACAGGTAGTTCTCGACTTACAACAGTTCATTTAGTGACCATTCAAAGTTACAATGGCACTGAAAAAAGTGAGTTATCACCATTTTTCACATTTATGACCGTTGCAGCATCCCCATGATCATGAGATCAAAATTCAGATGCTTGGCAACTGGTTCATATTTATGACGGTTGCAGTGTCCTGGGGTCATGTGATCCCCTCTTGCGACCTTCTGACAAGCAAAGTCAATGGGAAAGCCAGATTCACTTAACAATTGTGTTGCTAACTTAACAAATGCAATGATTCACTTAACAACTCTGGCAAGAAAGGTCGTAACATGGGGCAAAACTCACTGTACAAATGTTTCACTTAGCAACATAACTTCTGCTGTGGTCGCAACTCAAGGGTTACCTGTATTTAGGAAATTCATGGATGGGGAACACCACAATCCTGCATCCCTGATCTGTGCTATAGCCGAAGACCAGGAGCCATAGAAATTAGTTAGGAATGAATCAGCTGCAATCTCCTATTCTAGCTGGCACTTAAAGCAAAGCCTTATGGAAGAATCAACCACTCACTTAAGAAGGTCATGGTAGAGATGAAATAGTGTGGTGGTTTTTTTTAAGCGAAAAGGAGGAGAAAGAGGAGGAGTAGGTTGTAAGAATTTATATATAAGGATGTGGAATGAAACCCCACTGCTCTCTTTCTTTAAAGAAAATGTGCTCTGGTTATTAAATGAGATGGTAGAAAGAAGATTTAAGCACTAAGAACACTACAGTATTTATTTTATTTATCACTTCCTTTAGTTATTCATTACTTTATTGCTTTATTTACTACTTACTGGCTAGCTTGCTTCAGTTTATACGTTGCTACATTTCTGAAGGCTCAAAGTGGTTTTTGTTCTGCAATTATTTCAAAGGGATTTAATGTAATCTACAGTTTTTGGCTAATGAGATCACAATTATCCTTCTGATGTTCTACTTTTTCAAATGTTACAGTGCGGTTCCCAATTAATAAAACATTAAGTACCAAAAGGAATATTACATTTTATTACATTGCATTTTTAATGTAACAAAATGTATTTAGAAATATATTCTTAGAAAAATATATATTTAAAATCTACTTGCATGAACTTAAATTTAAAAAAAAATCTGTGAGCTGCCCAGAGCCAGACAGTATAAAATTTAAATAAGTAAATATAAACAGTATTTGTATAATTAGATTTTTTCCCTTTTTAGCCTTTTTAGGTTTCTTATTCTTAAACTAATTTGTGCTTTTTGTTGCAGATTTTTAACCATGTTGTAAGTTAGTTCAAAGTCTTCCAAAACCTTTGGGTGCAGCCCTCAAAATCTCTCAAAACCTGCCATCAAATTATAAATGCTATTGAGATAAAATATTAAAACTCCTAAATGTGTGGGCAGCAACAACTATACTCTTGCATTGAATTTATTAAATTTATTTTATTTTATTTTAAACCAACACCTTTACCTTGACATTGTATTCAAAGAGGAAATGCATTCTGTAATCATAAAAAGGTTATTCATCTCGATTTTGTAAGTGGAATATTGTGTGAACATTTATCCAGACTAAAAAGGTTTATGTTAATATCTGCAGTATCAATTTTTTAAGATGATCACACTTCTATTCTGCCTTCAAACTTTCTCACACCACAGATGTATCCTACAGTATAAATACAGAATGCCAATTTGATTATACAGATTGAATTTAGCTAGTATTTCTCCTAATAGTCAGATTAATAAGGAAAACAGGCCACTCGGAATCAAAAGAAACAATACAAGATTACTAGAGTTGGAAGGGACCTTGTGGGTCATCTAGTCCAACCCCCTGCTCAAGCAGGAGTCCCTATACCATTCCAGACAGATGGCAGTCCAATCTCCTCTTGAAAGTCTCAAGTGTTGGAGCTCTCACAACCTCAGCAGGCAAGTTCTTGTATTGCTGTTAGCCGCTCTGAGTCCTTATCGGATTGAGCGGCCTATAAATGCAATAAAATAAAATAAAAATAAAATAAAATAAAAGCTGTTCCACTGGTTGATCGCTCTCACTGTCAGAAAGTTTCTCCTTATTTCCAGGTTGAATCTCTCCTTGGTCAGTTTCCATCCATTATTTCTTGTCTGGCCTTCTGGTGCCTTGGAAAACAGTATGACCCCCTCCTCTGTGTGGCAGCCCCTCAGGTATTGGAACACTGCTATCATGTCTCCCCTGGTCCTTCTCTTTGCCAGACTGGCCATGCCCAGTTCCTGCAACCGCTCTTCGTATGTTATATGTCTCCAGTCTCTTAATCATCCTGGTTGATCTCCTCTGCATTTTCTCTAGAGCTTCAATGTCTTTTTTGTAGTGTGGTGACCAAAACTGGATGCAGTACTCTAGGTGTGGTCTAACTAAGGCTTTATAGAGTAGTATTAGTACCTCCCTAGTTCAAGATTGTATCCCTCTATTAATGCAATTTAGGATTGCATTGGCTTTTTTGGCTGCTGCTGCACACTGCTGGCTCATGTTTAATTGGTTGTCTACTAAGACTCCAAGATCCTGATTAGAATACTGATGAAGACAAATGCTTGTTTTTTTAAAAAAGAGGTTTGTAGGCTTAGTCATGGCTGTGGTAGACCTATCAAAATCAGTAGAACTTCAGTTAGTCATGATTACATTAAGCCCCATTTATTTCTTCTACATATAAATATATTTGGATCCAAGTTAGAGCAGGGTTTTTTTTCAAAGTGGGAGGAAAAAAATAACAACTGCATTTACTACAAAAATGGATTGAATTGGAGGGGCAGCAGAATTATACACATTCTATCTCCATCACTATGAATGACAAAATAAGCAGGGAAAGTAATCAAAAGTGAAAATGGATTCATTTCCCAGCTGAGTGCAAATGTCCAGAATTCTCCAATGATCAAAGTAAAATTACTATCATCCATTCAGGATATCAGTACCTCCAAATTTAATTTAAGACTTTTAATGAAGGCAACTGGCTACTGTATTGCTTTTGTGCAAACTAAGTCCTTCGTTTTTTAACTTCCCTCCCCTTCCCCACATATACTGGTATATTTTGTTTTTCAGCTGCAAAATCTGTTAAACTTTTGAACTTTTTTATTTAAAAAATATTTAGGAAAAAATGTAGATACATTTTGTTAACTGTGCTCAGATTGTTGAAATCAAAAACTATGTATGTAAATGTCACCAATATTAGGCATCATTGTAGTAATGTCTTTGTATCCTAGTTGTAAAGTTGTGTGGTTGTGGTGCCATGCTGAACTGATTATGGTTGAATGTTACGAGAATTTTCTGACAATAAAAACAAAATGCAGTTGTTTTAATTGTCTTCATATTTCTGTTCTTTAAATCATATGGTTGGTCTTTTGTTGATTCCTGCCCACTCTGTACTACGATTGGAGTAAATACCATCAAATATATGTAGAATACAATACAGGTAGTCCTGTATTTTTGAACACAACTGAGCCCAAAATTTATGTTGTTAAGTGATACATTCATTAAGTGAGCTTTGCTCCATTTTACGATCTTTCTTGCCACAGTTGTTAAGTGAATCATTGCAGTTGATAAATTAGTACCCTGATTATTTATTCATACCCAAAGATCTCATGACTTAAAAGTTGTGTCTAATTTGGGGGATTTTTTTTGTTTCTTCTCTATCCCTTACTTCTAATGTTGTTACAACAAAAAGAAGGCAAACTATCTTGTTTTTAAGGTATTGTTTAGCTACAGCTATTTTTCTCATAGAGCTGGGATTACTTCTACTTTAAAAATGTAAAAAACAAACCCCACCAAATTAGCTAACCATGGCTTTTAAGCAAACTAAAAGCAGCACCAGTCATAATGGATCAATTGAAAGTAATATTCTTTATAGAGGAGAAGAAAACCTTAAACGTTGGATGACATATATGGTCAAAAAATGAGGAGGAAGAATCACATAGATACAAAAGACAGAAAAAACCACTTGTTTTCTAGATAATTTCCTGACTCACACTGGGAAGTCACAGCTAAAGATAGCAATTGAGATATCCAAGTTTTTAATACAAATGAGTAAAACCTTTTCCAAAACAGGAACCTGGGTTCTAAGTGAAATGCTAAAATTAAAAACAAACCTCAGGAGACCCCAAGTTGTCTACTTGGAACAACAAGGGCCAAATGTATCACTAGGTCTTATTCAACAAAATCCAATTCAGTTGTGAGAAAAGTAAGATTTTACACTTAGGCAAGAAGAACCAAATGCACAGGTATAGAGGAGTTGGTACCTGGCTCAAGAGCAGGATCTGTGAGAGGGATCTAGGCATCCTAGTGGACAATGTATGTATGCTGCAGTTGCCAAAAAAGCCAATGCAGACATAGGCTGCATCAATAGAGGAATTTAAAGCACTGGGACCATAAGTAGTATTTCTCTGGTCTACTTGTCAAAAGATACAGCCAGGAAAAGTGAGGAAAATACTTAAAATGAAGGAGTAGATGAGATTATTGACTCAAGCATTCTGACTAGTCCACATATCTTAAAGTTGCTAAGATTGAGAAATACTGCTTTAGAAAACAGAACCAGGAGGATCTTGACAAACTGACACTTTGGGCAAAGCCTAGCAAGATAAAATTTCCACAATGATAAATGCAAAATCCTCTATTTGCATTGGGAAAAATCAGAGGTATGAATATAAAAGGATACAATACAAAAAGTATCTGGGTGATTCATAAGCTGGATATTACCCACAATGTGATGCAGTTGCAAAAAAAGCAAATGCAGTTCTATATTGTATCAGCACAAATATAATGTTGAATCAAAAGAAGTCCTTGTTCCTCTCTATTCTGCTTTAATTAGGCTGCACCTAGAATATTGCATTCAATTCTGGGCACCACATTTTAGGAAGGGTAGTGGCAACCACATCATTCCCAGAAGAGAGCAACAAATGATAAGGATCCTAAAAAGAAAACCCTCAGAATGTTTGGAAGTGTTGAGTATGATTATCCTAGGGAAGAGATTGCCAGGAGACATGATACGTAGTTTCTTCAAATATTTGAAGGGTTTAATATAAAACAGGGTTCCCCAACTTTTGTGGCTTTGTGGACCAGTGGAGGGGAGTGGAAGAGTCCGGATGAGTGGCAGCCATACGCATGCACAGCTCCATTTGCACGAACAGTAGCCACACGTGCCTGCCGCTCGCACAAATGGAGTTCACGCACAGGTGTTTGGCCGCTGATCACGCAAGTGGGGATGCATACATGCTCGCCCGCCACTTCTGCGACCCAGTTCCAAATGGTTCAAGGCCCGGTAGAGCGCCTCAGCCTAGGGATTGGGGACCCTAGATATAGAACATGGTCCAGAATTTTTCAGAGTTGGTCCAGAAGACAGGACAATTCAAGAAACCATGGGTTTAAATTACAAGGACAATAAATTTGGTTGAACTTGAGGACGAAAAGCTGAACAGTAAAAGCTGTTCAAACATTGAACAGCCTGTCTTGGAAATTGGTCACTCACCTATGCTGGGAATATTTAAATATGCTGGATAGTTTTGTCAGGGATCTTGTAATAGCATAGGTATATACTGGGCTGGGGATTAGACTACCATAGATGATCTCCTTGATCCTGTGAAACCTTATATTCTATGTTTCTACTTTTGCTCCAAACAATGGCCTTACCGAGGTTGTATTATCAAATAATACTGTGATCATTGATATGTTTTTCTTGTTGTAGGCCCTAAGTTTTGTTAAAAAAATATTTATACATTTTATACATACTTCTATTTCAAATGTCATTTAGCACAAGCTCCACTCTAAACACAGGAGTTTTCAAATTCCTTACCAGGGATTTTTTTCGCCCAACCAATCATATGGACCAATTCTTTGTCTGCAAGTTTCGTCAAGGACATCATCATGGAAGCTTCTGTAAATGGCCTGTTGGGGCGACTCACCAACACATTTGGTGGTTCAGCTTCAAGTAATATGGAGACAAACTGTTCTGAACTTATTGCATTGCCCAGGACTTCTTTTGCTTGGATGATACTCTCATTATTCTTTTTCCCTTTGCCTACACAATGCACCAAATCTTCTGGATTGCGATGACGACGAACAATACGATACCCACAACGCTCTCTCCTTGAACCTGAAATTTTGAAAAATAATTGATCTAATTTAATATTTCAGTAACTCAGTCACTAGATTAATTATTCATGTGTACCTAAATGGTATAAGAAGAGTTGATTGCCCATTTTCCAAAAGTGTACCAAATCCATGTTGAAAAATTCCGGTGAGCAATTTCCAGTTTAGTTTGCACACACCCAATCCCTATACCCAGATCAGAGCAAGTATGTATGACATTTAGTTGAACTAGCAAACCTTTAGCAAACATTAACTTTTTTTTTACCATTATAAAAACGCTATAGAGGACTGCACACCAAGACAACTAGACACAAGAACAGTTTTTTCCCCGAACGCCATCACTCTGCTAAACAAATAATTCCCTCACCACTGTCAAACTATTCACTAAGGCTGCATTGCTATTACTATTAGTTCTTCTCATCATTCCTATCACCCATCTCCTCCCACTTATGACTGTATGACTGTAACTTGTTGCCTGCATCCTTACAATTTATATTAATATTGTTTCCTGATTGCTTATTTGTACCCTATGACAATCATTAAGTGTTGTACCTTATGATTCTTGACGAATATATCTTGTCTTTTTATGTACACTGAGAGCATATGCACCAAAAACAAATTCCTTGTGTGTCCAATCACACTTGGCTAATAAAGAATTCTATTATTCTATTCTATTCTATTCTATTCTATTCTATTCTATTCTATTCTATTCTATTCTATTCTATTCTATTCTTATTGTTTACATTGTTTTATCATTTTAGAATTGTAAGCTGCCCAGAGTCATTTGGTTGAGTTGGGCAGTTATAGAAATTGAATGAATTAATGAATAAATAAATAAATAAATAAATAAATAAATAAATAAATAAATAAATAAATAAATAAATAAATAAATAAATAAATAAATAAATAAATAAATAATAGGGAAATTGAAATGAGAAATAAAACACCGAGTGATCCTCTATTCTGCACCATGAAGTAAACAAGTTTATTTATTTATTATTTTATTTTGTTATTCTTATATGCCGCCCAACTCCCAAGGGACTCAGGGCGGCGTACAACAGGGAAAAAATACAAGAATAATCAAAATACATGTAATTAAAAAGAAACAAATACAAATTTTTAAAAAAGCAATATTAAAAACAACAACATCCATTCAACATCATACATACTTGGGGGGTAATCTCAGGTGGATTAAGCTGTCCCCCCCACCTGCAGGAAAAGCCATGTTTTGACGGCTTTTCGGAAGGCCAGCAGAGTGGGGATGGTCCGGGTCTCTGGGGGTAGTTGGTTCCAGAGCACGGGGCCGGCCACAGAGAAGGCTCTCCCCCTAGGGCCCGCCAGCCGGCATTGCTTGGCCGACGGGACCTGGAGGAGGCCAACTCTGTGGGCCCTAACCGGTCGGAGGGAAGTATGAGGCAGAATGCGGTCCCGAAGATATCCTGGTCCTAAGCCATGAAGGGCTTTAAAGATGGTGATCAACACCTTGAATTGGACCCGGAGACCGATGGGCAACCAATGCAGCTGGCGGAGTATTGGTGTCACGTGGGTGTACCTTGGCACACCCACCACAGCACGCGCAGCCGCATTTTGCACCAGCTGAAGTCTCCGGATACTCTTCAAGGGTAGCCCCATGTAGAGCGCATTGCAGTAGTCCAAGCGCGAGGTGACAAGGGCATGAGTGACCGTGAGTAGAGCCTCCTTCTCCAAATATGGCCGCAACTGGTGCACCAGGCGGACCTGTGCAAAGGCCCCCCTAGCCACAGCAGAAAGATGGTGGTCCAATTTTAGCTGTGGATCTAGGAGGACCCCCAAGTTGCGGACCAGGTCTGAGGGAATCAGTTTCGTACCCTCAAAGACCAAGGAGGGATAGTTGTCATGATCCTTAGGAGGCAATATCCACAGCCACTCAGTCTTGTCAGGATTGAGTCTGAGTCTGTTCCTCCCCATCCAGATCTTAACGTCGTCCAGGCAACGGCACATTACATCAACTGCCTGCCTGAAGTCAGACGGGGTGGTGATGTACAGCTGGGTGTCATCAGCGTACTGATGGAAACACACCCCATGTCTGCGAATGATCTCACCCAACGGTTTCATGTAGATATTAAACAGGATGGGCGAGAGAACCGACCCCTGAGGCACCCCACATGATAGGGGCCTAGGGGACGATCTCTGCCCTCCTGCCAACACCGACTGCATCCGATCGGCAAGATAAGAGGAGAACCACCGTAAAACGGTGCCTCCCACTCCCAACTCGCCGAGCCGATGCAGAAGGATACCATGGTCGATGGTATCGAAAGCCGCTGAGAGGTCAAGTAGCACCAGGATGGAGGAGTTTCCTCCATCCCGGGCCCGCCAGAGATCATCCATCAGGGCGACCAAGGCAGTTTCTGTACTGTAGCCGCGCCTGAAGCCCGACTGATAAGGATCTAGATGGTCTGTTTCATCCAGGAGCTGCAGAAGCTGAGTCACCACCACCTTCTCCACAACTTTCCCTAAAAAAGGTAAGTTGGAGACTGGACGATAGTTCTTCAAATCAGCTGGATCCAGGGAAGGCTTCTTCAGAAGGGGTCGCACCACCGCAGCTTTTAACGACTGCGGTACGGATCCCTCCCTCAAAGAAGCGGTGATCACCGCCTGGATCCAGCCGCGTGCCACCGACCTGCTGGCCGAAACCAGCCAGGAGGGGCATGGGTCCAATAAACAGGTGGAGGTACCCATCGCTCCCATAGCCCTGTCCACATCCTCGGGAGAAACAGGCCCAAACTCTTCCCATAATGATGGACTAAGACTAGCCCCCGTCAACTCTATGGACTCTGCCCTGCCAGAGTCCAAGTTTGACCGAATCTGAGCGACTTTATCCGACAGAAACTCAGCAAATTCCTCAGCTCTGCCTTGTAAGTGTTCCTCGCTCCCCCCTTTTCCAAGGAGGGAGCGAGTCACCCTAAACAAGGCGGCTGGACGAGAATCTGCGGACGCAATAAGAGCGGAAAGATAGGAACGTCTTGCCGCCCCTATCGCCACTAAATAAGATCTGATGTAAATTCTTAATAGTGTTCGGTCAGATTCGGCCCTCTTGGTCCTCCAGCGGCGCTCCAGACGTCTCTTTTGGCGTTTCATCTCCCGGAGCTCCTCGGTGAACCAGGGAGCTTTCCGGGATCCACTGCCACGGAGAGGTCGCTTAGGCGCAATTCGGTCTAGAGCCCCTGATGCTGCGGTGTTCCAAGCAGCCACCAGGGAGTCAGCCGAATTGTGTACCAGGGTTTCAGGTATTTCCCCAAGTTCCCTCTGGAATCCATCCGGCTCCATTAGGTGCCTGGGGCGGAACCACCTAGTCGGTCCCGCCTCCCTGCGGAGGAGGAATGGGGTTGTGAAATCCAGCCTCAGTAGGAAATGATCTGACCATGACAGTGGGGTGATGACTATATCCCTTATCTTCAGATCATCTCTCCACTGCCCCGAAAGAAACACTAGGTCAAGCGTGTGACCACCCTCATGAGTCGGACCCTGAATTACTTGGGTCAGGTCCATGGTTGTCATGGAATCCATGAACTCCTGAGCTATCCCAGAGGTTTCGCCAGCAGATGGCAAGTTGAAGTCCCCCAGCACCATAAGCCTGGGGAACTCAACCGCCAAGCCGGCTACTGCCTCGAGCAGCTCAGGCAGGGCCTTACTTACGCAGCTGGGAGGCAGGTACGTTAAGAAAAGGCCCACCTGAACCCCTAAGTCCAACTTCAGAAGGAGCGTCTCACACCCAACAATCTCCGGGGCAGGGATCCTACGAGGATGCAGATTTCCACGCGTTATAATTGCCACTCCTCCCCCCCTTCCCTGGGGTCGAGAATGGTGCTGCACCGAGAAACCGGCTGGGCATATCTCGGAGAGGGCTACTTCCCCCTCCTGCCCTAGCCAGGTCTCGGTAACACATACCAGGTCTGCCCCCTCCTCTGTGATTAAATCACGTATCAGGGGGGCTTTGTTGATAAT
Source organism: Diadophis punctatus similis (assembly GCA_023053685.1). Taxonomy (NCBI): domain Eukaryota; kingdom Metazoa; phylum Chordata; class Lepidosauria; order Squamata; family Dipsadidae; genus Diadophis; species Diadophis punctatus. Next base: position 299,924,668 of record JALIGW010000001.1, on the reverse strand, counting down.
TGACCTGGCGTTAAGCAGCAGCATCCTGAGCCCAGGGCCCTGAGAACCCTGGTTGCCAGGTATCCGGGTTGAGCAAGATGGAACCAAATCAGAGGGGCCGGAACAAGGGATCGCTTGTAAACAGCGAGGTCTTATTCCCCGAGAGCGGCCCTCCCCTCTGCTCCCGCCATATCTGCCTCTTCCCATTATGACCGAGATGTTCCGGCTCTCCTCCCCACCAGAGACCCCCTCCCCCTCCCAGCTGGTCCTCCTCCTTTCCTGCAGGTCATACATACCATTCTCACAGGCTGGGGTCACTGCGCCCCCGCCCCCCCCGCTTCTGCTTCTACATTCAGCGAGGGGGGTCGGGATCGCAGCCCCCGGCTTTTCCATTTCTTTTTTGTACACACATTCGTTAACCGTCAAACACTCATCTCACTCACCTCACTCGTCCCCATACACAATCACACCCATACCACGTCTCAGAGGAGGAGAACAAAGTTAGTGATGGGTATGATGTATCCATCAATCTAAACAAAGCAACATTTTTACATCAAATATTTTTTTAAAAAATCATCCTCCAAGGACTTCTAGTAGCATGGTAGTCAAAAATAAAAACAGTAAAAAATAACATAGATGTTAATCTTATCGGAGGCTTATGTTGCTTCTTGTTTGGGGGAGCTTTGGAAGCTATTGAAAGAGGATTTGGGAGCCAAATCTGGCTCATAGGATATTATCAAGGTCCTTACTGTAGACCTTGATTATCTGGTATGATACATTTATTATCAGAAAAGAGCCCTGGCAACAAGAGAGGAGCTGATTGGAAATCAGGATCCCAGGTAGATGGTAGGAAGCCAAGCAATTAATTTGGCTCTAAATCAACTTTATTTTCTGAATTCTGGACAACTATAACATCCACATAAAGGGTCTGCATGATGCAGAAAGATGCTGCAAATTTGCTAGAATGAAGGCACAATGTAAGTCTAGTTCAGCATAATGAAATCTTGATTTAGTTACACTGCATCCAGAGAACAAAGTGCTCAGTTTCCCAGTTCCATGTCATTCTTCCATAATCAGTATAGCAGATCCCACAAAAGGATCATCCTATACATAGACTCCATTTCTTCCCCAGCAGATGATCAACAACTGCATTATTAAAACTTTTCTATTATCCAATTTTCTCTTTTTTCTTGATCCTGAAATTTGTTAACTTGATATACAATTCTATTATCTGTATCTGTGGGTCTCTCTCTCTCTCTCTCTCTCTCTCTCACACACACACACACACACACACACACACACACAGAGAGAGAGAGAGAGAGAGAGAGAGAGAGAGAGAGAGAGAGAGAGAGAGAGAGAGAGAGAGAGAGAGAGAGAGAGAGAGAATTGGATCAAATACCTGCTTGTATGTTTCTACTGCCATTTATATGTTCAATCCAAAAAGTTGCCAACTGCCAAAGTTTCCATGGCTTAATCAAGCTAAATTTACAGATACCACCACAGTTTCTGTCTTGGCATTTAAAGCTATCCATAAATACAATAGAAATGGAATCAGCTCAAACCTAGTTTATCAACCTTTCTAAGAACAGTGACTCACTTTGCAAAATACTGTATAATGTAGCCAGGAAACTAGCTGCTGATCTGACTATGGACAGCAAAGAAATATTTCCTGGCATCCACATGGAGCTCAACAGGAGTTTCCATCCAAGACATTTACTCGGATTCAAACAGCATGTAGCCATGGACCATTCCTCATATCTTGCTCAGACTTGTTTGGAACTGCATCCATGAGGGAGCTCTCTGGGAAGCCTAGGGAGACTGGGGGGGAGGGGGTGTTAAATGGAAGCTGAAGGGGAATTTCAAACACAATGGCCCTACATTTTTAAGATTCAAGTCAGGGACATTGTTGCTGCTGTGCACACTGGGAAAAAAAGAGGAAGGGCAGTTTTAAAGGCAGAGAAATATGAGAGGATCATAGTCTTTGCTTCTATCCATCACTTTCCTGTGGTTCACCATCTTCTGGCCTGCAACTACCTATCACAGCACTTAGAACTGTTACTAAAAGTAAGTTTAAATACCCTTCCTGCCCACTGTTTCTCTTCTGCACATGGAGGAGCATGTGCTACTCTCTTCAAAAGACAATCAGGACTCAGGAAATTATAAAGTACAAATAGGTCTATGAGCAGAACAATAATTGCATTGCTGATTTACTCCTGAGACAAGCATTGGAGGAAAGAAAGCTACTCCTACTGCAAAGTTGATCCAAGTTAATTTGGATCAGTCTATGATTCAACTCAACTAACGAAGTAGGAAAGATACATGAAATACCTAGTTTGAAATAACTAGACTCTTTCTAGAAAATGCTCCTGCTAGTGAGTCCTTATGGACTGGACAAGAAGCAATGTTTCCATACCAGTCTAAAATTGCCAAGACTTGCCAATCTGATCTCATTCCCCCAAATTCTATGTGAACACACAGCCAGAGAATACCTAGTAGACTGTGTCAGATTGCATCTTCAACGAAACCTGTGTCAGGATAAGGAGGTGAACTTTTGAATGGCTCTGGGTAATGCATATGTTTGTAAGAGAATGGCTTGTACATAGCCCATGCATTTGTCTTGTATCAGTAATCCGACTGAAACAAAGTATAAAGGGGAAGGGACACAGAATAGGTATAATCACATAATATTATTTTGTGCGTGTGTGCCTTTGTGTCAGTTTTTGACCCTGACGACTGCCCAGACTAATCCCTGCAGTGCCTTTGTGTCAGTTTTTGTGGCAAGGTTTTGGGAACATTGCTTGTTATTAAGAGCTGTGGTTAGAATGCAGTATTGCAGGTTGACCTAGGAGTTCAATCCTGACCAGCTCAAGGTTGACTCAGTTTTCCATCATTCCAAGGCCGGTAAAATGAAGATTCAGATTGTTGAAGGCAATATTCTGACTCTGTAAACCGCTTAGCAGTGTTTCCCAACCTTGGCAACTTGAAGATGTCTGGACTTCAACTCCCAGAATTCCCCAGCCAGCGAATGCTGGCTGGGGAATTTTGGGAGTTGAAGTCCAGACATCTTTAAGTTGCCAAGGTTGGGAAACACTGGCTTAGAGAGTGCTGTAAAGCACTATGAAGCAGTATATAAGTCTATGTGCTATTGCTATTGTTATTCTATATGCTGTTGCTATTGTCTCTTTCTTAGGGATGAGGGAAAGTGACTAGCCTAAAGCCACCTGTCTGGCTCTATGCCCAAGGCAGGTCTAAAACTCACAGCCTCCCAGTTGATGCCTTAACCATTACACCAAACTAGCTCGTACATCCATATATACCTTTCCCACACTTATGAAATAAAACTAGTTTCAGTATTATCAACTTCATGCTAAATGTGTACAAGGCTTTTCTGCCCAAAAGAAGTAAATGTAAATATGGAACTTGTACAGCCTGACCCAAGGGATCAGCTTAACTTCTGAAACGCAAAGAACAACCTGTGCCATGCCGACCACAACATTCTTATCCTCTCTGCCAACTAGAGCAGAGGTGGCACAGTTGGCCTTTATTTGCTAAGAGATGACAGAGACACGAGGTACACGTCTCTCCATTCCCAGTTACAGGGGGATCAATTAGGATGCTGGGTCACAATTTGGATTTAATGGTGATTCTGGACAGCCAACATGCTTCTCTATATTTTAGTCTTCTCCCAGTACTCGTCCTCTCCTGCAGTACTGGATTACAGTCCTTAGCAATTCCAGACAGCATAGACCACAGTATCCAGATATTAAGGGAATTATAGCCTGATGCATCTTGAGGGTATCAGTTTGGCAAAGGCTATCGTGTATGATTCTCCTGATTGTTTAATGTTCTTTTTTTTTTCATCATACCTTGCCATTTTAAATTTTACAAAGCAAGCGGGGGGGGGAGTCTCTTAGTCCAAATCCAACAGAAAACCTAGGAAACCGCACACTCTCAAATAGAAAGAATAATGCAGAAATTATTACTCAGAAATACCAATCAAGCACAACAAAACATCACTGAAATCTTATCTACTTAAAAACGGAGAACACTGTGTTTCTGGGAATAGAGGAATTTGCCAGTTTTTATTTTTCTCAATACCTTGTTCCAGCCTTGAATTTATTTCATTCCATATCCAGATCAATATGTGCATGTTGAGGAAATCCACATGGACTTTTCTGTAAACTGTTCTCTAATACTTCCATGTGTGTCAGTTTTTTTACTTGAAAAATATAAAATAATATTGGGGGGAAAGGCAAATTTCCACACAGTTCTGCAGTCTGGTTTGCATACAAATTCATGAAAACAGAATTCAGGATAATGGTTTGCCCACTATGCACCCTCATCCTCATAACAAAGATGACACTTCTTACAGGTGTTTGCAAACCTCAGCCCATATTCCCTTTCCTTCTGGAAACACATGTTCCAAAATTATTAGTTTCAAACTTCCTTCTAGAACAATAATAACCCCCCCTCCTTTTAAACCAAAAATGAAAATTAGTAAGATCCTAAGAGTTGCAATAGACGAAAGCATCTACGTATAAAATGCATCACCTTCAGTCCAAAGCCCTAGTTCACACTCACCAAAAGATATTAATGACTAGCAATTTTATTAATCTCTTTTTTCATGTAAATAATCAAAATCTAAGAATTTTTTTAAATTGTTGGTTCTCTGTCCCAAAGGTGCTTTTTCAGGAGGCAACTGGACTTTCCTGTTTTTTTTCTTTTGCAGATTACCAGCTGTCTGCAAGGGATATAAATCCTTCCATTCCCCACTATCCTGTCAGAGCTGAAGAAGCTTCTTGGTTGAGAAGCAAAACGTCTTCAAAATAAAAAACAAGAAAGTCCAGTTGCCTCCTGAAAAAGCACCTTTGGGACAACCATGACCTGGATAATTGAGAATCTCTACAGACTGTTGGTTCTCTGGAATTATTTTTTCCTTTCATAAAGTCTAAACCTAGGTGGTATTTATTTAGCTAAAGAAATTTGTGGTGGAAACATTCACATGATTACAACATGCAAAAAAAAACCTTTGGCAAGTATGTATAAATTGGTTGCTTATTCAATAATTCATAGAACTGAAACTATTTTCTTCTGGAATATAATATGCTGCCAAACCATGATGCATACTAAATACTATTCCTGCCATTTTGAGAGTCAAATTTCATTTTTTAACAATGAAATGCAGTCATTATGAAAAAATGAATGGACACATACCTACGCATGTAGATACTAACATATATAAGAAACCAGTGCCTAGTTCATTTGCACATACTGTATTGCCATCCTCATCAATAAAATAAGAAAAACAGAAACACACATTGCATCATGCAGAGTTAGCACCAGAAATGATGTCACCCAATTACTGGTATGTCTATCCCACTATCGTAGTGGGTGAATGACTCTCAGGGTCCCTTTATTGTACTTCAATCCAGGCTTCTGCAAATGTTGCCTTCCATATGAGACCAGGTGGCTACTTCTGATAATACTCAATGGGGATTAATTATTAAAAGTGAAGTTTCTCAAATACTAATAGCACAAGATTGGGGAAGGCAGTTGAAAACTGTTCCAAAGAGTGGCAGCGGGGAAGAAAGCAAATTGACAGTAAAAACAAAAAGAGATCCCAGTCCAACAATAAAACTAAAAAAGACTTATTTGGATTTAAAATTATCCTTAAACCAAGGGGAGAAACAAGCACATATCCATCCCTAATTAAAGCAACATTCCATCCCCCCTCAGCTTTCCTCTGCCTAATCTAGATGCCTTGAAAATTGATATTATATAGGCCCCCCAAAAAAGAGGAAGTACCTCCTCTCTTCCTGAATAAATGGTTCTGTCCATCCCAGCTCATTCGGGTGTCAATATCAGAAAATTGACAAAAGAGATTCAGCAGCTGAAGTGCTGGGACTCCGCAGCCTCTCAGCTCTTCCAACGTTGCAAAAGGAGCACCCAGCCAGCACTGAAAAAAGTAAGAAAAGTTGTGGGCAAAAAACACCCGGAGTTTCTGGGAGGACAGATTTGAGAGGATGTGTGCCTCAGTTTCTCAAGGCCTCTAAATAAATGTATTGTCTCTTCCTTATACTTTTACTCTTGAATCTGAGGCACTGGATTTGTTTGTTTGCTTGTTTGTTTGTTTGTTTGTTTGTTTGTTTTTGTCAAACATGTATAGGATAGTAGTTGTTTGCATAAACATAAGTAAAAAAAAGTATTGATAAAAGAGGACAATAGGACAGTAGGACAGGGACGGTTGGCACAGTGGTGCGCTTATGCATGCCCCTTACAGACCTCTTAGGAATGGGGTGAGGTCAACTGTAGACAGTCTAAGGTTAAAGTTTTGGGGGTTTGGGGAAGAAACCACAGAGTCAGGTAGTGCATTCCAGGCATTGATCACTCTGTTGATGAAGTCGTATTTTCTGCAGTCAAGTTTGGAGTGGTTTACATTAAGTTTGAATCTATTACGTGCTCATGTATTGTTGCGGTTGAAGCTGAAGTAATCATTGACAGGAAGGACATTTTGGTATATGATTTTATGAACTACATTTAGATCAGATCGGAGGCAACGTAGTTGTAGATTGTCTAATCCCAATATTTCAAGTCTGGTGGAATAAGGTATTTTATTGCGAGCAGAGGAGTGGAGGACTCATCTTGTGAAATATTTCTGGACTCTCTAGATTGTATTAATGTCCGATATGCAGTGCGGGTTCCAGACAGGTGAACTGTATTCCAGAATTGGTCTAACAAATGTTTTGTATGCTCTGGTTAGCAGTGTAATATTGCCAGAGAAGAAGCTACGCAAGATTAGATTAACAATTCTTAGTGCCTTTTTATTTTATTTTATTTTTTTACACGTTGTATTGATTTTGTTCCTCTCCTACCCATATTCAAAATTGTGGGTTATTGTCAAGGTCCCGCTTTTAATTTTCAGGAATCCACCGGTGTGACAAAAGTTCTCAAGATGAAACTACTCCCTTATTATTTTTCCCAAACTATTCTCAATACAAAACCAAATTACAGATTGTAGCCCAATAAAAACATATATTCTTTAGATGATAGCCCACTTTTATCTCTATCATCCATTTTGGAGCAGACATTGCAATTTATTGCTGCATTTATATATCCCTGAATCAACAGAAGGATTCCTGGTAGTAACTTTACACCCCCAACACAAGGGGCCATAGGACTGAAAACACATACTCAAAGCGTGCATAATTCTGGTGTTCTCAATATGTCCACTGATTCATGCATCAACAGCCAGCACATATAGTCATTTTAGCTGTTGATAGAATATAATTCAGATCTATGAGCAAAGTTGTCTTGCTAACCTTAGTTGGTTGGAGTTGGTTGACGATTGATTTCCTCCATTGTGCAAAATCAAGTTTGCTTAAACTATGTTTACTGAATAAAGCCCATTTGGCTGAGTGTCTACATCTTACTCAATTAGAAAGCCTGGTTCCAAACTACAATGACTGCATTCATTTATGGAAGACAAAACCAAATGAATCACATTATGGTTATGCAGCAAGATGTCTGAACTCAGCCTGTATCCTGCTGTGTCCTCACTTTCTGAAGAAATGGAACTAGGTCCTGTGAGAAGATTCTTCTCCAGTGCCCCTGTCCGCATTGTCTCACTATCATTCACAATCACAACATTACATTATTTTTCATGATCGCAACATTAGATTGTTGTTTTTTCTAACAAGACTCAGGTAAGCCGCAAAAATTTAACAAGCTCCCATCAGTATATCTCTGGAGAAAACAAATTACTGACTACTTAAAAACAATAAATCCTTTGTTTATATTAAATTTTAGGCAGTCTCGTCACCACCACAAAAGGCTCAAGGTTTTCAATGCCCATTACAATTCAGATTGAGATCCATAACCAGTTTGACCCATTATCTTTGCAGAAACACAGACAAGGATTTCTCAAAGAAAGTAACTACCGGTAAGCTTCTCATTTCCCTTTTGAAAGCGATAACATTTTTGTGCCAGTCCCATTTGCCATTTTTCACATAACACTCAAGCCACTTTCATTGATAGAACCATGGAAATCCCGCCACAGTCCTTTGGCACACTAGCGTTCCACAGCCAATTTCCATTTTCAAGAACAAAAGGATAATTTCAACCAGTGCATGGCATATTGGTGATTTACAACTATTAAGCCTTAAAAGAATACTGTGCATTAGATTTATTTAAAGCTTCAATGGAAGCAATCACTGGTCCTGTTTTGCCTGTTCTCAAATCTAAAATTATTCATACAATTTTCTGTTTAAATACTTGATAATAGGTTCTCAGACTATTACATTATTTTTTTCCCCTTATTACTGATGAGAAAAAAAGCAGTGAGAAGTTCTAGGGACATATTACAGAGCTACATTTTCAGATGGATTAATGAACACCAGAGCCGTATTTTTGAATTATTTCTTTTAGGTATATACATACAAGAAAAATACAGCATAGGGGTCACCTCGTGGTGAGATGGGCAGAAAATAAATTTAATAAAGAATAATAAATAAAGAATAAGCAAATAGGTACCAATTGCAGACATTAAAATTGCGGAAGCTGGGGAATTCTGGTAGCTGAAGACCATATGTCTTAAAGTTGCCAAGGTTGGAAAACCTGATTCTGGTCCCTCTTACATGTCTAGCCTCTCTTACCTGTCCATCTCTTAATTGTCTACTTCCTAATTCACATTGAGACAACACTGTGTTATTCTACATTTTTGCAAATACAGGAGCATCACTTTCTTAAACCAGAGGAGATATGTAATTCAAAGATGAACAAGAAATTATATCTATGAGTAGCAAGGATTCACTCAACAATTCTAATAGCAATAGCAATCGCACTTAGATGTATATATCGCTTTACAGTGCTTTGCAGCCCTCTCTAAGTGGTTTACAGAGTCAGCTTATTTCCCCCAACAATCTGGGTCCTCATTTTACCCATCTTGGAAGGATGGAAGGCTGAGTCAACCTTGAGCCTGGTGAGATTCGAACTGCCAAATTGCAGTCAGACAGCAGTCAGCAGAAGTAGCCTGCAGTACTGCACTCTAACCACTGCGCCACTGGGGCTCCTAATACTTGTATTCATATCTAGCCTTTTCTCTAAAGAAGGGCAACTCCTTTTTATTTTATTTATTTCTTTGTCCAAGAAAATTCGAACAAAGAAAACAAGAAAATCAAAATGTGACAGGGATGACAGGCACGCCGGCGTATGCATGCAATGCACGCACGCACATGCACATGCACGCAAATGCACACACACACGCACATGCACATACATGCACACACACACACACAAGCTAGAATTAAAGCTATGAAAGTTTTCCTGTTTTATACTTACAATAACCCAAAGATAACATTTAAGCTGATAGTAAAGCTTGCTAAACATTGCACACTAATTTCATAACTGGGTCATCATACATTTCATCATTCCAACTTCATATACTGGAAGAATTGAAATTGTGCAGAGATCAGCCTTCTCCAAGTAGGCCAGCTGAGGATAATGGAAATTCTAATTAACACATCAGGAGGGTATCCAGTTGGGAAAGTGGCTAATATCCTCCTTTCAACTTTCTCTCCCTCTTTCATCTCATGCAGATATTGTTATTACTCAGTTTTATTATGATTCATGTCTTCTCAAAAGAAACTGCACGGTATTATAAGGGCCTCTATTTGGTTATTTATACTTTACTTTGGTTGATTATGGAAAACTCGAGATCACTATAATTTGCAAGATCTCAGAATGAACTGTGAAATTCTAAACTTATTCAATGGAATTTTCTTTTTGGAAAATCACTCACTTTATATTTGTTCAACAATGATCAATGCTCAACCATTGGCTAAATACCCAGTCATAAATGTCACATACGGGTTGGTGAATTACTGTGTTATTTTGATTAAGATTGAAATTGTAATGTAACCTGACCAAACCATGTTGGATAAGTATGAGATTCTTACCTTCATGATTGTGAGGGCAGAAAATAGTTCTTACTTCACACCCCAGCTCAGTGTATTGTTAATGCTGATTTATTTTAAATTAACAGATGCATGTTGAACAATAGAAGATTTTCCTTTTAAGTGATCAGGGTGAGCATTTAGTCCCTTCTGCTGTTGAGATATGCTTATTTTTATCTAAACAACCAGAAATCAAAGCTGACATATTACTTTACAGTTGTCTTGCAAATAATCTGCATAGTTAGGTTGAGATAATTTAGCTTTTATTTCAATGTATGTATGTATGTATGCATATTCCATTTTCCTCTCCCAGAATAAAAAGATAATGTTTGAACTTATGGGCAAGACTCCTAATAAGTAAGACACTGTTTTATTCATGGAAAACAGATTAAAAGATTGAAAAATTCATCTGCAGTGCACAATGTTAATAATATTTTACTTTTAAAAATTGCCCTGCATTCTGTTACTCAGAAATTTAGGAAACCATTCTTGTATTTTGAAAAAATACAAACCTTCTCTCTCAAATTTATTTATTAGTTGCATTTGTATGCCTCCCACTCCAGAGACACTGTGATTTATTGTACACATATATGAATAAAAGAAAATTGAATGTATGTATACTGTATGATCAAAAATGCATATTACAACCAGAATATTTAAATCTTGAGAGATTAATAAAATAAAGTATCAAGAAATGTTTTGATCTGAGTTTAGGTATATTCATTTAATACTTATTCTTCCAACCCTACCAGGATTTTGCAAGAATTAGCAATTCAGATATGTAATATAATAAACCAGAATATTTGACAAGCACTACATATATTCAGATGTTATGCTGGATTACATGTTCTCTAGCCAGTCATTTGAACAGGTACTAGTTTGGGCTGGTGAGTATAGAAGTTAATAGAGTAATTAAACAAAATGAAGATTGTGCAAATTTATTGTACACTTGGCTTGGTTACTAGTGCTTGGGTTTTGTTTTGTTTGTTTGTTTGTTTATTAACAAAAGAGTAAGCATTGGAAGATGCCTTGTCATTCATCACTTAAGTTCTTCATCACTTTATTATGGTTCCAAATATCTATTTATACATTTTCAATATTTCAAGAAGTGGTATTTATACATTTTCAATATTTCAAGAAGTGGTATTACTTAACATTTTGTGTTAAGTAATAGCAGATCATTCATTGGCTGCTATTGATGCCCTGACCAGAATGCAATCAAAGTTGGAATGAAAATATAATTCACAATTGTAAGGAAAAGAAGCAACCATATTTTTAAAAAACATTTTAAAAATTGTACTATCTGCATGCATATTCTGCAAAGATATAACATGCCCAATTGTATTGTTTTATGAAGAAATCCTTTGGATATGCTAAACAGTTCCTCCTCTCCACCAACCAATGAACTCATAGTCCCTAAGTACGTACATTCTGTACACATTTATATATGGACAACTTCATTATTGTGCCAGGCCATCTGTGACAGTATCAAGTAGCTTCTGGAGGAAAATATAGGACAGGATAGAAACATCATACTATTACTAAAACAGTTGTGAAAATGCTTCCTAGCTACTATTTAAAGACTCTATTCCCTACAAAGATTTAGCTTGGATACAGAAAGTGTAGAAGCATCAATTCCCCCAAAATATATGCAGACTCCACTATCAACATCTGGGATGCATGGCTGTCTCTACAGATCCTGAAAGGGACAGCTGTAAATACATTTAATCAAAATTGTTGACAAGCAGACCTGTAGTAACGCCTTATTAATGTACCTAATCATAAAATGCTGGTGTGCTTTAAAACTCTCTGCAGCAGTCCTTAGTGCTCAACACATAAAATGCTCATTGATGCAGAAGGATTGTTGGATGTTCGGAGATGAAGTGTGTGTGTTAGGCCACTACTGTTCTAATGGGGAAGAAAAAATGAAGTCCAGGCTATATGGTAGATGCCATAATTTCAAATGAAAATCATCAGGACCCTGGATTAAGTGTATTGTTTTTGGGGTACTGTTGAAAATAAAAGTTTTGTAACTTTTATTGGCATCTGTATTTACATACATTGCTAAACCCATTTCATTTTTTTTTCTGAGACTGAATTATTCACTGACTTTTTCACTAAATTTTCTTAGTAGTCATGGAACTGTGATGTTAAACTGTAAGCTCTTTTAAGAGGCTTCACAGAACCAGAACATAAAATAGAGATAAGAAAGTAAGAAAGGCATTTCTTCATTACATATCTCATGTACACATTACAAAAGTCAGCAGATAAGGTAAGATGTGTATCAAATCAGGCTTATTTTATCAGCCAAAAATTTCACAGATCGCAAATTACCATTCACTCCTTAGAATACAGTACAGTACATTTATTGAATAGCCCGAAGGCCTTTTCAAAAAAAGAAAAACAGAACAAACAGGTACAGAAACAACCGTACAAAAATATATATGGTACATGACATCAAAATTCAACGATATTAAAATTCAATAACTAAATTTCTAAAACTAGATAACCCAAATAAAATATCTCGTCTCTACCTCAGCTCATCTTTCTTACAATCAATGAAATTCTTTTCAATGTAGCTTGCTCGTATTGCTGTCATCCTATTAAGATAGCGCACTCCTTAGAATACTTCGCTTAGATGTTAATTCAGTATGGTAATAAAAATGTGGCCAAGCCACAATCTGGGCAAAAATACTAGCAGGAATCACATAATCTATTGATAGTTGACAAATCAAGGCATCCTTTTAAGTCTGCACAGTCAGTTATCTCCAAGGGACAAGTGGGTCTTTACGTGGGCAGAAGGCAAAAAGCAACATCACAGTAAATTCATGTGAGTTGGGTTCTTACACTAACTCAAATAGCTCAAACAAGGACACTCAACCCATAGATTATTGCAATATTATTGAATGGACTTGTTGAAAAAGAAGCAGAGAAGAAATCATGAAAATTTGAAACCAGGGGTGAAATGCTTCTGGTTCAGCCCATTCCGGGCGTACCGGTAGTGGTGGCTGCCAGTGGTTTGGAGAACCGGTAGCAGCAGCAGCGTGAGGCTCCGCCCACCCACCTGGAGGTCACCATTTTCTTTTTTTTAATGCTCTGCCCATGTGGATAGTGTGAAAAAGCACACGAGGGAGCGGAGCAAGGGTGAAAAAGCACGCATATGCCAGTAGAGCAAGCGCATGCACGAGTGGAGCGTGCACTTCCAAAGTGGTAGGGAAGGTAAGTAGATATCACCACTGTTTGAAACTCAATATTATCTTCAACTAGCTTCTTTAAAGTCTCAGAGGGAACAGTTTATGGAAGACTTCCATTCCAGTAGTGGGTTGTAAAACCCTTTACTACTGGTTCGCACGAGTGCTTGTGTGCGCACGCGATGCTTCTGCACATACGCAGAAGTGTTCCAGATGGGTGAGTGGACCCTCCCGCCGCCGGCACTACCGGTTCTAAGAACCGGGCCGAACAGGGAGCAACCCACCGCTGTTCCATTCATGCCTCTGTCATAGCCTAATCTCTATTTATTTATTTATTTATTTATTTATTTATTTATTTATTTATTTATTTATTTATTTATTTATTTATTTATTTATTTATTTATTTATTTATTTATTTATTATCGTTCTTATATGCCGCCTCACTCCCGTGGGACTTAATATTTTCCTAGATGTTTTGTTGCAATTAGAATTTCCTGTCTAAATGATTAACAGCTAAACTCCCAGGCAATTCTGGAACCTGGAATCTCACACATCTGGAGGAAAGAAGTTGGGAAAGTTGTTCTAACTGGGAAGTTAGTACAGTAGCTTAAAGTATTGATAAAAATTTGCTGGGATGAGTTCTTCACCACATTATTTTTCTTATCCAAAGTAGGATGAAGCTGAGCCTCAGTAATCAAACAAAACTTCAGATCCACCTACTACTGTCCTTAATGGAATTTACACATGCATAACTGAGGTTCTGAATCACAGCGTGCATCTGCTTTGGAATTCAAGCAAAATGTTATATGAGAAACCCTATAAGAGAAAATTCCCAAAGGAGCAAAGAACTTACCACATTTCATCATCCCTACTTCATAACATTTCCGGAGTCGGCAGGCCTGGCAACTTTTGCGTCTGTTTTTATCTATTGTACATTGGTTTGTCGCTGGACAAATATAATCATTGTGCCCTGGAGAGAGGGATAAAAGAAGGTACATTTTAAAAATACTGTGGAAAAAGTCTTAGGTTTCGTCCTTGTTTTTGAGAAAAGATATTTTATTTCTTGAGTTAGCTACTAACTGGTTAGACTGTCCTTGTAGAACCCTTAGACAGCAGCCGTGTGAAAGGCTTCCAATCCCAAATGAAGGCTGAATCCTGCAGGCTGAGATGACTGCATACTGAACAGAGGAAGAATGACCCAGAAGAGTCACCTGTGTCCTTGAGCTAACAAAGAGCACCTTAGCAACACAGAACATGAAACAAATGTGTTCTCTGTATCCTCATTCAGTGTAGATGCATGTTTTGTTAGGGATGTGTGTTCCTCAGGGCTGTCTCATTGCATTACTTTGCTTAACCAGAGCACTTAGGATTGCAGCTTGCAAATTGAGAAGATCCAGATTGAACATGTCCTCCAACTAACAAGCAGCCGGGATGTTGTAAGGAATATCCTTCTGGGTTCAGTTCCAAGTGGGGAAAAAGACACTGGAAGCATGGGACTGCTTGGAAAGATGGTTTAATGGTAGACAGCAGGACCACATGGTCTGAGGTCCTGGGAAAAAGGGGGATCACATGCCTCGAAGATGTTGAAGAAGAGAAAAATACTGAGGTGCTGAGAGTGCCCTAGTTTATACCCTCTGTTGGGCCCCGCCCTGCTCCTGTGCAAGAAATGCACTCTGATTGGCTGTCAGACTCCCATGGGGCCATGCAGGGGAAATTCTGTAGGCTGTCCTGAGTCCCAAGCTAGTTTGAGTGCTGGCTGATGCAATCTTCCCAGGTGCCATGTGGTGAGATGGGCAGAGGGCTAATCCTATCTTTGTTATGTAGTATAGACTGCCCATTGATAAAGGTGGGGGGGAATGAGTGATCTGGGCTCAGGCTTTGATAGTCCATTGACAAAGGTGGGGGCTACTAAGAGTGAGTCTTTTTCTGCCTGAAAGCTTGTTTCTCCATTTCTCAGCCAGGGATATTCTATATGATATTCTGCCTCTTTAATATTTCCTAAAATATTTTATTCCTCTAGGAGGGGGGGTAGGTGCTAACTTCCTACAGGGGAAAGAAGGATCTTCCTTAGATGCAGGGGTGCTTAAGGGAAAAAAATAGAATAATAGAAGTCTTATAGGCTTATAACCTTTGATAACTTATTTGAAAGGCTAGTTGATAGAGAAATACAGCATGTAAAAGGCCTAAAGAGCAAGACAATCCTGTATGCTTCGGTTCCTAAAATGAAATCAGCAGATGCATTTTGAAAGACCTTTTAGTAGAAACAGGAAAATTGTGGCAAGCATGTCATAGAAAAGGATCAGCAAAAGAAGCTTTTGTTTTGTTTTTTGCAAACTACAACATGAGAATATTTCCTTTTATTTTGGTAGATTTCTCATCCTTGCACTAGATTTAACCTCTCTACAAAGATTCAGTAACGACCAAGAAGAGTCTGGAAAGACCGCTATTTCCTTCTGTGGAGAAGTAGAGAAATGCCAATTTGTGGGAAAAGTTTATATATTCCCACCAATTCATAGTGAGAATTACTCGAAGCAGATGGCTTTTATTAAATTTATTTGACAAGCAGGCTCCTTTTTAAAGGGGAAGTTGATAATACAAATTCTGGCCGAATGATAGTGAAAGCAAATTATAGCTATTCAAAAATGAAGGGAAATGAAGGCAAATTTTCTTAGTGACATTTTATCTCAACCTTTGTCTAGAGGTTATATATGATGTTTGGGGTTGAATGCCTGGACTTAGACCATGATGTTCTGAGTGAAATGTTTGATAAGGCATCAAGGTCAGTAGGAGGCTATGGCCAAATTTTGCTCTCCTAGTTTAGCCTAAGAATGATTGTGAATATGAGGAAAAGGAAAAAGATCATGTAAAAATGTAATTGGTTGGTACTAAACAATAAGTTTTACCATTCTACCTCTCCTGTCTTCTTACGGATTACCATAAAAATCCTCAGTTTAGGCTAAGAATAAAAACAGATTCTTATTAGATCTTTATTATAGACTTTGGCTACAAGAATAAGAACTTGACATGCAGTTAAGACCTAGATGTGCATTACAAAAATGATTTTTTATCTCTTCTTATACTGTAGATGTGTCTTCCATTACTGAATCTCAGTGTCCTAATAAAATATAACTCTACTTAGCAATTAACCCAGTGGAATGGCTTGTCTTCAGAAGTTGTGGGTGCTCCATCACTGGAGGCTTTTAAGAAGAGACTGGACAGCCACTTGTCTGGAATGGTATAGAGTTGGTATAGACTAGAAGACCTCCAAGGTCTCTTCCAACTCTGTTTTTCTATTATAATCTTTATTTCATCTGTTTTCCTCACCTTCAGGTTTATAAGTTCTAACAAGCACACATATAAAAGTCCAAAGTGATAGAGACAGATTTGATGGTTACTTGGAGGAAAACAAGGGTGGAAGGAGAAGAATACAACTGTAAACCACGCCTTCTCCCTGAAAACCACTTGCCCATTCCAAATCTGCTTCCAAAATGGCCTCTTGTAAGGAAATTTAATAGTTTTCTCATATTATTCAGAGACGTCATTTCAATTAAAAGATAGCTTGGACTCTATCAGCTTTATCATGTTTGTGCATTTAATGAAGGGGCTGGTTTATACATTGATGCTGATATCAAAAAGAACACAAAAACCCCAACCCGATTTATTATGTGTAGGAAAGTCTGTTTTGCAAAACTACTGAATGCTTTTCGGAAAACACAGTCTGTGTAGAACAGATGTGATCTCAGTGTTTGGCAGTGAAGGTTGATTATAATCAAAGGTCCCCTGGAAAAAAGATAAAAATGTTGTCACGGCAGGTCTCTAACATATGTCATGGCCTTCAAAAGGTTATCTTGTCCAGTTTTAAAGTGTAGTTGACCAAATCATATGCCAGGTAAACACTTTTGCTTTTTTCAATTACCTTAATTTGTTGCATCCAACTTCATACTGTTCCTACAGATCTGAGACTTAACATTCCTAACTGCAGTTACCTGGAGTAAGTCCTATTGAAACAATGATATTTTCTTAATTGGAAACATATTATAATAAATATGAGGAAGGAATTTATCCTGGGACTGAAACAATGTACATAAATATTTTTGAAGTGAGCAAAAAACGGAGAAAATGTACATAGAATCAAACTGAGATTTTTCATAATTGCCACTGAAAATGGGACTTTGATTTTTTAATCAGTAGATTCCATCAACTAGCTGATATACTAAAGGGAAGAAATGAATCCAGTTTTAATGTTGAATCTAAAAATGAAGAGTGCATGGTACTTTTACATATTTTGAGTCTATTGTTTTAATATAATTGGGAATGAAAAGGAAATCTTAAATGGAATGTGCAAGAAAATGATGTTTGATCCCCTTTTCGATTATGTTCCATTCCATGTTCATTCATTTTTAAAATTTATTAAGCTTATATGCCACCTATCTCGCCAAAGGAAACTCTAGGCAGTTTACAATCATTCAATAAAAATGCCATATAAAACATTAAACAATAAATAGATATCTTAAATTTAAAATTTAAGTAGTTAGCCCTGCTTCAGTGATTAAAAAACAGAAATCTTGTAAGATGTTATTAATAACAGGAAGAAATACAGTGATCGATAATTAATGCTAAATTATTAGTAACTATACATAATAATTCAATTTATCATGCACTTTACTAAATCTCTTCTAAAGTGTCTCTTAAATGCTGCAATAATCATGCAGATGGTATATTTTAGTTGTTTGCTTGGCTGGTGTTAGGGAGTATCAGCTTGTGTACTGTCCCTTAATTTCAGCTGCAAGATTTCCAACATATTGAGAAAAGAAATACCCAAAATTGTAAAATAAAATCCAAACTAAACTTCACACTTTGTTTTGGAAGGGGAAAAAGGAGAGAAACTCCTCCTAAAATAGAAAAAAAAATTAAAATTCCAGTTCTGCAGTGTATGTTATAATAGTATGGTCTTTGGCCCTCTTCAAAATATTGTGCTATCAGTGGTGGGATTCAAAACATTTTACTACCGGTTCTGTGGCCGTGGCTTGGTGGGCATGGTGTGGCTTGGTGGGCGTGGCTTGGTGGGAGTGTAAAATCTCCATTCCCTCCCCACTGCAGGGGAAGGTTACTGCAAAATCCCCATTTCCTCCCGATCAGCTGGGACTCGGGAGGCAGAGAATAGATGGGGGTGGGGCCAGTCAGAGGTGGTATTTACTGGTTCTCTGAACTACTCAAAATTTCTGCTACCGGTTCTCCAGAACTGGTCAGAATCTGCTGAATACCACCTCTGGTGCTAATGTAATTAAGACTCGGGTCTCAAGGAGGTCTGCAAGGGGATTGGATCAAAAATTCCAAACGATAGTTGTAACTACATAATTGAAGTGCTGCCTTTTTTTATTATTGCATCATGATCCGCATATGAAAGAGGTAGGGTTTTGATGCTGGCTGTCATCTTGACTTTGTTGACTCTCCTCTGCACACCTCCCTGTGTAATTTATCTTCATATTCTTACAAAAATCATTGCATTCAAGCGAATTGCTTTCCTGGGATTTCCTGTTTTCCCTACCTTGGATGCTTCTTTTGAAGAAGGCTTTACAGCCTTCACATGACCAAACCCCATAATGATATCCAGATGCATAATCGCTACACACAGCACAGAAATGTGCCTCTCTTTTTGAACCAGGGCTGTTTGTGGTGGGACTGGTACTGTCACTGCTGCTGTTTTTTCTTTTCAGGGTGTCTCTGGTGGCAGAAAAGGAGAAAATCTGTCATCAAACCACACAAAGGAATGTGTATTTTGCTTCAACAATTTTTTTTTAAATCACCACATGAAGTTTTGCAGAGTGTGAATCGCAGTAAAAGAAAGCTTAAAATTACAGAAACTTGCATGGATTAGAGTCATAAAAATGTAATACTTATTCCTCAGAACGCGCCACAATTTTGCAAGCATCAGCTATTAGAGTGTGTAATATATTAAACAGGAGTATTTGACAATCATTAAGTATGTGAAGTCAGATGTTGTGTTAGATTACAACTATCACATTCTCCTCCCAATCATACTAAGCAGTTTAGTTTGGGCTGGTGAATATAATAATTAGCACAGTGATTAAGCAGAATGAAGATTGCACAGTTAGGAGTTTATCATACACATGCAAAGTTACTTGTGCCATATTGTTGGCCAAGTGAAGCAGTTTCTTAGACAGGAAAAATCAATACCACAAAGAGTATTAATTGCAAAGCATTTTTTAATTATTTGTTTTTTTCATTCATTCATTCATTCACTCACTCATTCACTCACTCATTCATTCATTCATTCATTCACTTTTATTATTTGATTTCTTATTCTATTTTTATTGCCAGGGACAGGAACAGGTGCTTCTATGATAAAAAAAATTGGACTGGTCTTGACTAGTATAGATTTTATTTTGGGATGAAGGGAGGTTGATTCAATTTGGTGTCTTTGCCAGGGATCTCTGGTTGTCCCATGGACACATTCCTCCAACAAATGTGTAAGAAGTGAGCTTCGGTCCACCAAATCAGAAATTTGATGAATGCAAGAACTTTTTAAAAAGACCAAAACATGCATTTTGTTCCTTTTTGAGGCCTGAAACATTGCTTTCGCTGCACAGCCATCCCCAGGGGGAAAGAAAGTTAAAAAAAATCTAGAAAGCAGAAAAGAGGAGTTCACTTGTGATCAAAGTCTTAAATGTTTAAGTCACACGGTTGAATCTTCCATCTCAGTGTTTCTCAAACTTGGCAACTTTAAGACGTGTGGATTTCAACTTCCCCATGCTGGCTGAGAAATTCTGGGAGTTGAAGTCCACACATCTTAAAATTGCTAAGTTTGAAAAACACGGCTCTAGCCTGACTTTGTTTTATTCACACACATATCCCAGAACATCCCTGCTTACATTTACGCTTCATAGTACATATGAATTGCAGTCTTTACTTCTGAGACTAACCCAGTGTCCTCTATTCTTTCTTGAGTAAAAGGGGATTTGATAACCTTCTCTCTTTCTTGTCAATGATCAGGGACAATGTGCAAGTCCAAAGGGATTTGAAGACCAAATGAGCAGAAGAGAAGCCACTACATTGGTTCTATATATATATGGTTCCTCTGCGGTGGCCTAGAGGTGGAGCTCTTGCCTCACAATCAGCAGGTTGTGAGTTCGATCCTAGGTAGAGGCAAATGTAGGGTCCCCTGCTTGGTCAGGGGGTTGGACTAGATGACCTGCAAGGTCCCTTCCAACTCTGTTAATCTGTTAAATCTGTTATAGGAGCCGAGGTGGCGCAGTGGTTAAAAGCAGCACTGCAACCTACTAGTTCAGCAGTTCAGCTGTTCAGATCTCACCGGCTCAAGGTTGACTCAGCCTTCCATCCTTCTGAGGTCGGTAAAATGAGGACCCAGATTGTTGGGAGCAATATGCTGAACTCTGTAAACCGCTTAGAGAGGGCTGTAAAGCACTATGAAGCGGTATATAAGTCTAAGTGCTATTGCTATTATTCAGAAGGCCACATATAAGGATCCATAGGTTTCTTAATTCTGACAAATGTCTCTGAGTTTCAGAAAGAAGGAGAGGCTTAAGAGAGCATGTGTCCTTTTTTTAAAAAAAAAATTTCTCCCAACTGAAGCAGAGTTTTATATGTCACATTTGAAAACAAAATCCTTCATTAGAAAAATAAAATAAAATGCCCTATGCTCACTTAATCAAGTAAAGGGAGGGGCCAGCCAGCTCCATGTAGTTCATATTCTTCCCATCTTTGAACTTTTAATTTAAGTTACAATTCATGAATTTTCAATACCACAATCATTGTTTCCATGGCAATAAATTGATGTCATGAACACAGCATTAAGATGGCACCACAAAAATGAAACAGAAGGGGAAGTGCAACTGTGAAAGAGAATGTGTGCAAAGGCAGAGCATTTTGAAGATGAGAAATCACTCGTTACACTTACCCTTCAAAAGGAATGGAGGATTTCATTGTACAATTCCACTCAAATAAGATATTCTCTGGTTTGTCAAGGAACTAAAAGAGTGTCCCGTGTAGCCTTCTCCAACCTGTTCCTTCCAGATGTGTTAGTTACTATCTCCCATGATATCTGGGGATGACAGCAATAAGACATCTGGAGGACAGCTTGTTGTAGATGACTGAGACAGACCTGAAACTGTCTGAAGTCCAAACTAGTCCCATCAACAGCACAAAATTTCTATTCTTGCTTCATTTTTATCCTACCCCTTTTCAATAAAGCAGAGTTTCCCAACCTTGGCAACTTGAAGATGTCTGGACTTCAACTCCCAGAATTCCCCAGCCAGCATTCGCTGGCTGGGGAATTCTGGGAGTTGAAATCCAGACATCTTCAAGTTGCCAAGGTTGGGAAACACTGCAATAAAGATTCCCAAAATCGGTATGGAGATTCTCAATCCTGCAGCTCATGGTTGTCCCAAGATGCTTTTCAAAAAGCAAGAAAGTCCAGTTACCATTTGAAAAGCATCTTTGGGAGTCCCAAAGGCTATACATAGTGTTCTTATCTATTATTTTATAGCTGGCCTCAGTCTTGCATGATAGTGAGAGACAGTATTAAGTCCAAAGTTCTTGGACTAAATACTTTTTCTTTTCAGGAATTAACAAAACCATTTTGCTAGCTGAGGCAAAGGATAAGCTGATGTCCTTCACCCATCTCATACAATGTGACCAGACTACCAGTCTTACTTTAATACACATGATGTGCTGGTTTCCTAGGAGCCGAGGTGGCGCAGTGGTTAAATGCAGCTACTGTAGGCTACTCCAGCTGACTGCTAGTTCAGCAGTTCAGCTGTTCAAATCTCACTAGGCTCAAGGTTGACTCAGCCTTCCATCCTTCCGAGATCGGTAAAATGAGGACTCAGATTGTTGGGGGCAATATGCTGAACTCTGTAAACCGCTTAGAGAGGGCTGTAAAGCACTATGAAGCGGTATATAAGTCTAAGTGCTATTGCTAAGTGCTATTGCTATTCCTCACCATATCCAAAGTCAGGCCAGCTAAGAAGGATAGAATATTTTCAGGGTACGTACAATATTATCTTCTAATTAAGCAGGCTGACACAAAGAAAGTTCAGAAGGAACAAACCCCTCTTCCTCCAGGCAGGGGTGGAGATGTTTCACTATGCCTGACCAGCTTGGCTCCCCATCCTATCCGCATTTAGATATTTCACCATTTCCTAATTGTTACACAAGGAATCTTCCCATAGTCATTTTATTAGTAAACTGTTCTTGAGCAAGTAGACTGTATGTTACTTGCAGAAGAAATTCTATATTATCCAGAAAATGTATCATCCTTTGTCCAGTAACTTCAGTTTCTTTCATAGCCACTAACCTATTAAATTTCTATACTTTGCAAGATTTCTACCCTAGAGTTCTCTAATACCCGTTTGATTTCCATGAAAACAAACTTATTTCCAAGCACAGAGTTATACATTAAAGCTGAATGATGGGAAATTCAGAATAGATAGGAATTCTTAAAATGCCTCTGATTTTAGGGTTGGTCTGAGATCAAATTCTGAGTGCTTCCAGGATGGTTGGAAAATTCCCTTTTAAGCTTAAAGCAAACTGAATCAAACTGAAATAAAGCTATTACAAAGTTGAAACATGTCCAGAATGGCTAGAACTCAAAGCTGGGCATTTAAAACTTCTAATTTCAAAATGCAAAATTAATACAAAATGCTTTGTGCATCTCTAGTAAATCAATTAAACAAAGTTAAAAGAGTCCTTCGGGAGTTGGGCGGCATACAAATATAAATAAATAAATAAATAAATAAATAAATAAATAAATAAATAAATAAATAAATAAATAAATAAATAAATAAATAAATAAATAAATAAATTCGCTACCACAGGATGAAACAATGGCCACCGATATGGGCGGCCTTATCATGGCATTAGACAAATTAATGAAGGATAGAAAGCCATCAGTGGCTACTTGCCCTGATAGCAGGGGTGAAATGCTCCCGGTTCGGGCATGCCTGCCGGTGGTCGGAGAGCCAGTAGCGATGGTAGCATGAGGCTTCGCCCACCCGCCCGGACGCTGCCATTTGGGTTCTTTTACCCTCTGCGCATGCGCAGAACGCTTTGCGCATGCGCAGAGGGTAAAAGAACCCGAATGGCGGCATCCGGGCAGATGGGCGAAGCCTCGTGCTGCCGTCGCTACCAGCTCTCCGACCACCGGCAGGCACGCCCGAACCGGGAGCATTTCACCCCTGCCTGATAGTTATATATTTTCTCCAGCATCAGCACCTCTGCATGCCAATTTCTGAGGAAAACAAAGGGGTACAGTGTTCATGTCCTATTTGTGTACTTATCCTAGTCTCCAAGTTGACCACTGTAGGATCAAAATGAGTCGCCATGGACGAATAGGAGACAATATAAATTTAATAATAAATAAATAATAAATAAATAAATAAAATGCAGGATTTGTTTGAGGGTCCTCTATTCCAATTATACTGAGAGTCTGTCATATGCTAATTCCACCCACTGCATATGGGAGAAAATGGATGATCCAGAAAAATAATTCTCCAAGTACAGGAGAAAAAAGTAAATTGTTTAATAAATATATCTGCTTTTTTCATAAAAGAAAAAAATATATCAGCTTGAAATAAGAAAGAATCCCACTGAACTCTATTGCTAGCATACATCACAAATACTATGCAGGTACAATGTTGCATTATCAAAAACTCAGTAATATTTTTAAAAATAGTCCTCTTCTGAATATATTTATTGCCGTTTCCCAAGATTTCTGTTCTCTTACATCATCCCCTAAATGTCAAGCCAAATGCCTGAAAGTTCAAGTTTCATCTTAGCTCTGACTTCCACATTTAATCCTGTGACTGAACTGTGTTCATATATTCTCATTTAAATGAGTTACTTAAGAACATGGATAAATATTAAGAAGTTCTATTTTTTTTATTATTTCAAAGCAGAGAGGCAAAATAGATATTCATGAGGTATCTCTGATTGGCTGTCCCAACTTTGAGAGCAAATTGAAGGTAGAGGAAAGAATAATTTGATCAGAGAAGTAATTCTGAGGAAATAATTTGTGCTATTTTCCTCATTTAAATCAGATGGACCCTTCACACTGCTGTCAGACAGATTTCCAGGGAAGGGCTTAAATGGAGAGTTCAGAAAAGGAATAAAATGGGAAAATATGAGACTAAGTAAAATAAAAATAAAAATTCAAGGTTGTTGAAAATTAGATTATAGATGAGAAATTACAGCACAGAAGGAGTGGTTAGGTAGAGGGATAAGGGAGAGGAGAAGGTAAGAGAGGGGTAGAGAAGTAGGAGAGAGGGTAGAACGGGTTGTAGAGGAGAGGAGAGGAGAGAGAATAAGGAAGTGTAGAGGAGGTGAAGAAGGAAGGTGGAAGGGTGGGGCTGTAAAAGATTGAAATGGGGAAGAAACAACTCTGAATTAAATAAAGCATTAAGGAAAATATGAGAAATGTATATATAAAATAAGAATGGAATGTATAGAAAAATGAAATGAGAATGAATCTATAAATATGTGTATTGTCTGTGTGGAAATAATAAAAAACTTTTGGAAAAAAAAAGATTTCCAAGGAAGGGAAAAGGCTTATCCATCTTTTAGAAATCACTCTGTTTCTTCACCCCATGACCTACATTTAACCACAATTATTCAGACATTTTGCCTAGGCATTTCGGACTCTGTTTCTTGGTCATACTACACTGGACTGAATATTTAGCACTAGATAGATAATTTTTTAAAATTACCTGTGAATAGGCAAGACGTGATCCACAGGTCGGGCTTCACACCAAGGGCTTTTTGGTTGCTCTGCATATAAAACCGATGATTGGCAGTGTACTGTCAAAGGAGAGATGTGACCAGAACTGGACCACAACATGCTCGGACTCGCCGCCTGCCTTAAAGTGGCATTTTCTGAATCGCTGAAATTGGCCGGAATGTTATAATTCATCATCGAAGGGCTGTAGAAAGCCATGGCTGAGTAGTCGGATCTGTTCTCCATATAACAGGATGGAATGTAGATCGGGCTGTGTTCCACAGTCAGAGCAGCCTGGCTGCAGCTAAAAGGGATGGGCGAGCTCTGCTCAGAGATGGCACTTTTGGCTTCTCTTTTACTACATCCGAGATCTTGAATCGGTGGCAAATGAGAACATTCCTTGTGAGACGATGCACAGAGGGACATGCTGGAGTGAGATGGATGCCAAATGTCGCTTTCTTAATCAGTCATTCCCCCAACATTTAATCTGGAAAACAGCAATGCTAAGGCTACATAAAAAAACATTTTTAAAAAAGAAAATTCCCCCTTCCTCACCCTCGCTTCCTGGCCGTGCACGTCTGGGGCAACAATATGAACAGTAAGCAGCTTTAGCAGACCGATGAGTACAGAAACAATCCTACTCAAACATAAAAATGGTGATCCTATGAGAACCGAGAGTTCCGCTGCCTGTGGATGGGAAAGGTAATTCTCTTGAAATCTCCCATTCATCTACTGTAAATCGGAGGTGGGTGACTTGAGGGTCCAGAGCCAGGTTTTAAAAAGTCTTCCAGCCCAACTCAGGCAAAACTCAGCAGTATGGTTTCCCCCTAATTTGAGGCAAGAAGCCCACAAAAACTACAGCATCAATAGCAATGTTAGATTCAAGAAAGAAATACAGCCCAGGTCTCCCGGCCCCAAACTCATTAACGAAAAATAAGAAAATCTTTGCTCTGCCTATATGCTGCATGATATGACCCAGCTCAATTTAGATCATGGCCTCACCAACTGTTTGGCTTTTGCCCTTCTAAAAAGAAGTGAGGCTTCCAGACTTCCAAAGGTTGCTCATCTCCAATCAAAATAATCTAGTAATAGTGACTAATACTGTTAATCTGAGGAAGGGGACAAGTTTCACTGTGAGCACTCAAATATGTCAGTGCTCATGTTATACCACAAAGAAATGATATACGTTCATCCGAGATTCATCCAAGCATTGGTAGAACTATATTGCAAATTTCCAGGGTAGAGATACCCACCATGGTCGTTTCATGCCCAGAAAATTGCAGGTTGCATGATTGCAATGCTTCTCCAACCCTTAAGCATTTTGCAACCTGAGGTGAAGGGCAAGCTGCCATTTTCACTTCACATACAAGTTACAAAAGTCAACCCAACTGGCAGTTAAATTATACTCTAATGCCAATAACGGGACAGTGGCCGTGATTACACCTGAAAGTAGTAGGTTACTTCAGTTGAAACAGAGCAGACTATTCCCCCAGCAATCCCTAATGGCATCTATAGATTTTGCTTGTGTTACTTACTGGAACTGGTCAGCAAATATAATTTCCCTGTATTTTTTTAATATTGATCACAGTTCAAAACTATCATTAACTCCTGCTTTTGAAGCTCCAGACTATATAATATCATCAGCAACTTATTTTTTCTCATGCGAGTAACAAGAAGCCTGACAATAAGGCCATGATGGTACCAAGTGGGTGGGCCAAAATGTTTTACCCCATTTTAAACTTGCTTTCTGGTGAGGTTATGTTAATATATTGGGTTGGGGGGCGCGCATTTTAAAATCACAAGGACTGCCAATTTATTGCTATATTTCCTTGGCATGTTGACTAGGGACCTGGGGGAAGGGAGCTGCAAAGGAACCCAGCAGGCTACAGCACTTGATGTGGGTTCCTAAGGGAATATATTTTCATAGAAGACAATATATGTAGCTCAGGGCTATACATGTGATAGACGAGTCTAGCACAGAATATCTTCTGCCTACTACTACATCTTCTTCTGGGGTTTTCCTCCAGTAGATATAAGAGTTACCAGAAAATGTTTACTTTATATGTGTATTGGTTGATTGCACTGTATATAAGTAAGTATGCCACTTTGTTATTCTTCAAAGAGGTATAGTAAATTACATAAATAGAATAATTTTCCTATAATTTGGAAGCTATCTTGAGACCACCACTTCTGAAGTGTAGAATACAAATTTTCTTTTGATCAGGGGTCAGAAACTAAACTGGGAACTAGACCCTAATTGAAAGTAACTGTCAGACCTGCCTCAGTCCAATCTCCCAGAGAAGTAAAACTCTCGACTCCATTTGGTTGAAGTGAAAAGGCACTTTTACTAAGAGATGTTGGTTGCAGTAAAGTCAAGTGTAATCTAAAGTTCCCGCACACCAATACAGAACTAACCCCTGGTTTCCCCTAGCCCTTCCCCCATGATCCACCGGTGTATACCCAATCTGACACTGCCAAGAAGTTTTGTGAAACACTGAGGTGTTTGGGCAGGTGAAATTCCACTCTCCTTGATTGAAGATGCCAGCGTTGCAGTATGAACCGGATTCCGAAACACTCTGTTTTTAGCAATAGCAATAGCACTTAGACTTATATACCGCTTCATAGTGCTTTACAGCCCTCTCTAAGCGGTTTACAGAGTTCAGCATATTGCCCCCAACAATCTGGGTCCTCATTTTACCCACCTCAGAAGGATGGAAGGATGAGTCAACCTTGAGCCAGTGAGATTTGAACAGCTGAACTGCTGAACTAGCAGTCAGCTGAAGTAGGTTGCAGTGCTGTTTTTAACCACTGTGCCACCTCGGCTCCTAACTGTCTGCCCCCCTGCCAATTTCCCATCATAAAGGTATGCAACTTTATTGCCCCTTTGTTCCCCCTCCCTTCCCCAATTGATGGCAGAATGCCAACAAGCCGCCAAGCTGAAGCTGGTGCATCTGTCACTAACACTGGCTTCCTCTCATTCCCACTACTATCACCACCACCCCATTCTATTGTTTAAAAAACAGTTTTGGCAACTGTTTTTCAATTCTTACTTTGTCCATCAATCTTTGACCTTTTTAAATGGCTTTGAGCCCCTTTCCTGCTTACCCCTGCCTTGGAGTCAGTCCCAGAGGCACAGAGAAGGAAGATAATGCAGTAGGAGTAGCAATAAGCTGCTCAGCCACAAGTGGAAAGGGATAAGGGCCATACCTTTCCACAGATATTCAGAATGGAGGGGAGAAGAGAAGTGGCCAGGACTAAGAGTAAACAAGAACTAAGGAGATAGAGTGCCAACTTACAATATTTAAAACTTCCTAGTCCCTCAGTCAAAAAGTTAAATGAAATGTGTGATAGGGGCTTTGAGTAGCATAGGTAATAGTATTTCTTCTGCAACATCCTCAGTCATTGAAGCCTACAAAGTCCTTCATGGCAAAGGGCCAGATCTGTAGGACCACATCTCCAATCATCTCTGCTTAACCACTGATTGTAGCCATATGGGTATCCTCCGGTTCCCTTCTAATAAGTCATGACATTTAATGGTACCCAGGAAATATGCCTGCTATATCATGACACTGATCCTATGGAACAGGATCAGCACAACTCCTGAGATTTGGATGGCCCCGACCCTCCTGGCGTTTTGTAAAGCACTGAAGAGCTTGTGCTCCTTCCCCTAAGGATTGAGTCAAAGTGTTTGGTAAGCCTGTCTGGATATGGTTGCATGTTTTTGAGTTGCTCTGAATTTGTGGTCTTTTAAATTGTTTTTTTCTATTGTTGCTTATTTTATTATTGTTAGCCCACCAGCATTGTGTGTCAAGGGGATGGCCATCTGTGACAATGTACCATGGAGAGCCTACAGCAGGGGTCTCCTAACTAGGTCACTTTAAGACTTGTGGACTTTAACTCCCAGAATTCCCCAGCCGGGAGTTGGAGTCCACAAGTCTTAAAGTGGCAGACTTTGGAGACCCCTAGCCTACAGCCTCCACAAACTAGGACTTAGCTTCAGTCTAAATAATTAGGACAGCTAAAAGAGCATCCATCTCATAGTTGCTAAAGACAGACTGTCTTGTTGGTACAAAGTAATAAAACTCCACTTTACTAGAAGAAAACACTACTGCAGGCAGCAGAGGCTTATCCCTTTATGTCACCAGTCTTAACATCTCATCTGATCATTCCAACATTAGAGGCGAAACTGTTTCCTTCAGTTTTGAATTCTAACCGTTATTATGGCAATCTGTTGATTCGTAAACATTTGTTGCCAGCATATTTCCCCAATTTTCATTTCATCCTCACTTCTATAAGAGGATGTTGCCTCAGCAGGGAGCTAAAGCCAATCGACACTTTAAACAGGCTGGAAAGACCCGAGAGATGATGAGTTCTAAGATGCTGAATGGACTGTTATAAGCCCTTAACCTCATTTTTGCAGTCTTAAACTTTTGCAGAGTTGGGGAGACAGATTGCTGATCCATTGAGGCAGAACAGGCTTCTGTTGTCTTCTGCTGGGAAAGCTCTGAATAAAGCACTGACTACCCAACCCGAAGATCACTTACACTAGGGTTTCCTCAACCTTGTGAACTTTAAGGGGGAAATCTGGGTTACAGTCCACACATCCTAACATTGCCAAGGTTGAGAAACATTGACCTACACTTATATTCTCCAAACTGATTCACTGGAATTGGTTGAACATACTTGGAGGGCAATTAGTTAGAAAGGCTATATGAGGCTCTTGTAAAATGTGCTAATTTCTGGACTAGAATGTCCAGATTGAGGTTTTCATGCATTGTGCGTACCATAGAAGGTTTTACTTCCTAAACAGAGAAAAAACATAGAGTTTTTCAATATATGCAGGTAAACATATAGAAATTTCCCAGGTGGTTTTGTAGAATCTAGCCTTTGGTTATTTTCTTTCTAGCTGATTAATTTTTAAATCAACACAGGGAAACCAAGAAATAACAGAATAGCCCTTAAATGCAGAGAAATCTCTTCCCACTCCTGTTTTCCATTATTTTCCAGGCAAAACACCAAAGCAGCACATTTAGTTGACTTGCAACAAATATTTGGTTCTCTTTGTCTCAGCAAAAACATATTCAGTTTTTCTAATAACTTTGGCCCTTAGTACCAAAGGAATTAATTACTTTGCAATTTCATAATATCAAAGATATTGATTTTCTTAATCAATCAGAAAGAAGAAGCCAATGTGTTCTAGTGCAAGGTGTTCTAGCATGTGAACTTTTACAGATTACCCTTGTGTTTGAAAAACGAATGAATGTTATACTGTGGCTCCAAATCTTGTATCAGAATACCAAAATACAGTGCTGATAAGCTTAATACACCTAATGCTGGAAAAAATAAGTGATCTAGTAGGATGTCTAGCAAAAATGTTTTGCTATTATACAAAGGATCATCCAGTTGTCTTACTCAAGTAATTTGAATATCAGTTTAGTTTAGAAGTTTGGTTTAGTTTAGTTTAGTTTAGTTTAGTTTAGATTAGATTAGATTAGATTAGATTAGATTAGATTAGATTAGATTAGATTAGATTAGATTAGATTAGATTAGATTAGATTAGATTAGATTAGATTAGATTAGAATTCTTTATTGGCCAAGTGTGATTGGACACACAAGGAATTTGTCTTTGGTGCATATGCTCTTAGTGTACATAAAAGAAAAGATACATTTGTCAAGAATCATGAGGTACAACACTTAATGACTGTCACAGGGTACAAATAAGCAATCAGGAAACAATCAATATTAATATAAATCGTAAGGATACAAGCAACAAGTTACAGCCATACAGTCATAAGCGGGAGGAGATGGGTGATAGGAACGATGAGAAGACTAATAGTAATAGTAATGCAGCCTTAGTGAATAGTTTGACAGTGGTGAGGGAATTATTTGTTTAGCAGAGTGATGGCGTTCGGGGGAAAAACTGTTCTTGTGTCTAGTTGTTTTGGTGTGCAGTGCTCTATAATGTCGTTTTGAGGGTAGGAGTTGAAACAATTTATGTCCAGGATGCGAGGGGTCAGTAAATATTTTCACGGCCCTCTTTTTGACTGGTGCAGTATACAGATCCTCAATGGAAGGCAGGTTGGCAGTAATTGTTTTTTCTGCAGTTCTGATTATCCTCTGAAATCTGTGTCTGTCTTGTTGGGTTGCAGAACTGAACAAGTTTAGTTTAGTATGAGATCATTATCGCTGAAGATTTTAATAAAGTTTTAAATCTTTTTTTAGATTATAATATTGTTTCAGCTAAGTTTAATTCTCAAATGAGGAAAGAAGTACTGTACACTTATATGTTGGACTTTTAATGGACAGGTTGCAATCTTTCCCAGAAAGGAGATGTCTTTTTTTCCCAACTCTACATCAGATTTATCCCCAGCTTGATTATTGTTTATTATCTCAAACCTCAGCTGATCAGATGGATAAATGTAATGTGAGCTCTATTGTAACATCTGATCATGCGCCAGTAACACTATCATTTGTTGTAAGAAAAAGTTGTCTTAATTTTTTCAGCATGGTATTTTAAAACAGTATTATTAAAGAATGACACACTTTTTATAAAAGAGAGGAAAGAAGAATTTGATTTTTTTTAAAATAAACAGACTCATACATAAATGAAGCCCTCTAAGCCAGTGATGGTGAACCTTTTTTTCCTCAGTTGCCGAAAGCGCGTGCGCGCACACTATCGCGCATGCGTGAGTGCCCACACCCATAATTCAATGCTTGGGGAGGGTGAAAACGCCCCCCCAGCCCCCGGAGGCCCTCTGGAGGCTGGAAATGGTCCATTTCCCAACTTCTGGTGGGCCCGGTAGGCCCGTTTTTTGCCCTCCCCAGGCTCCAGAGGCTTCCCTGGAGCCTGGGGAGAGAAAAACGCCCTTCCCCGTCCCCCCGGAGGCCTCCCGGAAGCTGAAAACGCCCTCCCAGAGCCTCCGTGCAAGCCAAAAATCAGCTGGCCAGCACACTGGAGCTGAGCTAGGGCAACGGCTTGCGTGCCAGCAGATATGGCTCCGCGTGCCACCTGTGGCACACGTGCCATAGGTTCGCCATCACTGCTCTAAGCCATAACTGCAACTTTCTTTTCTATAGGGTCTATGAGTCCAGAAGACTTCCAAAAATGAACCTGTTTTGCACAGGGAGCCTAGTTCTGTCAAAGATGGAATATCCCCAGAATTAGCGGGGGATCAAGTTTGAGCCTGAGCTTGCCCGTATCATCCAGCCCCAGTGGTCTCCAGTTAGGGCTATTGCAGCCCAGAATGACCATTATTTCTAATGTTGGCAATGTTGATATAAATAGATGGTTTAAATTCAAATTCAAATATCTTTATTTGAATTTATCTTTATTTTGATCTTTGCCCAGTCTATAATAGATGATTTAAATCCTATTAAGATAAATGTTGTAAAGATGAATATTACCGATATATGTCCTTAGAAAGTTTCCTATGCCAGGTTCTTTAAGGTATTTCAAGTGTTTAATTTCTCCTTGCCATTGCTAAGAACAAATTCCACCCATTAGGAAAGTCTGTAGAAGTAGTTCTTTTCCAGGAACAATTGGAAGAAATTGTCAATTCAGTTTCTACAAATTTAAAAAAGAATTTTGTAACACCAACTGTGCCCACCTCTGGTCAAATCATTGCAATTTGTCCAGGAGACATGGTATAATTAATCAGCCATTGGGGTACATTTGAGAGAAAATACTGATGTTTCTCCATTTTTCTTGAATCATTCGACCAAGAGATATTTGTTGACCAAGTCGGCAAAAATTCTAGGAACTATAATTCCACTATAGCTGAAGGACTCTAGATAGGAGGAAGCTGTTCAAAAACATAAACCTGGATTGTTCCCAAAATCAGATTCCCATTAAAAGAGTTTAGCTTACCTAGACAGCATCTTCTGAGAACAAAATGCATCTTAAAAGAGATTTCTAAAACAAAAGAAAATACAATTGTTAATCAACACATGTGCCTGTAAATTAAGTCTAATTGTATGTTTGTACCATAATGCTTTTTCCCTGTTTATCTGTCTTCATTTCTTTCCCCAGCATTTCTCTATAATGCCATATTCTATTTTGCATGTTTGTTTTTTTTCAGTTAAGCACACAGTGGCCTAATCCAGATTAATCACAAAACAGCAAAATTCCAGTTTAACTTAAGTCTACAAACAGCAGATAATGATCTCAACCATGCCATGAGATATATCTTTAATAAAATAAATAGTACAAAAGTACATGTTTGGTCTTAATTCAGCTGGACCTCCTATTGATTAATTGATCATGTGCTATCAAGTCAGTGTCACCTTTTAGTGACTTCATAGATTGACCTTTTCCAGAATAATAGATCGTAGCCCTTCAAATTTAATTTTTCCAATAATGCATCCACTGCTAATATCAAATCCATGCACTTTAGTGTTGGTTCACCTCTTCTCCTTCTCTTGAGAATTATAGACTTCTCAAGAGAGTTAGATCTTCATACAAAGTATCCAAAATATGATAATTTGAGCCTGGTTATTGATGCCTCAAATGAGAAGCCCTGGATTGATTTATGGTATAATCCATTTGTTTGTTTTCATGACTATCCATGATATTTTCTCCAACACCTGAATATCTTTTCCAAAGATCATAAGTAACCTATTATCTACTAGTGTGCAGCATAGTTCCTGACTGTTGGTTTTTAAGCTGATCTTAAAAGCCAGACTGTGAATTGTAGTCCTGTTTTAGGCATGAAGCCAGTTGAGTGACTTTGAGCAAATCACTCTCTGTCAGTCCTAGAAAGAAGGCAATGGCATTGCCGTCTCCAGCCACAAACAGCAAATTTCGTTTGCATTTTCTGTCAATTTCAGATTGAATTTGACCACAAAATTAATTACTCTCCTCTTACTAAGATCTCAGGTAGAGGTCTTCCCCCCAATATTACCACAAATCTTACATTACATTTACAGCACATGCATTGTTGCAATTCATTCCTTTCCTTAATCTCAGAATTAAACAACTCAACAATTTTTAATTCAGTTTAATTACTTTTTTCATATCAGCCATATTAGCCATGTAAATCCAAAAATTGCAATATATAAAATGAATAGTGACAAAAGTGGATGTTACAGATTATAGAACAACTAATTGTAATGTAATTATAGCAATTGTTCATGGTATAAATTTACAAGAGGAAATTCATATTATTTAGATAATATTACAGCATAAACTGCTGATTGGGTTGGATAATGTTTCTCAGCTTTTACTGACAAAAAACCCAATATTATAATTTCTTAACAACAATACTTAATGTTATCAGCTTCATTGATTTACTGATATGTTATACTTGATATAGTTTTATTATAATTAAAAAGGCTCCATTAATTTAAATATATTGTTTCTGTTTATATGGAAATACAGTCAATCCAACTATGAAACAAGAAAAATAATTTTAAACAAAATATTAAAATAGAATAGAGGCTCAGGCTGAACAAAGATATTTTTCAATTTCCTAAATCAGCATTCGTAGATACTTTAAAAAGATAACCCTTGCTAAACATTCATATATAAATACAGTTGGGTTTAAAAGAAAAGAAGCTGCTATGAAAAAGAGAGCAAAATCTGTTTCACAGCTAAGAAACAGCAATGATGGAAAACATCTGTGGCTGTTTCAGTCAGTTTTTTTTTAAATAGTTAATTAAAATACACAAGCAAATTGGAACTTGTATGTAGAACGAACATGAAAACAAAAGTTAAGGGAAATTTTTAGATCTAGAATCCATATATTAAGAGAGTTGATTAATATGCTGAATATTATAAGTTACATTTTAGAGAGCTGCGATAGAAGGAAAAGTCACCAAAATCGGAGTAGATTTTGTCAATTTAATGTGGAGTGGTGTCCCCTTTACACTGCAGTTGCTATAAGACACATTATATAGTATTTGCTAGGCTTCCAATCATTGAACAGAATTTTTAGTAAGAGAGTAAGATTGCCAGAGGAAGACAGAGAAATATCCATTCCATGAACTTGCCAGATACTCAGAGAATATTTGATTTCGCTCTTTTTGAAAAAAGAAAATGCAATTAATCATATTACTTTCTTAATGTGTAACTTAAATAATAAAACTGATAACTGTGCCATCACTAAAATTATATTGACTTCAGTTTTTCTCATAAGAAAAGCAAGGTAGAGGCACAAATTTAATTAAAATAAAAGAACAATAATATCCAATATAAGGTTTCATGAAATATCATCTCCAAAAACTTTGAAAGTGGGTTTTTACATTATTTTTATGGTGCTATTCTGTATTTCTAATTATTCTATTTCTTTCTCCCATTGCCAAGATACCAACTATTCTCAGATCAAATACAGAATTGATGCAGATGTCATGGTCAGAGAGATTCACAGACAAATAATTAAACTGGGATAAACACAAAATACATCCATATACAAACAGGAAATGGATGGTGTCTAAAAGAATGATCTGGAAAATCTATTGTAAGGTCTCTTACTTCCATAATAATATATTGGTTGTTCCTAAATTAGGTAAAAAAAATGTTTTAAAAAGACAAGTAAAGAAAAATTGCATTTGTTACAGTAAGATTTAATAAATATATTGAGATTTTGCAGATGGTTCACAGATAATGTGAACACCCTGTAAATCCAAAGCAGCATGGAGGAATATTTGTTTAGTTGCTATTCGTTAGCATTTCAACTAAGCCAAAGCATGTAAAATTGATGCATAATTCACATATTCTTCCTGATATTTCCTGTTTTTCTTCTGTTGCCTTCATGTGTAAAAGAAGTTTTATAAAGTCATCAGGTTATTTATTTATTTATATTTATATACTGTTCCATGTCCCAAGCCCCAAGTAATTCGCAGAAAAAGGACAATATCTCAACAAACTTTCATCAGTAAAACAATAGGCATTAAAATAATGTAGAACTGTCTGGGGGGCCTTATAGTTGGAGAGGGGTACTTTGTGCCAGCAGAGTACACAAACATTGGAGATCGCAGTGATACCAATGCACAGTGCATCAAGTTTGTGCTTCTGTGGATCCTTAAAGCACATTTTGATTATTATCTATTCAGAATGAGTTTTTTTGCCTTAACCTTAACATGTTAAAAACTGCAAGGTAGCGCAAAGAGATAGGAATTCAGGATTGATATTATTAGGCAGTGTTATGTGATAAGAAATGTTGACATTAACTTCAAAATATGTTCTTTAAAGGGAGATTTGTTTTAAAGGAAACTAAAATTGCCCAAATAGATCGATGGCCAAATTGCATCCCATCTGGGATCTCTGCAGATGTTTGTAGTATTGATCCCCAAAGCCCTTTGCCAATCATCAGAAGTCCTTTTTAAGAATTAAAAAATACATTATTTCCTACTGATTATATTTTCTCCCTCTGTTTTGGTTCATCAGAAAGATACATTTCTCAAAAAGAAGACAGATGTGAATTTAAGATGGCCCACATAGTGAAACATAAAAAAGTAGACAAAAAGGAAAATGGTCAACAGAAACAATACTTGTGTGCAAGGCCCACCAATCCAATATTTCAATTCCATGAATATGTGCACATTGCACTGTATAGGACTATATGTATGTGAACATACAGTATATAAGTCCAAGAAGTCACTAACTGATAAGCTAGCACTGCCTGAATTGAAAACTACTAAGTAAATTGCTTGTAAAATACGGTAGATCAATTCCCTCATCTGTACATATCTACCAGTCTCTCACACAGAGAGAAATAACTTCTCCACGAAGAAGCACCAAGTGCATGCACACCATCCTACTTCAACAGAAATAGCAAAACGGAACGGAAAAAATACCCTAAGATGCCCCAGATGTGGGCAGAGAAACTGGACAATAATTTCACTACATTTCTTCCAGAAGAATAAAAAAATCCACAGTCCTTCCTTAGGGAAAGATTTCATCATCATCTATATTTGTCTGTTTGCGGTTTTCTTTTTTTAGCAGACTTGTTCAACTCTTCTTCTCTGCACCAGTTAAACAGCCTTTTTGGAGTCCCTTCAGAACTTCTGAAGTTGTCAAAAGGCCTATGAATCCCTTCTTGACCTGTCTCTGCTCACTATTCTCTCCTGCAGAATTGCTACAGGTGTGAAGTTGAATACAGTATGTGGACTATGTAGTGAGGAAAAGCTCACTATCTCTCATGGACACTTGCAGAAGCAGGAGAGAGCTGTTCTCGCCCACTCTCCCTATGTCTCCATTGACATGCCTGAAGGAAGAAATAAATACTGGCTCCTAAAAGTAATGGGTTAATAGAAAAGGTTTACACTTTCTGACCATTGATTGTGCCAAATTGTCACCATCACAGATACCACAAATTTAAGGAGAATGGAGCTTTCATCTTGGATTCAAAATAAAGCACATTTTGAAGTAAAGCAAATTCTCCTCCTATTTGAAATATGAAAGTGCGTTCTATGATTTTTATGTGTGAACATATGCATACCTATTCTACTTGTCTTCTGTCATCAAAACCCTCATCTGTTGAAATGAGAATGATATCTCATAGAGGTGATGTAGGATCTTTTCTTGGAATTCAGACAGTTAGAAATAAAACCGAGATTAAAAGTCTAATAGAAAATATTTATTTCAGTACAAAAACAATAAATCCTGAATAAACTACATTTTGCTGAGTTAACACGACTGTTCAGGTCAACAGCTAAGGCAGAAGAGAATTAATGGTGGTTTAGGAATGCACACATGCGCACTCATCATACCATGTGTTCTGCTTATATTGGGATGTACCATAATATTAGGATAGGGGTGCATGACCCTGCATAGACATACAACTGACAATATTCACTACATGACATCATCGCTGTCATCAGTAGACATACCTCAGATTCAGGGGTGGCTTCTGAGGTGGCGCAGTGGTTAAAGTGCAGCACTGCAGGCTACTTCAGCTGACTGCTAGTTCAGCAGTTCAGCTGTTCAAATCTCACCGGCTCAAGGTTGACTCAGCCTTCCATCTTTCTGAGGTGGGTAAAATGAGGACCCAGATTGTTGGGGGCAATATGCTGAACTCTGTAAACTGCTTAGAGAGGGCTGTAAAGCACTATGAAGCGGTATATAAGTCTAAGTGCTATTGCTATTCGCATCGCGATGTTTCATGAGCATCCCCTCGTGCGATTTGCCTTCCGCGCATGCTCAGAAGCAGGAATGAGCCCGAAACACAGCTGAGGAGCTCATCAGCTGTGCTTCGGGCGAAGAAATAAAGGTCAGAATTCACCCAAGGGTGGGCGGAAGGGCCCTTTTTCAAGCCGCAGAAGGAGAAAAATTCACACAAATCCCCCCAAAAAAGATGGCAGCACGCACGGACCGGCACCAACAGTGATGTCACCAGCGGGTCGTTACCGGTTCAGGCGATCCAGTCCAAACTGGGAGGAACCCACCCCTGCTTAGATTTGTACACTTGTCTTGACCAGTTCACCAGTTTAATGAAAGATTAAAGAAGCAATTGAGCTTCTGGATATTATACCACATAATGCTGCAGTCATAATCCAATTTAGTTATTAGCATTCAACCCACAACAGCACCACTTCATTGACACCCACAGGCTCTATGAAGTACTCAAAATGTCCAGCAGATATATTTTTGTGCCTACAACTATCCCCAAACACCTGACAACACAGGCCCTGGTCACATGGAAGCCAGAAGGAAATTGTATCTGCTTTGGATATTGTTGACATCTGAAAATAAGATGTCATTGAAGTAATATCACCAGGAGAAGCAATGTTAATGTGAAGCACTGAAATATTCTCTAAATTTTAAATGTCTGAATATGACTCCTGCAGTATATGAATAAGGAACTTCCTGAGAACCTTAGAAATATGTATTGGGTAGATTACTATAATCTGATATAAATTAGTTTGGCTTAGAAAGATGTAATACAGGCAGTTCTTGTTATTTGTGATACAGGTAGTCCTAGATTTATGACCACAATTGAGCCCCAAAATTCTGTTGCTAAACAAGTCAATTGTTAAGTGAGTTTTGCCCCATTTTATGACTTTTTTCTCCACAGTTATTAAGTGAATCACTGGAGTTGTTAAGTTAGTAACACGGTGATTAAGGGAATCCGACTTTCCCATTGATTTTGCTTGTGAGAAGGTCACAAAAGATTATCACATAACCCCAAGACACTACAATCATCATAAATAAATGCCAGTTGCTACACATTCAAATTTTGATCACGTGATCAGGGAGATGCTGCAATTATCATGTGAAAAACGGTCATAAGTCACTTTTTCCAGTGTCTTTATAACTTTGAATGGTCACTAAAGGGATGGTTGTAAGTCGAGGACTACCTGTTGTGAAAATGCTACAAATACAAATACCAAATTAGTGAAAGTTGGAAGTATTCCAATGATTTGTCACTCCACATGTCCACAAATATGCACAACAGTATACCACAAGTACTGATTTTGAGGTTACAAAAACATTTTTGTGAATAAAAAAATTCACAAATACAGAATAGCAATAGCACTTAGACTTATATATCACTTCACACTTCTCTACAGCCTTTTCTAAGCAGTTTACAGAGTCAGTCTATTGCCCCAAACAATCTGGATCCTCATTTTACCAGCCTCGGAATGATGGAAGGCTGAGTCAACCTTTGATTCAGAATTGAACTCCTGGAGTGAGCAGTGAGTTAGCCTGCAATACTGCATTCTAACCACTGCACCACCACGGTTCTAGAACCAGTGAATAATAAGTATTACCTGGATAAATGTTGATATAAGTAAACAGTTTTCAAACTCTTGGAAAAAAATAAGATATGACATAAATTAAGAATATAAATCATAACTTCAATGTGGATCAAGTCTTTGACATATATTGGCATTATAGATGCCTCAGTTGTAATTCAGTTTACTACTGCCACTTGCACAGCTGTATCATTTGATCTGATTGACACATCTCTTCCTACATAAAAAAACCTGAGGAGGGGCACCACATGCTAATCTTCTCTCAACCCAACAACCACATGATGTGTTAGACCTACAATGCCTCACAATTCTCAGCCAGCTAAGGAATCCTGGAACTGAGGTCAAACAAGTCATCCAAGCCCAAAAAACCCAAGACAATATATTTTTTACCATGTGGTGACACATTCATTCATGTATATTTAATTTAGTAACATTTCTAAAAGAATTCCTAAGCTCCTCAATCTTATACTGGAGGAAACAAAATGATTGGACAAGCGGAAGTAATTAGTAAACCCAAATAGTCATCGCTTCTTTTGCTTGCCTCTTGAGGAGAAGTTGAAATACAAATTAGCCACCAGACTTGAAATTTTGGGCCTAAAAAATTTAGAACTACGCCGCCGTCGATCTGACCTAAATGTAGCACACAAAATGATCTGCTACAATGTCCTACCTGTCAATAACTACTTCAGCTTCAACCACAACAATACACGAGCACACAATAGATACAAACTTAAGGTAAACCACACCAAACTCGACTGCAGAAAATACGACTTCAGCAACAGAGTGGTCAGTGCCTGGAATACATTACCTGACTCTGTGGTTTCTTCCCCAAACTCCCAAAACTTTAACCTTAGACTGTCTACCTTTGACCTCACCTCATTCCTAAGAGGTCTGTAAGGGGTGTGCATAAGCGCACTAGCATGCCTACTATCCCTGTCCTAATGTCCCCATGTTTTCATAAAATATCATGTACTCATAACCATGCTTGTACATCTTATATATTCACGATCATGTTTATACTTTGTCTGTAATCATATACATGCTTGACAAAATAGATTTTGATAGATGATAGATAGATAGATAGATAGATAGATAGATAGATAGATAGATAGATAGATAGATAGATAGATAGATAGATAGATAGATGGATGATAAGTAGGTAGGTAAGTAGGTAGGTAAATAAATAAATAAATAAATAAATAAATAAATAAATAAATAAATAAATAAATAAATAAATAAATAAATAAATAAATAAATAAATAAATAAATAAATAAATGCTGGAAGGAAGTCTACAACCAGGAAGTTCCCAAAATAGTCTTTATCCCATGGGGATAAGATCTCTTCTAAACTTTACCACTTTGGGGGATGGTGGGGAAATATGCAAGCAACCAAAGATAAAGGATAATATTCATCCTTTCTTTTTCTGACCCGTCCTTTGAGCACACTCCTTGTAGAGTGGAATGTGGATCCAATGCTACCTAGTGAGAAGGTGCACTTGCTCTCTTGGCAGTGCAGAAAATGTTGGTTATAGGAGGAACATGTTTCTCAGAATTATCTCTCTGGGTAAAAGCAGTGTAGAGCAGATTAAGGACAATTAAGGACACCCTCCTTTTTGACGCCTCCAGGGAGAGAGGGTTAACAAGAGGAAGTAGCATCAGCATTTGCATCAGCACCTTCAGAAGCAGGTGCTGTCTCCACGTTGAGGATGTCCTTCTATTAATACCAAGGACAAGGACAAGTGCCAGATGCCTCTATCTAGGTCTATTCACCTGCACTCTCCCTCTGCAGTGCTCTCCTTGCTGAAGTACATGTTTTCTCTTGGGGCAACAAAGCAGGGATTAGCACTCCCAGGCACAGCGTAAGGAACCAAATGATAGTCTCTTCATTCATTGTCTCTCATTGGGTGACTTGAAGGAGCAAGAAAAGGAGCAATCAAACAGTGGTTTGAACAGGCTGTGCTTCTACTTGCTCATTAACTGTACATTCTCTCAATGAATAGTAGGGTTGACTGGGCGATTTGGGACCAATAAGGCCAATCCACTCTGTTGTAGCAGATGGCATCTGAATCATCTGTGGGCTCCTTTTCAGCTTTCACTACCTGTGGCACAACATGCCCCATTTTTGTATAACACTGCACGCTCTTAACTCCAGCCCACAGTTTTTTTCCAGGGTGGGGAGGGAGAGAAAATATAACAATCAAAATTTTAACAAATAATAATCATGTCCTTTTTCTTTTCTTTCTTTCTTAGATTTATTTATCATCTCAGTCCAATTTGAACTCTAGGCAAGATACTTAATCCAGTAATCAGAATACTATAATAAAATTAATGGTAATAATACAATACAGAGAAGTCCCATGGATTGGACACGTCTGTCAAAAAGAAGAAAGTACAAAAAGCAGAATAATAAGCAAAATAATTTATTTGCTTCTTTATTTGCCCATCCTTGACCATTGGTTGATGATGCCAATAGGAGCTGAGATCTGTCCAGCTCCTATTGGCCAATGTAAGCTGTTGTGGGCACATCCCTTCCCTTTCACTGTCCTCTTTGGCACTTTGGTGTGGTTTGGAGGAGAAACTAGATGCCTAGTTTCCAAAGAAGATTTTATCCACATAATGCTAATCCATGCTTTCCAAACAGATATCAGTGTTATGCAAGGTCCTTATCTAAAAAACTACACTTCTGTTCAGCACTGACCTGACTGACAATCATAGGTGCAGAACACCTCCCATAGCTGTGAGCTTTAGCAACTTGGCAGACAGTTAAATGCACTGCTTCAATCCACCTATACTCCCATAGCTCTGCCCCACCATACATTAAGGAGAGCAACTGAGGGTTGTTTTTCCCACTTGCAGATAAGGCTTGGTTAGAAGGGAAACATAGCCAGGAGAACCGCTCATCATTTCCCTTAATGTGTTCCACACAGTTCCGTGTGCTGACTTCATTACAAAGTAGTATAGGCTTAACCATTAGGGCATCACAATTATTCCAAGCATCAAGGATGTATAGATCGTACTTAATCAGTTTCCTGGTTTTTATCCTATGAAGGGTCTTCTCCACAGCTCAGTTGCAATACAAGAGTTACAACTTTTATGTGGAGTACAGCAGAAAATTAAACTGCCACAGATTTTGCCACAGATTTTGCCACCCCCATTGCCAATCCTGAAAGGATCTATTCTGGTTTGGTGCTGGACACTGATGTCCCCATTCCTCCTGCAGAGGAGACTGCTGTCCCCTCTCCACAGGCTTTCTTTTCAACATCCCCAGCTGACAGGAAAACGGTCTTCCAATCCTAGCATTGCTGTGATTGATGAGGTTTTTGATAAATGACTAGATTTTCAGGGTCAGCCTTTTGTTAGAATTGCCCCCTGACTAGAGATCAACTGCTGAAGCTGGAAAATGTGGCAGGAGAAGGAGGAGAGGAGGCTTTTTATTTGCCAAGCTACCTCTGGCCCAAAGACCCAGATCAAGTCAAAGTTGCAGCTGATGAATGATGGCAGCAGAACTGCACAGTGGAATTGAGTATATGATCTCTCTTTCCTTCCCTCCCTCCCTCCCTGGTATTTCATGGCATAACCCCTCACCAGCTGTTCTTGAACAGGGATTTAACACTAACTCCACAGACTTTGACAGAACTGGGTACTTCTGCTACCTAAAGCAGAATAGACCTTGAATGGTAGTGCCCAGAGACCCAGAGCTAAATGTAGCTAATAGGTGCTGGCTGGGTCTCACTGCCTTGTTTCACCTGAAGCACCACTAACAAAATGACTGATGAGTATAGCCTCCTCAGACTATACTTACAGCAAAACTGCCACAGCGTGTCAAATGCTTTAGGGGAAAATCACTAATACAGAGTAATCAAGAGTGACAATCAAGTAGGGAAAGCCCTTAATTCCCTACACCAAGGATAGGTCGCCTTTTAGTGGCTTGCATGGCACATCGAACAGTTTTTAAGAAACTAAGCGCTAGATGAAGCAATGCAATTATACATAAATAGGGAAGTCCATGGCACACATGTAGATGGGGTTAGGGTTTTTTGCTGAATTTTGAGGGGGAAGTATTTATGTTTCACTTTATATTAAAAAATTATTTCAGTCTTATAGAGTTTGTCATCATTTTTGCACCTTTTCCATTTTGAAAACATGGGAAATGCATATCCAAACTATTAATTAAAATTGCTCTGTTTCACTGAAATAATGTAACCTTCAGTGTCTAATGTTCTCAATTAAGTGTTGGCTACATCTTCTGGAAACTAGAAGTATAGTTAGTCATAACAAAACCGGGGAGCATCAGGTTAGGAAAGACTAAGGCAAAATATAATTTAGGAATTGGGAAAATGAAAGCAAACATCCCAATAAACATGGGAGATGCATTTGCTAACCTACCCGAATTACCGCTACACACCCATACCTACACCCAATGTCCTTCATTGTCTAGATGTATTTGTTGTAAACAGACTTAGCCATTTTGAAGTACAGGGAAGTACAGAAATGTT
This sequence comes from Diadophis punctatus similis, assembly GCA_023053685.1. Taxonomy (NCBI): domain Eukaryota; kingdom Metazoa; phylum Chordata; class Lepidosauria; order Squamata; family Dipsadidae; genus Diadophis; species Diadophis punctatus. Next base: position 299,880,606 of record JALIGW010000001.1, on the reverse strand, counting down.
TTAGTCATACAAAGAAGCTGGCATGATTTGGCATTTTAACTTGCATACTGAAAACCTACAAATATGTATTTTTTTGCAGTGCTACTGCATTGTCCAGTTCATGTTTATCCAAAATCAAGAAAGCTACATGAGAATTGAGAGATACAGATGATGATTGTGTTTTGCAAAACAAAATTTGAACCTGCATTTCTGCGTATTCTAAGGAGACCAATTGTTCTGGCTTACCCAAACCTTTTTTGGGGGCATAGCTGAATTGCTACCCAGCTCTTTGCCATTTATCATTTCTAGTGCTATAATTTCTGTTTCAAAATATGTGGACAAGCACCCAGTCAGCATTACAATTTTTTTTCAAAAAGGCTTAAGCCTGTAATTACTTTTAATTTGGCACATGCTTTATGAATATGAAACTATGGATGTACCTTATGAAGTTAAATGTATACAATCAGCCAACAAAACTCTGAAGTTTAATGCTTACTATATAATTTCTGCTTTGAATAGGACTGCATATGTAATTTTCTGTGTTTCTTCTTCTTTGTCCCACTGGGCAGAAGTGAATCAAGCAACAGTCTGAATGTCTGTCATTACTGAGAAACAAATAAGTAAATACTGTGCATATTTTCCATGGGACAGGGTGAGGGGTGGGGGGGGGTGGAATGTTGCTTGGGAAAGACTTGAAGAGGATCCAGAATGAAATCTATGAAGCTCTGGGGCAGTGTTCCCAAGATAGATCATATGAAGCTATCTTAAGTTGAGCTATTGCTCACTCTAGCCAAAAGTTCTATATTCTGATTGGTAGTGGCCCTCATGGATCTTGAAGGAGATTCAATTCAGGAATTGAAACTGAGACTCCCTATACAATGGGGATATAATGACTTAGACCAACACTTATGAAATGAGGCCAAGTCTCCTTCAGCATACAGAAAGTTGGATTAAAAACCACAGGTTTATAAGGCTCTTCCAGCCAGCACAAAAGCACATCATTCAGGCTTTGGGTCCCCATCTGTTAGGAGTGTCACCTGCCTTGACAATACAGTAAAGTGAGTTACAAACCTAAGAAATAACCAAATATCCTGTTTTAGGTATGTTACGTTTTATTCCAAAAATTCATGCTAGAATTTTAAATGAGCTATCTCAAGATAAAACCAGAAATGTCATTCTTCTCAGCACAAAAAAACTTTTCCATTGTACTGCTCAAATAACTACAGTAACTCTATACATTTGGACATTAGACATGGGAGTTTCTTGCCCAAAATACATATTTGTCAGGAATACTTTACTCCAATCTATTCAGAATTCTATACTTTGAAGTCAGTTGTCGTTTTTTCCCCAGTGGAATGATAAATATACCTATTTGTCCTATTAATATATAGGTGAAACAAACATTGCAATTCTATAAATGTCTCCTTTTTCAAAGTACTGCCACCCAAATGAACCTGGGATTACAGCTAAAAGTAATAATGGCTGGAATGCCCAAGAGATAACAACCCATTTCTATATACGCTGGGAGATCTCTTCTTTGTATAAACATCCCACTTCAGGAAGTTAGAAATTAATGGGTTTTTTTAATGGTGAAATACAAAAAAAGCCCCTTTATTGCCAAAAAAGAAAAAAGATAAACCATGTTTATACAGAGAGGGGGGGAGCCTAAGTTTATTACAGTGGCTCTTGCTCAAACCTAGGAAGACAGCAATACAACCCACTTCCAAAAATGCTGCCGAGAAATCTGCATGTGACAGAAAGCAAATTAGAAATTAAGGTAGCATATCCAAGACTAATGAGGAATGCTGGAATTGAAAATCAATTATTTAATTATAAATGTTATTTTATTAAGCTCTTCTGTAATATTCCAGAAAGAATGGGTCATAAACACAAAGAAAGAAAATATTCCCCTAAGAGCTCTAGGGCAATAGATTTTATCTGACATTTCAACAGACAGTCAGTGGGTCTATTTACAACATCACTCAAACCCCATATTTATTGCAATAACTATGAGATCTTATCCAAAGAAACTTTACTGACATGCAGAAAACTTATTGGCACAATTAAGCTTATTTGCTAGGGACTATAGTTTCTCTGTAATTTTGAGTGAAGTACTGACACAAAATTTTGAGCACTTGTGCTACTGCCAGTTGGAGAAAGAGGAAAACTTAACACACAAACAGCTCATATCATAAACTTCTACAGACCGGGCAACCTTTAAATAAATACATTTGTTTCTGTCATTCTCAAGCTGAGAAAAAACTATCTCAAGCTTGGCAAACTGTCTTTTTTCCAGAATTATTCTCAAACGTATAATGTGCCCCTCTTTTGCACACTGATTTTATCATTATATATAGTATTCATGTACTATTTACACATATGCCACAGACATGCACACACAGATGAAATATATAAATGCCACTACATACCTGAGTGCCTTGGAATGAACTGTGCTTGAATTTGTAATCATTGATGAACATTAAGTAAATGTTGAGCAAGGTTTCACTTCCAGCATTTTTGTTGCGGCTGTTTTGTTCTCTTCCCTTAATTTCACCAATGCAACAGCTGTATTCAGGAGCAACTCCTTCAATACACCACAGGGCAACCAAGAACCCAAATGCCCATCTTTATGAAGCAATATCTTGCCAGCTTTGGAGCACAAGATCACACATGTATGCTCAGTGTTTTCTTGCTCTGGGAAAAGCGAGAGCTCTCAGTTTAAGTTCCTCCTCCTTCCTGACATAACAAATTTCAGAAGCTTGTTAGTCACTGCCTGTTCCAGCGCTCACACTAGTAAGCATTTGTTCCAAACTAATGTATTCTCGTCAGCAGAGAGGATTATCTATTAACTGACAACAAAGCCCTAATTATCGTAGGATGCATTTGAATCACACTTTCCTACTGTCTCCCTTTGCAGTAGGTAGACCTTGATCTAAATAAAACCCTCTCTGTCCCTTGATTTGCAGTGGAGAGAGAAACTGAGAGGGAGCTTAGATTTTAGGTATTACTGTGTGTACACAGACTGTAGTGGAATTCTTCTAGTTTGAGCTCCCCTGGGAGTGTATATCTTGGAAAAGGAATTGAGATTATCTCAGTTGAGATGCATCTGACAATGCCAGGAGGGCAAAACATGGAGCATATGATTTGTGGTGTCTTCTTCTCCAAACTGACCATTGATTGTTGGGAAGTGTGCTTGATTTGCACCTATTGTATGCCATAAAAACAGCTAGCTATTCCCCCCCTCCAGTAAACTGGACATGTTTTACGAGAAATATTTTTCTCTTTCTTCTTGTAAGGAAGATCAATCCTTTTATATCACCAGTTTCGCAGAGGTTCTTCTGGACAAATGTATTAAAGCAACTCTATTGGGAAAATTGGCAGGGTTGGTGATTTTACTATGGCGTTTGTTATTCTGATAGTTCATGTGGGGGGGGAAGAGTTTGTCAGAGTCATTTTATTACATCATAGTGTGATAAAGCAAATATATTTGTTGCTTTTATATTCTACCCCTTTGTAATAAATAGCATATAGAGGCATGCTGTAAAAAAGAAGAAAAATGCCTTATTACAGGTGCGTATAGTTCAATGCCTTAATATAGTATATTACTCTACATAGTTATTATGTAGAGTAAGTAGAGAAAAAGTAGAGTGATGTGTAATTAAAGGATGGAGCACTAATACAGTAATATTTAGGTAAGGATTAAGGAGTCATAAATACACCAGAGGTATTTCCCTGGACTCAATGATATGGCAGTGCCTGTTATATGACACGTTTGTGCACTGTGCTTCCCTGATACAAATTAAATTGCAATGGTTAAGATCCATTTTAAGATCCTATAATGTTACAAATCCAAAACAGAAAGCAAAATGAAAAGGATAAGGATAAAGTATAAAAAAACATCCCTAAAGAAGTAAATGTATAAATATACATTTATACAAATGAGATTTCGATTTTTTCCCTTTTTTACTTGGACCTGTCATATTGGACCTGTCATATTTTAATGGAATGAGAAGATAGACTCCTAACCAGATAAGAGTGGACCGTGCATCTCCAAAAAGCCAAAGGAAGGGGTGGTTTTTTTTAATGCTCCTATATAGAAAATTGTGAGAGTATCCCCTGCAAGGAACAAAGCTAACAATTCTGAACAGGATTTAGCTTATCCTTTCAACCTGATTTATTCATATATATTTTTACTTACAGGAAATTTCATTCACATTGGTTGAATCCAGTGGATTATCCTGATTTTTGGTTTTTAAATTTTAGGCAGAAGCAAGCACAGGAAATATTGATAAGCAGATTCATCCTAAAGGAGAAATACCAAAAGAAGAAAACAGGGATCCTTCAAAAGTAGGAACTGCCATCTATAGGCAGATCCTGGACAATCCACACTACCATTTCATTATTCTGCTATCAATGTATTCTTCTTCATATATAAACCTACCAGGTTTATCTAATTGGTACTACCTTTGTATTTATTTGTGTAATTTCTAATCTTAAGCAACATTATAATTGTTAAATTTAAACAAATGCAGAGTTCATTGGGCTGTATAACACTCTTTTTTTGTATCATCCTTTGCTAGCTTATAAGCTATATCAAAAAGCACACTGTGTATATGTTTTACACAAAACTCAAGCCAGCTATTTTTAAAGCATGGGGTTATTCCAGTGGTCGGTTGCTACCGGTTCACCCCGGATGGGACAAACCGGTAGCGGTGGCGGTGGGAGGCTCCGCCCACCCACCCGGACGTCTCTGTGCATGCGCAGAAGTGCCCCGCCCGCGCGCTCCCAATAGCGAATCAGTAGCGACGGAATTTGAAATCCACTACTGGGTTATGCCCAATCAATTAAAATCATTAAGAGAACATTAAGGAAGACTTAATTTTTTCTCTAAGTCAATTCTAAACTTATTACTTCCAAATTTAATGGATCTCTTCCCACCCCCCACTTTCTAATGCAGAGTAATGTCTTCTGTTGTGACTCTACCCATGTTCTCACAACTCTTCTTACTTAATCTGACGCAGTTTCATCACATTGAATTTCAGTTAACAAACATGCTGCCTGGAACCCTACATCAAAAGAGCCGAGGTGGCGCAGTGGTTAGAGTGCAGTACCGCAGGCTACTTCAGCTGACTGCTAGCTGCAGTTCAGCTGTTCAACTCTCACCGGCTCAAGGTTGCACTCAGCCTTCCATCCTTCTGAGGTCGGTAAAATGAGGACCCAGATTGTTGGGGGCAATATGCTGAACTCTGTAAACCGCTTAGAGAGGGCTATAAAGCACTATGAAGCAGTATATAAGTCTAAGTGCTATTGCTATTGCTATATACTGTATCTATAAGAAACCACTTACTTCCTGTCCATTTAATTTTCAAAAAGGCCAATGTATGTGTCCTCTTATTTAATTAAACATTTAAACTCTGTTTTTTTCTGTCTTACTGAGAAAACTGGGCTGGCTAGCGACCCCCTGAAAGTCAAGAAAACCCATTAAAAATCTGAAGAAAGAAAGCAAAACTTACATACAGAATCAGTCACAAAGCAAAATACACAAGCAGCAACAACATGCAATGTCAGCCACTAATAAAGAATTCAAAACAGTTGATGCCTATAGTCATTTTGTCCACTGAAATGGTGAGTTACATAGCAGGTCATCAACCAATGATCTTCCTTTGGTTCTTTTCTAATATGTGCAACTAAAGCTTAGTGTACTAGCTTCCCCGGGCATGGTTGCAGATACAATAGGTTCATCATTCATACTTCCTCAAACACACTGTTCAGTGAGCCAGTTGTTCTCAAAAAAAGGAGTCATTCAAATTATTGAGATGAATTCTTGATTTATTTCCATTTAGAAATTCTTTCTTGGACATATTTCCACAAGCGATGAAGGAAAAGTGCTTCCAATGGTGTCTACAGGCTACCTGATTCAAGAAGTCTTGTAAGCTCTTATGACCTATATAGCTTCAGCCTCCTTTCTAGGAACTTTCAAATTACTTATTTCATTTTTGGCCATTACTTCACTGGGTATGATATATCTGCTCTGTTTAAGCACAAGACTTAAAACCAGAGATCTTATCTATATCCTTTGACTCTAGCTATGCCCCAGGCTCCACTGGTTTCTCCCTACCAGTAAAAGACCAGGATTCTTAATCTGAGTTTTATCACTGGGATTGAAGGGACTTCCTATGCTTCTGTCTCCATAGGTCCTGGAGGTTATCAATCTAAGCAGAAAACTGCATGTCTTAGACCATTACCATAAAACTTTCTACACTGAATCTGGACTGCTTAGATGTCCAAATGAAAGATACTGTATAAGCATAAGAACTACCAACATGTGGAGGAGTTTATTTGTTTCCTTTTCAACTCTTCAAAAGCAAGAAGTTTCTTCCCCTCTAGACTGGGCAATGCTTCAAGAATCATATATTTATAGGCATTGCCTAACAAGGCATGTCAGCCCCAGTTCGAATCCTATAAGGGTATCACTAGCTGATGAAAGCTAAATAGCTTGAAATAGATCTATACTAGTTTCCCTTTATTTCTTTATCAGTTCTTTGTAAGTTTGCAAATATGGTTTCTAGCCTGGATGGCCCTGGAGTGGGGCTGAAAGGCAAAAGGAAAAACATAAGGAAGCAGTCTGCTTCCTCCCATAATTGGGTATACCAGGTGACTCGGCAGAAAAACTCTGTGTGTGTGTGTGTGTGTGTGTGTGTGTGTGTGTGTGTGTGTGTGTGTGTATGTATATGTATATATATATATATATATATGTACACATGTACACATGTACACATATACACATATACACATACACATACACATACACATACACATACATACATACATACATACATGTATGTATGTATGTATATATATATATATATATATATATATATATATATATATATATATATATATATATATATATATATATATATATATATATATATATATATATATATGCATGAATATACATTCACATTAGTTTAAAAGCAGTAGTGGGTTCTAAAACCCGTTGCTACTGGTTCACGTGCACGCTCACTCACTCGCTGCGAGCATGCGCAGAAGCATCCCAGGTGGGTGGGCGGAGCCTCCCGCCGCCACCGCTACCGGTTTGCAGAACTGGGCTGAACCAGGAGCAACCCACCACTGTTTAAAAGGCATTAACTCACCATAATCAACTACAAGAAATAAGATAATTATGGTAAGCCTTCTGAATCAAGTTGCATACAAAATAAATATTAATCCAGAATCTGTAAGACAAGAAAGAGTCTTGCTTAAAATACAGAAAATAAATGCCACGTTTCCACTGTACAGACATGAGGACAAAGCATTTGAAAGAAAAATCATAATCATCTCCTACTGCGCACATTTTTTCATTCATCTGACCTAATATCATGCAGCTTTTTAAAGCTCAGCTCTGCCTGCCACTGATAAATCAACAATCCCCTCAGCAGCAATTTAGTAGAGCTCAGAAATTGTAAAAATAATAAGAATAATAAAGAAAATAATAGGGGCCTGATGAGAACGAATTAGACTCTCTTGGATAAAACTTGTTCAAAAAAGAAGAGCTATCTACATTTTGTCTCTTTGGCATAGTGATAACTATTGCTGGGATTAGCATCAGCCTGAAGGCACCTGTCCTCCCTCAAGCCATCCCCTAGCCTTTCTCAGGTACAAGTACAAGATTAGGTGAAACCTGATTCAAAAAAAGTAACAGTGAGAGGGACCTTGGAGTCTTAGTGAACGATCACTTAAGCATGAGTCAGCAGTGTGCAGCAGCAGCCAAAAAAGCTAATACAATCCTTGGTTGCATAAACAGAGGCATAGAATCAAAATCATTAGTACCATTTTATAAAGCTTTAGTAAGACCACATCTGGAATACTGCATCCAATTTTGGTCACCACATTACAAAGTTGAGACTTTGGAAAAAGGGCAAAGAAGAGCAACTAAACTAAGATGATTAAGGACCTGGAGACAAAAATATATGAAGAATGGTTACAGGAATTGAGTATGGCCAGTCTAGAGAAAAGAAGGATTAGGGGGTGACATGATAGCAGTATTTCAATATTTGCTGGGCTGCCAGAATGAAGAGGGGGTCAACTTATTTTCCAAAGCACCAGAAGACAAGACAAGACAAGAAACAATGGATGAAAACGAATCAAGGAGAGAAGCAACCTGGAATTAAGGAGAAACTTCCTAAAAAAACAATTAACTAATGGAATAGCTTGCCTTCAGAAGCTGTAGGTGCTTCATCACTGGAGGTTTTTAAGAAAAGACTGGACAGCCACCTGTCTGAAATGGTATAGGGTCTCCTGAGCAGGGAGTTGGACTAGAAGACCTCAAAGGTCCCTTCCAGCTTGTCACGATGTGAATATTGTCAGTTGTGAGTCTATGCAGGGTGATGCATCCCTATTCTAATATTATGGTACTTCCCAATATAAGCAGAACACATGATATGATGTTTGCACATGTCTACATTCCTAATCCACCATTAATCACTTTTTCTTCTGATGTGCCTTCCGAACAGGAAGGTTGTGTTACTTAGCAAAGATGTAGATTATTCAGGATTTATTGTTTTTGTACTGAAATAAATATTTTCTATTAGACATTTAATCTCGGTTTTATTTCTAAGTGTTTGAATTCCAAGTAAAAGATCCAAATATCACCTCTATGGGGATTTCTTCCCTTAACACATAGTAACAATCGGACGGATCAAACCTTATCTCAAGTTAACACAGCTCTATTCTGACTGATTGATATTTCAGTCTTTCCCAGGCTATGGGAACCTTGTTGTTGTTGCCCTAGCCTTCAGAATGGGGATAGGATCAAGGCTGTGGATTCAGCTTTACAGAGTCCTTCTCCTAGGACCTTCTAAGACCTTCCTCAAATATCTAGAAGGCTTGAAAGCTTATAAAAATCTCCCAAGAAGAAACTGAACATCCAGGCATTCTGAATACCTGCCTATGATCCTCCCTCCTACAGCAAATAATTTATGACAATAAAGTAGCAAGGAGAATGAAGTGTGCAGCTGTGTTCAGAAATTAACATAGTGACAGTTTGCCCAGGCTTGGTATGCATTTGGTGTTTGCTTAATATTTATCTTAAATAAATAAAAACCAAGTATAATATATTAATAATATATCTTTGCATGTTTATATATGTGTAATATTAATACATTGTATCAATATTGTGAGGATAAATGAATGCTCACTTTTTCATAAATACAAGATACATATTAGTGCTTATTTATATTTAATAGATAGGTGCCAGTAGGAATCTATATTTGAATATACAATATATTATAATTATATTTTGATTGCTCAATAGTTGTATTAAATATAAAGAAATATTAAATTGTGTGTATGTGTGCGTGCGTGCGCCCGCGTGCCGCCCCTTTCAAATTCCTACATAGTTGAGATATTGCAAAATAAGACAAATCCCAAAGTCTATTTGACAGCATTGGGCCCATCTCCCAATAACCAGAAAGATGATTGAGCAAAACGTTGGAGCCTACTATGTTGGGAAAAAGAGGAAACAGACGATAGATACCATCCTGCTAGAGCAGTGGTTCCCAAACTTTTTCAGTCCACCGCCCCCTTGGTGCTACAAACTCATCCTCACCGCCCCCCACTCCACCCCCTCAGGTGGGCGTGGCTTAGTGGTCAGGTGACCGGGTGGGCATGGCCAACTTGTAAAATGTGGTGAAACTCACTTAACAACTCTCTTGCTTAGCAACCAAAATGTTATGCCCAATTGTGGTCATAATTCTTTCTTTCTTTCTTTCTTTCTTTCTTTCTTTCTTTCTTTCTTTCTTTCTTTCTTTCTTTCTTTCTTTCTTTCTTTCTTTCTTTTTCTTCTTTCTTTCTGTCTTCCTTCCTCCCTCCCTCCCTTTCTTTCCTTTTTCTTTCCTTCTTCCCTCCCTTCCCTTCCCTCTTTTCTTTTTGACTGTCTTCCTTCCTTCCTACCATCTTTTTCTTTCTTTCTGTCTACATTCCTACCTACCATCTTTCTTTCTTTTTCTTTTTCTTTCTTTCCTTTTTCTTTGCTACATCCCTCCCTTCCCTTCCCTCCCTCCTTTCTTTTTCTGTCTGTCTTCCTTCCTTCCTACCATCTTTTTTCTTTTTTTCTGTCTTCCTTCCTTCCTTCCTACCATCTTTCTTTCCTTTTTCTTTCCTTCTTCCCTCCCTTCCCTCCTTTCTTTTTCTGTCTGTCTTCCTTCCTTCCTACCATCTTTTTCTTTCTTTCTGTCTTCCTTCCTTCCTACCATCTTTCTTTCTTTCTTTCTTCCTCTTCTTTCCTTCTTTCTTTCTTTCTCTTTCTTTCTTTCTTCCTTCCTTCCTTCCTTCTTTCCTTCCTTCCTTCCTTTTTCTTTCCTTGTTCTTTCTCTCTCTCTCTCTCTCTCTCTCTCTCTCTCTCTCTCTCTCTATATATATATATATATATATATATATGTGTGTGTGTGTGTGTGTGTGTGTGTGTGTGTGTGTGTCTGTGTCTCTGTGTCTCTGTGTGTCTGTGTGTCTGTGTGTGTGTATCGCACACACCGCGGGACTACATTGCCTCCTCTGGGCTCTGCCTATGGCAATTTAAAATGTGCTTCTGTCTGCGAGGAAGAGGGGCGTGTTTGAAAAGAGGGGCTGGAGGTGGGTGGGAAATCTATCCCACATTGAGCCACTGGGTGTGTGTGCGTGTGTGTGCGTGCATGGCCGAAAACGTCCAGGTTTGGGAAACTGGGAGGTTTTGAAACCGGTTCCCCCAAACATGGTTTGTATTTGATTGCAAAAACAAACAAACAAACACACAAGCCATTTTGGTTCCTCGCCAAGGCTGGCTCAACTGGATGACCAAACAGAGCCTGGAAAGGAAAGAAAACTGCAGAAGTGGTCAATGGAGGGGGTGGGTGGGACAGATGCACATGGGGGAGGGTCTTCTCCCTCTCCCCCCACACTGGAACATTCAAGGGGCTTCCTGGAAATACACCCCCTCCCCCGTGGGAAGCGCTGGCACCCTCCGAATTGCCTTCCTTGGCACAGAGGCCGGGTGGAGGGGGGGACTCCTGTACCCAGCAGGCACAGCTAGAAAGCCCCCTCCTCACCTGGTGGTTTGTCGTGCCTGCCTAAATTGCTATCCATCCGGGGGCAGGGGAAGATGGCATCGCAGGGACGAATAAGAGCAGTGTGTTAGGTGGGCAGAGGTGGCAAGGCCGAAGGCCACATCGTGAGACGTGAGGCGGAGAGGTTGCCAGGGGGGGCGCAGGAGACTGGGCACCTGGGATCTTCAGTGGGATGGAGAAGGGGATGGTATTGGGTGTTTGGTGTGGGGTGGGGAGTTATGATTTTTAGAAGATGAGACACACATGCACGCACAATGGCCAAGGGGAGGATTTAACTTGGGGTTGTTTGGGAGAAAAAAATAGAGGGAAGGAGGGAAGAAAGGAAGGAAAAGAAAGGAAAGGAAAGAGAAAGAAAAGGAAGGAATGAGAGGGAAGGAAATGGAAGGAGGAAGGAAGGAAGGGAGGGAGGGAGGAAAGGAGGGAGGGAGGAAAGAAAGTAGGAAGGAAAGAGAGGGAGGGAAATTAAAGGTGAAAATGAGAGGGAGGAAGGAAAAGGGAAGGAGGAAGGAAGGGAAGGGAAGGAGGAAGGAAAAAGGGGGGAAGGAAAGGGAAGGAAGGAAAGTAGGAAGGAAAAGGAGGGGGAAGGAAAGGGAAGGAGAGAAGGAATTGAAAGAGACAGAAGGAAGGAAGGAAAGGGAAGGGAAGTAACGGAGGAAGGAAAAAGAGGGAAGGAAAAAGGGAAGGAAAGGGAGGAAGGAAGGAAAGGAAAGGAAAGGAAAGGAAAGGAAAGGAAAGGAAAGGAAAGGAAAGGAAAGGGAGGCAGGCGAAGGCGGCAGAAACTCTGGTGGGCAACTGTTCCCGATCTTCCCCGCCATCGCTGCCCTCTTTCTGGACCGACTTTCCGGCCGTGGTGCCTCTTGGCCGAAGGAGCGGAAAAGAGGCAGCTGCGATTTCCCCACAAGGTCTCTCTCCTCCTCCTCCTCCTCCTCCTCCTCCTCCCATCCCCCCAACCCGCCCCCCAACCCAGCCCCTGCCCGCACCCCCCCAAACCCGTGTCTTACAGGTTTAACAGTTCTGTGTTTCTGTCGGCTAGTCTCTAGGGAAAAAAGCTTGCAAAATACAGAAACTCTTCTCGCTGCGAGTTGTTAATTGCTCACCCTCGCGAGAAGAGTTTCTGTATTTTGCAAGCTTTCCAGGGGTCTCCAACCTTGGCAACTTTAAGACTTGTGGACTTCAACTCCCAGAATTCCTCAGCCAGCTTTGCTGGGAGTTGAAGTCCACAAGTCTTAAAGTTGCCAAGGTTGGAGACCAGTGCAAAGTGACCAGACGACAGACACATGGAGCTGTTAAAAGTCCAGTAAGATGCCCGTCTCGCGGCCCGCCCAGTCCCTGCCAGGAAAAGAGTGGCGGGAAAAGCTGCAGCGGGTGATTGGGTGGACATGGGTGGCAGCACGGGGACAGGACCGGCGAACCACCTACCGCCCCCCTGGACCCTCTCACCGCCCCCCTGTTGCCACCCTTACCTCTCACCGCCCCCCTAAGGGTTCCCACCGCCCCCTGGGGGGCGGTACCGCCCCCTTTGGGAACCACTGTGCTAGAGTGTTTGATTAAGACCTATTCATAAGCTTATTTCCAGGATTACTAGCATGGGTACCTTTTATAAATGAACTTTTTTTTTAGTTTGCTTAATCTCTTTTTTCTTTTTTTTTTTGGCTGACATCCATCTCTATTTTTAAAATATGTCTTAAGTTTGTATTCAACCCTTACAAAAGTTGGTCTAGTGATTGGCTCAGTTGATTGGGGTTCTTTCCTCTGCACGATCTGTTCCTTCATCTCAAAAGAAAAGGAGGGAATAAAGCCATCCTATGGAATTGTTACTTGTTTTTCAGAATTGAAATTGGACACTACTAAGCTCTTGAACATGCTATTTGGCTTGAGTACAAGCTGAGCCCAATACTGAACCTAATTCAGATATTCAATTTTTTTAAACCTGAGGAATAAATGTCAGAAAAACAATTCAGTATTGCTCTGTGAATGTTCCTAGGAATTTCATTCTTCTTGATCTGACTTCTCAAATGATTTTGGACTTTCTTTTTTGTTTGCCCCATTTTGTTGGACCCCGATCCCCCTCACTCTTAAAAATTTGCCACGCTAGTGAGGTCATTCTAGTTGCAAAGCAACCGCTAAAACATGCGTTCATAAAGATAAAATAATGTGAATCCTAGCAAAACAAGCAGCTGCTAAAATAAAAATGAACAGTGCAGCCTGGCAGGAATGCAAGGCTGTAAAAAGCTTCAGTACTTTTAAGATGAAAAAGTCTAAACAGCTTAAGTGACTAAACATGGCTTCCCCCTGCTTCCCCCCCCTTCTCTCTCTCTCTCTCTCTCTCTCTCTCTCTCTCTCTCTCTCTCTCTCTCTCTCTCTCTCTCTCTCCCTCCCTCCCTCCCTCCCTCCCCTATAGAGGGAGCATTCCATTATGGACTGTCGATCCAGGTAAGACCTGGGCTAATGTAAAGTACTCTTCGCTAGGAAAGATTTTGTGCCCATACTGGCACAAAATAACAATCTCCCTTGGTTTGTTATTTGTAATTCCATTTTAAGTACTGTATTTTTCGGACTATAAGACGCACCGGAGTATAAGACACACCTTAATTTTTGGGAGCAAAACAAGAAAAAAAACAATTCTGCCTCTGCCTACCAACATCAGGATCAGTGGCATCCTCACTTCCACTCGGATTTTGATAACGAGCACCACAGATCTTTTTATCAATTTAAAACAAACCCTATCAGCCATGGAGCGCTTTAAAGGTAGTAACAAGCACCTTGAAGCGCACCCGGTAGACCACCGGAAGCCAGTGCAGCTCGCGCAGGAGGGGTGTTATATGGGAGCGCCAATTAGCCCCCAAAACCTGCATTCTGGATCAGTTGGAGCCTCCGGGTGCTCTTCATGGGGAGCCCCATGTAGAGAGCATTACAGTAGTCTAGACGCGACGTGACTAGGGCATGGGTGACTGTGCACAGGGAATCCCGATCCAGAAAGGGCCGCAACTGGCGTATCAGGCGGACCTGATAAAAGGCCGCCCTGGTCACAGCTGTCAGATGGTCCTCTAAGGACAGCTGTGGATCCAGGAGGACACCCAGATTGCGAGCCCTTTTGGCGGGGGCTAGAGACTCACCCCCGATAGTCAGAGATGGAATCATCTGACTATATCGAGACGCTGGGAACCACAGCCACTCCGTCTTGGAAGGGTTGAGCCTGAGTCAGTTTCTCCCCATCCAGATCCGCACAGCTTCCAGGCACCGGGACATCACTTCAAGGGCATCATTGGGGTGGCCTGGGGTGGAAATGTACAGCTGTGTATCATCAGCGTACTGATGGTACTTCACCCCAAAGCCACGGATGATCTCACCCAGCGGCTTCACATAGATGTTGAACAGAAGGGCCGAGAGAATTGACCCCTGGGGCACTCCATATGTAAGAGGCCTTGAGGATGACCTCTGCCCTCCTGGATGGGGAAGCCACCGGTGCCAGCGGGCACCAGCAGGTTGAGCGGAGCCACCTGCACCATGGAGGAACCCCCCACCCCGTGCCTTCCCCCCTCCCCTGCCACCGGCTGCTTCACCTTTCTCTGCACGTGGTGGGGAAGGGCTCGGAGAGGAGCCCAGGGGTGGGGAAGAGAGCATGGAATGTGGGGATCCGTCCTCCCCAATCCTGATCAACCGGTCCTTGCAGGCTAGCTGCCAGGGACATGATCCATGTGGTTCTCCGGCCAGAAAACTTCGTAATAGGAAGAATAGGGGGGAACCCCTCCAGCTGTGAAGCCCACACTGGGAGACAGGAGCCAAAGCAAGGTTTTTGAAATTGGGGAGGAAAGTCATTTGTCGCAATTCTGATTTCTGCTATCGGGACACAGGGCCCGAGGTTGTGGTTCCCACCGAATTACTGAAAGCGGGTGAAACAGGAGACATTCGCCTGGCGCGGTGCTAGCGCTGTAAAGCACTCTGCATCCTGATTGCAGAAATCGGAATTGCAACAATGGCAAAGCATCACCGCGGCTGGTTTACCCCACACCTTGCACCACATTCACCTGGACAAACCCTTCCATCTCACAAGCAGCCTTGGCAGCAGCGGAGTTCTCATGAAAGCAATCAGTGAAATGGAACTCAAACGGCTTTGGAAGTTGAGAGACGTGCCCGCTCCTAGCCTCGTCCAAACTTTCCTCCCTCATTCCAAAAACCTTGCTTTTGGAAGGCTGCTTCAGCTCCTGTTGTCCAGTGTGGGCTTCGCAGCTGGAGGGGTTTCCCCCTCTCTACTCTTCCCATTACAAAGTTTCCTGGCCGGAGAACTACACGGATTGTGCCCCTGGCAGCTGGCCTCAAGGACTGCTTGATCAGGATTGGGGAGGATGGATCCCCGCATTCCACGCTCTCTCCCCCCACCTGGGCTCCCTTCCTAGCCCTTCCGCACCACTCGTGGAGAAAGGCAAAGCAGGCGGCGGCGGGGGACGGGGTGGAAGGAATGGGGTGGGGGGTTCCTCCATGGCACAGGCTCCGCTCAACCTGCTGGTGCCCGCTGGCGCTGGCGGAGCCTTCGGTGCGAAGTCCCTCTTCTGCCCCCATGAAAATCATCCCCCACCCACCCACTCCAGTTAACTACCTATAGGGTGATAGGGTTTATTTTAAACCTCCGAGTGGAAGTGAGGATCCCCGCCATCTGGAACCGCCCGAAAATGTGATGCGCCGAGGCTGAAAACTTCCTACTGGTGGGAGCCGGTGGGTGGGTGGGGCTACATTCGGTGTATAAGATGCACCCAAATTTTCACCCTCTTTTGGGGGGTAAAAAGGTGCGTCTTATACTCCAAAAAATATGGTATTTATTTTTCAATTATTAATTGTAATTATGAAAATATCAGCCAGTTTCTTTTACATACACAGTGTAAAATCTTTTCCATGTCGTTCTTATAGGCTGTCATTTTTAAATCCACTTTCAGTTCAGTCTCAGTCTTGTCTGCTGAAACTTGTTCCTCTTCCATAACATCTTTTAAACACAGACTATCTATAGTGTCAGACGCTCTTAAAAGTAACTAAATATTTTGAACTATATAATGAGTTCATTGTTCACAAATAAACTTCAGTATGCCCATTGTTAAAATATTTTGCTCCATTCTTTATCAGTAAATCAAAAGTAAATGTTCTCCTTTAATTTTAATCTTTAGGTCCTTCTAGTTCCCTCTTGTGTCCAATCTTCAAAGTTCCTTCCTAGGATGTTTTGCTAAAAGAATTGAATTATTTCTAAAATAATTCAAAATAAAAGCATTTTTACGGGAAGGATTCTTATAATTAATTCCAAAACTTTATTTCAAATTCCTTTGGACCCTTAGTTTGTTTTTAAGTTTCCAAAATCAAAATTTTAATCACCCTTTTGTTATTTATTCAAAAAAAACCCTTAAAATTGTATTTAAAGCTTCTTTCACTAAGCATTTAAAAAATCAACTGTGTTTTCAGACTTGTTGATCCAAAGATGCCTAATAGCTGAAAAGCAACCAACGAGCAATGTCTGAAAGTGATTAGAAAAGGATGCAAATCCAGGGTCCTTCTGATGGCACCAAATGTGGTTTAACAAAGATGGCTATTCTCCATAGTGGGCGGAGCTAGCCTCCAAGATTGGGATGATACAATCCATTAGCCGATCAGGACTGAGTCAGACTTATAAAAACTGTCCTCTTGATGTGCACCCCCTCTTTCGACTCAGTCCTTGGCTACAGGATTGTGTTCCCAACCTTGAGGTTCTACTCTGATTGATTATTGTGTATTGATTACAACTATACTTCGACGTGAGTGTGATTTCCCCCCATCTGACACCTGTTGATTGACATCTCTGACAGGGGGGGAAGAATTTGGGGTAGGCTGAGGCCTACCGTGGCCAAATTAGCCGCCTTGTGTGGCCGGCCTTCCTGCGGTCCCTTACGGCCTGGTGTGCCCCATCGGTCCTGAGGAGCCACAAAAGCTTCGTGCTTGGTGGCTGGCACCCAGGGTGGCCTGTGTCACTTGCCGTTCCGGAATTGCTCCCTCGGTGTCGGCGAACCGCAAAAGCCTCGCGCTTGGCGGCTGGAGCAATTTCGGCGTCTCCTCGATCGACGTGGTGGCTGGGAGCGACAGGAGGGATCGCGCGAGCCGTTGCGGCCATTGGCTTCCCTGACGCGGTTGCGGCTTCCCAGGCTGACTGTCGGCGAGAGCGATCCTGCGGAATTTCGCGCCGGTGGCCATTTTGTCTCCAACGGCCTGCCGACGAAGCGCCGTGCTGCCTCCTCGCCGCCCGGGTCCAATCTGAAGTGCGCAGGCGCACCAGCTAGCTCCGCCTACTTTCTGTCAGCAGCGACGTCATCGTCAAGGGGGAAGCCCTTTCGGCCTCTTGTTGCCGCGCGCAGCCGCAGTTGAAGGGATTCCCCAAGCCGGCGCCGCGCCTCTCCGAGAGCCAGCTGACAAAGCGCTCTCCTTCTTTCGGCCCCGTTCATCTTGGCCTTGCATCCCACTGCCTCGTAGCTCGCTCCGATGGCAGATAAGCAGGCCAAAGCATCCAAGAGCCGTTCCAAGTCCAGCAAGGACGGCTCGGACAGGGAAGGGCGGAGCAAATCCTCCAGCAAGCCCTCTCCCAACCGCAGGGACCGGTCACCTGTGCGGTCCTCTGCAGAGCGGTCCAGGGGCTCATCTCGCTCCAGGGGGTCCGAGGATCGCCAGCGCCCAGCAGCACCTCCCAAGGCAGGACCCACTCAGCCCCCTCCTCCTGCTACTGCCCCAGTGCCTCGCCCGCCCAGGGAGACTGAGGCACCCCCCCAAGCCCGCTCCAGACAATCGTCGGGGGCACTCTCCCTGGACAACCCGAACCTGCGTCTAGGGGAGGGGGACATCTGGGAGGACCCCGGGCCACAGCATGAGTCCACCCCGGCTAGACAGGTTCCGTCAGCAGCTACACAGTTCAACAGCCCGGAGGTCCAGGCCATGATTGAAGCGGCCATTGAGAGGGGCATTGCGGCTGGGCTGAAGAGGGCCAGGCCTTCCACATCCACACCTGGGAGCAGTCTGCAGTCCCCTCCGACCCGGTTAGTCACAGCAACGGAAGACATCTCTCTGTTGGGTTCCCCCGAATCCGTTAAGGACAAGGACGACCAGGGGCTGGAGCTTGACCTGTCCTCGGACGAGGACGCGGCCCCTGAGGCCCCGGTCACCACGGGGCTTTTCAATCCGGGATTGTTTAAGTCCTTGCTCCACAAGGCCAAGAGTCAAGGACCCAAAACAACCCGAAGACGAGGAAGTGGACCCACTCTTTGAGGAGGCAACCTCACAGACTGAAGTGATTCTGGCCCCAAAGCTGTTTGTGGACTCGGTCCTCAAACAGTGGCAGGCTCCCCAGGCCGGGCCCCTCCCCTCCACCCTCGATAAGAGATACTTCAATGTGGCGCAAGCATTGGCGCAACATCTGCCTATCCCGCCGGTTGACCCGTCTATAAAGGCCCTATATACCGTGGCGCAGATGCCCGGCGATTCCGAGGAGCTCCTCCGGCCGGAGGATAGACGGACGGAGCAGGCCCTGCAACGAGCACATCAAGCGGCAGCCTGGGCCCTCAAAGCCTCGTCGACGGCCTCGTTTTTTTGCCGCACTTCTATCCGCTGGCTCAACCTGCTTCGTGACCAGTTACCATCAACGGAGGTTTGGGCCAGACAAGATATTAACAAACTTATGGCGGCCAGTCAATTTACAGCGGATGCCACTCTTCAAGCCACCCGCTTTGCGGCCAGAGCTATGGGGTCTACGATTGTGGCTCGCCGCATGCACTGGTTGCGCAGCTGGCCGGCCGACACCCGCCACAAGTGGCACCTCGCCATTGCTCCCATCAAGGGTCAGTCGCTCTTCGGGGACGCGTTGGAGCCGTACTTGGTGGAAGACAAGGATAAGAGAAAGATCCTGCCCAACTGCACACGCAAAGGGCAGAATAAGCCTTCCACATCTGCGGCACCTACCACCAACCCTTCCTTCCCCCGGCGCCCTTACCGTGCGCCCGCTTATAATCGGGGGAGGAGCCAGTATGGTGGAAGGCAGAACCAGGGCCCAGACAGGCGCAGGGATAACAACAAGCGGCCTTTTCGGGGGGCAGGTGGTCGCCCCTACCGCCGCTACAAGTAGATGAGCCCGGCCCTCCCATTGGGGGTCGCCTGCGCTTCTTCGCCAGGCGATGGGAGGACACTACCACCGATGCTTGGGTTCGCGAGACCGTAACATCAGGTCTCGCCCTGGATTTCATCTCCACCCCCCCGGGATTCTTCCTGAGGTGCCCCCAGTCCTCAAATCCCCGGCAACGGTCACTCATGTTGACCGCCATCCAGCACCTTCTAGACATTGATGCCATCAAGCGGGTGCCGGAGGACCAGTGGGGTCAGGGCTTCTATTCCATATTGTTTCTCGTGGAAAAGTCCTCAGGAGGGTGGAGAGCTGTCCTAAACCTTAAGCGTCTCAATAAACATCTGAAATACAAGAAGTTCAAAATGCACACGTTGCAGTCCATTCTTGGTGGGATAAGGAAGGGGGATCTCATGACGTCTATAGACCTCACAGAGGCCTACCTCCACATCCCTATCCGGCCGGTTCACCAACAGTTTCTCCGGTTTTGTTATTTAAACGATCACTACCAGTATACCGCCCTTCCATTCGGGCTATCGTCCGCCCCCCGGGTCTTCACCAAGGTCCTGGCGGCTCTGGCAGCACACCTCCGTGCTCGACCAATTAGACTCCAATGTTACTTGGACGATATTCTCCTTCAGTCGTCCTCTGAATCACATGCTGAGTTGGACATCCAGGTGACCCTGGAGGCTCTCAGAGACCATGGCTTCTCGGTTAACTTTGAGAAGAGCCAGTTGCGTCCCTCGACTAGAATCACGCATTTGGGGGCGGTCATAGACTCCCGGGAGTGCAGGGTGTATCTTTCCCAGGAGCGCCAGGAGGGCTTGATTGGGTTGGTTCAACAGGTCCTTGGTCTCCACCGGGCTCCCTTGAACCTGCTGTCCTCCCTCCTGGGGAAGATGGTGTCCGCCATTCACATCACACCCTGGGCACAACTGCACTCCAGGGAGCTACAATGGTTTATGTTGCCTTTTCAGCGCAAACACCAGAGCAACTCGCTGATCAAGGTCCGTCTGCCGGAATCTGTACGCCTATCCCTCCACTGGTGGCGCTCCCCGGCGATCTCCAGGGGCGGTCCCTTCCTGGAACCATCCCGAGTGACGGTCACCACCGATGCAAGTCTCCAGGGCTGGGGGGCGCACGTGCTTTCACACGTGACCCAGGGCACGTGGTCGCAGTCGGAGGCGGCGCTGACCATCAATCACCTAGAATTGAGGGCGATCTTCCTGGCCCTTCAGCACTTCCATCACATAGTTGCGGGTCAGAATGTCCTTGTTCTGACCGACAACGTCACGGCGAAGGCTCATGTCAACCGGCAGGGGGGCACGGTTTCCCGTCAATTGATGGCAGAGGCCATGGAGTTGGGCCTCTGGGCAGAGAGGCATCTCCGGTCAGTTCGGGCAGAACACATAGCGGGGGTGTCGAACCACACTGCGGATTGGCTCAGCCGTCACGAGGTGAACCCGGCGGAGTGGAGCCTTCATCTGGATCTGTTCCAGGAACTCACGGAGCGCTTCGGCCGCCCGGTCATCGATCTTTTCGCCACTCCTCAGAATGCGAAGCTGTCGCGGTACTTCACCCGATACCGATCCTACGGGGCAGAAGGAGTGGACGCGCTGCGCTGTCCGTGGCCGAGAGGCCTGCTTTATGCCTTTCCACCGCTTCCCCTGATCCCCCGGGTCATTCGCAAGCTGTTGGAGGAGGAGGCAGAGATACTCCTGTTGGCACCCCACTGGCCGAGACGTCCATGGTTTGCGGATCTCCGCTCGTTGTCCATCAGTCCGCCCTGGCGAATCCCGCCGACAGAGTGGTCGCTCTCCCAGGGATCAGTGCGTCATCCAGACCCGTCGTGGTTCCAGCTGACCGCCTGGCACTTGAGCGGCGCACTCTGCAGTACAGAGGGGTCCCGGAGAACATAATTCAAACATTGCTGTCCTCCCGTAGGGCTTCTACCATGCGCATCTACGCCTCCACTTGGAAGTCCTTCTGTGGGTGGTGTTCGTCAGCCTCCGTTTGTCCCCTCGACTTGTCAATTATCAACGTCTTGCAGTTTTTGCAGGCCGGTCTAGATAAGGGGTTGGCGCCTAACACCTTACGGCGTCAAATAGCGGCGCTCTCGACAGTGCTTTCTTGCTCCGGGATCGAGCAACTTTCCGCGCATCCTTTGATCCGGCAGTTTCTTAAGGCGGCATCCAACATTTCGCCGCCCGTGGTTCACCGCTACCCGACATGGGATTTGCAGACAGTTCTGCAGTCCCTCACCGCGGCCCCGTATGAACCTTTGTCTACGGTGCCTCTGAGGCTGCTCACCTTAAAGGTGGCCTTCCTGGTCGCCATTACGTCGGCTCGCCGTATATCCGAGTTAGCGGCGTTATCGGTGAGACCGGATCTGTGTGTTTTTCACCCGGACAGGCTAGTGCTTCGCCTGGATCTGGGGTTCTCCCCTAAGGTTAATACGTATTTCCATAGGGCACAGGAACTGGTACTACCGGCTTTTCCGGATCCACAGTCCGGGGATGGGTCAGCCAGGTCATTGGATGTACGACGGGCCATCGAGGTGTACACCACCCGTACGGCCTCGTTTCGTCGGTCTGAGGCGCTGTTTGTGGGCTTTTATCCGGCGTCGATGGGTAGGAAGGCTTCTTCCGCGATGATCGGGCGCTGGATACGCGAGGTTATTACTTCGGCTTATCAACTGCAAGGTTTGGCATGGCCGGACAGACTTACGGCACATTCTACGCGCAGCGCTGCCACTACGGCGGCGTGGACAACCAACGCTTCGATTGAGAAAGTGTGTCGGGCTGCGACGTGGGCGTCGCCACTGCCGTTTGTGAGGCATTACAAAATGGATGCATTTGCGGTCAGGGACTCGGCCTTTGGCCGCCGGGTACTGCATACGATGCTTCCGACATCTGAACTTGAGGGGTTACCTTGATTCCCTCCCAATGGGATTACTGCTTTGGCATGTCCCAATCTTGGAGGCTAGCTCCGCCCACTATGGAGAAAGGGCGTTGTTCTTACCTGAACGCCTCTTCTCATAGGGCGGAGCTAGCCTCCAAGTCCCGCCCTTGTTGTTGTTCAGCACGGGGTGGGGTGTTTATTTGAAGTTGTGTTTGAATAAAGTTCGGTTGGGTTAACACATTGGGTCTGACTTCGTCCTTCGTCTCAAGAGGGGGTGCACATCAAGAGGACAGTTTTTATAAGTCTGACTCAGTCCTGATTGGCTAATGGATTGTATCATCCCAATCTTGGAGGCTAGCTCTGCCCTACGAGAAGAGGCGTTCAGGTAAGAACAATGCCCTTTCTCTCGTCTCTCAGTCTCTTATATCCCATTGCCTGGGAAATTAGAAAGAGCTGGTCTACTTGCCAGATCTTCATTTACTATAACTGTCACGGTGTGATTTATTGCCTGTTACATGTATATGCAGGGAGATGCAACCCTATCTAATATAATGGTTTATTCCTGAGCACGTGATTGATATGTTCCAGTACGCATGTGTACATTCCAATCTCTGTTCTACCCTTCTTGCTCTGGCTTCCATTGAGGGAAGTCCTACATTTTATATCAGTCATGTAGTTAATTAGAATTTATTGTTTTTGTACCAAAATAAATATTTTAATTAGAATCTTTAAACTGTGGTTTCATTTCTAATGTCAGGATTCCGGGGCAAAATCAAACATTGCCTCTGTGAGAATAATTCTCACTCTGTCAATAACTGTCAGCTGGACTTTTGTTGAGCCATCTTCAGTTCATTTCTTTTTCATAGCTTCACAAAAACTTGCTGATGATCTGGAAATCAACAAGCACATATACTATATAGAGGAGATAGAAAAGGAGTCAAGCCACGAAGGAAAATGTATAGACAGGCAGATAAGAATTGTAAGCTGTTATCTAGAAAAGCTAAGGCTCAAACAAATTTGAGGTTAGTTAAAAAAACAATAAAAGCATCACTATAGCAGCTGTTCAATGAAAATAGTAAAATTTTAGCTGATAACAAAGAGGAAAGGGGTTATATAACTCTTGTTTAATTAATCTTCTTCAACAAGAACGTGTATATTCCACCAAGTAACTATGACGAACAAAATGAAATTGTACAACTGAATCTTGAGAATACTGTAGTCAATATGAAGAAGTATCTTTTTACTTTGCATACATTTAACTTTCCAGAACAGGGCTGTCAAACTTGCGGCCCACTGGCCAGATGTGTCATGCACTGGCCACGCCCACACCTGGTTTAGCAAAGGGGGGAAGTCGCAATATGTCATGTGACAGCTCTGTGACGACGCGAGTTTGACACCTCTGTTCTAGAACAATGTTTCTCAACCTTGGCAACTTGAAGATGTCCGGACTTCAACTCCCAGAATTTCCCAGCCAGCTCAGCTGGGGAATTCTGGGAGTTGAAGTCCAGACATCTTCAAGCTGCCAAGGTTGAGAAACAGTGTTGTAGAATATCTTATATCCTATGTTATGGGGGGAAAACCTGATGAGCTGACTGAATCGTCATATATTCTCTTTGAGGAACCTTGGAGAGGTGCAAATGTTCTTCAAAAAGGAAAGGAAGGCCTAAGAACAACGTATCAGTCTGACATTTACAGGAATTCTAGAGTAGATCATAATGATATGAATCTGTAACAATTAAGCAATTACTAGAAGTCAGCATGGATTTGTAAGGAACAGGGCTTGTCAAATTGGGCTTATTGCTATTGTTTTTTTAATTGGATAACTTCCTTATTAGATACGTCCACTTTTTTCTCGCATAAATCAGACCTTCCCTAACACCTGCACACCTACACACACACACACACACACACACACACACACACACAGAGAGAGAGAGAGAGAGAGAGAGAGAGAGAGAGAGAGAGAGAGAGAGAGAGAGAGAGAGAGAGAGAGAGAGACTACTATGTCCTGTTCCGAGCACCATACTTTAAGAAAGATTCAAAGAACCTGAAACAGTCCAAAATCACATGAAGAGATAGCAAAGGAACTGAGAATCTTTAACCCTGAGAATAAAAGGCAGAAGTGGGATATGAAAGCACTCTTCTAATATCTTTAAAATATTATAGAGAAGAAAATCAAGGTCTATTTTCCATCACTACAGAGTATAGGACATAAAATGCTAGATTTATATTACAGGGAGGCAAAATCTGGTTCAAAGTTTAAAAGCTCCCTATTAATAAAAATAGCTTGAATAGACAAGTGGTGGATTTCCTCTTCCATGAGTATGATCAAATGGCAGCTAATTATTCATTTTCTGGGACATTAATTATATTTATTAAACCAATCTATATAGCCGCCTATCTCACAAACAAGCAATTCCACCAAGAATTGACAGCTAAAAGAGCTAAAAACAGAATAAAGGCAGGATACAAATAAAAATAAATAAAATCAATACATTAAAAAGTATAAAATCCGAACTAAAACAAAGAATAATAATGGAAGGGACGTTAAAACCACACTAATATACCCATGCACTGGGGTCCCAAGGCCTGCTGGCATAACCAGGTCTTGAGGAACCTCCAGAAGTTCAGTAGTGACAAGGCCAAACTCACTTCAGGGGGGAGAAGATTCCACAGCATGGGCACCATAGCAGAAAGCCACCCCTACCTAGGGCCTTCCTAACCTAGGGTTGGTTAGTTTCCAAGCAACGGAACTCATAACATGCTCTGTCTACTGGATCTGGCAAAACAGGCCAATGAAATCAGGGTGAGGTGGTGATGACATGGTTCCATGCCATGAAGGCTCTTTAAAGCAAATTAACATATTTTAATTTGGGTTCCTACACTGAGCACTTTGGCCTAAATGTCTCCTTCCAATTCTATCATTCCGTGGATCTAAATAGAGACCAGTTTTGAATGAGACAGTAGTTGCTTTTATCTGCTTCGTGATGTAAGTTGTTTTATGTGCTGCTGGTGGTTTGAGTTGATTCTTTTAACTCTGCTATTATTTTAATATTTTTAGAATAAGTATTACTTGAATAATCAATTTTATTGATACTACTAACATTACTTGGAAATATTTCTTCCTCATAAACCTAATCTCCACTACCATCACTATCACCCTTATAGTTAAATCTACAAAAATAAAAAAGGGACAATAACTGTCAAGGAACTGCAAAGCTTTATGTTTCCACAGGTTTCTTACTACTTTCCTCCACTTGCAAGTGCAGGAAACAGTTTTAACAGTTGACCAAAATTGAACTGGATTAAAATTACTCAGATTATTTTCAAACGTTTAGATTTTTTTTAAAATTGGGAGCTGTCCATAGTTGGTTATAAAATGGGTGGCTTTATAAATCTTAGGAATAAATAAAATAAATAAATAAATAATAAAATGTTCAGCCCCCAGATGAGACAGTTGCAGCCTGAAACAGGTTGAAGAATTTTATATACTGCTTTGAGTCCAAATTGGTATATTTTAACATTGCACAATAATGCAATGGGCATGATTCCTCTTCCTTCCTCCTCCCTTAGCCTATAGCTGCAACTATCGTATTGGAAACTGAAGCTGAGGCTAAATTAGGGAGCACAACCTTTCAGGTAGGTCACAGGTTCAGTCTTCACAATCTCCTGTGAATTGGAAAAGGTGATTTGTAACCTTGGACAGCCTCTATCAGTCATTGTTGGCAGTATAGGCAGGAACCATCAAAGGTCTGATCTGATCAGCTTTCATTCCATTTCTGTAGAGTTACATACAGTACAGAAACTACCGTATTTTTTGGAGTATAAGACGCACCGGAGTATAAGACGCACCTTTGTTTTTGGGGAGGAAAATAGGGGAAAACAATCTGCCTACCAGGTATTCATCTGGCTAGCATCCTTAGTCTGGTCAGCTTCAG
Organism: Diadophis punctatus similis; assembly: GCA_023053685.1. Lineage (NCBI taxonomy): Eukaryota > Metazoa > Chordata > Lepidosauria > Squamata > Dipsadidae > Diadophis > Diadophis punctatus. The sequence goes on along the minus strand of JALIGW010000001.1, from coordinate 299,854,570 downwards.
CACATTATTTTATCCCCTGGTTAGGACTTAAAAAAACCTTCTGAGAGAGTAAAAATGAAAGAGCATGCAAGCCAGTAAGAGCTGGGAAGATCATTAGCACCTAGTTAGGGCTAGAAAAAAACTTATTCAGAGCAAGTAGAGCAATGAAAAAAAAACCTGCAAAGACTTAGGGCTGGAAAAACATTCTTCTGAGAGAGTAACAATGAAAGAACCTGCAAGCCAGTAAGAGCTGGGAAGATCGTTAGCACCTGGTTAGGGCTAAAAAAAACTTATTCAGAGCAGCTTCAGCACATTATTTTATCCCCTGGTTAGGACTTAAAAAAACCTTCTTCTGAGAGAGTAACAATGAAAAAGCCTGCAAGCCAGTAAGAGCTGGGAAGATAGTTAGCACCTGGTTAGGGCTAGAAAAAAACTTATTCGGAGTAGAGCAATGAAAAAAAAGTCTGCAAAGACTTAGGGCTGGAAAAACATTCTTTGGAGAGAGTAACAATGAAAAAGCCTGCAAGGTAAGAGCTGGGAAGATCTGTTAGCACCTAGTTAGGGCTGGAAAAAAAAGCTACATTCGAAGTATAAGACGCACCCAAATTTTCAGCCACTTTTAGGGAGGAAAAAGGTGCGTCTTATACTCCGAAAAATACGGTATATAATTTCATTCAGTATTAACCAAGTCCAACGTCTTTCCAATGAGAATTTTCTCTCTATTTCTTTTCCCTTTCAAATTATTGAGACATTCTTTATTTTCATAGAGCAAATTAAGCAATATGCTGCCATATGTTTGCTCATCTTCAGATATAGTAATACGGTAATATTTCAGAAGTCAATTTTTTTCCCCTTCCAAATTGCCTCGAGTTGACACCCAGCTCACCACTGAGTACTGCTGAGAAAAGATAGACTCTGAATAGTTCTTTCCATCTGATTTAAAGTTCATACTTCTCCCATCTCCAGCCTGGAATTAAAATTATACGATAAGCATGAAGAGGTAATACATTTTAAAAAAAAAGCAACCCACTGCTTCCTCCCAGCCCAACACTTGATTGAACTTCTTCATACAGTATATAGGTAGTTATTTAGGACTAAATTCTTCAGCTATAATAAGTTTTGGGTCATTCAGAGTAGAAATGTTCAGAAGGGTTATCCTGAAGGGTATATAAAGAAGTAAACCTGAATTACATAAAGTGGATGAGATGCTTATAAGGCACCCAAAGCTATTGAAAACTATTGAAAACAAAAAAATTCTTTTTTGCTCAGTGCCAATACTTGGCATAAATGTAGCTTTGGAGTGGTTGCTTTGAGAAAATTTAGGGCTGATGAGAGATTACATGTTTCCTTTGCCTAGATTGCTAAGAACTTGAGTTGCTCAGAAGAACCCACTTCGTTTGTTTCAACATCTCTCTGCATTTTCATCTTTCAGAAAATGGTTTTTCTCATGACATAAAACTTTTATGAACAGGGCCAGAAATCACACGTATTCAGCTCAGGGCCTCTTCAAATATTACACATTTAAAGACCTGCTCTTACTTGCCTGTGATACCTCTTTTCTCCTTATGAGCTTCGTAATCTTGCAGCTGCCAGTCCTGAATTTATTACAATTAATTTAATTTAATTTAATTTAATTAGAAGTTCTTATAGGCCGCCCAATCCCATAGGACTCAGGGTGGCTTACAGCAGGAATAAGAACAATACAAGTAATACAAAATAATTTAAAACATTACATAATTTTAAAACCATTCATCCATGAGGGAATCCGATCTTCTTCACCCCGCCTGCCAGAAGAGCCATGTTTTACGGCTTTGCGGAAGGCCAGTAGAGTGGGGATAGTCCAGATCTCTGGTGGGAGTTGGTTCCAGAGAGATGGGGCTCCCACAGAGAAGGCTCTCTCCCGTGGACCCGCCAACCGACGTTGTTTGGCTGATGGGACCTGGAGGAGGCCAACTCTGTGGGACCTAACTGGTCGTATGGAGGTATGTGGTAGGATGCAGTCCCGGAGGTAACCTGGCCCTGAGCCATGTAGGGCTTTAAAGGTCAAAACCAACACCTTAAATTGTGACCGGAGACTAATGGGCAACCAATGCAGCTGGCGGAGAATAGGTGTTACATGGGTGTATCTCAAAACACCCACCACAGCTCGCGCAGCTGCATTCTGTACCAATTGCAGTCTCCGGATGCTCTTTGAGGGTAGCCCCATGTAGAGCGTGTTACAGTAGTCCAGCCGTGAGGTGACAAGGGCATGAGTGACTGTGAGTAAAGCCTCCCTCTCCAAGTAGGGTCGCAATTGGTGCATGAGACGAACCTGTGCAAAGGTCCCCCTAGCCACAGCTGACAGATGTTGCTCCAATTTTAGCTGTGGGTCTAGGAGAACACCCAAATTGTGAACCCATTCTGAGGGAGTCAGTTTTTCTCCCCCAAGAACCAAGGAGGGGAAGTCAACATAATCCCTAGGGGGCAATATCCACAGACATTCAGTCTTGTCAGGATTGAGCTTGAGCCTATTCATTCCCATCCAGACCCTAACATCGTCCAGGCAGCAGCACATTACATCAACTGCTTCCCTGAACTGACACGGGGTGGAGATATACAACTGGGTATCATTGTTGTGTCCCAGCACAGGAATCCCCAGAAAAAACATGCACACAACCATTTGCAAAAGAAATCAAGAAGTTTTACTAATAAATATTCTTAGTAAAGTGTCAGGGTCCAGAAACAAATGGCACGAGAGTCTGGGTGAATATTATCTTCGTGAGCTTTTCAGCCAGAGTTCAAATGTTTAAAACAAAGCTGGTAATTACTTAGTTCTTATCTCATTACTCACTGGAGTTGGCAGGACTCCCGGAATCCAAAGCAAATGAGATGATATTTCCAAATACAGAACTCAGAGCGGGAAAAAAGATGTCTTGAATGCTCACAGAACACAGGTGTTGCTTCCAGCAACAATTCAGGCGTGCTCCAGGACTTAAATAGCCTGAGGGCGTGGCCCATTAGCCCTCAGCTTTACCTGCAAGGAGACCTCCGGCTGTAAAGTCAATCCCGTCTGCTGGCTGCTCTGCGAGCCCTAGCATCCAGCAGAGGCTCCTCCTCCTCTGAGGACTCACTCTGCACCAGCTGAGAAGGTGCAGAAGGCCCTGGCTGGTCTTCCTCCTCTGGCACTGAGTCTCATCGCTGTCAGACTCAGGTGCCAGGTACATAGGGTGATAGTGCCGTGCCACGGGCGGCTCTAGGTCCTCCAGATCCTCGACCAACTGCACGGGACACTGGCAAGCCACAACAATCATCAGCATACTGCTGATACCTCACCCCGTGTCGTCGGATGATCTCACCCAGCGGTTTCATGTAAATGTTAAACAAGATGGGTGAGAGGACCGAGCCCTGAGGCACCCTGCAAATTAGGGGCCTAGGGGCCAACCTCTGCCCTCCTGTCAACACCTACTGCGTCCTATTGGAGAGGTAGGAGGAGAACCACCATAAAACGGTGCCTCCCACTCCCAACTCGCAGAGTTGGCACAGAAGGATACCATGGTCAATGGTATCGAAAGCCACTAAGAGGTCAAGTAACACCAGGATGGAGGAGTGACCTCCAACCTGGACTCACCAGAGATCATCCATCAGAGTGACCAAAGCAGTTTCCGTACTGTAGCCGCGCCTGAAACCTGATTGAAAGGGATCTAGATAATCAGTGTCCTCCAATAACCGTAGGAGCTGGAGCGACATCACTTTCTCAACAACTTTACCCACAAAGGGCAAGTTGGAGACTGGACGGAAGTTCTTTAAATCCGCTGGGTCCAGGGAAGGCTTCTTATTTATTTGTGAGATTTATTTATTTATTTATTCACCACCGCAGCTTTTAAGGGCTGTGGGATGGATCCCTCTCTCAACGATGTGATCACAACAGCCTGGAGCCAGCTGCGTGACACCTCCCTGCTGCAAGAGACCAGCCAGGAGGGGCACGGGTCCAATAAACAAGTGGAGGCACTTATCACTCCTATGGCCTTGTCCACATCATCAGGAGTGATAGGCTCAAATTCATCCCATACAACAGGACTAAGACTCGCCCCTGTCATCTTGGCTTGCCCTGTCCAAATGGAGTCCAGGTCTGTCCGAATCTGAGTGACTTTATCTGCCAGAAAATGAGCAAATTCCTCAGTTCTGCCCTGTAAGGGATCTTCAACTCCCTCCTTAGCAAGAAGGGAGCGAGTTACCCTAAACAGGGCGGCTGGGCGAGAATCGGCGGATACAATAAGAGCGGAAAAGTGCGAACATTTTGCCGCCCGTATCGCCACTAAGTAAGATTTAATAAAAGTTCTTAATAGTGTTCGGTCAGATTCAGCTTTACTGGCTCTCCATCGTCGCTCTAGGCATCTCTTTTGGCGTTTCATCTCCTGGAGCTCCTCAGTAAACCAAGGAGCCCTCCTGGATCCACTGCCATGGAGAGGCCGCAAAGGCGCAATTCGATCTATAGCCCCCGATGCCGCCCGATTCCAGGCAGCCACTAGAGACTCAGATGAATTGTGTACCAGGGATTCAGATATTTCCCCAAGTTTCCTCTGGAATCCTTCAGATTCCATTAGGCGCCTGGGGCGGAACCACTTAATCAGTCCTGCCTCCTTGCAGTGGAGGAGTGGTGCCATAAAATCCAACCTCAGAAGGAAATGACCATGACAAGGGTGATGTGACTAAACCCCTCAGCCTCAAATCATCTCTCCACTGCCCCAAGAGAAACACAAGGTCAAGCGTGTGACCTCCTTCATGAGTCAGACCCTGAACTACTTGGGTCAGGTCCATGATTGTCATGGAAGCCATGAACTCCTGAACTGCATCCGAGGTTTCGCCGGGCAATGGCAGGTTGAAGTCCCCCAGCACCATCAACCTGGGGAACTCAATCGCCAGCCCCGCTATCGCCTCGAGCAGCATAGGCAGGGCCTTTGCAACGCAGCTAGGAGGCAAATACGTTAGCAAAAGGCCCACCTGAACCCCTAAGTCCAACTTTAGAAGGAGCGTCTCTCATCCGACAATCAGGGAGACATCAGAGACATCAGATATAAAATTGTCTCAAAACCCCGCCTGCAAGAAGAGCCATGTCTTAATGGCTTTTCTGAAGGCCAGCAAGGTGGGGATGATTCGTGTTAAGGAATGAAATTGCAGAGTCCAGGGTTTACGTAGCGGAATGGGTGGTTGTGGTTTGATATAGTCAATAATTGATAACGTGTTGTAGAAAATAAGTTTTACTTAAAATAAACAGCACAATAACATAAACAGTCCGTTCTTTACTTATCTCTAGTAGAGTACCTTGAACTTCTTTGTACGTTATATTCAGAAATCTTTAGTCCTTCACACACCGTGAGCAATAAACAATCAAGCAAACCTCTCTCTTTCTCTCTGTCAAGCCAAGCTGCGTGCACTCCTCTGCATATGCGCTTTCTTGCTCTCTCTTTATAGTCATTAGCAAACAAACTTGGATTCACTTAAAGCAACAATGACATATTCTGCAAACTTGGATTTACAGTTTTACTTTTTATATTAGGAAACCCAATCTGGTTAGTTATAACCTTAACAATTCGGATCTCTGGGGGAAGTTGGTTCCAGAGAGCGGGGGCCCCTACAGAGAAGGCCCTCCCCCTAGGCCCCACCAGTCGGCACTGTTTGGCTGACGGGACCTGGAGGAGACCCACTCTGTGGGACCTGACCGGTCGAAGGGAGGAATGCGGCAGAATGCGGTCCCGAAGATAGCCTGGTCCTAAGCCATGTAGGGCTTTAAAGATGATGATCAGCACCTTGAATTATACCCGGAGACCAATGGGCAGCCAATGCAGCTGGCGGAATATAGGTGTTATGTGGGTGAACCTTGAAACACCCACCACAGCACGCGCAGCTGCATTTTGCACCAGTTGAAGTCTCCAAATACTCTTCAAGGGCAGCCCCATGTAGAGCGCATTGCAGTAGTCCAGTCGAGAGGTGACAAGGGCGTGAGTGACCATGAGTAAAGCCTCCTTCTCCAAGTATGGTCGCAATTGGTGCACCAGGTGAACCTGTGCAAAAGCCCCCCTAGCCACAGCTGCAAGGTGTTGGTCTAATTTTAGCTGTGAATCTAGGAGGACTCCCAAATTGCGAACCCGTTCCAAGGGAGTTAATTTTCCTCCCTCAAGAACCAAGGAGGGACAGTCGACATGGTCCTTAGGAGGCAATATCCAGAGCCACTCAGTCTTGTCGGAATTGAGTCTAAGTCTGTTTCTCCCCATCCAGGTCCTAACGTCGTCCAGGCACTGGCACATCACATCAGCTGCCTCCCTAAATTGAGATGGGGTGGTGATGTACAGCTGGGTGTCATCAGCGTACTGTTGGAAACTCACCCCATGTCTCCGGATGATCTCCCCCAGCAGTTTCATGTAAATGTTAAACAGGATGGGCGAGAGGACCAAACCCTGAGGCACCCCACAAGTCAGGGGCCTAGGAGACGACCTCTGCCCACCTGCTAACACCGACTGCATCCTGTCAGCGAGATAAGAGGAGAACCACCGTAAAACAGTGCCTCCCACTCCCAACTTGCCAAGACGATGCAGAAGGATACCATGGTCAATGGTATCGAAAGCCGCTGAGAGGTCAAGTAGCACCAGGATGGAGGAATTACCCCCATTTCGGGCTCGCCAGAGATCATCCATCAGGGCGACCAAGGCGGTTTCTGTGCTGTAACCGCGCCTGAAACCCGACTGGTAAGAATCTAGATGATCAGTTTCCTCCAATAACCGAAGAAGCTGGGAAGCTACCACCTTCTTTACAACTTTGCCTATAAAAGGCAAGTTGGAGACCGGACGAAAGTTCTTCAAATCTGCTGGATCCAGGGAAGGCTTCTTGAGGAGGGGTCTCATTACCGCAACTTTTAACAGTTGCGGTACGGAACCCTCCCTCAAAGAAGCGTTGACAACCGCCTGGATCCAGCCACGTGCCACCTCTCTGCTGGCCGAAACCAACCAGGAGGGGCACGGGTCCAATAAACAGGTGGCAGAGCTCATCGCTCCCACAGCCTTGTCCACGTCCTCAGGAGAAACAGGGTAAAACTCCTCCCACAATGCTGGACCGAGACCTGCCCCTGTCAACTCAATGGACTCTGCCCAGCTAGAGTCCAGGTTCGACCGGATCCGAGCGACTTTATCCATCAGAAACTGCGAGTATTCCTCAGCTCTACCTTGCAAGTGTTCCTCGCTCCCCCCTTTTGCAAGGAGGGCACGAGTCACCCTAAACAAGGTGGCTGGACGAGAATCTCAGTATATATACACATACTGAGGTTTTCTGAGGTTTTCGCGGGTGTTTCTCTCTCTCTCTCTCTCTCTCTCTCTCTCTCTCTCTCTCTCTCTCTCTATATATATATATATATATATATATATATACATACATACATATACATATATATATATACATACATACATATACATATACATATACATATACATATACATATACATATACATACACACACACACACATACTGAGGTTTTCGCGGGTGTTTGTATGTAAGTCTTTGGTTATTCGGGTTTTCTCCTGCGTGAAATTGGAAGTGTCTTGGCGACGTTTCAACGAAGTCTCATTTGTCATCATCAGGCTGATGTCTTTGGCTTCCTGCTTCTAGGAGCAATGTGAGATTCCAGCTGTTTCTTCCTTTTAACTGCCAGTGGGGGTTTGAACTGATAGGGTGGGAGCTTGGCTGTGCTCTGATTGGCTGTGGGGTTGGCTGTGCTCTGACTGGATGGGGGTGTGTTTTGTTTAGGTGGGGGCTTGGTTGTGCTCGGGTTAGTCTGAGTTGCAGGGGGATTTGAGCTGGTGAGCTGCATTGCTGTTGTTTGGTTTCGCGTTCTTGGTCGTGCCATATCTTCATGGAGGATGTCAGTTTGCTTCATGTATGGATTGGAGGGGTTTAAAGTGGCTAATGATGCAGCTGTGGTATAGTTTCTGGTTTGTGGTCGTGCCTCATTGGTGTGGGTTTGGGTTTGCTTATTGTGTGGATGTGTGGTGGTGACATCCTGTGTGGTTTTCGTGAGTGTGGGTCTGGTGTCATTCTTTGTGTTAGGGACTCGTTTGTCAATAAGGGCGGGTTTCCAAATGGCTGGTAGGCGGGAGGTGTCATCTCGTTTATTCATGCTGTGTGGGCGTTTTTCTATCTCGATGGCTTCTCTGATTATTCTGATGTTAAAGTGTTCAGTTTTGGCGATAGTTCTGGTCTTTTTAAAGTCGATTTCATGTCCTGTGGCTTTAAGATGCTGGACCAAGGAAGAAGTTGGTTCCTCTTTTTTGACTGAGTTCTTGTGTTCTTCAATGCGTGCACTTATTCTTCTGTTGGTTTGTCCAATGTATGTGGTGGGGCAGGCGGTGCATGGAATTTCATATACTCCTTGATTTTCTAACTCAATTTTGTCTTTGGGGTTTCTTAGGATGGTGGATATTTTTCGGTTTGTGCAGAATGCTGTCTTGATGTTGTGTTTGTGGAGGATCTTGCTGATTCTGTCTGTGGTTCCTTTTATGTATGGGAGGAGGGCTTTACTGTTTTCTTGTTCTCTGTCTTGGATTTTAGTGGGGGTTTCTTTTTGGATTAGGTTGGTGATCTTATTTCTTTGGAATCCGTTGGATGTTAGTACGTTAGTGAGAATGTGTAGTTCGGTTTTTAGGTGTTGTTCATCAGCTAAGCGTTTTGTTCTGGAGATGAGTGTCTTGGCTACGGAGTTGATCTGTGCTGGGTGGTGGTGTGAGAGTGCGTGCAGATAGCGGTTAGTGTGTGTTTTCTTCTGGTAGATGGTGTGTCCTAGGGAGCCATTAGATTTCTTGTAGACTAAGACATCCAGGAAGGGAAGTTGGTTGTTAGCTTCTGTTTCCATAGTGAACTGTATTTGGGGGTGTAGGCTGTTGAGGTGTATGAGGAAGTTATCCAGTTTTTCTTTCCCATGTGGCCAGATTATGAAGGTGTCGTCTACATATCTGAGCCAGAATTTGGGTTTGTGATCAGATTTTTCTAGAGCTTGGGTTTCAAAGTGTTCCATGTAGAGGTTTGCAATGACAGGTGAGAGGGGTGATCCCATGGGTGTTCCTTCCATTTGTATTTTTGTCCATTATAGATGAAGTATGTGTTGGATAGGCAGTGGTTGGTCAGATCTAGGATGTGCTTGGGGGGGTTATATTTGTTTTGGATAGCTGTCAAGGCTTCTTTGATTGGCACTTGGGTGAAGAGGGATATGACATCGAAGCTCACGAGTAGGTCACTGGGCTGTAAGTTTTGTTTCTTTATGATCTCTATGAACTGGAATGAGTTTTTTACGTATGAGGTGATGGATTCTGCATAGGGCTGTAGTTGTTTTGCGAGAAATTTAGCTAGGTTTTGTAGAGGTGAGCCTATGGAGCTGACTATGGGTCTAAGTGGAGTTCCTTCTTTGTGTATCTTGGGGAGACCATAGAGCTTAGGGCATCTGGATGATTTCTCTCTGGGAATGATTCTTTGCTGGATCTCTTCGTTGATGGGGGAGGCTTTTATTTTGGATCTAGTGGTTTTTTCCAGGTAGGTGGTGGGGTCTGTGTTTAGGGGTTTGTATGTGGAGTCTTGGAGTAGGTTGGTTAATTTGGTTTGGTAGTCAGATGTGTTCATAACCACCGTGGCATTGCCCTTGTCTGCTGGTAGGATTATTATGCTGGTGTCTTCTTTCAGGTTACGTAGTGCAGTCTGTTCCTCTTTGGGTAAGTTGCTTTTGGGTGGCTTGCTGGTGCAGAGGATGTTGGTGATATCGAGTCTGATTCTGTTAGCGTTGTCGGGGTTGATTTTGGTCAGGCTGGTTTCAACTCCGCATATAATGGTTTCAGTGGGGATGTGTTTCGGAGCGACTGCAAAGTTGAATCCTTTGGAAAGGACATTGGTTTCAGCTTTGGTGAGGATCCTATCTGAGATGTTATACACTGTTTGTTTCCTGTGTGGCTGTGAGGGGGGAGGGGTTTGTTTCTGGCGTTCTTGTAGTCTTATGAGTTTGTTGGTGTGTTTGTCTGTCTTGAGGGTGGTCTGTGTTTCGGCTCTCCAGACGGCGAGTTGTTTGGATTTGTCCCAAAGTGCAGGGTGAATCTTGTTGCTCAGTTTGAGGTGAAGTGTGAGGAGATCTTTGTTGATTCGGTCTAGGAGGAATCTTTTTGTGTGAAGTTCATTTCTGATTAGGGCCAATTCTGTTCTTTTCAGGATGCATTTGTTGGCTGCAGAGTTGGAGTGGTATTTCAATTGAAAGCATGTGGGGATTAAATTTTGATCACGGCAGTTGCGTAGGAATGCAAGGTCACATAAAATGGAAGCTCTTTGGACTTCAAGTTTTTCATAGGTCCTGGTCAGATGGTGGATATCCTCCCCGTAGAGGTACGATATTTGTTTTCTGAGGTTTTCGCGGGTGTTTGTATGTAGGTCTTTGGTTATTCGGGTTTTCTCCCACGTGAAATTGGAAGGGTCTTGGCGACATTTCAACAAAGTCTCATTCGTCATCATCAGGCTGATGTCTTCGGCTTCCTACTTCTAGGAGCAATGTGAGATTGCAGCTGTTTCTTCCTATTAAAGGAAGAAAAATATTTTAAGAAGAATATCTTCCTATTTTTAACCTAAAAATATCCAACATCCTAAGAAACCCCAAAGACAAAATAGAGTTAGAAAATCAAGGAGTATGTGAAATCCCATGCACTGTCTGCCCCACCACATACATCGGACAAATCAACAGAAGAATAAGTGCACACACACACAGACACACACACACACACACACTGCAGATTAGGCATCCTCCCCTCCGGAAGAATCTCCTTTACTCCCCCTGCAAAACCCACACATGTGAAACGTTTCTTGATGAAAGAAACTGCCTCTGAAATCCACCCTTGGGGAGTTCTGGGGGTCCAGCGGGGCTCGGGGGGTCCTGGGGGTCCTGAGCGGAGCCCCTCGTCTGGGTTCCTTGGCCCCTGTTCAGGCAAGCCGGCTTTGCTAAGTCTGGGAGAGAGCGAGAGCGGAGCGCTTCCCTTTCGCCCCGTCAGAGCCCCATTCACTAAAATGGCTTTTTCAAAAGCAATGCGAGTGGCTTTAACAAAGCCACTGACGCTCGCCTTTTCTGTTTCAAGCCTTTTATCGGACAACCTTCAAGGTGAGAAAGTCGGGACCAGGCTCTTTTTGTAGAAAAAGCGATGCTCTTTCTAACCAGCCCAGTCTCGAGTCGGAGAAATCACGGGAAGGCACAGATAAACTGGTCAGAAAGAGGCCTCCCCCACTTCCTCCTCTCTCCCTGCAAAGACCTGCCGAAAATAAGAAGCGGCGAACTGCCAGACGCTTTCTCTCTCTCTCTCCCCCGGCCAAAAGAGTGGCATTGGAATCCCCTGCAAAGCCACCTGTTCCTCGCCTGAGCCCGGCTAGAAGCCAAACTTCCACCCGGGCTCACGCTCACTCACCGGCCCGCACCCGTCCCTGTTGCCGCCCCTTCGGCTCTGACTTCCGCCGCCACCTCACTCGCTCGCCGCCACGGGCTGCCCCATCCCCCGCCCGAAACCTCCAAACTCCGCCCCACCACGAGACGCACCACTTACTGGAGTTTGACAGCTCTGGGGTTTCTCTCAGCTAGGGGAAAAATTTTGCATAGTGCAGAAACTCTTCTCGCTTCGAGAACTTGCTAATTGCTTGCCTCGCGAGAAGAGTTTCTGCACTATGCAAGATTTTTTCCCCTAAACAGACTCTCCGAGAGACCACGGAGCTGGTAAACTTCAGTAAGTGGTGCATCTCGCGGCTCGGCCCGCCTGCACCCCAAAAATAATAAGCGACCCCCTGAAAATAAGGCCAGGGGCATTTTGGGGGGGGGTCAAAAAATATAAGCCCCTGTCTTATTTTCGGGAAAACACGGTGTATATTTATGTATATACCCAATACCCATCAGACAAGGTAATCCTGAATATACTTGAGAATCAGGTCACAAAGGGCTCTATGAGGTTAAAAACAGCACCCTCTGGAACTGATTAGAATCAGATTGATTTGGCTTTGGGACTAACTTAATCATTACTATATTGCTTCTCCAATGGTAAATATTGTAATGATTTTTCATTCGTGTTTAGATTATATAATAATATATTATATAATATAATAATATATTATATATATTATATAATTTAATATATAATATAATAATATAATAATATAATATAATATAATATAATATAATATAATATAATATAATATAATATAATATAATATAGTATAGTATAGTATAGTATAGTATAGCATAGCATAGCATAGCATAGCATAGCATAGCATAGTATTAATATTAGTATAGTATAATATAATATAATATAATATAATATAATATAATATAATATAATATAATATAATATAATATAATATAATATAATATAATATAATATAATATAATATAATATAATATAATATAATATATTATATTATATTATATTATATTATATTATATTATATTATATTATATTATATTATATTATATTATATTATATTATAATATTACAATATTCTATTCTATTCTATTCTATTATTATATATTCTATTCTATTATTATTATTGTATTGTATTGTATTGTATAATAATATATTATATTATATATTATACATATATAAATGGTCAAAATATCGAACGCTATATCAAATCCTGTACCTGTTAACAGCAGTGTCCCCCAAGGCAGCGTTTTGGGGCCAACACTTTTTATACTTTACATAAATAACCTTTGCGATCATATTAAAAGCAACTGCGTTCTCTTCGCTGATGATGTAAAACTATTCAACACTACCAACAATGCTGCTACCCTTCAAAAAGACCTTGACTATGTGTCAGAATGGTCAAACAAGTGGCAACTTCAAATCTCAACCAACAAATGCTCTGTCTTACACATTGGCAAAAGAAAATCAGAACACAAAATACAAGCTGGATGGACACGAACCTGTAGACAACCCTCACTCTGTTAAGGACCCTGGAGTACTCATCTCTAATGATCTAAGTGCCAGAGCCCATTGTAACAACATTGCTAAAAAAAGCATTAAGAGTTGTTAACCTAATCTTGCATAGCTTCTTCTCTGGTAATATTGTACTGCTAACTAGAGCATACAAAAAATTTGCTAGACCAATCCTCGAATACAGCTCATCTGTCTGGAACCTGCACTACATATCAGACATTAATACAATTGAGAATGTCCAGAGATATTTCACGAGAAGAGTCCTCCACCCCTCTGTTCGCAACAGAATACCTTATGCCACCAGACTTGAAATTTTGGACTTAGACAATTTAGAACTACGCCACCTTAGGTCTGACCTAACTGTAGCACATAAAATTATCTGCTACAATATCCTACCCATCAATGACTACTTCGGCTTCAACCGCAACAATACACGAGCACGCAATAGATACAAACTTAATGTAAACCGCTCCAAACTCGATTGCAGAAAATACGACTTCAGCAACAGAGTGGTCAATGTCTGGAATACATTACCTGACTCTGTGGTTTCTTCCCCAAACCCCCAAAACTTTAACCTTAGACTGTCTATTGTTGACCTCACCCCATTCCTAAGAGGTCTGTAAGGGGTGGGCATAAGCGCACCAACGTGCCTACCGTCCCTGTCCTAATATTCCCATGTAGTCATAACCATCTCATGTATGCATGTTTATACTTTTACTGTAATCTTATATAAGCTTGACAAATAAATAAATAAAAATAAAAATAAAAATAAAAATAAAAATAAAAAAATAAAAATAAAAAAAATAAAAAATAAAAATAAAAATAAAAATAAAAATAAAAATAAAAAAAAAATAATAATAATAATAATAATAATAATAATAATAATAATAATAATAATAATAATAATAATAATAATAAAATCTATATGACTATGCTTCTGTTGCCTCCCTCCCTTCATCTTCAATCAAGACGTCATACTAACCACCACACATACCAGGAGGCTAGGTTATTTGCAGGACTGCCTCTCTGCTGTTATTTTTACCCATCCCACAAGGCTTAACAGTAGGGTCCCTTCAATTAAAGAATATCATCCAATGGGACCTAGAAAGCATGCTTTCTCTGTCACAGTGCATTTCCTCCAAAATACCATATTCCCAAGATTAGATGATGGCCCCTTCTCTGTCAGCCTTTCATAAAGCATCAAAGACCTGGGCCTGAGGTTTAGGGGGTTAGATGATCCATTGAGAGGTTTCTATTGATTGCTTTGTTTGGGCTTATCTTCAGCAACCCTTGTAGGTTTTTATTCCTTGTTAATGTTTGTCTTACTTTTATGTGTTGTTGCAAGATGGGCAGCTATATAAATCAAATAAATACCGCATTTTTCGGAGTATAAGATGCACCGGAGTATAAGACGCACCTTAGTTTTTGGGGAGGAAAATAGGGGAAAACAATCTGCCTACCAGGTATTAATCTGGCTAGCATCCTTAATCTGGTCAGCTTCAGCACATTATTTTATCCCCTGGTTAGGACTTAAAAAAACCTTCTTCTGAGAGAGTAACAATGAAAGAGCATGCAAGCCAGTAAGAGCTGGGAAGATCGTTAGCACCTAGTTAGGACTGGAAAAAAAGCTACATTCGAAGTATAAGACGCACCCAAATTTTCAGCCACTTTTAGGGAGGAAAAAGGTGTGTCTTATACTCAGAAAAATATGGTAAATATAGTAAATACATCTATCTTCCTGCACCAGAGTTATGAATGAATGGCCTGGGAATATCCCCACCAACCGTTGGAAGCTCTTTCAACATTCTGAAAGGACAATAGGCTTGAAGCTTCCTTGCTTCCAAAAATAAGACTGGCATCCATCATCTATGTTAATTGTTTCCTTATGAGTCTCATTAAGACCACATCCACACATTCCCCCAATTTCTGCTCAAAGATGCCCTGCTAACCATTTTTAAAGGTGAAGTCTTCATGGCACAATATATAATCCACACTGTATATCGGACATTAATACAATTGAGAATGTTCAGAGATATTTCACGAGAAGAGTACTCCACTCCTATGCTCACAATAGAATCCCTTATGCCACCAAGCTTTGGGCTTGGACAACCTAGAACTATGCTGCCTACAGTCTGACCTAAGCGTAGTACACAAAGTTGTCTGTTACAACATCCTACCTGTCAATGACTACTTCAGCTTCAACCACAACAATACACACACAAACAATAGATACAAACTCAAGGTAAACTGCTCCAAACCTGATTGCAGAAAATCAGCAACAGAGTGGTCAATGCCTGGAATGCACTACCTGACTCTGTTGTTACATCCTCAACCCCCCCCCCCCAAAATTATATCCTGAAACTGTCTACCGTGGACCTCACCCCATTCCTAAGAGGTCTGTAAGGGGCGTGCATAAGCGCACCAGCAGGTCTACCATCCCTGTCCTACTGTCCTCTTTTATTCGTACCATTTCCTGTGTTCATGTCCATGTTATACTTATATCTGTTTTCTCATACATGTTTGACAAACTAAATAAATAAATAAAAATAAAATAAATGAATAAACTTTCTTCCTTCCTAGCCCATAGCTGAGGTGACCTAACTTTGGAATTTTTGGACTGGGGGCAAACGTTCCTTGATTAGGCTACAGTTTTCTGCTGGATTGTTAGCATATCAAGGGGGATTGTTTAATCCCTGCATATCTGGTGTTGGCTGCTGGGTAAGATGTGTTTCATCTTCTCCCATTATAAGGCTTGCTGCAAATAGAATATATGATGCTTGTGGCAATCAGGTTGATGATATAGCAGGAGCTGGGATCTCTTCAATTATGAGTACTTTTAGCTTGCCATATATTAAAAAAATGACCAATGCTGTGATAATGTATTTGTAACCTGATAAAGAAAATACTGCCCATTGTGTGTACTCTGCCCAGGGGCAAGCTGTCTCATATTCTGAGAAGCATAAGGCTGAATCCCCCTCTGCCAAAAGCACAGGAAAAAAGAGCCACATATTTGTTGCTTTAGAATAGAGTAACAGAGTTGGAAGGGACCTTGGAGATCTTCTAGTCCAACCCCCTGCTTAGGCAGGAAACCCTACACCACATAAAATAACATGTGCTGGTTGTAAAGGCTCACATTTAGAAAATAAAGGTAAAAAAGAGATCTAAATAATCATAACTCCAAAACTGCTTTCTTGATTCTTCATTTCCAATCCTGCCTGTTGCTACTGCATCATTCCACCTGCCATTCCATCTGCAGAAACACACAAACACCAAACAGAAGGAGTAACTCCTGGCTGACAGCCAATCCTTAGCTTATTCATTTAACCACCGTTCAAAGTTGCATTGGCCTCATAAAAGTGACTTATGACCTATACTCATACTTATGACTGTCACAGCACCATGGTCACATTATCACAATTCATTCAATTGGCAACCAGCTCATTTTTGTGGCTGGTTGCAGCAGCATCCTGCGATCACATGGCCGTGAATTGCCACCTTTTCTGTTGATTCCCAGCAAAAATGTCCATTGGGGAAGCTGGATTTGTTTAATAATCATGTGATTTGTTTCATGGCCAACATAATTTCTCATAAAGTCAGGTCCAATTCAACTTATGATGGAAATTCTGGTCCCAATTATGATCATAAGTTGAGAACTACCTGTGGGGTTTTTGTTTTGTTTCTTGCTTAAACTGTCCCATGTGCTCCTGTCCACCTGATCCCCAAAAGTGGAGAGACAATAACTGTGATATTGGGAGTAGTGGTTGGTAAGATACTGTGTCAACCCAGCCCTGCTTCATGGTAAAGCAGAAGTCAAAATGCCCACCAGCTGTGAACTGGCCCCTGAGCGATGGTTACACCCACTGCTGTAGCCATCTGTCAAAACTTGCCTTCTCCCCCAAACTCACCCCACATTACTTGTTATGTCATGCCCCACAATAAACTGTTAGGTCACCCCTATTTTGTTACTCAGGCAGAATTTAAAGTGGTTATGGGGTCTGAACAAAGCATTGCTGGCTTAATGTCTATGGAAATTCTCAGTCATCCAGGTCATGGTTGTCCCAAAGTTGTCCAAAGGCAACTGGTCTTTCTTTGCTTTTCCTTGAAGATGTTTCACTTTATCCAAGAAGCTGCTTCTTCTTCTTCTCCTTCTCCTTCTCCTTCTCCTTCTCCTTCTCCTTCTTCTTCTTCTTCTTTTCTTCTTCTCCTCCTCCTTCTCCTTCTCCTTCTTCCTCCTCTTCTTCTTCTTCCTCCTCCTCCTCCTCCTCTTCCTCTTCTTCCTCCTCCTCCTTCTCCCTCTTCCTTTTCTTCCTCTTCTTCTTCTTCTTCCTCTTCCTCCTCCTCCTCTTCTTCTTCCTCCTCCTCCTCTTCCTCCTCTTCTTCTCCTTCTCCTTCTCCTTCCTCTTCTTCTTCCTCTTCTTCTTCCTCTTCTTCTTCTTCTTCCTCCTCTTCCTCCTCCTCCTCCTCCTCCTCCTCCTCCTTCTTCAGAGAACTGAAGAAGCTTCTTGGATGAGAAATGAAACATCTTCCAGAAAAAGCAAAGAAAGTCCAGTTGCCTTTGGGAAAAGCACCTTTGGGACACTGCTAGCTTACTTTGTTGCCTGGTAGACTGGAGAAAAGACCTTAAACTGGCTGTCTGGAGAAGCCCTAAGCCTTCAGAAGGAGCTCCCCCTTTTTCCACTTTCAGTTCTCATTTCCCATCATGACACCTTCACCACTTTCTCTCCTGAATATTACCTCCCCCTTCTTGTGCATTACTTGGCTGTACAATTACTAATTCCTTTCTCTGAGAGCTTTTACTGTTCACCTTTTATATTAACTGCTTAGTCACATCTTTGCATGATTTACACCCTTAACCTCCTAAAATAGTGGAAACGGTGCATCAATGCTATTTTACCCAGGCGACGCCGGGTGCTTTATTACAGTCACCAATTGGTCTCAGGAGAATATTGAGTACTGTGCTGTTAAAAACAATTGTCTGATTAATTATCAAAAGACAAAGACTGTAATATTTGCAAAAGACCCAAGGGCACTATCACTGAGTAAGTTAATTGCTTGAAATATCTGGGAGTAGAATTCATGATTCAGGCAAGGAAGCTGAAAAGGCCACGGAGGAAGCATGGGGAAAGGTCACAGGTACCTTCAGACTCGAAAGAAGCCAATTTCCTGCTCATTGTCATCAAACCGTTTCATGCTATTTTTAAAATTGTCTCTTATGTGGAGTATCATTTGGTCCCTATCCAAATAATTCTTCTCTAGAAGCCGTACAATCCAAATGGCAGATTTCCAGGCGCATCTTTAATGTTGCCTTTATATAAAAGGGAGACTTGGGAAGAACTTGCATTTTTGATTGAAGCTTAACTGCTCTTCCATAGACCTGGCTCCTCTAATAATTTCTGCTGAACTTCAATACTGCAGACTTAATTCTCACTTCGGTTGTTGTTATTTTTTTTTTCTGTTTCTCTTATCTTTTTTCTCTCAAGACTCCATATTTTTAAAAGTTACGCACAAAAGAACTATTGTGCATATTGGTTACATTTATCAATATTTACCATATTAAAATGTTAAATTGATTCAATTGCTTCTCACAATTAATTGAAAAGATTTTAATATTATATCACTTTTCAACATAAGGCTGGTAAATAATTTTGATTTTGAGACACACACACACACCCCAGGATGGAGATCCTAGGCACACACTTTTAAGAAACACTAGTTTCTTAACAAGAAACACCAGAAACACTTTAAGAACACTATGATCGGGGCCAGGTGCCCCTTAAATCAACAGTCTCCAACCTTGGCAATTTTAAGCCTGGTGGACTTCAACTCCCAGAATTCCCCAGCCAGCTTTGCTGGCTGGGGAATTCTGGGAGTTGAAGTCCGCCTGGCTTAAAATTACCAAGGTTGGAGACCCCTACCTTAAATGATACATTCTGGACCCTGAATGGCAAAATACTGTAATTGAAACATTTTCTCTAATCCTGGAGACTCAATCTAAGCTTACTACCAGCCAAATATCTTACTACATTGACACTGTCTAACCATTAAGGAATCTTCTTTCAGTTTAATATTCTTTCATTTGCTCTGGTAGAGGGCAAACATAATAGTACCTACCTCTGTGGTTTAATGGGGAATGAAATTGTTGGACATGCTCAGCTATATGATGGAAGAGCCAGGGTGGCGCAATGGTTAGAATGTGTTCGATCGTGACTGGCTCAA
The DNA here is from genome assembly GCA_023053685.1 of Diadophis punctatus similis. Classification (NCBI taxonomy): domain Eukaryota; kingdom Metazoa; phylum Chordata; class Lepidosauria; order Squamata; family Dipsadidae; genus Diadophis; species Diadophis punctatus. The sequence goes on along the minus strand of JALIGW010000001.1, from coordinate 299,835,412 downwards.
GGTTGACTCAGCCTTCCGTCCTTCCAAGATCAGTAAAATTGAGGACCCAGATTGTTGGGGGCAATATTCTGACTCTGTAAACTGCTTAGAGAGTGTCTATAGCAGAGGTGGGTTCCTGCCTGTTTTTGCCGGTGCAGTTAATAGCTGTTGTTCGGCGCAGAGCCGAAGACGCTGCTGCCGTTTGCGGCGCAGGAGCTTTCCCCGGGCGCTTTCCCCGCCCGCATGGACGCCGCCAATTGCGTTCTTTTGCCCTCTGCACATGCAGAACGCTTTGTGCATGTGCAGAGGGCAAAAGAACGCAATTGGTGGCATCCATGCGGGTGGCGGCAGCGCCCAGGGAAAGCCCCCGTGCCGCAAACAGCAGCAGCGTCTTCGGCTCTGCGCCGAACAGCAGCTATTAACTGCACCGGCAGGAACCCACCTCTGGTCTATAGCACAACAGACTTTCAATGCTCCTTTTAGTTAAGTTTCCAAGCCACCAAGATTGTTTCTCACTGATGTGAATGAGGACAGGCAGCCTGCTGTAATGTGACAACATTGTGCACAATGCCCCGGAGAGCCCAGCAACAGATAATGAGAAAATACCAATAAAACTTCTTTCTCTCTCCAGTTGCAGTTGCTTTTTAATATATTGTTCAAGCATGTTTTGTGCATTTTCTCCTTATGCTTGCATGCATTTTGTCCAGTATAGCTTCTTACAAGCAATATTCCCTGTATAATGCATTTCATATCCCAATTGCAGTACTCTTCTGTTTCTTCCCTAACATGCTTAGTTTTCTGCATATTTTTTGATCTAAGAACTGTGCCAGAATATTTGGAGAAGTGAGTTTTTGGTAGAGGGACCTTTGCACAAGTTCGTCTTGTGCGCCAGTTATGCCCTTTTTTGGACCAGGAGGAACTACTTACAGTCACTCATGTCCTTGTTACCTCACGTCTTGACTATTGCAACGCGCTCTACATGGAGCTACCCTTGAAGAACGTCTGGAGACTGCAGCTAGTGCAGAATGTGGTGGCGCATGTGGTGATGGGTATCCCTAGATACACCCATATGACACCCATCCTTCGCGAGCTCACTGGCTACCCGTAGGTCTCCGAACGCAATTCAAGGTTTAAAGGTGATCACCTTTAAAGCCATACATGGCTTAGGACCAGTGTACCTCCGGGACCGCCTTCTTCAGCATACCTCCCTAAGACCGATCAGAGCCCACAGAGTTGGTCTGCTAATGGTCCCGTCAGCCAAACAACGTCAGCTGGCGGGCCCACGGGCAAGGGCCTTCTCTGTAGCAGCACCAGCTCTCTGAAATACACTACCCACCGAGATCCGCATTATTCCCACCCTGCCAGCCTTCAGAAAAGCGTTGAAAACCTGGCTATGTGGACAGGCCTGGGGCCAATGAATTCAATACAACATTGAGAACTCTTGGTCCCGTGAATGAATGAATTGTATGGGTTTTTTAAAATTGTTGTTTTAAATGTTTTTTATGCTTTTTAATATTGTTTTTAATTGTTTTTTTATGTTTATTGTTTGCATGTAGATTTATTTATTTATTTATTTATTTGTTTGTTTGTTTGTTTGTTTTTTTATTTATTTATTTATTTATTTAGTGAGATTTATATACCGCCTCACAGTGCAAGCACTCTCTAAGCGGTTTACATCAGTAAGCAATGTATATTTATATTGCCCCCAACGATCTGGGTCCTCATTTTACCTACCTTGGAAGGATGGAAGGCTGAGTCAACCTTGAGCCGGTGAGATTTGAACCGCTGACCTGCGGATCAGTGTCAGCTAAAGTGGCCTGCAGTACCTGCCTCTAACCGCTGCACCACCTCGGCTCTATTTCTTATTGTTGTGAGCCGCCCAGAGTCCCTGTGGAGTGGGCAGCATACAAGTGTGAATAATAAATAAATAAATAAAATATTGAGAGAAATGCAAATATTCCCAATTTATGTTACCTAACCCTAACTCTAACATAGCCACCCAAAGCTGACCCTGAAGCAATTGAGAGGCTCTCCTAGGGTGAGAGCCTGGGTGCAGCTAGTGTGCCGGTGGTGAATGCTAGGGGTCTTCCACCCGGAGTGAGAGTCGGTGGAGTGCTGAATGAATCTGCCCTCCCTCCAGCTGTCCAGTGACAGGGTTCAACTTAGGAGGGAGGATCAGTAGTGGGTTCTAAAACCCTTTACTACCGGTTTGTGTGTGTGCTTGTGTGCACGCGTGACACTTATGCGCACAGAAGTTTCCTGAGTGGGTTCATGGAGCCTCACACCGCTGGCACTACCAGTTCTTAGAACCTGTCCGAACCGGGAGCAACCCACCGCTGGGGAGGATGCATATGTATGGGGGTGGGGGTGGGAAATGGAGGCATGGGAGACTCTTGGCACTGAGAGCCAGAACTACAGTGCCATGAGGAATCCCTTCCTCATTCACCTGCCCTGGCTCTGACAGAAGGAGAGTTAGGAGGAGGGGGAAGATCGCCTTGCAAGCTCTTGAGAAGACAACACATAAAGGGGTGATTGTCATGGGTTGCTATGGTAGTCAGAGTGCAGACCGTTATAGGGGAAGATGCCTCTGATGTGTAGTACCGGTGGCATATTCTGGCCCCCTAAATTCCCTCCCAGCCCCCAGACATCATATGTATTCTTTGAAGTCCTGCTGTTCAGCTGCTGCTATAAATGCCAGATCAGGCAATAATAAGGCTCCCCTCATCCAAGATCTTATTGAAGATGAGCAAGCATCACCAAGACCTGGCTGACTCCAGATGAGGAGGGTCTCCTCTCAGAGATGTGCCCTTCTGCATTTGGGGTTTGGCACAAAGAAAGCCCTGGGACAGGGGAAGTGGGATGACAGTAGTCATCCAAGAATCTCTTCTGGCCTTTGGAGGCCTTGCTCCCCAAGTTTCCAACCATGAAACCTTGTTCCAGATCATCTAGGAGTGTTTCTACTGTACCAGCCTCCCTGCGGCATAGCAATCTCCCTGCCAGAACTGCTGGAGGCCATCTTGGGGCTAGCAGTGAGGTTTCCCCAGGCTTATGGTCCTGGGGGACTTCAATCTTCCATCCCTGGGCTTGGCCTCAGAAACAGCCCAGGAGTTCATGGCAGCCGTGGGCCTATCCCAGATCATCTTAGATCCAACTCTGAACTGTGGTCAGACACCAGATATGACCTTCTTGTTGGAGCAATGGCAACGTGAGCTGTTGTGGACCTTTGGTTTCCATGCTGTCATGGTCAGATCATGCCCTGCTGTCCTTCAGATTCTCTTATGCCACCAACCCCTTTTGGCAGGGAGGATGGACCCATTTAGGTGGTCTGCGCCCAGTGACTAATGGGCCTGATTGGGCTCCAGAGGAAATTGAAGGAAATGCTGGGGACTTTCTCTGCATGGTCCTGCCAAAGATCTGTAATGTCCTGGAATCAATGGGGGTCAAGGCTTTGGACAGGATCATGTCTTTTTAGCCCCTCTTAACCCATCACGTCTGACCCTCCCTGTGGTTCATGGAGGAGCTTCATATTCTGAAAAGGGTTAAGAGATGCCTAGAGTGCTGTTGCAGGAAAATGAGAGATGACTCTGACCGGACACAACTTAGAGCTGCTATTAAGGCTCACCTCGTGGCAGTAGGAGTGGCAAAACATCACTATTTCTCCACTCTTATTGCATCTGCAAAAGGTTGCCCAACTATGCAGAACGTGATGGCAAGGCTGTTTTGGGGGGCCCTAGGTTAGTTCATGTTCCACCACTGCTCCACTGCTATTCCACTACATTGGCTTCTGATTTGCTTCTGGGTCCAATTCAAGGTGTTGGTTATCACCTTTAAAGCCCTTCATGGCATGGTACTAGGCTATCTGGGCTATCTCATCCCAATGGTATTAGCCCAACCCACCTGTTCCAGCAGAAAGAGCATGCTGTCGATTCTCTCAGGAATTCCACATTGCGGGATCCAGGAGAAAAGCCTTTCTGGCCATGTCTCCTGCCCTTTGGAATAGCCTGGGAATAGCCTGGGTCACCCTCCTGACCTTCTGTAAGACTCTAGTGACCTAACTCTATAAGTTAGTCTAGGGTGCCAATGGGGGAGGTATCTCTCTGAAGGTGGCTATTAGATTAGGAGAAGACCACGCCTCTCCCCATGATCTTCGTGCTCCCTTCTCCTCTCCATCTTTTAATGATCAATTATTATTACTATTACTGTTGTTGTTGTTTATATTTATTGTTTTATCCCTTTTAATGTTTACTGGTTTTTAATGTTTATTAAGACACCCAGAGTCACCTCTAGACGAGATGGGTGGAATAAACAAACTAACTAACTAACTAAACAAACAAATAAATGTAAGTTGTAATCACATGATCCTTATCTGGAAGTAAATCCCATTATATTGAATAGACCTTATTTTTTTCACATTAACATGTATAGGAAATTGGGTCATTTTCCTGATTACAGATTGCAATTTTTTTGGACCATGTTTTACTTGCTTATTTATTTATTTAACAGTATCTGTAATCACCACAATTGCAATCCCCAAAACAAGAAAGCAAATAATATAATCAAATATGTCTGATAAAAAGTGTCTCATGCTTTGATGGAGATCACCATCATCATCCTTCTTTATATTTTACTGGCCCTAAACTGATTTCAATTACAATATATTGTTGATAGGTTGACCTGCTATGGCAAGTGTAGAAATAGAATATTAAACCCGAAATCAAAATTGCAGATTAAGAATTGTTCTCACATCCATCAGATCCTTTTGTGGTTGAATGATGCAATTGTCCATGTCCTTTAAATATCTGGTTCTAATCAGAAGGGAGAAGCTTGAATTACTCCTTTTTTAAAAAATGCTCATGTGGGAATCCTTACAAAGGACTGCTTTAATAGTTTTCTATAGCAAACTTTCCCTTTTATTAGATGCTTAAGCAAAGTTGCATAATCAGGTTTAATCTCATTTTCACAGATAAAATTGTTTATTCATAATCCATCTGTAACAAACGACTGAATATGGTCACCTGCAAATCACAAGGCTATGCCATATTTCTAATAAAAAATAAACAATAGGAGGAGTGGGAGGAAACAAGAGTATAGTTGATCTGTGAAAAAAGTAATAATTAGTCACAAACATGACTAGAAAATAGATATAATCATATTACAATTTCCATTACTTCAATCCTCCAGGATTTCATGCAGTTCTTCAAAGCCAAGCTCTAAATTGCTGCTAAATTGTAAATTTTACTGTGACAGAAGGAAGAAAATATGTAAAAAAGAGAAGAATAAGCTAATTGAATTTAATTTTGCCCTGGCTTTGCCTTGAATATTGTGCTTAAGTGTAATATTTAGCATGCTACTTACAAGCTGAATAAGGTTCTCAATCCAAAACAGGAATTTACTTCCGAAAAAGATACTTCTTGATGAAGGAAAACAGAGCAGGTATCTGGGTATACTCTGAATCCCACCTTGGGAGAAGAAATGGGTAAAGCATTAACGGTTTTTCATGAATATGCATATAAGCACATATATTGTCTGGAACAGGGGCGGGTTCCTAATTTTTTTACTACCACTCTTTGGGCCTGGCTTATTTTGTGGGTGTGGCTTGCCAGCCATGTGACCGGGTAGGCATGGCTTGCCGGCCATGTGACCAGGTGGGCGTGGCTTCTCGGACTGCTGAAGGGAGGGGAACTGAGATAGGTCCTGCCACCCATTCCCCCTCCCCTCAGCAGCTCGAGAAGCCTCGAACGTGTGAAAATGCCTGGGATCATCACCACGCGTTCGTGGCTTCTCAGACTGCTGAAGGGAAGGGAATGGAGATTGCTCCTGCCGCCCGTTCTTTCAGCGTCTCACACGCTCCCTCAGCCATCCTCCCCTGCTTGGACTCACTGTGGGGTAGGAAGGCAGCGCATGTGCAGTGCCGGAAGCTCGGCTTCTGGGCATGCGCAGAAGAAATTTTTAAAAAAAAATTAAAAATTTTTTTTAATGGTGGCGCCCAGGCACCGGCAACCGACCGCACCGGTACTGTGACATCACCAGCGGGCCGCTACCGGTGCTATAGAGTGGACCGCACCAGTAGGAACCCACCACTGGTCTGGAATCCATTTAAAATTGGGGCCTATTTCTGACAATCAGATTCAAGTACATCAAACTCTCTGAGATGGCAAAGCCCAGTCTTTCCTGTAAACACATTTGGAAGCTTAGTGGCAGGCATGAGAATCTCTTTTTGTGATCATGACTTCCAAGAACGTCCAAGATTCTTGGGATGAGTTTCACTCTGGATTTAAAACTCTTCTGATAGAGCGAGGGATCGAGGCCTCACAGCATAAGAGTCTCTCCACAGAATACGGTTCTTTCTCTCAAACCCAGAATTAGTGCTATGATTCCCTCTTTTGAAAACTGGAGGTAATTATTTGATGTTTAGTTGAAGCTTTACTTGTAAATATTTGTAGAAAATGTGCCGGGCAAGCTGCGCAAAGAATTTGGGGAAGCAACAATTAAAACAATTTAATTGTTGTTGTTTTTTAAACAAATTGCATCACAAATGTTATTAATATTTTTAAGTATATATTACTTGGACCAATCATGTTGCTTGGCTTGTATTGTTGACCGCCCAACGTATTTCGGAATCTAATTTATGAGATGATTTCTTCCGTCTAGAAAATGTTCAGCAGTAATGAGGGTATTTTACCTTGTCAAAAAATGATTTGGCTAAAACAGCTTTAAACTACTCAATAACATCAGAAATGGAAGAAGCATAAAGTGATCCAGTTACTTGGGAAACTTCTGGATTTAGTAGTAAGTGTCTTATTTTATGCTTGAATGAGTAATCAAAACTGTCTCATTTTCTGAAGTATTGATAACAAGCATAAAGGCAGTTTCCAGCTATATAAGAAAGGATAATAGTTTATTACTTCCCTCTTATTGTCAGAAAATCAACAGCATTTCACAGATTATCTAAGGGGACACCCTCCCTTAATTTGTTGTTTTAATACATGGTTCTTGAGCTCAGTGTTTAGGGGAAAAATTATGTAATTATGCACACCTAGTTTTTGATAGAAGAAAAAGTGACTGTCAACATTCTCTGAAATAACAACAGCTACATCCAAGCAATCTAAGGTAATTCAGATGTTATCTCTCGCTCAATTATTATTTTTTTCTATTACATGTGCATAGACAGTAACCTGCAAAAAATAATATCTGACCTTAAGAATTGCAATCATGCCTGTATTGTATCTCTGCTCTTAGAACTCCTCGGTCCCAGAATATATTAGCCCCGGGATCATGTTGATTATGGGACAAATTTCTAAGAAAACTTGGTTTTCTTTCCTACCCTTTCTTGAAGGGACAAGACAACCATACCAAATATTGCCAATTCTCAGCCCCAATCACACAACAGCAAGACTTTGGTTCACCATTACTTCCAGGCTGGTATAAACTACTTTATTTGACTTCTGGACCTGCTTATCTGAAATAATGACTACAACCATGAGAAAATCCTGTCAACTACCATACTGCTTCTCTAAAGTCACCAATCTGTAAAAAAGCAGCAGTAATGGTAAAAATGACACTTATCCTGATGAAACTTCCTAATTGTAATCAAGGAGTGAAAGTGATAGTATCAGGGAGAAATAGTTACTACATCAAGTCTGTATTTTAACTAAAGGCTCAGAAAAAAATTACTTTTTTTTAGCTTTAATCTATCTTTTTTTTTCCCCTCTTCATTTTTTTGGTCAACTGTAGATAAGTGAAGCTGTACTTCTTGCAATGTATTTCTTCTGAAGAGTCTGCCTTTGTTATTTTTTCTTTTCTCCCTATGCAGTTGTCAGATATCTTTAGGGTATGAATAGCTTTTTTCAGTTTGTTAAATACGGTGCCAGTCCTCAATTTCACGAAGTGTTTTTAAGGAGCACTTGGTGGTTCACACTCCTTCTGTGCCCCACCCCATCCTCAAGCTGTCCCTCTGTGAGCATATTTAATTAGTTTTTAAGAGCTGCTAAAAAAAGAAACTAATGATATACTTTGGCAGAGGAGAGAAACAGGAGCAAATGCGAAAGGAAGAAGTGTCTCTTTTCTTCGCACTCTTCTTGCTTCTTGAAGTGATATTTTCTTCTTCGGTGTGCAAAACCTATTAGTATCCATCTGCAATATTTGTTGGAACTTTTTTCTCTATATTCAAAAAAGTTTTATTTTTCAAATCAGCATAACCTGGATTTATTACATGGCTGTTTATTGTAAATATTTATATGGTACCTCTTACTTTAAAATTTATGAAGCAGTTGATAAAACATTCTATATGTTTTAGATGCATATGTATTTGGTGGTTGTGCCTGTTCTATGAAACTGGATAGCTCCAAAGTCTTTCAAATATAGGATTTTAGCTACAGGGAGAGGAAAATAATCTGTTTCAGGATACTGTATTTTCTTGGACCACTGCACTCCCCAGGTGGTATATAGATGGTAAACCAACTATCTCCATGCTTTGATCTTGCATTAGTACTGTTCTGGGCAGTGCACTTTTTCAGATTTATAAACAAACTGAAATAGATTTGGAGGAGAGCAATGAGGATATTTAGTGGTATGGAAACACAAATCTAATGAAAAAAGGAAGTGATATGCTTAGCCATGAGAAGAGAACATTGCAGGAGAGAGATTAGAGTTTTCTTCAGGTGACATATATTCTATCTCTGTGTTGAAAAAAAACTAATTTCAGGGAGGTGGATTTTGGACAGACAAAATTAAGTGATGTGTAATCCAAGCCAAAATGATGGTTATGACAATGGAAAAAATACTTTAGAAGCAATAGTTATAACTTTGGATTTAATTCTTTGTTAAATTAAACCATGACTTAGTATTTAACCTTGATTTGTTGAATAAACTACCACAGATGGGTTCACACATACAGCTAATCCATAAACAATGGCTGACAAGCCACTTGCTTGATTTACAGATCATACTGTAGTAAAACAAAGTGTAGTTTGGTTTTGGCTCAAGGGTGTTAAATTAACCCCACCCATTGGATCAACAATCCGGTACTATACTACATATAAAGGAAAATGTTTGCAATGTAAATGTTCAGTTACCTCTCCACACCAGTAAAGAAAAAAGGAAAATAAAAGAATTATACCCAAGAATTCATTCAGGCTGATTTAGAGGTTTATCACTTCAAGGAACAATTAAAATGGCATAGCCATACTTCATACATGCTTCATTCTTGTATAAATTCACACAATACCCTATTTAAAACCACCACTATTCTAAAAGTTGCCTTTCTTATTGAGTTTGCTTTGCATCCGTATATATGTATAGGGGGGGGGGAGGGAATAGACATATTGAAAAGAACACCGAAGCAGAGCTTTGACCATTAAAATCTTAAATGAAACTGTTCTAATCAAATACTTCGTTCAAATTTCCTATTAGCCTGAATGGCATATAACTTCATTCTTCTGAGCCAACAGGAAAGAAAATTTGATGTTACTTGACATAAGTAAAGGCACATTTGCTTTATGACCACCAAAAGGTCAGGAACATTTTGTGATTGCAAGAAATTGCATCTATTACAAGCTGTAGATTCTCTAACTGCAAATGGGACATGCGCTCAGAAGATCACTAGAGGATTTTTGTTTTTTTTTTCTGCTGGGACTTTTTGAAGCTGGGAGCAGTAAACTTTTCAACAGGTTTCAAGAAGTATTGAAGGACAATAATATTTGGTGAGAAAAACCATGAAGGTGCTTTTCAATGCCTCAGTATATAGGAAAAAGACTTGCCTTTTTAGTTTTCCCAAGAATTTGGGAGAGTAGGAGGCTGTGCAGAGCTGTCCCTTTGTCCATTAAGTTTATCTCATGAGAGCAGGGTTTCTCAGCCTTGGTGACTTGAAGACGTGTGTGGATTCCAACTCCCAGAATTCCTGCACCACTCATGCTAAGCTGGGGAATTCTGGGAGCTGAAGTCCACCCACCTTCAGATTGCCAAAATTGAGGAAGACTGCAATAGGATTTAGTCTGACAATGTTGGTTCTCTATGATCACAGACAGCGGTGTCTTCCATCACCTCCTACCAGAACATAAGGATTCCAGAGACTGAACTTGGAACTTTCTGCATATTCAGCACATGTATTAAAGTTTGTTGCAAAATCAAAACGAGAAGCACACACAGATGACTGATTCAGCTGGATTCAATAACTTCTTTATAAACATAATAATATATATATTTACAATACAACAAGTAGAATTCTTCTTCAATCAGTTACAGGTAAACACAAGCAGGAGAGTTAGTTTAATTTCAGCAGAGTTCAGAGTGAGAGAGTACAGAGTGGACAAGAGAGCAGAGTGGACTGAGCCCTGCCCTGCCTTAAGCTTAAGTTCCAATTTCGATTCTCTGCACAGACTCAGAAGTGGTTAGCTCCCATTGGCTGATTTAGTTGCTATGCCTATTCATTGGTTGACCTTGTTACCACTGGCTCTCCCAGTCATGAATATTCTAACAACATGTCCTCTACCACTGAGGTGAAAGTTCTAATCCAGCTCAGAACCTAGTTAGTCTTTCAATATAAACCAAGCCGGCTAGTACTCAAGGCTAACAAAAGTTTAAAAAATAGAATCCAAAAAAAAATCAATGTCAAAAACAATTAAGAATTTTTAAAAACCTCTGATGAAAGAGATGCATTTTTCTTTTTTTAATTATGTAGCAAGGATAGTCCAAGTCAAAGAACTTACAAGGCTAAGAGAGGATGTATCCAAGACATAATATAAAACTATTGGTAAAGAAGCAAGCATCATATAGTGTTGTATTGTAGTGTAGTATATTGTTATATTATTATGTTATATTATTATATTCACAGAACAGTGTATATTAATTGTAGAGTTTTCTAAAAGATTGTTGAGTTTTTAGCTACCATTTGCTTCCTATTCTTTACAGAACTACAACTCTGTTAGAGTTTGCAGCAATCCAACCAGCACACAAGTAAATAATTAAGCAGGAGTCATGTATAAAAGAAACTTCTTTATATACAATAGTATAAAGCATAATGCATGTATACAATTCCCATGCAGACGCCAGACCCACCAGAACTCAGAATCAATAATTACAGAATCCAGATGCACAGAAACACAAAAGCTATATAATACAGAGGCAATAATGCAAGGACAAACCAACTCTTTTATACAGTCAAGCTAAGCCTCCAAGCTGTCTGAGTCACCAAACAATCCCCATTGGCCTCTCCCCATTTCTAAGAGGTATATACGGGGCGTGCATAATTGCACCACTGTGCCTACCGTCCCTGTCCTACTGTCCTCTTTTATCGGTACTTTTATCTGTACTTTTTTTTACTTATGTTATGTTTATACAAACAACTATTATCCTATACACGTTTGACAAATAAATAAAATAAAAAAATAAAATAAAATGTATCTTTGGGACTGGCTCTCTTTTTCTGCCCAGATCACTTTAACAATTGCTTCCTTTCACAATTTTTGGAATAAGAAAATGGCCACCAGAACATAAGTAGACCAGGTACATCAGCATGATTTGCCCTCCCCACCAAACGGGCAGAAAACAGAATCAAAAATACCATTAAAAACCGCAGTATTGCTAAACAATCAAATCAGACAGTCAAATCAGACAGTCATAAATTGAAAGGTAAATCCCACAATACTCAAGAGAGAAAACCTACTGGTGGAGGGCAGGGACTAATCTTAAAAGTTTTTAACAGATTTAACAGATCAACAGAGTTGGAAGGGACCTTGCAGGTCATCTAGTCCAACCCCCTGCCCAAGCAGGAGACCCTACATCTGCCTCTACCTAGGATCGAACTCACAACCTCCTGATTGTGAGGCGAGAGCTCCACCTCTAGGCCACAGATCTTCCTTAGTCCTTTATTATTGCATAAATTTTCACATGCATCCAATGAGTGATCCATGAAAGTTTATGCAACAGTAAATTGGTTGGCTTTTAAATGCCTGTAAAACCCTTACTTCAAAAGACACATTTTCCCTGTGGAACTTTCTAAAGCTAAGCGGGACACTTTTCTCTTCTCAAACATTTGTTTCACTGTAGTACTTCGTGGAATCAAGTACTGAAGCTTTCTGGGGATTGCCCTAATTTAGGCCACAGTGGGGAGATTAGATGTTGAAATGATTCCCCAAATAGAGTTTCTCATCCCAGAAAGTAAAATTTCTCTCGCTTGATGTTCTATTTTCTTAGATGTACAGTTCTGTTTTCTCTCTGTTTACACAGGTCTCTTTTCACATTAAAATACATACCAATATGCAGTCTGAATTAATAACATCCCGGAAAGGGATTGCACTTGATTTGCAGAATATATAATCTGGTCTGTACATATTTCAATGAACCATTTGATTCACTTTCCTTTGTCATATTACAGTATTTCATCTCTTTGCATCAGCAACTTTCAATTTAGTGGCTAGGCCCAGCTCCTGTTCTCATGGAAACAGTTTTCAGCAATAGGGCTTCAAATCAAAGGCAGATTTTTTTTAAAAAAAATGAAAAATGGTTTAGACATTAGCACTGGTCATCTTTTCTTGGAAATCCAACCCCTGACAGATGTTTTCCTGGCTCTCATTTATTTGCCCTCTTAATTAGTGATGCAAAATTTGATGAAAGAAGTGGGTGAGCAGAAAATAAACAGTGCAGTTCAGTATTCCTAACCTGGCAAATCCCAAGTATATTAAACTATAGTCATGTTGGCTGGGAATGACCATCCTTCTAGACCAGCGGTTCCCAACCTGGGGGTCGGGACCCCTTTGGGGGTCGAACGACCATTTCCCAGGGGTCGCCCCGGCATCCTCAGCTCCCCCCCCCACTCCCACAAGCCTGGCCATATCGCGCCCCACAACCCGCGCTCCACCCTGCTGCCGCCATTTGGGTTATTTTTCCGTCTGTGCATGCACAGCATGCTTTGCACATGCGCAGAGGGTAAAAGAACCCAAATGGCGGTGGCGGGGTGGGTCACGGTGGGGGCGCGGGGGCGGGGCATGGGTCGCGGCATTAGGAAGGTTGGAAACCACTGTTCTAGACAAATACACTCAGAGTGCCCCCAGTTGAGGAAAACTGTTCTCCTTCATACAGATCTACTACTACCCTTAAGTAAGGTGACCAGACGTCCTGCTTTTGGCGGGACAGACACGCTTTTCAAGCGTGTGTCCCGCGTCCCGCATTCTTTCCAAAAAGTCACGCTTTTTTGGAAAGAATGCCCGACAACAAACACATTTTGAAACGAAACAGCGGGACGTCTGGTCACCTTAGAATGAGCCCCAGCTTCTTCCTCCAGCCAGACGCGCGCCCGAGCGACAGGCTTCCGATTCAGTCCCCTCTATTCACAGGATGGCACGGGGCGGGGCAGAGCGAACACTGGGGCGGGGGGCGCCGCTTTGCACTTGTCTTTCAGAGCGGTTGAAAAGCTTTCTAGCAAAACTAGGAAGACGGAGGTGGGGGGAGGAGGAGGAGAGTGCCCGAGGTTCCCCCCCTCCTCCACCCCCCTCCCACACCGACATGGAAAACAGGCGCCTGCCAGACAGACAGCCCGGGCAGGGGAAAGGCGTGATTTCAAGTAACAGGTTAATAGAGGGGAAAAAAACTTGCTTTCTGGAGAGAAAACGAAGCAAAAACAAACTTGGACTAGCAGGGGGGAGGGGGGTCGCGCTCAGGCGGATTGGTTGCTGCAAATGAATTAAGATGAAGCAGCACCGTCTTCCAACTGGGTGGTGGGACAAGTTTGATTTCGAAGAGGGGAGGGGGTTTTGGGAGCCTGAGGAGCAGGCAAGCAGGAGGGAGGGAGGGGGAGAGAGGAGAGAGAGAGAGAGAGAGAGAGAGAGAGAGAGAGAGAGAGAGAGAGAGAGAGAGAGAGAGAGAGAGAGAGAGAGAGAGAGAGAGAGAGAGAGAGAGTCCTTTCTCCAGTGGGGGCAAATTTAGTTGATCCTTGGAATTTTAACTAATTTTAATTTTAACCTGAAGATCTCAAAATTGCCCTAAGCATGTGCCTGTATGTGTACATATATTTGTAGAGAGACATGCACAATTACACATACAGACAGGCACGGATAATGCTTTGATGATAAAGTAGGAAAAATTCCACCTCTTAACTTCCAGCCCATCACGTTGGTCAATGAAGAACTGTCATTCCTTTGCAAAGACCTTCCATCAGATGTCTCACTAAGTTCCAGATGGCTTGTATTGTGGGGGTCATAATGCTTTGGTATCATCTAAGTTCCTTCTCAGCAGAAAGAGTATTAAGTTGATCAACAGGTTCCTTGCGCGTGTTAAAAATGATGCAGGACAAAAAAAAATAAGAGACCATCTTTCATCTCCTATCAGGGATTCCTGTTGATAGAGATGATCGCAATCTTTCTTGGGGAAACATATGACAACGTCTGTAGCCATCAGGCAACACTTCACAATGCTGTGACTCCAGGTGTCCCCAACTAGCCTTCCTGATTGCTACAAATTAGAGCAGAGGCAGGAGGTGCATTTAAGTCTTGGAGAAGCTTGAAAATTCCAAAGCACTATTCCAATCCATTCCACAAGTAAAATGAGAAAGAAGATTAAGATGGATGTTATGATAATTTTGGATCACTAATTTACTACCTTGTTGTTGTTGTTGTTTTAAAAAAATAAATGACTCTGCCTTCAGAGTCATTTAACATGAGAAAGAGGGAATTAAGAAAATGTTTTTCATATTTTAATTTTTTAAATATTCTGTCTTATATATTTGGATGTTTTATTGTACACTGCCCAGTGCAGGAATAGCCAACACCCCAGAAGACAAGCTCAGGATCTAAAAAGATCGTGACAGACTTGAACAATGGGCTCTATCTAACAAAATGAAATTTATTGTGGAGAAAAGCAAAGTTTTATACCTGGTCAGGAAACACCAAAGGTACAAGTGCAGATTAGGCAAAACCTGGCTCAAAAACTAAGTGTGAGAGGGACCTTTGAGTCCTAGTGGATGATCACTTAAACATGAGCCAGCAGTGTGCAGCAGCAGCCAAAAAAGCTAATACAATATTTGGTTGTATAAACAGAGACATAGAATCAAACTCACATGAAGTATTAGTACCGCTTTATAAATCCTTAGTAAGGCCACACCTGGAATATTGCATCCAGTTTGGGTCACCACATTATAAAAACGTTGTTGATATTTTGGAAGTGCAAAGAAGAGCAAATGAGATGATTAAAGGCCTAGAGACTAAAACACATGAAGAACGGTGGCAGGATTTGGGTTTGACTAGTCTAGAGAAAAGAAGGACTAGGGGGGACATTATTTTCTATGAAAATTTTTGTTGCTCCATATAGACCAAATTTTTAATCAGGAACCCACCCACCCCGGTCAATGGTGTCCCTCTTTACCAATGTTAAAATCTGGTCACCTTACCCTTAAGCCATTGTTTAAAGTGGTGGAGCAGTTAAGGTGTTACACAAGGATAGGAGTAATCCAGTTCATCTTCAGCCACGGAGGTTGTTTTAGTGTCTTGGGACTTGCTAATCTCTCAACCCAACCCACCTCACAAGATTATGGTTGAAGGGTTAGAATTGGAAGACGGAGTGCTATGACCCTTATCTCTCAGAGGAATTTGGGACCATAAATGCTAAACTTTCTAAAATATGAAAGACATATGTAAAGAAAGGGTACCTGCAAAAAAAAACATTCTGTATAATAATATGTTACATATTTGAACATATGCATTGGGAAGCATACATTATGCTCTGTGTCATGTGATCAGAAGGGGGGCTTAGCATAGGACAGATAGACACACATACATACACACGTAGATATAGCCTATTTTTCGGAGTATAAGACGCACCAAAGTATAAGACGCACCTTAATTTTGGGGGAGGAAAACAAGGGAAAAAGGCCTCTGCCTCCAAGCAATTTGCCAAACAGCAAACAGCACAGATGATATACACTGTTTGCTGTGTATTTCTGTGCATGTGTGCCTGACCCATAGAAATAGCAAAGAATTGGAGAAATGTACATTATGCCAGAAAGTTTTCTTAAATATAGTCACACTAACTCTTCCCAATTATTTAAATAGATCTACTCCAAGGTAACTAAACTCTAATACTAAACAGGACACTGTTACATTTCATACTACAGAGCTGTTAAAATTAATTAAAATTTCTGGAAGTATACATTATTCTCTATTTAAAAGAAGATACAATAGCATTGGGCCTCTTCAGAGCAAGCATTTATTTTAAAAAGCTTCTTTATTTTGTTAAGTTGTCTAGATTTACAGGGATCGCCAACCTTGGAACTTTAAGACTTGTGGACTTCAACTCCCAGAATTCCACAGCCAGCAAAGCTAACAAAGCTGGCTGTGGAATTCTGGGAGTTGAAGTCCACAAGTCTTAAAATTGCCCCTGGCTCTAGAACAATAATAAAGCAGTCTTTAAAAAATAAGTCTAATAATTTGAACATTCTACAGAGATTTATAGTTATTCACTTACCCCCTTCCATCCAGTTCTGCAAAAAATAAAAATCTGCCTGTCTCTCCCAGCTATTTGCTTTTGTAGTTAGTTTCACTTTCATTTTCCCAGGTGGCAAACCTAATCAGCTGTGGATCGGGAAACTCCTACTGACTTGCTTGGCTTTACAGGCTCTTCCTTGTTTCCTGCAAGCAGGTAAATTGCTGGAAGACAGAGGCCAAAGGGTGGGGGTGGCTGGGTGGGTGGGGCTGCATTCGGTGTATAAGACACACCCAAGTTTTCACCCACTTTTTGGGGGTAAAAAGCTGCGTCTTATACTCCGAAAAATACGGTATGTATGTATAACACACACATATTACACACATACTGTATATAAGCATACACACATAATACATACACACCAAGGGCGGGTTGCTCCTCCATCGCTAATGGTGCGCTGCGTGCGCATCGCCATGTTGCTCCGCGTGTGCATCACCATGTTGCTATGTGCACGCTCACCCTTGCGCGCTTTTGCTTTTGCACATGCATGGAAGCAAAATCTCAGGGGATGCGCGCGTGTGATTTTGGCGATTTTTTGCTTTTGCACATGCGCAAAAGCAAAATTGCGTGAAAGGGCGCGCGCGTGCGCATCCCTTTGCGAGATTTTGGTGAGATTTTGATTCCATGCATGCGCAGGAAACAAAAAAAGCCAAAAAATTGCCAAAAAAGATGGCGGGCTGGCAAAGACAGCACCGGAGCCGTCACCCGCAAATTGCGTAATCGGCGGCTCCCTACCGGAGCTGCGCACCAAACCGCACCGGTAGGAACCCACCCCTGATACACACAAAACACGCACATACACACACAGAGAGACATAAATGGTCCCATTCAACATTGTCCAGGTTAAAATAATAATAATTAGTATATTTGTAGAACATATAGTTGTAAAAGTAGTAAAAAACAAGCAGAAACTTCAGTTGAAAAGAAAAATTGATGTAGCAATTTCATGGGATAGTAGTATAGAAGACCATGAATTGGAGAAAATCAAAAAGTATCAAGATCTGAAAATTGAAGTTGAAAAATTATGGCAAAAACCAGCCCTGGTGGTCCCAGTGGTTATCAGCACACTGGATGCCATAGCCAAAAGGCCTGGATGGCACTGAGAAAATCTGCACATTGACAAACTTTCCATCCACCAATTGCAAAGAGCCACATTGCTTGGAACCTCAAATATACTGCAGGGATACATTAAGACATCCCAGGTTCTTGGGGATAATTTGATGCATATGAATGCCAACACCCAGCTAAAGTATTGGCAGCTGTGGCTTCACATTGTTGTGATCCAACAATAATAATATATTCCAGGCGATGCCAGGATCAAGGGGAAAAAAACAATGACATGACAAAGAAGCAACAATGGTCCACCAGAATATCTGCAAGAAATACCATTTGCCTGGGAGCAAATATTGGTGGGATCACAAAATAGATAAAGTATTAGAAAATGAAGAAGCTAAAGTGATTCTGGGACTTTAGAATTCAAACAGACAAGCACCTGCCACATAACATCCCAGACTTAGCAACTCTTGATAAGAAAGACAAAAAGATCTGGAGTGGACATTGCATTAACTGTAGACAGCAGAATAGAACCGGAGAGAATCACAAAATATGAGGACCAGCAAACAGAAGAGAATGATTGTGTGAAAGAAAGCAAAGATAATATGTCCTTTGGGTGCAATTGAGAATTACATGAAGTGCCACTTATAATAATAATAACAATAATAATTTTATTTTACAGTCTCAGACCAAAATACAAATGCAACCAAAAAAAAGAGAAAAATACAATCACAAACAATTAGCACCAGAAGCCTTGGCTAATGGGAATTACAACTTTCTCCTCTAATCGTTACAGCTCTTTAAAAAAAATTGAACCCTGAGAAGTAATATAGGAGGAGTCATCCCCTGGTCTAGACAATATAAGGCCAAATTACTAGCATTAGAACCAGGGGGATCAATTCCAAGGAGACAATAATTTAATTCTGGCTGTGTTATACACAGGGCAGTATGACAAGACATGCTCCACAGTTTCAACCTCAGCCCTATCACAGGGGCATAGTCTCTCGCTAACCAGGATCCTCTTGAATCGCCCGTCGAATAGTGCTGAGGGCAAAACATTAAAACGGGCTAGGGAAAAGACTCTTCTATACTTGGGGATGGTTAAAGTATAGAAATATGAAGCCATCTTCAATCCATAATTATTAGCATGGCTGAAAATCAAAGGGGACCAGGTTTTATTGGCTCTGGATCTTAAATATTGCAAATCTATGTCCACAAGCCGTTGGACTACCCTAAACTGAGCGTCCTTGAGACCATAATCTCCCAGAGCACCCCCCATAAAACCTAGCAAGTGGAGTTTCTTCATCAGCTCCCTTTCCCAATGAGAAATATGAGAGTCAGCAAACACCAGGGAAAGGTAGCTACCAGGGACTGCCAAAAAGAGCACTCAAAACCACCATTTAAAGGTGTTAATCCACGCCATGCATTCGACTGAACAAATGCCCAGTTCCAGGTACATCGAAGCAATAGCAATAGCACTTTTCTTATATACCGCTTCATAGTGCTTTACAGCCCTCTCTAAGCGGTTTACAGAGTTCAGCATATTGCCCCCAACAATCTGGGTCCTCATTTTACCGACCTCGGAAGGATGGAAGGCTGAGTCAACCTTGAGCCGGTGAGATTTGAACAGCTGAACTGTTGAACTAGCAGTCAGCCTGCAATGGCTGCATTTAACCACTGCACCACTTCAGCTCCAACACAAGGAGGAAGACCCAGAAGTTTCCTAAGAAAAACAGCCTGGATTCTTTCAATGCAATCCTTGAAGCCTCGTATCCATATGGGAATTCCATAAAGAGTTTGGGTCAAGGTTTTGGCTTTATATATATGCAGAGCAGAAGGAATAAACTGGCCCCCTTGGGTAAAAAAGAATCTTATAATCTGCTGGTGGCTACAGGAGGCCGAATTCAGCACCTGGGTTCGATGTTTAGTCCAAGCACCAGTATTCTGAAATTGAATACCTAAATACTTAAAATGGAAAACCTGCCTAACAACATTACCATTGATAGCCCAATTGTATAATTTCCGGGCTCTAGAGAACACCAATACCTTGGATTTGTCATAATTAATAAACAAATGGTTCTCAGCACAGTAGGACCCAAATGCAGAAAGTAATCTTTTTAAACCGAGCCTTGATTGTGATAGAAGGACCGCATCGTCAGCATAAAGAAGCGGAATCTTCGTATTTGACAACTTTGGGGCATGGGACTCAACGCGTGCAATGTAAGAGGCCAGGTCAGATAAGAATAAATTAAACAAAAGAGGGGCCAGGACACAGCCCTGCCTAACTTCGCTCATAATCGGGATAGGATTTGAAAGTTATCCCTGCAAGCCACACCTAACCTGGCTAGAAGTCTGATTATACAAAGATCAAATTAGGAACAAAAGACGTCTGTCAATAGAACTTTTGTGCAATTTTGACCACATCAGTTCTCTAGGGATTGAATCAAACGCTGCCTTTAAATCGATAAAAGCAGTGAAGAGTTTATCACCTGGTGTAATAGCGTATTTGTCAACCAGGTGTGCTAAGACAAAACAGTGGTCCAAAGTGGCACAGCCCGCTTTAAACCCAATCTGCTTTGCACCAATAATGTTAGACTCCTCAATCCAACTGAGGAGTCTACATTGAAGATATTTAGCATACAATTTCCCAATGATGGAAAGCAGGCTTATAGGGCAGTGATGGCGAACCTATGGCACGGGTGCCACAGGTGGCACGCGGAGCCATATCTGCCGGCACATGAGCTGTTGCCCTAGCTCAGCTCCAGCACGCATGTGCGTGCCCGCCAGCTGATTTTTGGCTCACGCAGAGGCTCTGGGAGGGCCTCCGGGGTGGTGGCAGGGAAGTGTTTTCGCCCTCCCCAAGCTCCAAGAAAGCCTCTGGAGCCTGGGGAGGGCAAAAAACGGGCCTACTGGGCCCACTGAAAGTTGGGAAACAGGGGAGTGGGGGGGGCGCATGCATGCGCAGGGGGGTGGGGCAAGTGGGGGGCTTTGAATTATGGGTGGGCACGCACACATGTGCGATAGCACATGCGCACACTATTTCGGCACCCGAGGAAAAAAAGGTTCGCCATCACTGTTATAGGGCAATAATCGGCAGGGTTGTTCCTGTTTCCTCGTTTAAAAACTGGAATAATAATTGTTAGACTCCAAGAGATAGGAATACTGCCAGAGGAATTAATATGGGTGAAAAGTGTTGCCAAAAGAGGAGTCCACCACTCGGGATTAGATTTTAGCAAAATGGGAGGTATGGCATCGGGGCCAGGAGCTTTGCCTAACTTAAGTTCTGAGATAAGCTGAGCAATTTCAGCATGAGTCATGGGTTATGAAGTGCCACTTGAACATCATTGGCATTAATAAAATCACCATCAGTCAATTGAAAAAAGCAGCTTTATTTATTCCAAAGACCTGGGATAGGAGATAGGCAGATGCTGTTTGATGATATTAAAGATATTGTCACAATATGTATATAGTTTGCTTTAATATCCTCAAACAACATCTGCTTATCCCAGATCCTGGGAAACTCGATGGGTGGACAAAAATGCCAAATCCAGACTAATCACCTGGCAGACTATACAACCAAACATACTAATAATATTCGGAGAGATCTCCTGCAGGCAAAAGCACGAATGTTTTTTACATAATTGCTTTCCAGTATTCTTTGGGCTGGAAAGAATAGTGTTTGTGGTACTTCTGGAAGTTCAGAATGTTGCATGCATTCATTTAGAAATCCTGACTATAAAGCTGTAAAGAGTTATTAGCAGATGGCACATGTGTAGACTATGGGGGTAAGATTTTATGTGAATCCCCTGAAATGTGAAATGTCAACATTGTATTCTTTGTCCCATTTCATTTGGAATAAACCCTATTGTCTTCAGTGGCACTCGTTCCTATATGATCGTGCCCAGGAATGTGGTGTGAAACATTAGTATATCTATGCCTATTCATCCAATACATCCAGGTATTACCAAAAACAAAAAAGTACATGGGGGCTACAATGCTGGTATGATTCATTCCCTCCACTGAGCAATAGATGGCTAATCAGAGAACTGTTGCTCTTCTTTAATGTGATTTTCAAAAAAAAAAACGCCTATGCAATCAGTTGCTTATGACTGGACACTGATTTTACCATTTGCAGAGTATTTGCTCTGTGTATGAAGATGTTACATGGGCAAAGCACAGTGATGTAGAGGAAATGCTAGGCGTGAAAGGGTAATGTAACTTTTCCCTGGCATGTGCGGGTGAATTGCATGAAGTACTAGCCATTCTGGGGGTGCATTCACACTGCATTTCTGGTGTGCTTCTAGAGCTGCATTTAGAACTGGAAACTTTCCGAGTCCTGGAGAGCTTGCATGTGTCCAGTTCTGAGTGAGTTCAGTACTTGAGCTCTTTCTAAAGATCCAGTGTGGTTATTAAAATACTATGTTGCTGCTGGCTCTTTTGCTCTTTGAATTCTTTATATTATTATTATTATTATTATTATTATTATTATTATTATTATTATTATTATTATTATTATTATTATTATTAGTAGTAGTAGTAGTAGTAGTAGTAGTAGTAGTAGTAGTAGTAGTAGTAGTAGTAGTAGCAGTAGCAGTAGTAAATCTATACTCTGAATGTAATCAATAGTGAACTTTCCAAGAAAGAGAAGTATTTGTAAGGAAAAGGAACCTGGAAGAAAATGTTTGCATTTTTTCTCTCTTAAGAATTCTAATCAAGCCAACTCTCCCCTCCTTTCTTTCTCTCCCTCTTGACCGGCATAATTTGTCCTCACTGACTGTTCCATGGTAGTTTCCTTTTCCTTTAGTTCTCTCCTCTTATCTGGAGAGGTTTTAATAGTTCTGGAAATCTTGCTCACTAATATATGATCAAGGATTGAATGAAAGGCGGTTTTTAAAAGAGATTGGACAACCGTTTGTCTGAAACGGTATAGGGCCGTGATGGCGAACCTATGGCACGTGTGCCTGAAGTGGCACATGGGGCCATGTCACTTGGCACGCGCGGCATCGCCTGTTTCTCTTCCGGGTTTCTGGCACGCATGCGCATGCGACAATCAGCTGGCCTTTGTGCCGGAAAACCGGAAGAGCTGGTCTTCCATTTTCTGGCGTGAGCATGCGCGCCAGCCAACTGATCGGTGTGTACACATGCACAGCAGTAACCAGAAGACTTGCTGGCCGGAAGTTCATTTTTTGGCGTGCGCATGCTCCCTGGGCAGCTCCTCTTCCTGGTCACGGCTCAGATGAGCGCACACAAAGTGCTCCCTTTTCGGCACTCGGTGCCGCGCGCACTCGTCTGGGCCGCAATTACTGGTATAGGGTCTCCTGCTTAAGCAAGGGGTTGGATTAAAAGACCTCCAAGGTCCCTTCCAATTCTGTTATTCTGTTTTTCTCTCATGAGATCCAACAGAATTTATCAGTGTTTATAGCCTTCTCTCCTCCCCTCCCAATATTAAGGTGGAATGAAGCAGGGATTTCAATCCAACAGTGTTTAATGCTCCTTTTATCTTGCTCTCACTATATCAAATTTCTAAATGCTGCCACTGGATATAGATGCTGAGCTTTTGTACCAGAATTCTCAGCTTTATTATTTTAGATTGTATTTCATGCAGTTATTTTAGCCCTAAAAAGTTTGTTGGCTTTGTGTAAGTTGTCTTGAAACCAAGTGAGGAAGAACACTATATACATCTTAAAATAACATCAGAATGAAACTGTGGGGGTGAAATGCAGAAAATGCACAGATTAGTGGGTCGCAAAGTAGTGGATTTCAGGAATACAAAGAATACATATCAAAGAATACATATCAAAGAATACATATCAAAGAATCCTTGATGCCCTCTACAATTGGTTGCTTGCTTGCAGACATTTCATTAGTCAACTAGGTAACATCATCAGTGCTGCCATGTTTCCTCAAAAATAAGAACGGGTCTTATATTAATTTTTGCTCCAAAATTAGGAGCAAAAGGGCTTATTTTCTGGTTAGGTCTTATTTTCAGGGAAATACATTTATTTATTTATTTATTTATTTATTTATTTATTTATTTATTTATTTATTTATTTATTTATTTATTTATTTATTTATTTATTTATTTATTTATTTATTTATTTATTTATTTATTTAGTCAAACATGTATTAGATAACAGAAATAGGTATAAACATGGTTATTAATACATGAAAGGGATACAAATAAAAGGAGACATTAGGACAGAGATGGTAGGCACATTGGTGCGCTTATGCACACCCCTTACAGACCTCTTAGGAATGGGGTGAGGTCGACTGTAGACAGTCTAAGCTTAAAGTTTTGGGGGTTTGGGGAAGAAACCACAGAGTCAGGTAGTGCATTCCAGGCATTGACCACTCTGTTGCTGAAGTCGGATTTCCTGCAATCGAGTTTGGTGCGGTTTACCTTAAGTTTGTTTATACCATACCTGTTATCTTGTACACATTTTGACAAATAAAATAAATAAATAAAAATAAATGAAAAGTTTGTATCTATTCAGAGGTGGGTTCCTCCCGGTTCAGACGGGTTTGCCCGAACCGGTAGCAACCCACTAGTGATGTCACGATGACGTCACGGAATCGGTTCGGTCGGTGCCGGTCAGTGGGTGCCATCTTTTTTTTATTTTTGAATTTCTTTTATTTTTAAATTTCTTCTGAGCATGCACAGAAGCTGAGTTTCTGGAACTGTGCATGCGGTCGCCATCTTGTTTTTGGCTTTTCCCTCCCGGATTTTTTGGCACTGACATGCACACGCGCACCCACGAGGCATACCCACGCAGCGCGGGAGGAAGCAAACCGGCAGCTAGGTAAATTAGAAACCATCCCTGTATCTATTGTGTACGGTACCAAATGTGTCTGTCTGGCTGACAATCTTAACAGGGGCTAATTTGGGGGGGTAGGGCTTATATTACAATTATCCTGGAAAACTCATGCTAGGGCTTATTTTCCAGTTGGGTCTTATTTTAGGGGAAACATGGTTAGTAAGTGTGGGATTTGCTCCCTGTTTACAGTATATACAATAGCCTGCCCTTGGTGACGGTGTGGTTTTCTCTTTGGTAGTTCCTTGATTAGGATATTGTTTTCTGTTTGCTTGTCTGGTGTTAACAGGGGTGGGTTCCGGATTTTCCTACTGCCTGTTTGCTCAGGGACACACCTACGGCGCCGCCGAAAGAACCGGCTCGAGGGGTGGCAGACCTGGGTCACTGCTGGTTCCAATAGCCCAGGCCGCCAAGTTACTAACGGTTCTATAGAACTGGTCCGAACCAGTAGGAACCCACCTCTGGGTGTTAATCTCTACTTATGGGGAGACAGGGTGTTGAAGAGGATAGCACTTAGCAATAGCACTTAGACTTATATACTGCTTCATAGTGCTTTACAGCCCTCTCTAAGCGGTTTACAGAGTTCAGCATATTGCCCCCAACAATCTGGGTCCTCATTTTACCCACCTCGGAAGGATGGAAGGCTGAGTCAATCTTGAGCCGGTGAGATTTGAACAGCTGAACTGCTGAACTAGCAGTAGCCTGCAGTGCTGCATTTAACCACTGCACCAACTCGGCTCTTAGGATGTATTCTGGTTTTTTTCTTTCCTTCCTTTATTCCTATAAATGGAAAAAAAATAGTATCAAGCAACTGGAAAGAGCTGTCTGGCACTCAGGCAAATCAGCCATCAATAGACTCATAGAGACAAATCACATTTACGGACCATTCAGAGAACATCAAGGATTCCATCAAAAAGAGCTTCTCTTCTCTTTGCCTGAAATCCAAAGCAGCTTATCCCAACCTGATATCCAATGGGCATGTTGAAAGAACATGTTAGGCAACATGGCATTATCCAGCATATCTCAAGTGCAGGGGGGAAGGAAGGGTGTGTTGGATAGTGGATATCAAATAAAACATCCGATCTGGATTTGTTTTCCAGATTCCTGCAAGATTGAAGGGCTTGTTAGACCTATTTGAACGATCATCTCTAAAATGAAGGGTGGTTGCAGTTCTTCCACTGCAGCAGCCATCAACCATGGATTTGTGAAGTCATTCCTGAATGAATGAAGCTAGGTGTTTGTCAGGAGTAAAAGAAGTTTGCTTTCATCCCCCCCACTTTCCTCCCCTTCCACTGTTAGACAGACGGCCAGGTGTCAGCTCATATTTCAACCTATTTTCAGGTGCTGGGGATTTATCACAGGCTGTTCCCAAGGAACTATTTCTTTTGCTTGATTAATCACCAAGTTTATGTTCTAAAGATCAAGGCCAGGAGCCCAGCCTCACCAGCTGTCCCTCAATTTCTGTTCCATGGATTCTTTTACTCAGCGCTGTAACTATCCAAAGATGGGGCTTGTCTTTCTTATTACAAGAGCACCCTCTACTGTTATCACTTTGACAGATTAACATTACTCCAATATTTTTTTAAAAGCAAGATTAAGCATATTCCAGAGCAACTCTCAGCTATCGAACCATCGAAGAGGCAGGATAGAAGTTTGCCATGCCTGTCTAAAAGGCCCAAGATAATCCTAAAAGTTCTGGGAACAAGACAGGAGGCACGGTTTTCCTCCATGTGCAGTGAAAGGCCTTTCTATACCATTCTGAAAATCAACCAACATTTTTTTCATTACATTATATGTTAGCATTCTGTCATTTTCATTGAACATGTTTATAACTCCAGTTATCGGTATATATTCTTCTTTCATGGCCTCTCCCTCTTTCTATCTCCTTTTTTTAAAAAAATACTGAGAAAAATGTAGGGAATTGGACTAAGGATTCCCCAGGTACCTTCCAATATATATTTTCCATCTGTCTATATTTCTCCTGTCCTTGATTGTTTTTTTCCTTCACTGGAATTGTTAATTTTATTATTTCCTTAGCTATTAGAGTTACTTGAATTCCTTTCCTCACTAGTTTCTCCTGCCATGGGTTTCCACCTATGACTGCTCTGAGTTTATTAATGTCTGCTTTCTTGAAGTGCAGAATATGCATTCAACTACTGTATATTTGCCCCAAATTTCCTTTAAAATCAAGGAAATGATATTGCCCTTTGCACCCAATGTTGTGCTAAATTCCATTTCCTTAAATAGGTTTTCCCTATTGACTAGCATCTGTTTAAAAACAGCTAATCCAGAACGTTACCAATACAAATTTGGAATTTTCTGGAAGGAACATACTTCGCAGACATTTGTTGCTCTAGTGATATTAGAATCATTAGAATCAAACACAAACTCTCAAATCAAAATGACTTCATGCCTTTTTGGAAGATATGAAGTTTGGTTTTATTTATTTATTAAATTTCTATTTATTTATTAAATTTTTATATTAAGTATTAAATTTATATGATTTGGAAAACAAATCATTACTTACATTTTCAATTGGTTGGATGTCCCAAAGGTGCTTTTTCAGGAGGCAACTCGACTTTCTGTTTTTTTTTTTTTTTTTTTGAATATTAGGTTGGGTGAGCATTAGTAGTTACCAATAGGACTACGTATTTTTCTTCATTCTTCTGTTTACTCTATAACTTTCGCAACCTCAGCAAATTTAAGATTGGTGGACTTCAACTCCAAGAATTCCCTGAACCTCCCAAAATTTGGCTCTATATCAAAGAGAGATAATATTAGCATATAGTACAACACTATTTCCTTTCTGTTTTATCTGTTCTATTTGAATAAATGTATTCATTCAGATGTATTGAACGTATTCTTCAGTTGCTACACTCCAGCTGTAAAAATCATCCCATAAGTCTCCCTTATAGCTGTCGGTGAGGGAGCCTGGTTTCTGGTTGTATTAATTGTATTAATGCTGTTTTAACTGCTTTTTCCTGGCTGCTGTGGGTTTCATTTGTATTTTTTGTATATGTATACTGTGCGTTTTTTAGTTATTAATACAATAGTCATCATGATCAAAGTCTAGACATAGGTTATCCTTCTAATTTATTAAATAAATAAAAAGGAAGAAGGAAGTGTGAAATGGCAAGTAAGAATGTCTCTTTTCCCTTTCTCAACATTTATGCTAAGTTTGGATATCCCATTTTAAGCAGAGTTATTATCTATTATAAAAATTAGACATTAAATCATAAAAAAATTATACCAACAAAAGCAATAGTCTTTGGCGAATTAAGCACATTTTCCTTGTTTTAGAAGGTAATCCTCGACTTACAACCGTTTGTTTAGTGACCAAAGTCACTAAAGAGCACTGAAAAAAGTGACATATGACCCTTTTTCACACCTATGACCATTGCAGCATCCCCATGGTTACGTGATCAAAATTATGCAAGATGCTTGGCAACTGACTCATGTTTATGACGGTTGCAGGGTTTGGGGTGATGTGATCACCTTTTCCATCCTTCTGACAAGCAAAATCAATGGGGAAGCCAGATTCATTTAACAATCATGTACTAATTTAACTACTGCAGTGATTCACTTAACAATTGTAGCAAGAAAGGCCGTAAAATGGGGCAAAATTGTCAGTTTGTTGCATAAATCAAATCCAGAAGCACACACAGATAACTGATTCAGCTGTATTCATTAACTTCTTTATATTCATAATAATAGATGAGTATTTACAATACCAGTAGCAGAGTTCTTCTTTAATGTAGCAACAGTTACAAGCAGTTTCTAGTTTAGAGTTCAGAGCAGAGCGAGTACAGAGTGGGCTGAGCCATGCCCAGCCTTCTAGTTTAAGTTTCAGTTTCAATTCTCTGCACAGATTCAGATGTGTTTAAGCTCTCATTGGCTGACTTAGTTGCTATGCCTATTCATTGCCTGACCTTGTTACCATGGCTCTCCCAGTCATGAATATTCTAACGAAGATGTACTTAACAAATTTCTCACTTAGCAACAGAAATATCAGGGTTCAATTGTGATCGTAAGTTGAGGACTACTTGTACAGGCTTTTATAACCATCTTCTATGATATGGGAAGGTAACATGAATATCTGACCAAGAATTCTCTCTGCCATCTTTATAAATTCGTGTATTTTTAAAAATACACTACAATAATCAAAATAATTCTAATTTATTTTATTTCACAATTAATCGGTTAGACACCATCCTAATGTTAAATCAAGAAGCAAAAAGTTAACCAATGATTGGAGCAAAGCTTTTAAAAGACATTGAGCCCTGCCTCTGTTTTTCTTGGCTGTGTCCCCCTTCCCCTTTTATGTTATGCAAAAACAAACCAAACGTTTAGAGATTGAATCCCTAAATCGAATGATTGCAACAGCTTGCTGATAAATGTTGGTTATTGACCCAAAGATATACATTGATAGAAACTGTTCAAAAACGTAACATGGTTGCATCAGGACATTACTTGATGACACAATATTAGATTCTAGTACCATGGTAGACTTTGGACTTGCTTTTTCATGAATAAAACATAACTTACAGCTGAGGAATTTAGGGCAGCCGGACAATCAGCACCCTCGAATCAGCCTGAAATTTTGACCAAGCACATTACTTTCTCTACATGAGCACAGAAGACGTAGGAGAGCTTATTGGGGGTGTCAGGTCTTCAGTTCCTTCCTGAAGGCCAGGAGGATCAAGGCCATACAGACCTTGAGGCAGTGGTGAAATCCAATTTTTTTTTATTACCAGTTCTGTGGGCATGGCTTGGTGGGCGTGGTGTGACTTGGTGGGCATGGCTTGGTGGGCGTGGTAGGGGAAGGATGCTGCAAAATCCCCATTCCCTCCCCACTCCTGGAGGAAGGATATTGCAAAATCTCCATTCCCACCCCACTCTGGGGCCGGCCAAAGGTGGTGTTTTCCGGTTCTCCGAACTACTCAAAATTTCCGCTACTGGTTCTCCGAACTACTCAAAATTTCCGCTACCGGTTCTCCAGAACCTGTCAGAACCTGCTGGATTTCACCCCTGCCTTGAGGGTGATAATGTAGCATAGTTGGGTAACAAGTCAACATCTTATCTGAAATTGGGGTCTTTGGAAAATACGACCTGCTGTGGTTAATCTGAAACGGAATAACAACTTTTGAAGTAAACATCATTGAGTCTGCAGTGAAGGAGGAAGAATTTTGCCTGAGCTCATATCTGTAATATAAATTATGATTTAACATTCCACCTGAAATGGTCCATACCGATAATTGATTTGGTCAATATTTGCCTATATCCATCCAGTGACAGATAATCACTGTCCTTCCACATTCCCACACTTTTCAGTCAACTAATTTAGGTTGCATCAAAACTACCTAATGCTTCATTGAGAACTAGATTGCACACAAACTTCAATTTCAACTGAAAACTTCTAATTATTCAAATACTCAAAGCTGCCTTTAATCATTTATATCGATAAGGTTGGACTAAATGTGCCTCATCTATCCAATCATCACTCTGAGAAATCTTGTAAAATACTATAATACAGATATAAGGAACCAGTCATTCAAGTACCCGACTCAAATAAAATAAAATAAAATAAAGTTTATTACAGTCAAAGACCAGCTACCCAACTATTTATATTCCTTTTCTGTTGAAATGTCAATTTGTAAATTTACCTGCTCTTTTTGAATCATTTCCGGCCCTTTAAAAGAGTCAAGATGACCTCAAACTTAGTCTCTCCTGAGCTTGGCTCCTGAATTGTTAAAATGCATTTTATATTAATAGATAGCTTTGTTCATTCAGCTATCCTCAGATGCCCATCGGTAAAATAATTATACTTTACTGCATGCCTAGTCATTGTAAAAGTAATTTGAGGGTGCAAAGTGGGAGAGGCAGATATGGATTTCTGATAAGCATGGCATTTGTATCCATCGTTCATACAGAATGAATATATTGTATTTATGTAGGACTAATCCACAGAATTCAAACATTTTGGCCCAATATTTTTATCATATTTAGGTCTGGAATTCTTGCTTATTAGTCTGTGACATGCACGTAGATCATCTGTTTATTTTCTTTTATCTCCCTCTGATAAACAGATGAACAAATAAAATGTGAATAATTCAGCATAATATTTAAGCTTTAGTCCTTTCCCAAAGAAATAAAGCATTATTATCAAACTTTAAATCAATACTTAAGTATTAAATCAGCTACCCATCCTGATTTATTTATCTGATCTTAATGAGCAGAAGCAAACAGAACAAATTCTTCCTCATACTAGTTTAATAAAGCAGACTTCTTAACTTAAATATACAAACATGGGTTTTATGTGTAATTCTGCAATAATCATTGCTGTCTACGAGCTTTCCCCAGATTACTGGTCTACAAGTGCTATCTTCATCATCCACGTGGTCAATGGTCATTCTGCTTGGGGTGGACAGGAGTTATAAGGTAACAGCTCTAGGAAAATTGTCTTGCCTCCCATATTATGCACATTATGTTAAACCACTAGGTGGCTTGTAGTTTCTTTTTAATGTGTACCATCATACTAGTCACAGTGGTTGGTAAAGTTTTATTAACATTTGTGTGGATACACTGGAGTTTATTTAATAAACCTGGATAAACCAATGGCTTATTATATTTATGGGCTAGCTAGCCTATTTCTCTGATCAGAGACAGGATACAATCTTCCAGTCATTTGGCAGAACCAAAAACAATGTATCAGAGTGCCAAACAAACAAACAAAAAACAGGCAAAGAACATACTATATCTGTACAAGTATCAACCAAGTAAATTTTGTTTCATTGTTTCCCCCTTCAAATACTGTTTGAAATATCCAAAATGCCATTTAGGAGCTGTGTTCCTAAGGAGAAAGCTCACAAACTGAATGAACAGATTGTAGATCAAAGGTACAGGTCTGCCACTCTCAGAATAAGTTATTCCTCATTTGGTAGAATAACTCCACTTATGTTTACATATGATTAAAATCTGTTTGAAGGCCTTCCTGTAGAGTCATGATGGTGTTGTGGAAGATCCATAAAGATTCTAACTTTCAATGCTTGTTTGCAGAAGAGAGAACATTTTAGAAACCCTGTCTTATTAGGTTCAACTCAAGGAGTTTCAGCATCAAACTAAGCAAAGATGGAGCCTTCCCGATCTTGTATTTTGTCACTGCAAAAGATTTAGTTGTTACATTTCTATTTGCGAGCTCCTTGTTGCTCGCAGACCACCAGACACAAGAACAGTTTTTTCCCTGAACGCCATCACTCTGCTAAACAAATAATTCCCTCACCACTGTAAAACTATTCACTAAGGCTGCATTACTATTACTATTAGTCTTCTCATCGTTCCTATCACCCATCTCCTCCCACTTATGACTGTATGACTGTAACTTGTTGCTTGTATCCTTACAATTTATATTAATATTGTTTCCTGATTGCTTATTTGTACCCTATGACAATCATTAAGTGCTGTACCTCATGATTCTTGACAAATGTATCTTTTCTTTTATGTACACTGAGAGCATATGCACCAAAGACAAATTCCTTGTGTGTCCAATCACACTTGGCCAATAATGAATTCTATTCTATTCTAACTAGTCCCAATCAAGGAAAACAGGCACATAGAAAAGGGTGCAAAATATTTAGGAGATGTAGAAGATCATAAAACAAGCAGAACCAGTGTGATCCTTCTTTCAGCAACAGTTAGAGCAGTGAGCCCAAGGACTGACAATAGAAACCACAGAAAGGCCCAGAGTACATGTAGAGGTAGTCCTCAACTTACAATCATTTGTTTAGTGACCATTTGAAGTTACAATTGCACTGAAAAAAGTGATTCATGTCCATTTTTCACACTTACGATTGTTGCAGCATTCCCATGGTCACATAATCAAAATTTGATTGGCACTTGGCAACTGGCATGTATTATGAAGGTTGCAGCGTCCTGCCTAAGCAGGGGGTTGGACTAGAAGACCTCCAGGGCCCCTTCCAACTCCATTATTTTAATCTATTCCGTTCCTAGGGTAATATATCACCTGTTGTGACCTTCTGAGAAGCAAAGTCAGTGAGGAAGCCAGATTCACTTAACAACCACGTTACTAACTTAACAACTGCAGTGATTCGCTTAAAAACTGTGGCAGGAATGGTCATAAAAGGGGAACAACTGTCTTGCTTAGCTGAATTTGGACTCAATTGTAGTCATAAGTTGAAGATTATCTGTATGTGTCCAAATCCACTGCAGCCTGGTTGCTTTTAGGAAGAAACTTGCATAAACAGATGATCAATGTACATGTCACAGTCTAATAAGCAAGAATTCCAGACCTAAATATGATAAAAATATTGGGCCAAAATGTTTGAATTCTGTGGATTAGTCCTACATAAATACAATATATTCATTGTGTATGAACGATGGATACAAATGCCATGCTTTGTCAGAAATCCATATCTGCCTCTCCCCCTTTGCACCCTCAAATTACCTTTACAATGACTAGGCATGCAGTAAAGTATAATTATTTTACCAATGAGCATCTGAGGATATTTATTTATTTATTTATTTATTTATTTTGGAATTCTTATATGCCGCCCAACTCCCTAAGGACTCAGGGCGGCGTAGAACAGTGAGAAAATACAAGAATAACCAAAATCTAAAAAGTTAATTAAAAGCAAATATAAAAATTAAAACACAATATAAAAAATCATCACCAACCATTCAACATCATACATACTTGGGGGGTGAGCTCGAGTGAATTAAGCTCTACCCCCCGCCTGCAGGAAAAGCCATGTCTTAACAGCTTTCCGGAAGGCCAGCAGAGTGGGGATAGTTCGGGTCTCTGGTGGAAGTTGGGGCCAGCCACAGAGAAGGCTCTCCCCCTTGGGCCCGCCAGCCGGCATTGCTTGGCCGACGGGACCTGGAGGAGGCCAACTCTGTGGGCCCTAACCGGTCGAAGGGAAGTATGAGGCAGAATGCGGTCCCGTAGATAACCTGGTCCCAAGCCATGAAGGGCTTTAAAGATGGTGATCAACACCTTGAATTGGACCCGGAGACCGATGGGCAACCAATGCAGCTGGCGGAGTATCGATGTCACGTGGGTGTACCTTGGCACACCCACCACAGCACGCGCAGCCGCATTTTGCACCAGCTGAAGTCTCCAGATACTCTTCAAGGGTAGCCCCATGTAGAGCGCATTGCAGTAGTCCAAGCGAGAGGTGACAAGGGCATGAGTGACCGTGAGTAGAGCCTCCTTCTCCAAATATGGCCGCAACTGGTGCACCAGGCGAACCTGTGCAAAGGCCCCTCTAGCCACAGCAGAAA
The DNA here is from genome assembly GCA_023053685.1 of Diadophis punctatus similis. Lineage (NCBI taxonomy): Eukaryota > Metazoa > Chordata > Lepidosauria > Squamata > Dipsadidae > Diadophis > Diadophis punctatus. The sequence goes on along the minus strand of JALIGW010000001.1, from coordinate 299,801,801 downwards.
GATGATGGTCCAATTTTAGCTGTGGATCTAGAAGGACCCCCAAGTTGCGGACCTGGTCCGAGGGAGTCAGTTTTGCTCCCTCAAGGACCAAGGAGGGACAGTTGTCATAGTCCTATAGCTATGGGATAGCTGAATGAACAAAGCTATCTATTAATATAAAATGCATTTTAACAATTCAGGAGCCAAGCTCAGGAGAGACTAAGTTTGAGGTCTTTTTGAGGTAAGTTTGAAACAGTCCCCCCCCCCCCTAAAATGCAGATAGACTTGACAACTGCCATGGGTACTATTATAGCAATAGCAATAGCACTTAGACTTATATACCGCTTCATAGTGCTTTACAACCCTCTCTAAGCGGTTTACAGAGTTCAGCATATTGCCCCCAACAATCTGGGTCCTCATTTTACCGACCTCAGAAGGATGGAAGGCTGAGTCAACCTTGAGCTGGTGAGATTTGAACAGCTGAACTGCTGAACTAGCAGTCAGCTGAAGTAGGTTGCAGTGCTGCTTTTAACCACTGCGCCACCTCAGCTTATCAAATCTGGTTCATGCTCAGCACTTTCCTCTTGCTTGTATCATGAAGAAATGTCAAGTAGATGCTTAAAGAAGCTTGTCTAAGTGACCCTGACTGATTTATTTATTTTATTTATTAGTTGCATTTGTATGCCACCCACTCCACAGAGACTCTGGGCGGCTCACAACAATAAAAATTCACAAGCAACAATAAATATAAAAAGCATTAAAAACAATAAGTATTAAAACATTTTAAAACATTTTAAAAATTGATCATGAAACTCTGAGTAGGGTTCCACCTGCTTAATTGATGAATATCCTTCTTCTCAAGAAACTGAAAGTGATTTACACAGAGATCTATTCTTTTTCATTTATCCCCATAAAAGACTGGTGGTCAGCAGCAGGTTGAGATGTGTGTGTCAGACAGACAAAATAACAACCATCAATCAAGGAAGCTTGCTCCTTTTGTACTCGTGTTGTTACACACCAGTAGAAAGGAATGGTGGCTTCCATCTTGCCCAATTCACCCCCACTGATACTGCTCCTTGTGGTACAGGTTAGGCGGAGTGTGTGTTTGTTCAAAGTTACCCAGTGAAATTCCTTAGTTAAGTACATTTAAATCTGGTTATGCCCAGTCCTGGTCCAACAACTTATCCACTATAGAGCATAAAGTCCTGGCTTTCCTTATTGCCTAAAATGGGAGACCATTAGGAAATCACACGGCTGTAACTAGACTGGGTAATTAAAATACTGTACTGTAACAGCAAAAGGCACTATAATACCAAAGCCTGTGTTTGCCATTACAGTATCTCCTCCTGGGATATTGCCAAAGGAAGTTATATACAGAAATCCATAACAATTACCAGTAATTAAACCAATAATTAAACTCAAAGGAGGCTTTATTTTTTTAAGTGAAGGTAACTTTCCCCTAGTGTTTTCAAATATCGATTACGGGCGCGCGCGCACATACACACAACCATACACACACACACACACACACACAGAGAGAGAGAGAGAGAGAGAGAGAGAGAGAGAGAGAGAGAGCATGAATTCTGGGAAATTCTAAAGTCCTTTTTCTGCAAAACAAGTTGTGGAATCTGATTCCCCAAAGTGGTGAATTTTATGCAATCTGCTCCCGAAGAACTGAAGCCTACCCGCTTTCAAATAAAGCCCCCAAAGCATCTGCAACCAGCTCGTTTACTTCTACGTTAAAAGGTGCGCAAGAGACCAAGAGAGCCTTCTATGGGAAGAATCGGTTTTCCTCCCTAAGCTGTGCTTTTCTCAGCCCGCTTTTGCAAGAGGGGAACGATCGCTCCACCTCCTCAGGAGGAGCAGGAGGCGACGGGAATCGACTGGATCGCTCGTAGAAAGGGGTGGTCCGGGACCTTCGTGCGCGCGCGCACCGAAGAAGTGAGTTCCTGCTAGTCCGGGTCCACCTCCTCCTCTTTCTCCTCCCCCGACGGAAGGCGGGGAGTGGGGGGGGGGGACAGCGGAGGGCGTCCCGGGTTGGCTGTCCGAGGGAACTCGCGCCCCGGGAGTGTCGTGCAAAGTTTGTAGCCACGTGGGTAGCACGCGGAAGGAGGAGGGTCCCGGGGGTTTTTGAACTCCTTCCTGACACCATCGGAGCCTCTCTTAGCGCAAGAACTGCTGTTGTCAGGAGACTCGCCATGCCTTCCGCGGAGATCATCAGTGGGAAAACCGTTTCCGCGTAAGTTCCCTCCATCGTTTCGGTGCACAGATTTGGGGTTGGAGAGTCACGCTAATATCTGTATCTTTTTCTGGGGGGGAGGAAAGGGGGGGGCAGCGGGAGATTTTTCAGATTCGGCAGGGCGGCAACACCGTAAGCCCGTCATGTAATAGTAATAGTAATAGAGTTGTAAGGGACCTTGGAGGTCTTCTAGTCCAACCCCCTGCTTAGGCAGGAAACCCTACACTACTTCAGACAAATGGTTATCCAACATCTTCTTAAAAACTTCCAGTGTTGGAGCATTCACAACTTCTGGAGGCAAGCTGTTCCACTGATTAATTGTTCTAACTGTCAGGAAATTTCTCCTTAGTTCCAAGTTGCTTCTCTCCTTGTTTAGTTTCCACCCATTGCTTCTTGTTCTACCCTCAGGTGCTTTGGAGAATAGTCTGACTCCCTCTTCTTTGTGGTATACTAGATAGCTGTTATCTAGTACATAGGTATGATGAAGAATGTACTTATCAGAACAATAAAATAAATCCTAAGAATCCTAAAGTTACAGCCCAGTCTAACACAGTGTGAATCTTATGTTAATCTCTACTTAGAGGTAAATCCCCATTGAATTCAATGAGATTGCCTGAAGATGTTTCTCCAAAAAGAGGATGTGAGGATACGCACTTGCTTGGAGTCCCTGCATTAACTCTGCTTTATCAGAGACAAATTGGGTTGTGTTTTGCTCCTCCCAACAGCCAGCCTGTTTGCAATTTTATTTTGTGGATGACTGTCTCAAAGGCACATTAAGAGATTTGTCCCTATGGAACAGTTAGTAGGGAGGAAGCTCAACTAGTCACATTGACTTTTTGTGCATATCATGTCACTGTTTGCTTAATTGTAGCCTGTTGAATAACTATTAGAGTTGTCACAGTGCTCTACACCAGAACCAAACCACATTATGGCTTACAATAATGAGTGAACCCAACCAACATCGGCTTTGAGAAAATGTGGATCGGGCCTGGCTTCTCTTCCTACTGAGGCATACACATACGGCACAGGAACATGAAAAGTTGTTCTTCCCACCTTAATCATTTCTAGCCTAGCATCGGCTCCTCCACCTTAGTAAATTTGTGTTATTCATTCTCTTGCGCTCGGACTCAAGAATGCCTTAGACAGCTCTTTTTTCTCTCACCTGCTCTTCCCAACAGAATCATGCTGGGTCTTTTATTACAGAATTTGAAAAGGCAGAGTATTAGAGCCGATTCAAGCAGCCGCCTATCTATGAAGTTTGTTAGAAGACCCTCAGTTGGCTGTGTTCCCACAAAACACTGAACCATAAAATTAGGCAACCACATTTAAGTGATGTGTCAACCTAGCCTATTTTGGGTTAATGATTCACTATGTTGTCATTTGATAAAATTGTATGTGTGGAGGTGGAATCATGCATTACTCTAGTACAGGGGTGTCAAACTCAAGGCCCGGGGGGGCGGATCCGGCCCGGGAGGTGCTTAGATCTGGCCTGTGGGGCCACCCTAGAAACAGCGAAGGACCGACCCTCTGTGGGGCCTCTGCCAGCAAAAACAGAGCTTGGGAGGGATGTGCGCGGCCCTCTAAGGCTCCATTTTCAGCCGTGACAGCCTCCTGCCGCCCTCTGCCAGTGAAAATGGAGCTTGGGGGAGGGCCACGCACAACCCTCCCAAGCTCCATTTTCACTGGCAGAGGGTTGCAGGAGGCCATCGTGGCTGAAAACGGAGCTTGGGAGCCCGTTTTCACTGGCCGAGCACTTGAGCCACCACAGACACTGACAGAGTGACGTCAAGCTGGCCACACACACACACACACACACACACACACACACACACGAGGTCAAAGACAACCCTGATGCGGCCCTCAATAAAATCGAGTTTGACAGCCCTGCTCTGGTATATGATCTATCAAAATCACAATATATCACTTTGATTATACAAGTGACTTCTCTAAGGATTCCTCCTTTTTCCCCCCTCTGTAAAAATGCCCTAGAAAGAAAGGTAACTGAAGCAGTATTGAAATTACATGTTAGCTAATTTGCTACTCCTTTCTCTCCTGAGGGTAGAACTGTACCTCCTAACCACAGCAAGGGAGGCAGGATTTCAACAGGCTTTTGAATCTTGGTATTTGGAAGAACTGCATCCAGTTTGTATTAAAGGCACACCACCTCTATAATAAGGAAGGGGTGGAGTGAAAGTGTCATGGGATTAAAGGAAAAAATGGTAATAAATCATGCCTAGATTTGCATATAACTTACAGAGTTCAAATAAGAAAGCATATTTTTATTTGGATATGTGTGTGTGTGCATTGTGGTCGGTGCCATCTTGGAAGAATTGTTTCCTCCTATTTGGGAGCTGAGGTGGGACTTGTCGTTGGCAGTGATTGGTTGTGCAAAAGGGTTTCATAGAAAATCACAGCACAAGATTTTAATATTAAATTATCCCTAAATCCAGAAAGATTTGCACAGGAGATATGAACGGACAGATGAACTGCCAAGAAGTGGAAACAGGCCTGGTTTTTCTTTCTCACCAATTCCTGTGCCTTTAATGGTTAAAGTTAGCCTTTGCCTACTCTCTGATTCCAGATTGTGATTCTGCCCCTCCTCTGTTTCTTGGAAGAGAACTTCTAACTGTTGTGCAAGTTTGTTCTATTACGCTGATTCGGTTGGGAGCTTGCTTGCATAAGCAGCTTCTGACAGGAGTTAACCTATATAGGTTTTGCTATGGTGCTAAACTGCCAGGTTCACAGAATTTTGATGCTTTCCTATCATACTATAATTGCCAGAAAATGCAGAACAAGGGCCATTTTAAAAAAAAAGAGAACTGTAGCTGTCCAAGTTGGATGTCAGGGATGCACAGCTTACCGTATTTCATCTGGATGCTACACTTGATCTTTGAATAACAAAATGAATATACCTGGGAGTAGATATCACATTGTAGGTGGCAATTCTTGGCAGACTTTAGTTGATCTCAAAAAAAAGCTAAACTAAACAAGCTAGTACCGTATTTTTCAGAGTATAGGACACACCGGAATATAGGATGCACCTTAATTTTGGGGGAGCAAAACAAGAAAAAAACAATTCTGCCATACCTAGCATTCAATACTTTAGCAAGGGACTGTGGTATGCCCCCCTCCTCTCTCTCTCTCTCTCCCCCCTTCCCCTCCCTCTCTTCCTCCCTCCCTCTCTTTGAAATAAATCTGCTGGCTTTGGTGGGGTTTCTATGGACACAAGGCTTTTTAGAAAATTTATTTATTTATTTATTTAAATAGATTTGTATGCCGCCCAACTCCCGGGGAACTCTGGGCGGCTCAAAAATTTGTTACACTCAATGTTTTATTTCACATTACCCATTAGCTGTAATGTGGCAGTTGAATCCATCATAATAGGGTTATTTTTTTTTTTAAAGATGAATGTCTTTTCTTTCCTTGAGTGCCCTGCTCCCTCCCCGATTCCAAAATTGGAGGAAGGACTTTTTGCACGCTGCTCAGGGCGTTGAATTGCAGCCCCTGCTGCCGCGGGGGTCTCTGCCTGAGAAGGACCCTCGATCAGCCATCTCCAGGGAGCCACCCCCGTCCTCAGGAGGCAGCGGCCCCTTTAAGAGTGAAGGAGCTTTTTTATTTTTATTTCCCTCCTTCCAGCCTGAGCCGGCTGATCGCGAGCCCGCCGGCAGTGACAGTGCACCGCAGACGTTCGCGGAGGGGAGGGGGGAGGTGATTGCTTGCCACCGCTGCCGCCACGCAGGTATTGGCGGGTTGGAGGGTCCTTGTCCTGCTGCTGCCCCAAGGAAGCTGCGGAGCTGAAGAAGCCTCCACCCACCTGCCAGCTCGCCACTCTGCCTGGGGAGGAAAGCGCTGCGATCCCCTCCCCGATTCCAAGGCTGAGTGGCGAGCTGACAGGTGGGTGGAGGCTTCTTCAGCTCCGCAGCTTCCTTGGGGCAGCAGCAGGACAAGGACCCTCCAACCCGCCAATACCTGCGCGGCGGCAGCGGTGGCAAGCGATCACCTCCCCCCTCCCCTCCGCGAATGTCTGCGGTGCGCTGTCATTGCCGGTGGGCTCAGGCTGGAAGGAGGGAAATAAAAAAATAAAAAAGCTCCTTCACTCTTAAAGGGGCCGCTGCCTCCTGAGGATGGGGGTGGCTCCCTGGAGATGGCTGATCGAGGGTCCTTCTCGGGAAAGAAGAGCATTGCGTTTCCGGTGGCGGGCAGCGCCGGTTGCACGCCCCATTTTTGGAATCGGGGAGGGGATCGCAGTGCTGCCGCCTGAAAACGCTTTCTTCCCCAGGCTGAGTGGCAGCCTGGCAGGTGGGGGGGGTGGGGGATACATTCGGAGTATAAGACGCACCCAGTTTTTGACCCTCTTTTTGGGAGTAAAAAGGTGCGTCTTATACTCCAAAAAATACGGTATTTAGGTGGGAGAGCACCCGGAAATCCCAGGACTATGGGCTGGACTGGAAGTTGAAAAACCATCTAGAAGAAGATAATGGCAACTTCTCCTGCTTCCTTGCCAAAAAACAAATGGGCATCTGAACAGGGTGTTTTTTTTTAAAAAAAAATCTGGTAGAGCAATGGTTCTCAACCTTCCTAATGCCGCACCCCGTGCCCCACCCTGCCCCTGCGCCCCCCGCCCCACCGCTGTCATTTGGGTTCTTTTACCCTCTGCGCATGCACAAAGCGTTCTGCGCATGCACAGAGGATAAAAGAACCCAAATGGCGCATGCACAGAGGGTAAAAGAACCCATAGGGGTCGCGACCCCCAGGTTGAGAACCGCTGTGGTAGAGTATATGCTGCTGTATGCATGCAGGTTGTTTTGTTTTTGTGCCTTCAAATCAGTATTGATTCCTGGATGACTGCCTGAACAAGTCCATGCAATGCTCTTGGCAAGATCTTTCAGCAATTGCCTCCTTCCTAGGGCTGAGAGAGAGGATTGGCTGAAGGTCACCCAGCTGACCTCATGACTATGGCAGGACTAGTTCGTTCAGGTTCCTTCCTCAGTTACCCACTACGCAGACTGGCTCTCAGATGTGTATATAAACAAACTTATGTATATACGAGGGTGAGTCAAAACGTAATACCATTTTCTTTAGGACAGGTATAATTACCAACACAGGAATATGTAGCATACATCAAAATGAAGCTGGTCCTCTGTGGATCACATCCTTACTTCTCAACATAGTCACCGTTTCTCTCAATAGCAATGTTCCACCTTCGAATGAGAGCATGTATCCCTTTCTCGTAAAAATTTGTTGACTGTTCTTTGAGCCACTTCTTCACTGCAGTTTTCACTTCCTCATCACTGGAATAATGTTTGCCTCTCAAACCCTCTTTCATGGGGCTTCAGACTATTATCTCTTCGGCCCCATGCACTCTCTCAAAATGTCTCAATAGCACACTTCTAAATAAAGCTATGCATAGTAGGAGTATTTTTTTATTGTTTTCAAAGGGCTAATGGAAGCCTTTCCAGCTCAGATCAATTCCCATAAAGATGGTGCTTAATTTCTAGATAAATGCCATCCAAGCATGGGCATAAAGAGAGGTCTCCATATGTGCTATCATACGGGTGCCATTTTGAGGAAACATCCACCCAGCTTTGGACTAAGTTTTAAAACCGTGGGAAGGGGGAGCCTATTGAGTGTTTTTCTGAAGGGTGTCTTTGATTTTCTTTCTTTGTTGCTTATTAACTCAGAGTTCCATGGTTGATTAACATGTTATATCTTGATCCTGAAATTATACATTTATTTTATTTTATTTATTTTATTTTTATTTATTTATTTATTTTTGTCAAGTATGTGTTGGTAATATACAGTACATAGATATAACATTGTTTATATACATAAGATGAGTACTGATAAGAGGGAACATTAGGACAGGGACGGTAGGCACGCTGGTGCACATATGCACACCCCTTACTGACCTCTTAGGAATCGGGTTTTTATACAAAATTATATACATATTTTATACAAAATATACAAAATATACAAAATTTTATACATATTATACAAAATGTTTGTTGTCTTTTGAAATCCATTCATTGTTTTAATGCAGAGGTAGTGAATCTTTACTTCTTTATGTGATGTTGAACTCCCAAGTCAATTGGCTGCATTGGCTTTGGCCAAGAGAATTCAGACCAGCAACATCAGGAAGGCTGCAAATTTCAGATCTCTGCTTTTAAAATCATCTATATAGGTGTCTGGTTGGCAAAGGTCGCAGTTTTGTTTTAAATAAATCACACTAAGAAACATATTAAGGGAAGCTTTATCACTCCAGGCAGCACAGTTTCTGCACACAAACAAATAGTGTTAAGAAAACCGATTCTATTTTAGGGCTTCTTGGATTTTGACTATTGATAGGATTACTGAGTTTTCACGGGGTTTTTTCTACCTTACAGAAGAAATATAAGGAGTACAGTTTTGCACAATTGGGAAAAATCTATAAAGTTATCTCATTTCAGTATAATCTAAAATGGAATCATCTTTATAATGTAAGGTCTACATGCCAATATGATGCTCTTTGGTGCTCTTATTTATTTGTTTGTTTGTTTAGATACTACCTTTATTATTTTTACAAATAATTCATACTCAATGATCTTTCCTTTTCCTCACCTGGCTCCCTTGTAGATTCATTTATTCATTCAAAACTGGAAGCTAACATGCCCCACCAGCTGCATGCATACTGTCAGAGATTTTCTTAGAAAACAAAAGATGATGGGTTGAGTGCAGTTCAGTGCTTTGTGTAGAAGTGTGCCTGCCTTTTCATTGAAAAAACAAAGATAAATTGAGCTAATAAAGAACATTCTCAGAACCAGAAAAATGGTGCATTTTGCCTTCTGGTAAAGTGGGTAACTCCAGTCAGGTTGCCAATAACATACTCTCAGTATTCCAGATATGCTCACAATCCTATAAATTGGGATTCTGTTTTCCCACAATGCATCAATTATAGGAACTCCTATTGTTTTCCAGCATTAGATTACTGGAAAAAATAAGATTGAGTCCACCTATTGTGCTAAACCAGGGTGTCAAACTCAAGGCCCGGGGGATGGATCCGGCCTGCAGGATGTTTAGATGTGGCCGGAGGGCTGCCCTGGAAACAGCGAAGGACCAGCCTGCGGTGCCTCTGGCAAAGGGTTGCAAGAGGCCATCACAGCTGAAAACAGAGCTCGGGAGCTCATTTCCGTTGGCAGAACGCTCAGGCCGACACAGGCACCCTGACACAAGTGATGTCAAGCTGGCCACACTCACCCTGGCCATGCCCACCGTGGTCCCCCCGAGGTCAAACACAACCCTGATGTGGCCCTCAATGAAATTGAGTTTGATACCCCTGTGCTAAACCATAAGAGCTGAGGTGGCGCAGTGGTTAAATGCAGCACTACAGGCTACTGCTAGTTCAGCAGTTCAGCTGTTCAAATCTCACGGGCTCAAGGTTGACTCAGCCTTCCATCCTTCTGAGGTCAGTAAAATGAGGACCCAGATTGTTGGGGGCAATATGCTGAACTCTGTAAACCGCTTAGAGAGGGCTGTAAAGCACTATGAAGCGGTATATAAGTCTAAGTGCTATTGCTATTGCTATTTGTTTGTGATTTATTAAATAATATATTGTAATGGGCTAGAGTCACATACCCCACCAAACCTTAAACTATTCTTTGCAATATTTTGATTAGGCCAAATCAGTCCATAATCAGTTGAATAATAGGAAACCATTAGTCTGTTGCCTTATTTGTTTGAATGGGCTTTCATAGATCAAACATACTCAATAGAACTTTAATATTGCCCGATGCTGCATCAAATCCAGCTGTTTTTGTCATAGGAACGGTAGGGTGAAAACATCACGTGGTCCTCTGTTGGACTACAGCTTCTTCATTCTAACTCACTGGTTCTGTTGCCTGAAGTTTATGAAAGTATGTTCAGTATCTCTGGAGGCTTTATATGGGCCATCCCTACTGTGGGGGGGGGGGGAAATGACCAGTAAATTATTCACAAATTGAAGAAATGCAGCTTGTTAGTCTGCTGCAAGAAATGACTGGTTTGCACCTCAAAGAGAAGCTGTTTTATTATGACAAACTTTTCCTGAACTGTATGTTGCCAGGCTACAATTTAGTAGCTGTTTTTAAAGCTTCCAAATTGTGTTGATTTGGGAGTGGAACCTAAAAGAGGAAGTTGGAAAACAAAAATAAATATTTTCCTTCTTTTAGGCCTCAAGGAAGAACAACAGAATTGGAAAAGTTACTGTGTGAGATTGTTTCAGATAGATTTCATAAAGGAAGGGATCTAGATATACAGTATCTATCCTTCCCAAGCTTTTGGGGGAAGGATATCCCGAGTTTAGAATTCATAAGGCTCATGTGCAACTGATTAAACAGCACTTAACTGTGACCAGGCTATCTGTGAAATTTAAGGGAAAGTTTCTGTTCTTTACATGTTGCGTGGAATTTTCCTTTCTAGCTGAATTGGCACATAAAGCAGCTACAAGAATCTGCTCTCTTAATGACCTTTGGAATTGAAAGCTGTTGCAAACATTTAACATGGCCCATATTGGAAAAAACAGAATGAATTTCAGCTTTTGTGGAATATTGGATTGCTTTGTTCTTGGGCTTAGGATGAGTGGAGAGAGCAAATCCTTTCTCAGCCCCAGAACTCACTGGGCAATCTTCAAGCAGCATTGTCTTAAGTCACAGATTGTGCTAAATCATGATTTGTTTAGCCACGGGTTTTTCAATAAGCCACATTTGGCTGCATTCTGACATACTTTAACAGAAAAAATGTATCTATGTTGCTCTTTATTATCGAAAACTACACAACGCAATGATTGTTAGGTCTTTGAGAGATTTTTCATTACCTAAATAGAGAAACAGAATGACCATGGGTAGGCAAAAAGCAGTGAGAGTGGAAACGACTTCTGACTTCCAGCCAGCTTTTCCATTGATGTTGAGTGTAGAAAACTGGCAGAAAGCTCTGGAAATCACAAACGTGATTGCAGCAATGTGGCAATATTTGAAGCAGCCCCAAATTTGCGGTGAGTCCCAAATTTGGGACACATTTCTGTAAGTTACCCCATTGATTCAAAAATTGTTGCCCAGTGATACACCATTTTGTCCAATTGAAGATTGCAATCAAACAAGACAATAGTAGTAGTATATAGATTGCAAGATAATATAGTAACCTAAACCCGATCCCCACCAGGCTCCCTATCCCAGTTAGATTTTCTTTCTTTCTTTTTTTATGTTAGGAAGGAAATCTTGTATCTATTAGTGCCAGCAAACCTCTATTTTCAAGATCTCTTATGCGTACCATAGGGTTTTTTAGGACATGAAAATGATAAGTGGCTTGTAAGCATTGCTTAGTTTGGATGGGAACCTATCTGCCCAGGAAAAGAACAACGGTAAGCCGAATCAGGAGGGATTGTCCTAAAAGAGGGGAGCTGGAGAGAATGGAACCTAGAATTGTGATAACTTCTCTTAGATGCCTCAGGAAAGCCATGCAGGATCCTCAGCAATTATTTGGAAGGGAATTCTAAAAGTGTCCAGTGGTCAGAAAGTTTGGGGTTCCCTATCATCAATCATATTGGCTATGTTCAAGCAATTTGCTAAACTGAAATTAAACTAACCTATTGTGGCATACTATGATGTGTGAATCCCATTACTAACTCATTAACATTCTTGTAAAAAAAAGAATGTTAATTCTTTGTAATTGCAGTGGAATAATTAAATTGTTTAAATTAGGAGTTTAATAAACCCACTGGGCAAAGTGGCATTAACTACATTTATTTCATTGTGAATCTGGGCTTCTTAAACTAAAGTCTACACATTTAAATAATTAAACAGTTATTTTACTTGCCACTTACAGGAATTCTGTGGCAAACATCATACCCGTTCCCTTTCTGTTCATTTGGGAGCATAAATTAATTTGCTTGATTTGCAAATTAATTTCATCAGGCCCTTTTATTCCTAGTTTAGGACTGCATTTTAAAATCGGTTTACATTTATGAAGCAGAAGGCAATAATAGAAATTTTGCTACTTAGTACGTATGAGAAAAAACATTTGAAAAAAAGCTTCTTCTGACCATCGAAGACGGCCGCCCATTTTAGGTGCGGACGAACGCCGTGAGGGCCGGTTGTTTCTGAGGCCTCTTACGAAATTCGGACTGTCTCGGGAAGGCTTTGGGGCTATTTTACACCGAACCCTGAACATAGGAGGATTTAATATCAGCCTTTGACATCAGCCTTTGACATCAGCTAACATCAGCTGAAGAAGAGGACGGCGAGCTCGGACGGCGTGCCCTGTTATCGGCGGCCGGGAGCTCGGTCGTTCTTTTTTTTTGTTTCTGGGATTTCCGGCCGGAGAGATCAGCGTAGGCGCGGGTGCTAGGCTCCACTTGCCACCTTGGCTCAGAAGATCGGCACTGAGGCGGTAAGCATTGTTGGAGCGAACTGAACCCTGGCACGGATTGAGGTGGGGCTGTTTTTTGGGCCATTGTGGATTATTTTTGTTTGGCCCTACGTTCGGGACTGAGAGCAGGGGCTATTTGATTTTTAATTGTGGATTTTCGGGACTCTCACCGCCATTGTTCTTAGGACAGTGGGACGTACTGAAGATAATTACTATTCTTGAGGGCCTAGAGGTCGTTGAAAGACCTTGGAAAGATCGCGATAATTCTACATACATCCCCTGCCTGGTTTTTTTCAACTGCCAGGCGTCTTTGGGGGAGGAACCTGGCTCGGATTAATTACTTAAAAGCTGCTTCCCGGACTGCTGCACCACCCCCCCCACTGCTACCAGCTACCAGTGATATCCAGGGAGCTTTTTACATCTGTGACAATTGATAATTATACTGGATGCCCAGTTTGAAAATATTGTTCCCTCCGTGGGTGTTCCGGGTCATCCTAATGAACAGAGAGACTGCGCTGAAGATGTGGAACCCCCCCACGAGTCCAACTCGGTTGCAGACCGTGGGGAAGGGAACCTCAGATCCCCAAAGACATCGGAGGAAGGGGGGCTTTCATTACCCCTGGATTATAGAATATCCCTGGACCATTAGACCATCTGGAAAGGCTGAGTTAAAGCAAAGGACCTGTCCTCCTAGTATGCCCTTATTCGGAGGAGTTTGCCTTCTTTTTAATAACACTTATTTTAAATTGTATTTCTCCTCCTCTGAGATCTGACATGTGTATGTGTATGGGTATGAGTGCGTAGGAGGATGGATGGTATTTATGAGAATGGCATGTATGAGAATGGTATGTATGGCCTGCAGGAAAGGAAGGGGGCCAGCGGGTGGGGGGTCTCTGGTGGGGAAGAGAGCCGGACCATCTCGGTCATTATGGGAAGAGGCAGATATGGCGGGAGCAGAGGGGAGGGCCGCTCTCGGGGAATAAGACCTCGCTGTCTTCAAGCGATCCCTTGTTCCGGCCCCTCTGTCTTGGTTCCATCTTGCTCAGCCCGGATACCTGGCAACCAGGGTTCTCAGGGCCCTGGGCTCAGGATGTTACTGCTTAACGCCAGGTCAATTATCAACAAAGCCCCCCTGATATGTGATTTAATCACAGAGGAGGGGGCAGACCTGGTATGTGTTACCGAGACCTGGCTAGGGCAAGAGGGGGGAGTAGCCCTCTCTGAGATATGCCCAGCCGGTTTCTCGGTACAGTACCATTCTCGACCCCAGGGAAGGGGGGGAGGAGTGGCAATTATAACGCGTGGAAATCTGCATCCTCGTAGGATCCCTGCCCCGGAGATTGTTGGGTGTGAGACGCTCCTTCTGAAGTTGGACTTAGGGGTTCAGGTGGGCCTTTTCTTAACGTACCTGCCTCCCAGCTGCGTAAGTAAGGCCCTGCCTGAGCTGCTCGAGGCAGTAGCCGGCTTGGCGGTTGAGTTCCCCAGGCTTATGGTGCTGGGGGACTTCAACTTGCCATCTGCTGGTGAAACCTCTGGGATAGCTCAGGAGTTCATGGATTCCATGACAACCATGGACCTAACCCAAGTAATCCAGGGTCCGACTCATGAGGGTGGTCACACGCTTGACCTAGTATATCTCTCGGGGCAGTGGAGAGATGATCTGAAGATAAGGGACATAGTCATCACCCCTCTGTCATGGTCAGATCATTTCCTACTGAGGCTGGATTTCACGACCCCACTCCTCCCCCGCAGGGAGGCGGGACCGACTAGGTGGTTCCGCCCCAGGCGCCTAATGGAGCCGGAAGGATTCCAGAGGGAACTTGGGGAAATACCTGAAACCCTGGTACACAATTCGGCTGACTCCCTGGTGGCTGCTTGGAACACCGCAGCATCAGGGGCTCTAGACCGAATTGCGCCTAAGCGACCTCTCCGTGGCAGTGGATCCCGGAAAGCTCCCTGGTTTACCGAGGAGCTCCGGGAGATGAAACGCCAGAAGAGACGTCTGGAGCACCGCTGGAGGACCAAGAAGGCCGAGTCTGACCGAACACTATTAAGAATTTACATCAGATCTTATTTAGTGGCGATAGGGGCGGCAAGACGATCCTATCTTTCCGCTCTTATTGCGTCCGCAGATTCTCGTCCAGCCGCCTTGTTTAGGGTGACTCGCTCCCTCCTTGGAAAAGGGGGGAGCGAGGAACACTTGCAAGGCAGAGCTGAGGAATTTGCTGAGTTTCTGTCGGATAAAGTCGCTCAGATTCGGTTGGACTTGGACTCTGGCAGGGCAGAGTCCATAGAGTTGACAGGGGCCAGTCTTAATCCATCTTTGTGGGAGGAGTTTGGGCCTGTTTCTCCCGAGGATGTGGACAGGGCTATGGGAGCGATGGGGACCTCCACCTGTTTATTGGACCCGTGCCCCTCCTGGCTGGTCTCGGCCAGCAGGGCGGTGGCATGCAGCTGGATCCGGGCGGTGATCACCGCTTCTTTGAGGGAGGGATCCGTACCGCAGTCGTTAAAAACTGCGGTGGTGCGACCCCTCCTGAAGAAGCCTTCCCTGGATCCAGCTGATTTGAAGAACTATCGTCCAGTCTCCAACTTACCTTTTTTAGGGAAAGTTGTGGAGAAGGTGGTGGTGACTCAGCTTCTGCAGCTCCTGGATGAAACAGACCATCTAGATCCTTATCAGTCGGGTTTCAGGCGCGGCTACAGTACCGAAACTGCCTTGGTCGCCCTGATGGATGATCTCTGGCGGGCCCGGGATGGGGGGAACTCCTCCATCCTGGTGCTACTTGACCTCTCAGCGGCTTTCGATACCATCGACCATGGTATCCTTCTGCATCGGCTTGGCGAGTTGGGAGTGGGAGGCACCGTTTTACGGTGGTTCTCCTCTTATCTCGCCGATCGGATGCAGTCGGTGTTGGCAGGTGGGCAGAGATCGTCCCCTAGGCCCCTATTATGTGGGGTGCCCCAGGGGTCGGTTCTCTCGCCCATCCTGTTTAACATCTACATGAAACCGTTGGGTGAGATCATCCGCAGACATGGGGTGTGTTTCCACCAGTACGCTGACGACACCCAGCTGTACATCACCACCCCGTCTGACTTCAGGGAGGCAGTGGACGTAATGTGCCGATGCCTGGACGACGTTAAGATCTGGATGGGGAGGAACAGGCTCAGACTAAACCCCGATAAGACTGAGTGGCTGTGGATATTGCCTCCTAAGGTTCATGACAATTACCCCTCCTTGGTCTTTGAGGGTGCGAAACTGACCCCCTCAGACCAGGTCCGCAACTTGGGGGTCCTCCTAGATCCACAGCTAAAATTGGACCACCATCTTTCTGCTGTGGCTAGGGGGGCCTTTGCACAGGTTCGCCTGGTGCACCAGTTGCGGCCATATTTGGAGAAGGAGGCGCTACTCACGGTCACTCATGCCCTTGTCACCTCGCGGTTGGACTACTGCAATGCGCTCTACATGGGGCTACCCTTGAAGAGTATCCGGAGACTTCAGTTGGTGCAAAATGCGGCTGCGCGTGCTGTGGTGGGTGTGCCAAGGTACACCCACGTGACACCGATACTCCGCCAGCTGCATTGGCTGCCCATCGGTCTCCGGGTCCAATTCAAGGTATTGATCACCATCTTTAAAGCCCTTCATGGCTTAGGACCAGGATATCTTCGGGACCGCATTCTGCCTCATACTTCCCTCCGACCGGTTAGGGCCCACAGAGTTGGCCTCCTCCAGGTCCCGTCGGCCAAACAATGTCGGCTGGCGGGCCCCAGGGGGAGAGCCTTCTCTGTGGCTGGCCCCGTGCTCTGGAACCAACTACCCCCAGAGACCCGGACTATCCCCACTCTGCTGGCTTTCCGTAAAGCCATTAAGACATGGCTTTTCCTGCAGGTGGGGGGGACAACTTAATTCCACCTGAGCCTACCCCCCAAGTATGTATGTGTTGAATGGATGTTGCTGTTGTAAATAATTGTTTTAAATTTTTGTACTTGTTTTTAAATTTTATGCAATTTCTTTGTTTATTCTTGTATTTCTCCTTGTTGTAAGCCGCCCCGAGTCCCTCGGGAGTTGGGCGGCATATAAGAATAACAAAATAAATAAATAAATAAATAAATTTGGGTGACAAAAAGTATTTTATGATCTGCGGGTATAGGTAGCCTTCTACTTATGATCACAATGGAGCTCAAAATTTGTGTTGCTAAGCGAGACATTTGTTACGTGAGTTTTGCCCCACTTTACGACCTTTCTTGCCATGACTGTTAAATGAATCACTGCTGTTGTTAAGTTAGTAGTAACATGTTTGTTAAGTGAATCTGGCTTCCCCGTTGACTTTGCTTGCTAGAAGGTCGCAAGAGGTGATCACGTGACCCTGGGACATGGCAACCGTCGTAAATTTGAACCAGTTGCCAAACCTCCAAAATTTGATCACGTAATCATGGGGATCCTGCAGTGGTCGTAAGTGTGAAAAATGGTGGTAAGTCACTTTTCTCAGTGACGTCGTAACTTTCAACAGTCACTAAATGAACTGTTGTGAGTCATGGACTACCAATATTAGAAGTAGATGGGAATTAGCTCTTAGAAAGCTGAAATGGATGTGATGGAATTCATGGAGTGGGATTTGGTGAAATATTAACCGATAGAAGAGATGTCCATGCCATTCAGCTCTTTTATCCAGTGGAAATTACTAAATCTATTTGGTCAGTAAGAGTTGAAACTGGTTTGATGACACATAATCAATAAACTAAATATTGCGACATTAAAGCTAACAGAGATGTTAATTTCTTACAGGGCTATCTCAAATGTTACCTTGAAAAACAAGTATTTGTAATATTAGGAAAAGTTTAAGGAGATCATGGGTAAAATACCTTCTTTTGGTTCATCCAAAATCACCCCCTCTGTCAGTTGATACTGCATTTTCCCCTTCTGACCTTTGTTCCCAGTTTATTTTACACACACACACACACACACACACACACACACACACACACACACACACACACACACTAATAATAATAATAACAACAGAGTTGGAAGGGACCTTGGAGGTCTTCTAGTCCAACCCCCTGCTTAGGCAGGAAACCCTACACTACTTCAGACAAATGGTTATCCAACATCTTCTTAAAAACGTCCAGTGTTGGAGCATTCACAACTTCTGGAGGCAAGCTGTTCCACGGATTAATTGTTCTAACTGTCAGGAAATTTCTCCTTAGTTCTAAGTTGCTTCTCTCCTTGATTAGTTTCCACCCATTGCTTCTTGTTCTAGCCTCAGGAGCTTTGAAGAATAGTTTGACTCCCTTTTCTTTGTGGCAACCCCTGGATACATAGATATAGATATATAAGCCTGTGACTTAATCTGTATTTTCATCAGTGAAAAGTAAGAGAAAATGACAGAGTATCATTATTGACATTATGAGAGATTAGAAGGCTGACTGGCATTGTTTTTGAATGCCAGCCTGTAGAGAAAATTAAGACAAAGATAACTAGAAATCAAGTCCTTCCAGGAAAAAGAGTATCATGTGGAAAGATCAAGACTCAAGGAGTTCTACTGTGTGAACTCTGAACTGCTGCTTCTCACTCTCAAAGCTGAAAAAAGAATGGCCAAAAGTCCATTGACTCCAAAGGGTAAGGAGGAAAAGTAATAGGAGTTGAAGCCTAGGCTAACGTGCATATTGGCTTTAATTTTTGTGTTCTCAAACAGGCAAATCGTATAAACAGGATTTCTTTTATGACTGTAATTATGCAGCTTCCTTCATTGTATCAAGTCTCTGAAGTTTCTGCTTTTGGGTGCAGGATGCAATTTTACGAATGCAGAGTTGACTTATCATTGTGCTTGTGAAGTCTGACATAGGCCCTGTTTAAGCAGCATCAACCATCTCAGACCTCTTTCTCGAGTCCCTGCTAGTAACATTTTATGATATTTGGAAAGCTGCTTTCTCACATCTTGACAGCTATTTAATCAAATAGTAACTTGTTTGGTGTGTTGTATTAATGCAAAGTGGTTTGGGGAGAGGGTTGATATTAGATATGATGCAGCCCTTGTATTTTGCAAAACATGGTTTATGATTTTGCATCACAAATAAACTCAGCCAATTCTAGCTCAGGGAAAAATAATGGTTAAGCAGAACCTGGCTTAATGCAATGTCTGTAGCAGGTAATTATTAAGTTCTACTGGTCTTTCAAAGAACGTTAAGAAAAAAATGTTTATTTGCAGTTGCACTCTGGGTTCACCAGGTGGCACTGAAAGGTGTGATTGTTAATTTTACTAGAATAGAGTGTATGGTGGTAAATGATGTACAGTAGCAACTGGTTTGTCGGTTTCATTTTCTTCTTCAATTTGACTTTTCTCTAAACCAGACCGGGGCATTTTACAGCACCTGGGCTAAATCTGGCCTTTTGGCTGTCCCTGTCCGGCCTGTTGGAGGGCAATCAGAAATTAGAATAAGACATAACATTCATTCTTACCAGTAGCAGGTAATCAAAACCATATACTGTAGTTTACAATTTTTTATAAGGCAATAAAATTAATATCGAGCAGAATTAAGTTTAGCATATAGGTTTGACCCCTGCAAACTCTCGTCTCTCGAGAAGTGGCGCAGGAAACTTTGGCTGGGCTCCTCGAGAGACCAGAGTTCTTCTTAAGAAAAGGAACACTGGTTACTTGATTTATGTTAATCTTGAAGTTAATCTATGTTCACCTGGGTGCTGATTGCTGGTGGGGAGGTTGTGTTCCCTTTTTGGCTTGTTAATTGTTTCTTTTGTAGTATGTAGTTATATACAACAAACCCCATTCCTTACTAGCACTGATGATGTTACCCACGTTGGGTAATGAAACATCTGCAAGAAACTAACCAAGCAATGCTGAGCTACAAATATTCTCCTTTATTGATACATTTGTCAGTTGGCCACTAAACACATCAGTTTTTAAAACTGCCTTTAATAATTTTCCTTGTTAGACTTCACCTCATTTTAGGCAACTGCATACCTTCACAACTGCACTGTTGACTCACACCATTGATGAGTGACACTTCATGACATTTTATGAGCAAAGAAAAGAAAGTTGTTCAATCATCTTTACTTGGGCAGTTGATGGATTTCTTCCCCTTTCTTCATTCTGGTCAGCAGCACAGTCTTCCACATTTGTGGGATTGGGAATTAAAAACGGGAAAACTAAATGGTGGAAATATCTTGAGGTTGTCTTTGGAACTAGATCCCACTTCCAATTTTTTAATCTACTATTAATTGTTAATGTTTACTTTCTCTTTCCCACCTGTTCTTTCTAGCCAAGTAAGGGAGCGACTGAAGAATCAAGTTGCAGAAATGAAAGCAAAAGCTCCTGGTTTCAGGCCAGGCCTTGCTATTCTGCAGGTAAGGGCTGTATATATATATATATATTGTCACCCATAGAGTCAAGCCAAGCATAGGCAGGTAATCTTTGACTTATGACTACAATTGGGAGTGGACCGTCTGCCCCTAAGTGGGGTGGTTAAGTGAGTCATACCCAATATTGCAATCTTTATGTTGGAGTTGTTAAGCAGTTCACCAGTGTCGTTAAGCAAACCACATGGTTGTTAAGTGAGTCTGGTTTCTCCCGTTTACTTTGTTTGCCAAATCCTGGCTAGGAAAGTCACAAATGGCAATCAAGTGAACCCAGGATACTGCAACCATTGTAAATACGTGCCAAGCACCTGAATTTTGATCATGTGATGGTGCAACAGTCATAACTCTGAGGGCCAGTTATACGTCACTTTTCTCCATTGTAACTTGGACACTAAATGAATAGTTGTAAGTCAAGGACCATCTGTAATAGTTTTGGTGCGTTGTTGTTTTATAGCTCCTTAGTTAGAGCTGTCCCATTCATTTCTATAGTCCTTACAGTCAATAACAACTCAAATGAATCTTTTTTTGTACTGTGAAGGATCTACATAGCAGCAAATTGTTGACAACACAATTTAATATGTCTGTGAACTGTGAAAACTTTATAAGGAATGGCAGCTGCATCCAGAGAGAGAATTTTTCTGGAAGTATACAAACTCTGAATTCAAAGGAGAAAAAGAAACTTCAGAGCATGCAGGGGTTATCATTTAGCATCTGTCAGCAAGTCCTTAAACTGCTGGGATTATATCATAGCCACAAAAACAGTGACATGTTTCCAAAAAAAGCTGCATCTATTTTAAAAGTTGCCAAGAGATGCTACGTGAATGCTCCAAAGTGCCTTTTCCCCCCTTTGAATTCAATACTGTGCAAGACCTTAGTGCCATCTCTTGAATTTTAGATGCAGTTTAAAACAGGATAAAGTATTCAAAAAGCCTTTCATGATGCCAAACATTTTATTTCTGTTTCTTTTATCTTGTATTTATGCTACTTAGATGTGTCTGTAAAGTCAGAGTGATCTCAGTTTGAGGAAGACATTGTGTTATACATTACTAGCACACTTGTAAAATTGCATATTAGCTTAAAAGGCAGATTAAATATGAATATATTCATATTTAGAGTGAAGGTTTTAAAGTCTGCCAGATTCCAGCTAAGCACACTAAAGATCTCCCCTGTTGACTGGGAGGAATTATGTAAGAAAGAATGAAGTCTGTGTCTTTGGAGGCAGATACAAGATCCCAGTTGAGCTAGTGCAGCAGTGAAAATATAATTTGGCTTTTCTCAAAAAGACCATTACATATTAAATCTGACTGAGAGAAAACTTTAGGCCAGGGCTGTCAAACTCGTGGCCCGCAGGCCGGATGCGTCACACACTGGCCATGCCCATGCCCGGTTTAGCGAAGGGGGGGGGGGAAGTCACAATATATATCATGTGACGCCGCCGTGACAACACGAGTTTGACACTCCTGCTTTAGGCAATAGGTGTAGTGGTTGAGGCACTGGCCTAAAAATCAGGAGACTGTGAGTTCTAGTCCCACCTTAGGCATGAAGACAACTGGGTGACTTTGGGCCACTCTTTCTCTCATTCTCTCAGCCCAACCCACCTCACAGGGTGGTTGTTTTGTGAAAAATAGGAAGAAGAAGAGTATTTGCTATGCTTACTGCCTTGTTACTGATAAAGTATTAAAGGCAGAATAAAAATATAATAAATAGATAACCAAGAAATTTGCTTATGTAGAAACATTACCATTTCTATGAGATTAATAACACACGTTATTCGTTACATTGTACTATTCGAAAAATTGTTTTCCAGCCACCACTAAAGTAACAGATTAAGATGAAAAAGTACTTCAGATCAGTAAAACATATTATTAATATCATTTTGTTCTGTTTTGGCAATATCCAACTTCTTGGAAGAGTAAACAATTGTCTAGGATAAAGAAATATATCTTAGAATTGTGCAAAAGGTTTTGAAGTCATGATCAGAACCCTTCAACTTTGAAACACTTTCTGTAAATTTGGTCTTCAATAGCATGGATAAAAGGATGAAAGGCCTATAACAGTGGTCCCCAACCTTTGAGGCTTGGCGGCCCAGTGGGGGGGGGCAGGAGAACTGGCTTGCACAAGTCAAGTTGCACATGTGTGCAACTGGCCAGCCGGTCATGCGAGCCAATTCTGTACAGGCCGTGGCCCAGTAGTGGGCCACGGCCCAGGGTTTGGGGTACACTGGCCTATAAAATAATCTGATTTATTTCCCCCAAAGGTTGGTGACCGGGATGATTCAAATCTCTACATTAGCATGAAGCTGAAGGCTGCCGCTGAGGTAATTCTGCTTTTCATAGCATTAGATTCAATGAAACATTTTGTTCCTATTTGTGCATTTAGCTTCAAGTACAGAAATTGAGATACACAGTTTCCAATTGCAAAGTGTAATTGTAACCATAACTTTTCTTGTTAGGATTAATGGATAGTCAATTACAAATCAGCAGTGGAAGATTAGTTTTATGTATGATTGCTGCTACCCACAATGGAGGAATGGTTGGTGAAGGTGACAGAACTAGCAGAGATGGCAACACTGTTTGATTAGAAAAAGATCAATAACTACATTTATTAGTGACTGAAAACCTTTTTGGCTGAAAAATTATGGGTTTGAAGATTAGAAAGGGTAGCTTATAAAAAGAAGGGAAATGTGGTAATTTAGGTAGATAATAAGGAGATTAGAAACTGTTTCTGTAGTAATAGAAACTCTGCAGGATTTTCCTTTCTGGTGGACTGACTTTTTGACAATTGTCTTCTTCAGCTGTACAAAGTTAGGATAAGTAGTATGTTACAGAGGTGGGTTCTACTTACCTTCCCCACCGGTTCGCATCACGACGGAAGTGCGCATTTTGCGCACAACTGTCCCTTCCCGGAAATGACCCTCTGCACACTCACAGTACTTAAAAAAAAGCTTCTGCACATGCGCAGAAGCAAAAAACAAGAGAACCGGCTCGGGGGCGTGGCAGGCCTGGGTCGCTGCCGGTTCCAGCAACTCAGGCCGCCAAGTTACTAATGGTTCTATAGAACTGGTCCAAACCAGCAGGAACTCACATCTGGTATGTTATGGAGGACTGTTTTGGTAACCAAGGATAATTTGCCAATTTGCACAGGGGCAATTGCTAAACAAATACTTAATTAAAACTATAGTAAAGAAGTACACACACATATACAGATAGATATGTACATACATATAAATATAAAAACCTGTTTTTATTTCTGTTTCAAGACCAGAATTGAACACATGATTAGTTCTTATTTTCCCACACTGTACTGCAATGACAGATGATGAAACTCTTGCTTTGCAGTGTGACAAGAAAGTTGCCTGGTTGCCTAGACAACCTAGGAATACATTTTCCTGCCTTTGCCCAATGAACATTTTAACCTCCTGCTATATACCTTTTTGAACTCTGTATGAGGAACATTATAAAGCTTGCAAAATGAGACTGTTTAACCTTCATCTGATCATGTCTCAGTTCATAAACTCTCTCATTCATTTGGCATTTTGTTTTTTCAGATCGGGATCAATGCCAATCACATCAAGCTGCCAGGCACTGCTACAGAAGCTGAGGTAATCCAGTTCACCTTAAGACATGCATGCATCAGCTGTATGTGAGCAGATCAGTCTCACCTGATAGTATGCCTTCTGTTGCCCCTTGGAAATCTGCATCCTGAACCACTACTGAAATGATTGTTTTCTTTCTAACATTAGCTACCTTCAGTGTCTATAATTTAACATTTTTAATTTGGGAACTTCTTTAAAAAATTACCAGGCAGAAACAATGGCTAAAAATAGCATGTCATGTCAAATCACGATTTTCTACTTATGTACTTTTGAATAAACCATGGTTGGCCATGTGGACACATTGAGTTCAGTCATAAAGCTTATGTGTGCTGCTTCGTTTTTAAATGATTCAGTTAATTAAAAAATAAGAAATGAAAAGCTTACAATAAGAACCTGAAGAACCTCTAATAGATTCCAGAATTATCATTAGGTGGATGGCTACCAGACTGGATATTGTTCAGAAGTATACTCACTTTTTTAGGGAAAGGAAAAAAAGCAAAGATAAGCTAAAATGACAGAGAGTGCTTAATAGGCAAGAGCTGGTGGCAAGGAATAATTCATTTATAATCTCATTAGTGATCCTGCTCTCCATAGCAACCATATTTCAAGAGATTCCAAATGTGAGCTGGGAAGGTTGGGATCACTACCATAAACTCTGAATTGTTTATAAACCATAGCTGGGTTGACATAACCTACTAAGTTTTTGTTTGACTTTGGTTTAGTGCAGGCACATCCAACCCATGGTCCAGGCTGCATGTGATCCTGGACAGCTAGTAGTCCAGCCCCACAAAGTCGTAAATGTTTAACAGTATGTGATTTATATACATGAACTATGGTATATTATATATTTTATAAGAGGCCTAAGACAATTCCTCTTCATCTAATGCAGCCCAGGCAAGCCAAAAGTTTGGACACCCATGGTTTAGCAGGTTGTATGAATAGCCCTAACATTGCATTTGGATCCATTCATAATTACGAGGTAATATTGAGAATAATTCCAGTTTGTTAGAGCTGGTAAGTATTTCTGTGCCTCCTGCACAATCCCTCATGCTTGATGCCTCCTGGCAACAGGAGTGGCTGAAGAAATCAGGAAGCCTCTTCTGTGGTCTGTCAGCATTGCCTCTGAACTGGCTTGTTTCCCTTCTTTTCACCATTCCTATTAACTTGCAGGTGCTCAAATGCATTAACAATTTGAATGAAGACCCTGCCATCCATGGGTTTATAGTGCAATTGCCTCTGGATTCAAACAAGCCCATCAACACAGAGAAAATTACCAATGCTGTGGCACCTGAGAAAGATGTCGATGGGTATGATTGTTGTAAAATATGCATGTTAATTTACTTAGGGGTAAAACTCTCTTGTTGGGAGTTATAGTCCCAAAACATCTGGAGGGCCAGTTGGGGAAGGAATACATTAAAGCAGTGTTTTTCAAACTTGGCAACTTTAAGATATGTGGACTTCAACATCAAATGCCAGCTGGGAAGTTCTGGGAGTTGAAGTCCGCACATCTTAAAGTTGTCAAGTCGGGAAAACATTATACTAAAGAAAAGCAAAATAATTTTCTTTGGGAGTGGCAGCTTTTAAAAGTAATCCAGTTGCTAGTATATATGTTAGGTTTCCATTTTGCTTTTATTCTCACAGGAAGAAAACTTCACTAGTATAAGTAAATATTCAGGCAGAAGATCACCAAAAGTTAAGCTGTAATAACTTTTGTTTGCCATTGCCTTCTTCCTTGAGCTGAGAGAAAATGATTGGCCCAATGTGACTGGCTTTGTGCCTTGCCTTCTAGTCCCACAAAGGTGGGACTAGAAATATCTCACCTAGTTTTTAGCCTGGTACCTTAATCACTCCGGCAAACTGGCTGTTATTAAATTGCAAGGGAGGTAGTTTTTTAAAAAACCACCATAAAAAACCACCATAAATATGGAGCAAAAAAAGTTGCATTAAACTAAGTTAGATGATCAGTCTATCTAATTCAGTGATATAAGTATTTAGTATAGGTAGTCCTTGACTTACGGCCACAAATGAGCCCACAATTTCTGTTGCTAAGTGATACATTTGTTAAGTGGGTTTTGCCTCATTTTATGACTTTTCTTGCCCCTGTTGTTAAATGAATCACTGCAATTGTTAAGTTAGTAACTGTTGTGCCTTGGCCGCGTCCGGCGCCGAGTCTGGAGGATCCGGAAGACGTGGAGCCGCTCATGGTGCAGCAGTACCAGCCTATGTGCCTGGCACCAGAGACGGCTGGTGATGAGGACTCGGTGCCAGAGCAGGACGATCTCCCAGGACCTTCTGCACCTGCGCAGCAGAGTTCTTCATCAGGAGATGAAGAACTCATGCTGGATGCCAGAGCTCGCAGAGCAGCCAGAAGACAGGACTGGCTGAGTAAGCGTCGGTCCAATCGGAGGAAGCAGTGAGGGCTAATTGGGCCACGCCCTTCAGTGGCTATATTAGGCCAGGGTAATTAGTGCTCATTGCTGAGAACAACAAATCAATGACCACGGCATATCCAGAGTTTCAGTTCTACGTTTGTTTGGGGAATCTTATCGAAGACACCAGCTTCTGCCAGCTTTATTCCGGGAAGCCAGCCAAGTTGTTCAGATAAGAGAAGAATTAATGAGTCTTGCTTTGAACTTTTGTCTGTGTGCTATTTAACCCTCACGTAACCCAAAGAATCTATTTCCTTGAGACTTTCCGTTTGTGTTGTTTTGGACTTCTAAAACCTCTGAGTTTTTACTAAGAAACTTTATTAGTAAAAAGAACCTTTTTGTTTGCCTCCCAACGAGTGTGTGTGTGTGTTTCTGGGGGGTTGCGGTGCTGGGTCACAACAGTAACATGATTTTTAAATGAATCTGGCTTCCCCATTGACTTTGCTTGCCAGAAAGTTGTGAAGGAGGATCATATGACCCCAAGATACTGCAGCTGTTATAAATTCGAGTCAGTTGCTAAGTGTCTGAATTTTGATCATGGGACCGTGGTGATGCTGCAATGGTCGTAAGTGTGAAAAACAGTCAAAAGTCACTTTTTTCAGTGCCGTTCAGGGGTGGGTTCCTCCCGGTGCGGTCGACTCTGCCGCATTGGTAGAAGCCGCCCAATTGCTCAATTTGCGCGCGACGGCTCCGGTGCCATCTTCACCGGTCCGTCGCACATGTCGCCATCTTTTTAAAAGAATTTTTGGGCTTTTTTGCTTCTGCGCATGCGCGGAAGCAAAATCTCACCGAAATTGCGCGTGCATGTCCCCTCGCAAGATTTTGGCTAGATTTTGCTTCCACGCATGCGCAGAAGCAAAATTGCACGAGGGGGCGTGTGTAGCGAGCACGCGAGCGCACAGAATGAAGAGATGTGTGCGCAGCGCACCGGTATCCGTAAGTAAGCAACCCGCCCCTGGTGCCGTTGTAACTTTGAACGTTCACTAAGCAAACTATTGTAAGTCGAGGACTACTTATTCTCCACAAGGTTTCTTGTAGTTCCTCCCCTACAAAAGTTTAGATGGGAATAAAAAATTCAGAGCCATCTACAAAAGTTTAGATGGGAAGATAAAATTTCAAGGACTGCTAATTCAGCTGTTTTGCTTTTTTCCTTTTTAGCTTGAGCAGTGTAAATGCAGGGAAGCTGTCACGTGGAGACCTCAGCAACTGCTTCATTCCTTGCACACCCAAAGGATGCATGGAACTTATCAGGCAAACAGGTGAGCAAGGAAAGGGTGGGTCTTGGTTCACAAGAGCCAGGGATACGCTTTAGGTACCATGAGTGATTATAGGGAAGCTGGAAAAGGAATGAAAGAAAACACGGACATAAACACTTGAATGGCAACGCAGTTGGTGCCTTATCATAAATGGCAACTTAACTCAAGTGAAGTGAAATACTCCCTCTTTGAGGGGATAGGCATTCAGAAATGTAAAAATTAAATAAAATGTTGGAAGAAGTATATCAAAGCATTCAAAGACACTGTGCCTTAATTAATTCATATAAATGGGGCTGGAAAAACTCTATTGCACTTTTCAAGATTCTGAATTTACCCCAGAATAGCATCAAAGAGACCTTAGTGAAATCTCTGCAGTTTTTGTTTCTTTGATCTTGCCCAACTGCATGGAGCTTAACAACTACAAGCCTTAATAAAAGCATGATTTGGGGGCTTTGGGGTTGCTTTTTGTAAGCCAGAGGTGGATCATAGACTGAACAGAGCACAGCTTTTGTGATGTGAATGCGAATTCTGGGTTCTGCATTTCAGGTGTTCAAGTAGCAGGCAAAAAAGCAGTAGTGATTGGGCGCAGTAAGATCGTTGGGGCTCCTATGCATGACCTGCTGCTTTGGAACCATGCAACTGTGACCACTTGCCATTCCAAGACTGCATCGCTGGCTGACGAAGTAAGGCAGGAAAACTGCAGCTATAATGATTCTGGGTTTAGCCTATGCAAAATGTGTGTTCTGCCAGGGAATGCATCTATCTTCTCTCCCCAATAGGTTCCTTTTTCCAGATGGTTATAGTTCAGCAAATGCACAGGATTTCTTAATAGGATAGGTGATCATGGGAAGTAAATGTAATTCCATACTAAAGTATATGTCTCTGTATGAAAAATCCCAGGAAAAGCTGTAATTTCCTCTTGGAAAGAATACTGGGAAGCAGCAGACCTCAATTTGCAATATAGGATTCCTTCTTTAAGTCGATGTTCAAGTAGGCACTTGACCAAACTACCAGTACTTTATATTTGGATAGTGATTTTCCAGCTCAACATAGAAACAGGAAGAAAAATCTGCAAAAACAAATGCAACCATGTTGAGGCACTGTTTGTTGGTCTGTGCAGATTCACAAGAAGCCAATTTTGCATGAATTATTAAGATCTCTAGTCAAAGAAGTACAGAATTTGGAGAGGCAAACATGTACACTGTGTGCACAATTATTAGGCAAGTTGTATTTTGGAGGATTAATTTTATTATTGAACAACTATAGTGATCTCGGTCAATCCAAAATGTTAAGAAACCTGAAACCTGAATATTTAAGAGAGTAAAAGTGAGGTTTTGGCTTTCTTAGGAGAATATCTATGTGTGCACAATTATTGGGCAACTATTAGTGTGTCAGAATTATTATGCAACTAAATGGAAAACAAAAATTTGCCCAGCTCACTCATTTATTTGCATCTGTTAAAGTGAGAATAATAAACAAACAACTCAAAATGTACAAATAAACATTTCTGACATTTCAAACAAAAAAATCTTATGGAAAGTTAGCCTGTCAAAAGCAGTATTCAAGGGTTCTCCCTGGTATGCTATAAATTTTTTTAGACAAGGGAGGGAATGTACTTTTGTTGATTTGCATGTGTGTTCTAAAAAGATGAACTCTTGCTGATAATTGCAAAATGTTGGGGAAATTATTTCTGTATTGATGTTTATGTCTAAGTAGGGAGCCACATGTTGCTCAGCACAAATATATATATATTCCTATTTTAATTAACCAAAAGGATTTATATTCATAATATAGGACATTGTTAAATAGATAAATCATTTTAAAGAGGGGGAGGCACAGCAGGAAAAAAAGAGAACAAATTTAATGATCAAAGTTTCTTTATGAAAGTAGGTTAATACAAATTGTGTTGCAGGTCAGTAAAGCAGATATCCTGGTGGTTGCAGCTGGCAAAGCTGAGATGGTAAAAGGTGAATGGATCAAGCCAGGTTCAGTAGTGATCGACTGTGGAATCAATCACATTCCAGGTAATGTTGAAAAATGACTTTGAAAAACTGTTAGTAAACATATGTTAATTAGCATAGAAGTGTATGTGGATATAGGTAGGAGAAAATGATTACATTCATTACTGGTTCAGTCAGGCAATTACAGATCTTAATTTGGAAGTAGACCCCACTGTCTCCGAAGTCTTGTTAGGGGGGATGGGGAGATTAGGGATTAGAAAGTGAAGAAGAAGAAATAAAATTATGCTATAGAAACTTGAAGATAGTGATGTTTAATATATGCCGTATTTTCCGGCGTATAAGACGACTGGGCGTATAAGACGACCCCCAACTTTAAGATGGTTTAAAATGATCTCCATGTAGATCAGTAATCAATGTATCTAGCAATGTAATGTAATCAATGCAATCAATACATCTATCAGTAATCAATCAGTATCTTAATTAATCTATTAATAATATGTAAACAATCATATGATAAATCAGGCTTATCAAATTACCCAGTAATATAATCAATCTATAATTAATCAAAGGCAAAACCATTCCAAATCCACTTTATATTTCACTGTTCTCTTCTTTCCTTTAAGCTCAGTTTTTCCACCTTTTTAAAGAAAACGGGTCAATGGGGCTTTTTATATATTTATTTTTCTTCTACACTCCACAGTCAGGCTATTATTACAGGGTCCCTTTAAATTTTGTTCTCCGTGTTGCTTTTCCTCCTGGGCTTTGAAATGTAGATTGAGCTGGAACTTTTTTGACTTGTGCGAAGAGAATGCTGTCCTTCGGTTATCCGAAAAATCCTTGCAAAGGAAACTCAAACAGGCATTTTCTTGGGGCAGCTTTTAGCACTTCAGTTGGTATAACAAATTCCTTCTCCCCTCCAAGCAGGATAAGCCTCAGCTTTCCACTCAAACAAAGTCTTTGTAAAATTCATGCAGGAGAGGGGGGGGGGTCTTTTTCCCCTTCAAAGGCAAACAGTCTTTCGCTGCCTTGGAACTTCAATGCAGCTGCTGTGAGAGGGAGGGGAACAATCCCTTAGCTGAGTAGGGAGTTACCGAACTTTTTAATTCCTGGCGTTAACGGAACTTTTTGAGGCTTTATTTTGGGAGGAACTTTTTCTTGGGGCGGCTTTCCAGCACTGGCAATTACCGTATTTTCCGGCGTATAAGATGACTGGGCGTATAAGAGGACCCCCAACTTTTGAGAAGATTTTCCTGGGTTAAAAAGTTGTCTTATATGCCGGAAAATACGGTATAGCCATTTGATCTCTTACAGGTAGATATTGTTATATTGGCAATTTGTCCTAATAAATATCCCTGTAGTGTTCAATTTGTTTTCTCCCAGTCAAATATAGAAATACTCGGTCAGACATACCATGTTTCCCCGAAAATAAGCTCTCCCCTGAAAATACCATTTCCTCTGGTTAAAGTTAGGGAGACAGAGCTGGAAATCGGGTAAGATGGCAAGAGGAGTCCCCTCTTGCTCCACGCGCCCCAAAATAATAAGACCTCCCCGAAAATAAGGCCAAGTGCTCATTTCGGGGTTCAAAAATATATAAGACAGGGTCTTATTTTGGGGGAAACATGGTGGCAATGGTGCCTTCCAGACATTGGAAGCATTCTGAACTCCAGATGGATCAGATTTTATTTAAGATGTAATAGGAAACATCCAGAAGATACCAAGTTGCCAGACCCTCTATCTCAGTGGTACATAAAGCAGTTTACATACATACATACAGTAATATAAACTCTAAAGGAATTCCAACATCAATGTAGTAGCAACAATACAAGCAGCTTCATGGCACTCTGCTTCTAAATAACAGTTATTAAAAAAGATAAAAACTGCAGCACAGCTCTTCCAGAAGAATACCTGTCCGTCTGTCCATCTGTCTCCTGAAAGTCTGTTCAAAGTGTTTGTGTGTGCATAAATGGACAGACAGACAGACAGATAGACATGGAGGAAATGCAATGCTAGGAATTAATGTATACGTTAATCTTTTGTGTTTCATCGCAGAATCAAATCCAAGGAAGAACAAACAGCAACTTTTAGTGTGTCTCCCATAGTATTTCTATTTATGTATGATTTTTACACCCTGCTCTTTCTCCAAGGAACTCTGCAACTGTATTCACAAATGGTTTGTTGAAAAATTCAGATTTGGCTAAGTTTAGACAATGCAGTAAGCAAGCCATACATCGTGGTTCACGGTAGTAAGCCAAAACCAAACAAACTATGAATAACTTTTAGCCAAGGATTTGTTCAGTTGGATAGACAATCTCATTAGGATTTTGGTTGAAATAATTACTTCCTTACTGAGAAATTAATTAATAAACCAAAGCTTGGTTGCATAAGGTTCCTCTTTATTAAAGTGGAGCTTCTCTACCCATCTGCTCTCCAGTTTAAGAAACTAAAAGGATTAGTCACACCTGTCAAGTTGCTACCCTCCTACTTGCTGCACTTCTAGAAAGGTTGCTTTTATAAGTGATCTATCATTAATTGCACTTAACTAATCAAAGGGTTAAATAAAGATGCTCGTTTTCTTCAGGTTTCTTAGCAATTGTGGCTCACTTCATCATCAGCCTTTGAGGATGAGGAAAAAGCCCATAAGATACAATGCTAGCTAGCGGAGTCATTTCTCAAGAAGAAGACCCCAGTTGACTCATTCCCACATTGGAGGGGGGAATGTTGAATTTGAGCTTGTGGTAAGCTAAGGCTCATGGGTCACACATGGCTCTTCATGATGATGATAATACCCATCCTGATAAAGAAAACGCTCAGGGAACATCAGGAACCCAGCAAGCCTGAAATACTTTTTTTACCCATTTTTGAGGAGGATGTGAAGTTTTAAGACAGTCTTTTTCAAACTTTAAGATGTGTATCCCAAAGGTGCTTTTTCAAGAGACAACTGGATTTTCTGGATTTTCTTTGAAGATGTTTTGCTTCTCATCCAAGAAGCCTCTTCAGTTCTCTATGAGCTGAAGAAACTTCTTGGATGAGAAGTGAGACGTCTTCAAAGAAAAACCAGAAAGTCCAGTTGCTTCTTGAAAAAGCACCTTTGAGATACACATGACCTGGATGACTGAGAATCTCCATTGACATTTAAGATTGTAAGACTTATTTTCTTTAAAACAGGTGTAGACCAGTTTTAAGGCCTTAAAAATGTACATGTTGGTTCCTCAGACCATTTTCAATCCCCCCCCCCAAATGAATAAAGACGTAGGCTCTCCTCACTCCCTGCGGCACAAAGCCTTTGCCTAAGGTCTGCTTCAGACTTCCCAAGGACAGTTGCTGTATCTTTCAGCTCTCAATGTTCCGGCAGTACCTTGATGTCAAAGGAAAGTGTTTTGCTGGGAGTGATGCTGTCAGGCAGAATGGCAATCACACCAGCCATTAGGGTATTACTCTTAAATACGTGGTAAGCAGCTAGCAACCTGGTTGTGAGAAAATTGAGGCTCCACTTAAACCCCTGCCATGAGTTTGATAACTGCTGCTGTGGAGACCCAGGCTACTTTTGTGAAGCTTCAAGAGGCAGCTATAATCATTTAGAGCCTTTTGTTTGGTGTCTTATTGAAGTAACCATATAAAAGAATCCCATGCCAGGACTAAAACCATAATTAAAAACAATAGAAAAAGTGCTTTGGGGTGAAGTCGTTTACATAGATCTGGTATGAAATTATGATAATACTAAAATCTACATACAGCGGGAACTGTATGTGCTTGGGATTTTTTTTTAGAGTAACATGTTTTATAGTTCTCTGTGAACTAGCTTCTAAGAAAGGAGAAAACCACCTCCAACATTTTAATTTGCCTTGCCTTGCCATTAGAGACTTGTTTCTAATTTGTATTCCTTTTCTTTCCTTAAATGAAATCCGAGAATCCTGTGGAATCCAGGATATTTCATTACATGTCTTTGTAATGTGCAGTAAAGAAATGCTGCTTTCTGCTGCACAATATTTTTTGCAGGATCCAATCTGGTTTGGTCACTGGGACCAAAAGTTTAGTCTTCCAAGCTTTTGGACTTGTATTGAAGCCCATCCTCAAGGAACTGCAGAGGTCTTCAAACTTGGCAACTTTAAAACTTGTGGACTTCAACTCCCAGAAAGGCTGGAGAATTCTGGGAGTTGAAGACCACAAGTCTTAAATTGCCAAGTTTGGGGACCCCTGCTCTACTGGAATCTGTAAGGATGGGCTCCAGCATGAATACAAAAGCTCGGACAATTAAACCTCTGGTCCTAGTGACCGACCCAGATTGGATCCTGTAACATTATATTGGGATACGCCTTCAGTCACGATGGTTTTTTTTCTATTCTCACTTATTCTTCTTTAGCATCTGAGGCTGATGGAGCAAGTAAAGTGCCAAGAGTATCTCTTGCCATCTTAGTGCAATAACAAAATAGCCAATCTTCCAAATGATTGCCCTCAGTTGCCTGAAGCAGTAAGGATGTTTTTAATAAATGCAAAAGTTGCCTTCTATACTGCTGAAACTAAATAGTTCCTTTTGGAAACCTTCCCAATTCTGATTAAAAAGTACCTTTAGTAAACCTGCTGAAATCCTGAGTTAAACATTATTTTGAAATGCCAATTCCACCATGTTGTTGTTGTTGTTGTTGTTGGTTGCAAAGTTGTGTCCGACCCATCACAACCCCATGAGACAACGTTCAGGATTATTGTTCCTCTCCCATCTTTTCCTTCCTTCAGTAATCTGGGAACTTTTAGTTTTCTGGCAGATACTTAAGTATCTCCATTTGCAATTATGAGACATGCATGATATTGAGAGCAAATGTTGCTTCTTGAAGAAAACTATTGTTTTCCAGAATTCTGCCCTCAAGCCTGGATCACTCATGTTTATTCACAAGCATGCTGACAAAGCCGTTTTTAAACAAATCTGAAAGAGGAGGGCTTGCTAAGAATGTGTGAACTCAGCAATGCCAAGAGGAATATTGGTGTAGATGAAGATTTTGTCATTGCGAGCTAACCTAAAGCTTTGTTTTCTGCTGCCTCTCATAGGATTGATATGTTTTGAGGGTATCATTTTCCTCCAGTGTGTTCTTATCTCTCCTTCACAGATAGCACAAAGGCCAGTGGGAAAAGAGTTGTTGGAGATGTAGCTTATGCTTCAGCAAAGGAGAGAGCAGCCTATATCACCCCTGTACCTGGTGGGGTTGGACCAATGACTGTTGCAATGCTGATGCAAGTGAGTACCTCACTTTGGGGAAGACCATTTTTTCACTTTCCACTGAGTTTCTGTGTAGTACAGGTGCCTAGCAGTGCTCTCTGTTTCATCCCACGAGCTTTAAATCCTCTAGTTCTCCCAGAATACCTTTAGATCATAGACAATCTTTCTCATAAGGTTCTACATGCAGTATAATTAGGGATAATAATAATCCTCCAGTGAGACATTAATTTGACATGGTTTGGGGTGGGGGTGGGGGCTTGCATACTCCAAGGAGTATGAAAACTACAACAGAGGTTTAACTAAACTGCACAAGTCTCATCAGAGGTGCTAGATGAAGAATGTCTGTCCCATAAATGATATGGTGAGACATAATTTACAAAAACCCTTATTGGATGGGTCATCACCCAGGTCAACAAGGACCACAGTAGGTGTTTCTGGACATCTGGTGATAAAGGACTGTTGCTGAACAACTAGTGCCAGCAGCTGCAGGACTACTGGAATAAAAGTTGTTACCCATCGCAAATATGCAAACACTGAAAACAAAGAAATAATGATCTGCTACTCCAAATGAAATCCATGACAAAGGATATTTGAAAAGAATGCGCCAGTTCTGGAAAGAACAACATCCAGAATCAGAAGTAAACAAACCAACTAATGTACAGCACTGCTGTAGTTATAATTGAATAGCTTTGATGCAAAATCAACAAACAAGAATAAAAGCCAAACAGTCCATCACCAAAATGAAAGTCAGGCTGGAAAATAAGGCAGCCTGCTAAAGATCAGATGCAAGCAAGCTAGAATGGATGAAAGAAAAGTTGAAGAACATGAAGAATAAATAATACCTGATCAAGCAGTATCACCTAGATACAAGGACAATTGTGGCTCATTGCACAATCAGCCAGACGTTCAGACTGGATTTTGCATTCTCCCCCCCCCCCCCATCAAGTCTCTCCCAGGGACCTGGGATAGGCAAATATGGATTTTTGTGATGTTAAAGGTATTATCTCAGGATGTAAAGCTGCCTTCTGCAATTGACTGATGGCGATTTTGCCAATGCTGGTGGTGTTCAGCTGGGAGATCCTGTATGGAAAAACACACCTGAAATAGAATTGCTGCTCAACACTGTCCATATATACAGCCAAGATTATTTTGGAAAATTTAAAGAGAAGGAAGACCAACTTGCATGTAGCTTGATTGATTACAATAAAGCATTCAGTTCCATGCCGCATCATTGGATAAGGCACCTGATGCCTGGCTTGCAATAATGACATCACAGTAAGCTGTAGCTACAGGATCACGATTTCTGACATTCCCTGCTGGCTTCTCACAAACAAAATCAATGGAGAAGCAGGAAATTGCTCCCACTTCCACCTTTTTTTTCCCCACTCGCCTGCGCTTTTGTTGCAATGATTGAAAAAAAAATACTCTCTATTTTCTGCTTTTCTTAAACAATAATTAAAGGCATCGCAATAAAACTTCAATAATAATTATTATTCCTCTTTCTCCCCCCCCCCCAGGTTATAAGTAGAATGCTGAATATTTTCTCTGTTCATTTTATTTACAAGCCATCTTTTGAATATATTTGGTTTTTCGGATGAGTTTGACTGACCTAAAGTTACTCAGGGAGTTTCGAGACTGAATAACAATTTAATCTAGAGGTTCAATGCAATAATATTAAAAGAAAATAGAAACTGTGAATAGTATAACCCACTGTATCTCAGATAAACAATAAAAAGCACTTATACCCTGTTTCCCCCAAAATAAGACATCCCCCGATAATAAGCCCAATTGGGCTTTTGAGTGCATGGCAATAAGGCCAAGCGCTTATTTCAGGGTTCAAAAAAATATAAGACAGGGTCTTATTTTGGGGGAAACACGGTATTACATTAAGCTGGTGCTTTCCAGATTTATTTATTTTCCAAATGTAAAACATATACCAGCCCCACCTGCTAAAATGCCCAGCTAGCACAGGGCACAAACAGTCTTCTTAAAACTTACCACTGTAACACATCTGGAGGGCACAAGTTGAGAAAGTTTAGATTAAATTGAGAAAAAGAAGGTAACAAGGCCATTTTGCAGTGTGTATCACAGCAAATTAAAGCCCTGGACAAGGCACATAGATAGAATCTTGATGTGTATAGGGAGTTATGCAGAAGTCGGTTTCTGAAGAGTAAGTATAAATTGTGCACCAAAAATGCAAATGAGGTACACATATATTTACCTAATTCTGTATTTAAAGGATATAGAGCTGCTTCTTGCCTTTTGCAGGTTATATTATGCAATTTAAATTTTCTAAACAAGACAAAACAGATAGATGTTTGGTTACAGTAATTAATTTTTATTTTGCTTTCTTTTTTAAAACACCAATTCAGAGTACAGTAGAAAGTGCTCAACGTTATCTTGAGAAGTATCAACCTGGCAAGTGGAATATTCAGTATGGACTGCTCACTCCTGTAACTCCTGTTCCAAAGTAAGAAAGAAGTAATAAAAATTAGTCTAGAAAGGGTATGAATGGAAGTCTATATTTGTGCCTTGCTGTGTCCCAGTGAGACAGAGAGCAGGAGCAAACTTTTATAGCCTCTATTGGAGTTTCTGCTGGTATAGAGAAAATGGACAACAGGGAAATTAAAAGCAATAGCATGTTACAACATAGAATATTTCTTTTCATATCATGCCTTTCTTATGCCTCCTTCAGAGCACTCTATTCTGTGCCTATTTTCTTCTCTCTTATCCAACATTCTCTCTCAACTACTGGAAAGTTCTAGGAATGTCAGCTCTCTTTGGTTTTTGGTTTTTTGTGGCCTCGTGTTTTTCCTAAATGCATTTTTGTGCTTCAGTTGCCACTGCTGATTATATAACTATTAACATTTGGAAGAAGAGTAGCTGTGGATTGTGGGGCTCCAGAAAGCGGGACTTGTTTGTTGAAATGTGTAGGAAAGCAAGCATATCCAGAAGAAAGATTTGCACCCATCCTTCTTCCTGCTATATTATTTCCCAAATTTTGGCAAAGTTTTCACATAGAAGAGCATTCAGAAAGCCTGCACTTTCAAGGTCCAAAGAGAAAGGGCAAATTTAGGTGTGGCTTGTATATTCCCAATATTTAATGAGAGATTAGAATGCTACGAGGGTGAGTCAAAAAGTAATTCAATTTTCTTTAGGACAGGTATAATTACCAACACAGGAACATGTAGCATACATCAAAATGAAGCTGGTCCTCTGTGGATCACATCCCTACATCTCAACATAGTCACCATTTCTCTCAATAGCAATGTTCCACCTTCGAATGAGAGCATGTATCCCTGCCTCGCAAAATTCTGTTGACTGTTCTTTGAGTCACTTCTTCACTGCAGTTTTCACTTCCTCGTCACTGGAATAATGTTTGCTTCTCAAACCCTCTTTCATGGGGCTTCAGACTATCATCTCTTCTGCCCCATGAAAGAGGGTTTGAGATGCAAACATTATTCCAGTGACGAGGAAGTGAAAACTGCAGTGAATAAGTGGCTCAAAGAACAGTCAACAAAATCTTACCAGACAGGGATACATGCTCTCATTCGAAGGTGGAACATTGCTATTGAGAGAAATGGTGACTATGTTGAGAAGTAGGGATGTGATCCACAGAGGACCAGCTTCATTTTGATGTATGCTACATGTTCCTGTGTTGGTAATTATACCTGTCCTAAAGAAAATTGAATTACTTTTTGACTCACCCTCGTATCTTCTCCTTTCTCGATATAACTCTTGTTTTTCAGTGACATCGAAGTTTCACGGTCATGTACTCCTAAGCCCATTGGTGAGCTGGCCAGAGAAATTGGCTTGATTTCAGATGAAGTAGAGTTGTATGGTCAATGCAAAGCCAAAATCTCACTGTCAATACTGAAGCGTCTCAAAGATCAACCAGATGGAAAATACATTGTAGTAACAGGGTAAGTTGCCTTAAATTATTTCTAAGCTAGCAGGGTTGGGATTTTTTTTAACTGACTTGGGGGAAAAAATAACAGATCCCCATGAAAAGTCTGTAAAAGCATTTACAATCATTGAAAGTCTTTAGCATTCAAAGGAAAATCCCCTAAATAGCTAACATAGTTTTACAATACTGTACACCAAAGCATAGCACTAGTATATACCAAGGGTGAAACTGGGTCCCAAGGAGACAAATATAAAAAATATCAATTTGTCAACCCCAGAATACAACCTGAACATAAATCAACGAAAGTTTTCCCAAAATGTTGAGAAGGGCAAATTTAGGAGAACCCCCATCTGATGTTTAATTAAACATTCATAATGATACCATTACAGAAAAAATGTCCTGTCCCTTTAAACTGAGCAAGCATGTACAAAAAGACCTTTAATGGCCAAGTTGCTTTCTCTTAACATATTGCTGCATATTATAATTAAGTGAATGGTGCCTTTATCTATTTTTTAAAAGTATTCTTATTCTTTTTTTCTAGCATAACTCCCACACCACTGGGGGAAGGGAAGAGTACTACAACCGTAGGACTGGTTCAAGCTTTGGGTGCGCACCTTGGTCAGAATGCCTTTGCCTGTGTCCGTCAGCCTTCTCAAGGGCCCACTTTTGGAATTAAAGGTACAGATTGCAACATTCCATGCCAGAGGCATCTCCATTGAAGCAGCTAGCAGATGATAAGAAAAACTTAACCTGTGTTTCTGGATAGCCTTTGCAATATGGCATTGTGCTATGAGATTAATTGGTGGACTGGAGAAAGATCAAGTTGTTGACCTATTCAGAAACAAACAGCAAATGTATTCAGCCTTGTCTCTGTGACATCCTGTGTTTCTACAGATTGGTAGATTTAGTTTGTTTAGTCACCTCCACCACCCCAAGAAGCATTTAACTTGGTAATCTCCAATCTTTGGTAAACTCCATGCAAAAAGTTTGCTTACTTTTATTCTGCTGGTTGTATAAACTTTGGAAGGCTCAGAAGGAAATATTAATAATCCTCATTTAATAACTGCCTCTTTTAGCAACCATTCAGTTATGATGCCGATAGAAAAAATAACTTTACAACATTTAAGACCTTTGCAGGTCTGTAAAGCCAAGGAAATCTGAAGTAAGATCATAGGCGCAGTCACAGTTTCACTTAATGACCACTTCACTTAACAGTAACTTAACAACCAAGTTACTAGTCCCAATTGTCTTACAGGTAGTCCTCATTTAGCATGAGGACTACCTGTAAGACATTGGCTAGAATGCACAAGCAGAGGATACCAGCAGAAACATCTGTAGAATTTTCACCATCATGATAATACCCATTATTTAAGTGTAATGTTTTAGCATGGTGATATTAAGTAGATTATAGACAAGTGCTTGACCTATTTTTATTACTGTTAATAGAATGCAAGAAGGTACGATCACTTGACTTTGGTCCTTGCTAAAGATAATGCATCAATTTTAAAATAAGTAGGGTTTTTTCTTCCAATGAATAGCTGTTAAACCGTTCAATATTCACAATTTGATGCATGCATTATGTTTTATATTCCCCATTATATAGGTGGTGCAGCTGGAGGTGGCTATTCTCAAGTTATTCCTATGGAAGAGGTAAACTTCAAATGTATTCCTTTATAAATACACTGGGTGTTTATTTCTGCTATATGTATTCCAGGATGTCAAGACCTACTTGTTCAGAAATTTAGAGTGATGGGAGTTCTTTTCCCTGATATTAGACGGAGAGAATCTGTGTGATTTGACCCTGACCTATGATTCCCAATAGTCATTGACATTCAGCTTGGGGATAGATATTATTTCCAGTCCTTGTCAGTTCTGCATGCATTTAATCGTAAATCCATTCGACTATGAACATCATTTTTGAACTGATGCATTTTTGAACAGATTGCAAAATTTAGAGAAATATACAATCAGGGTAATTGTTCCAGTCTCTGTGTGCATTCAGATATTAGAAATTAAATTAGTTTGTTTAAACATGTGGAACAAATTAAATTCTCCTCATATATCAGCTTTGCTGTAGATGAACAATTTTGGGGCTTATTAGAGAAATGCTTTTTATATTAGATGTATTGTGAATTATAACATTGAAGTTCTTTCCCCCCCCCCCCCCAAATATTTGGACCACAAGTTAAGGAACTGCAGTAATCCTCACTTTATAAAGCACTAACAGTTTGTAACATTTGCCACTTAAAGTCAGGTAAACTGGTCTGGCATATAAAAGGGAAAGTAATTCTTTGTACATTGAAACACACTTATAGAATTGGCTGTCACAAGGCACCTGACTTAGAAAATTAGGCAGATTCAGGGAGTATCTGCAGGGTGTGGTCTTAAAAGTCAAAATAGTAGCCATCATGGTATGATTGAAGTTCTCTGCCTGTTTTTATGTACTTTGGGAGATGCTTCAACAAGATCATCACAATCATCTTAGAATTAGATTAACAGAGTTGGGAGGGACCTTGTAGGTCATCTAGTCCAACCCCCCGTCCAAGCAGGAGACCCTACATCATTTCTGACAAATGGCAGTCCAATCTCTTCTTGAAAGCCTCCAGTGATGAAGCTCCCACAACTTCCAAAGGCAAGCTGTTCCATTGGTTGATTGTTCTCACTTTCAGAAAGTTCCTCCTTATTTCTAGGTTGAATCTCTCCTTTATCAGTTTCCATCCATTATTCCTTGTCTGGCCTTCGGATGCCTTGGAAAATAGCTTGACCCTCTTTGTGGCAGCCCCTCAAATATTGGAACACTGCTATCATGTCTCCCCTGGTCCTTCTCTTCACTAGACTAGCCCAGTTCCTGTAACCATTCTTCATATGTTTTAGTCTCCAGTCCCCTAATTATCCTGGTTCCTCTTCTCTGCACTTTTTCTACATCTTTTTTATAGTGTGGTGACCAAAACTGGATGCAGTATTCTAGGTGTGGTTTTACTAAGGTTTTATAGAGTGCTATTAGTACCTCACTTGATCTTGATTGTATCCCTCTGTTAATGCAATTTAGGATTGCATTGGCTTTTTTGGCTGCCGCTGCACACTGCTGGCTCATATTTAACTGGTTGTCCACTAAGATTCCAAGATCCCTCTCACAGTTACTGCTATTAAATCTGGTTTCAACCAGTCTATATGTGTACTTTTGGTTTTTCTTGCCTAAGTGTAAAACTTTACTTTTCTCTACATTGAATTTTGTTTTGTTAGATAGGACCCAGTGTTCAAGTCTGTCAAGATCCATCTGGATCTTTGAGCCTATCTTCTAGGGTGTTAGCTATTCCTGCCAGCTTAGTATCATCTGCAAATTTAAGTTCCCCTTCTATTTCCTCATCTAAGTCGCTATTTAAGATATTGGGCCTAAGATGGAATCTTGTGGTACCCCACTGCTTACTTCCCTGCATGTAGATGTAGACCCATTAAGGACTACTTGTTGAGTTTAGTTTTTCAGCCAGTTACCTAATCCATCTGGTGGTGATGCTATCTAACACATTTTTTCTACCTTACCAAGAAGTAGGTTGTGGTCTACTTTGTCGAATGCCTTGCTGAAGTCTAAGTATATTATGTCCAAAGTATTTCGCTGGTCTAATTTAGTCACTATGTTGAAGAATTAAATAAGATTGATTTGGCATGATCTGTTTTTAACAAACTCTTCTCAACTTCTTTGACCATATCTTGAGGACAACTTTGGAAAATTGAAGGGAAAAAAGGCTACCTGCCTCCAGCTATGACAATAAAAAGAAGCCTTGGCATGTCTGCTGGTTTAGGGAAGAAACCAAATTTATAACTAATTCTCTTGATGCTTTATCTGTTCCTAAATGATCAAACTCCAGATGTCTTCAATAACAACCACAAGAATTTCCTGCCAGGTGCTTGAGAGGTTGACATAAGTTTTAGTGGCAACAATTTCATTGTGTTTTATAATTTTAAATGTTTGATGTCTTAATTGTAATATTTTTTGAATTGTAAGCTGTTCACATTCATTAATTGAGATAGGTGGCTATAAAAATTGAATGAGTAAATGAATAAATCTCAGTAACTTAGAAGCAACTGAAGGCTGGATATCATGCTAGGGTGGAAAAAGTGTTCAGTGGGTGGGGAGAAATTTTATTTTTCTCCCTTCAGAAAGTTCTACCAAAAAAATGTAGGAGAAGGCCTCTCTTTTTCTCTGAGAAGGCATTCATGTATCAGAGAACTACCCTCTGTCATGCCTCTAGAAACAGCACTGAATCTTGTAGTCTTGATCTGGGGACTTAATTAGATTTAGTCAAAGGTTTGAGATAATGAAAGCTCAAACTGCCCAAGGAGCTGCTGATACAGTTCTACAGAGGAATTATTGAGTCTCTCATCTGCACCTCTATAACTGTCTGGTTTGGTTCTGCAACCGAACAAGACAGACACAGACTTCAGAGGATAATCAGAACTGCAGAAAAAACAATTGCTACCAACCTGCCTTCCATTGAGGACCTGTATACTGCACAAGTCAAAAAGAGGGCTGTGAAAATATTTACAGATACCTCACATCCTGGACACAAACTGCTTCAACTCCTACCCTCAAAACGACGCTATAAAACACTGCACACCAGAACAACTAGACACAAGAACAGTTTTTTTCCAAACACTATCACTCTGCTAAACAAATAATTCCCTCAACACTGTCAAACTATTTACTAAGTCTGCATTACTATTAATCTTCTCATCGTTCCCATCACCCATCTCCTCCCACTAATGACTGTATGACTATAACTTTGTTGCTTGTATCCTTACGAGTTATATTGACTGGTTCCTAATATGATTTGATTGCTTATTTTTACCCGGACTATCATTAAATGTTGTACCTTATGATTCTTGATGAACTTATCTTTTCTTTTATGTACACTGAGAGCATACAGTATGCACCAAGACAAATTCCTTGTGTGTCCAATCACACTTGGCCAATAATATTCTATTCTATTCTTCTAATGGTTGGGATCTTTTCCGTGCTTTCTTTTTCCCTGCAGTTTAATCTCCATCTCACGGGTGACATCCATGCGATTACTGCTGCCAATAACTTGGTTGCTGCTGCTATTGATGCCCGCATCTTCCATGAGGCTACACAGTCCGATCAGGTAATTTGATGCAATTAATGACTCTCTCTTCTAGTGTGCTTTGTGCACAGTCTGTTTAGCTGAGATTTATTGTGTGCCGATAGCTCCTTAATTACATGCTTTGTTCTTTAAGGCACTCTATTCACGATTGGTTCCTTCAGTTGACGGTGTTAGGAATTTCTCTGATGTCCAGATTCGGAGACTACAGGTGAGCTTGCTTGTAATCCCCAACCTGTTTGTACTTCTCAACTATCCTCAATGCTCGCAAGCATAGAATTTGATATATAGAGCAAATGTCAGTAGTCTATCCCATTAGCTTCCTGATGCCTACCAATTTTTGAATATACACAGGTATCTTTCTGTGTCAGCCTTTTTAAATCTGACGTTCTATCGCTACCAGCTTTATCAAAAAGGGAATTGGGAGCACTGCACGGGTTCAAAATACTCAGAATTTTAATACATTATTTTCTCTTAAAATATAAGCAAGTTAATATAAAAATGTAATAAGTTAGAAAGGACTATATGCATCACTTCCTGACACTTTTTGAATAATCCTAGCAATATCTTCACTTCCTTTCCTTCAAAGGAAAACTGAGCCTCTGTTGAAATAATTCAGAGTTTTATGTATTTTGCATACAGAAAAATGTGCCCTAGTTTTAATATGTCTTCCTTGAGGCAGAACAAGGTCTTCCCAAAGTATGAGGCAAAGGCAAAGTGATGTTAAACAATCATAAT
Organism: Diadophis punctatus similis; assembly: GCA_023053685.1. Taxonomy (NCBI): domain Eukaryota; kingdom Metazoa; phylum Chordata; class Lepidosauria; order Squamata; family Dipsadidae; genus Diadophis; species Diadophis punctatus. The sequence continues at coordinate 299,757,619 of JALIGW010000001.1, read as the reverse complement.
TCATATCAGACAGTAACATTAATTTAATACGAAATCAAGCTTTACAAGGATGACTCCATGTTTTATCCTTCGGGTATTTCTGAGAGTTTATTTCAGTTTTGCTCATATTGTACCGTGTTTCCCCGAAAATAAGACCCTGTCTTATATATTTTTGAACCCTGAAATAAGCACTTGGCCTTATTGCCATGTACTCAAAAGCCTGATTGGGCTTATTATCAGGGGATGTCTTATTTTGGGGGAAACAGGGTAGTTGCCTGGGAAGCTATAATACTATTTTTCCCAAGTTCTTCTTGAGAAATTGATAATGATGACTTCCCCATTCCAGTTGCCCATCATAAGTGGCCAAAGATTGCTACCAGTACACACCTAGCGGTAGTATGATGGCCAATGCCTCTGGGCTTGAATATGACATGTTCTAAATCGGACGTGATAGATGCATAGCTACAACCCTGACCTTTTCTGGATGCTTTGCCCAGGGACACAAATCCTTTCCTGAGCTAAGGGTGCATTTGGCCTTTAAATGGCGTGCTGGGCAAAGTTTTATAAAACATAATTGGTGGGCAGGATAAAAACTAAAGCTGATTTAATTTAGTTGACATTTCATTAAAATAAATATAGTTAATGCAATTACTCTTCAGTCACCTACTTCATTCTTTTCCCCTTTTCTCTCACTAAAAGCTACAATTTGATAACAGTTTTGAAGATTCTATGCAGGCCATACGTAAGCCTTTTGAGAATTCAGGCTGGGTTCCATTGTTGTAGCTTTTCTTCTTTTACCTTTGCACACTGTGTTATAGACAGTGCAAAACACCTGCATTCATTAAAAAAAATTTAGGGGAGGGTGGGTTTTCTCTGCCTATGTATTTTGCTGATACTGAGGGAGCAAAATAAAAATTGAGAATTCTGCTCATTGATCTCTTTAAGATAATGCCGTTTTCTTAAAATTGTTGCTGGTTTTAGTGAATAATTGTACTAAAGATAATTATTGAATTCTACTTTTAAGACTTTCAGATAGGTTTTTGCATTTTAGCTGCATCCCTTTATGTTACTTGTAAAAAAAACATTTTAAGTACTTTGCTTAAAGACTAGTTTCCTGTAACTTGTCAATGTCTTTCCCTCTCTCTCTCTCATTTCCTTCCTCAGAGATTACATATTATGAAAATGGACCCAGCAACTTTGACAAATGATGAAATAAGCAAATTTGTGAGATTGGATATCGATCCAGATAGCATAACATGGCAACGAGGTATTGCAGCACAAGTAACCTCCAGAAGAAAAGGAGAAAAGCTGTTTGGAAGAAAGATGGTTCTGTCTATGGGGATACAGATTAAAGTCTAAACAAGGAATAAATACCTGCTGAGTCCTTCACTCTTAATTTTTAGGATCCATTTAGTTTTGGACAATTTTAATCATTAAGAGGCAGGTGCTGTGTTTGCCCTGGAGAAAGCTTTTGCAACTGGATTGCCAGCAGTAGGGATTTTTTTCTCCAGAGTAGAAGACTTCAGTCATTATTTCCTACCCCATAGGTTATCTGTCAGTGCCTTTTTTCTCTTTCGGGCAAGGAATTCTGGTTTTTATGCATTAGTGGGAAGATTTGCATTTAGCTTAATGCAGTCAGAATTTGCCTTTGTAAGAAACCTAAGACTGTCCTGAATATTACAACATAGAAGCGGGAGTTATGCAGTTAGTTGCGTCTTTTCCTTCATTTTGTCATGCTCCTCTTAGGAGTTCATGAGTACATTGTGTTATCTACTCTATTGTTAGAGTAGTTATCTAAACTTTCACTTGGTATGAATTATGTGTTGGCCATTTGGATTTTTGGTCAAAACAATTCTCCCTTTTCCTTTTGACAACCATTTTGCTGAAGGCATATAACTAAGGGGGTTGGTTATTTTATTTTTACTTACCGTACGTATGTAATCTGCTTGGACAGCTTTCGTTATCAGATAGATTAAAACATTAAAATATTCAGAATAAATCCATTCCTTAACTTATTAATCATCAGAAAATTCGTTTATAGACTTTCTCATAAGTTGAACTATTACAGCAGAATAGTTCAACTTATTTGGTGTATTCCTTTTCAGTGTGTTCTCTTTGTTCTCTGAACATGTTGAGTCTTCATTGGGCTGTTTTTGGAATGTAAAATTATCTTTGACAGTCATCATCACTCAAGTTCACCTTCCCTGACCAGAATTCCAGTACTGTTGCGCAATGCTACAAGTTGTAGAAAATTATGCAGATAAAGGTCTTGGTGCTCCATGAGCTTGGCTGTTTACTTGCAGATGTTTCATTACCCAACTAGGTAACATCATCAGTGCTGCACTAATGATGTTAACTAGCTGAGTAATAAAACATTTGCAAGCAAACATCCAACCTCAGAGAGCACCAGATACTCCACAGTTCAATCCTGAACTACATACTGTATATTCTCTTCTATTAGAATTGTGCACATTTGATCCAATTAGTTGATTCCTCTGCAGCAGAGGAGAGGAGGTTGCTACCGTCTCTTTACATGAGCTCCTTCTCTGGACTTGGTCTCCAATCTTGCATTCCTGTGGAGTTGCTACACGACTAGACATAGTTTTGAGGTGACTTTCAACATGCTGCCTTTTGTTTGGGTCACAGTAAGTGATTCCACTTTTGAGTCACTGTGGGCTGTTTTTTCACAGATCAATGTGCTAAGAGACATTATAAGTAATTAAAATCAAGGTCTTCCTGAATTTTGCTGCTAAAAGTTGATTAGAATGTCAGGAAACAAAATAGATTAAAGGTAAACTGGACAGGTCTGTTTTGATGCCAAATTTACAGCTCTTGATGAATCTTGTTTAGACTCTTATTAACTTATTTTAAATCTTAACTAGTAGAGCTTTGTACTAATGGGATTGAAGTATTTGTCTGCTATTCATTAAGGAAGCCCAAGGTTGTTGTTGTTTTGGTTCTGTGAGCATGAAAAATAATGATGATAGTGGTGATGATGATGCTTTATGGTAGTGTTTCATGGCTGGCTGGAGAATTCTGGGAGTTGAAGTCCATGCATCTTAAAGATGTCATGGTTGAGAAACAAGACTACATTAATTAATCTACTCATTAAACCTAATGTGATTCCAAAGCAATAGCACCTTGTTTTGAGCTCTGGGATATTAAAAAGGTCAAGCTTCTTTAATAAATAGCAGAATAACATAATGCTGTTATTCCAAAGCATTTTCAAGCTTTCTTGTCTAGGAATAGTCTGTGAAGGAATGATTTAAGCAGTTCTCTATAGAAGTTAACTATGCAAAGATGCACGGTAGTAATTTAATCCTTATAATGTCAATACATCCATCAAAATCTGCATGTCATTCTGCAGTTCAATGAAACCTTTTCCAAATGTAGCCTATTAATCAGCATCATGTTGAGAACAGATTGTGGTTCTTTCCACACTTGCTCTCAATCTCGCATTAGCTTACTTTTTTCCAATGTTTTCAAGGGGAATTTAATTTCATACAGTTTCCTAGTAAATGAGATATGAAACATAATCTCAAAAGACTGATTTTGGTGTGTTTTCTTAATCCTACAACTAGTATTCCATGCTAGTTTATACACAGAAAACACTTTATACCAATTTTCTTGTTATCAAAATTGCTAAAGCAAAAGTAGCTATGTATTTCCTCCTTCCTGTGGAATTCCTGATGTCAAATAAAACGAACAGTGCAAATGGAACAGAGCAAATTACAGAAAACTATTGACAAGTCAGATTCTCTTTCAGGCATCTTTCAATGGTACTAAAAATATAGATCATCCTTCTGCAATTGTGTGTGCTGAACTTCAATTTTCATCACTCCTGGATATTTGGAGATGATGGCATTTAAAGTTCAGCATATATGAAGGGTATAGGCTGGTGAAGATTGACTTATATTATGCAAATTCTTGATACCTGAGGGTTAAAATCAAGGGAGATGTCAAGGGACGAAACCCTAAACCAGGGGTGGGTTCCTACTGGTGCAGACCAGTACTGCACACCGGTAGCGGCCTGCTGGTGACGTAATTTTTATCAGAATTTTTGGCGATTTTTTCGGGTTTGGATAGCTTCTCCTCATCTTCTGCTTTGGGAAAAAGCCCTCCTGCCCGCCCTTGGGTTAATACCGACCTTTATTCCTTCATCCGAAGCACAGTTGAGCACCTCCTCAGCTGTGTTTCGGCCTGAAACGTCCTTCTGAGCATGCACGGAAGTAAAATCGCTCAATGGGACGTGCGCGTGTGAGCGGAGAGAGCACGCACGCATGAAACGTCGCGATGCGCACCGGTAGCAAAGGTAACTGGAACCTTCCCCTGCCCTAAACCCTTGAAGAAATGGCCAGACATCTATATAATAAAAAGGCAATTTTAAAAAACTGTGGGTTGCCATGTTAGCAATTTATTTCTCATAGCTTTTATTCTAATGACTTGCCTTTGTGAGATAACTTTGATGGTATTAATCATTTAAAATGTGCATGTATAAAAAGTTGCTAAGTTCCCCATGTCACCCTTTTGTCTTCCCACCTTCTTTTCTGTAGTACTGGATACAAATGACAGGTTTCTGCGAACCATTACAATTGGGCAGTCTCCATTTGAGAAGGGATACACACGCACAGTAAGAGTCCTTTCTCTTTTGCTCAGATTATTTTACAATAGCAGGCATTTTTATCCCAACCGAGGGCTGATTTTGAGCTAAGGGTTTGTGCATCTTTCTCTGTTTTCCAGATGTACCCATCCCCATTTTACCTCCATTTTGAGGGCTGCTACTACCAATGATGGTGATTGTGTGAAGAAACTTGGCATATTTGAGATTTTCTCTTTGAGTTTTTGCCCTCTTACCTGTACAGAACGACACCATTCTTAAAATGCCCTAACCTGTCATTGCTCAAAAGGCTGCCATCCCCTGGTGCTGTTCAGATGATCAATGACTGCTAATTAGGAGATCTGGAAAGTGTACTTCTGAACAGCCAGACAGCACCAAATTTGGAAAAGGCTACCACAGAACTGATTCTGTTTCTAGATTATTGTGACGCCATAATTATAGGCGTTATGTCCTGTCTGTGTCTTTTTAAATCAAATACTCCAGCTGTGTTCAGTTATGTCCATTTTTGACCTTGCTTGCTTTTTTTCTTCCTTGCAGGCCCACTTTGACATTACAGTAGCTAGTGAGATCATGGCAGTTTTAGCACTCACAAACGGCCTGGAGGATATGAGAGAACGCCTGGGCAAAATGGTGGTCGCCTCCAGCAAGAAAGGAGTTCCAATCACCACAGAAGATCTGGTAACTAAACATGATTCTCTTTGGAAGAAAATGCAGCTCTGAAAGACTCAGTTCACTCATTTCTGAGATTATATGTGCTTTAACTTATTTATTTATTATTTATTTATTTATTTAGTGTTCTTATATGCCGCCCTACTCCCTGAGGACTCAGGGCGGCATACAACATTTAGAGAACAATTAAACAATATAAAATTTAAAAACAGTATTAAAAAGAATTTTTTAAAAAACATTTAAAAACCATACATACATGGGGGAAACCTAAGATGTAGAATTGTCTCAATCAACCCGCCTGCAGGAAAAGCCATGTCTTGATGGCTTTTCGGAAGGCCAGCAAGGTGGGGATAATTCGGATCTCTGGGGGTAGTTGGTTCTAGAGAGCAGGGGCCCCCACAGAGAAGGCCCTCCCCCTAGGCCCCGCCAGCCAGCATTATTTGGTTGACGGGACCTGGAGGAGACCCATTCTGTGGGACCTGACCGGTCGAAGGGAAGTATGAGGTAGGATGCGGTCCCGGAGGTAACCTGGTCCTAAGCCATGTAGGGCTTTAAAGATGATAATCAACACCTTGAATTGCACCCGGAGACCGATGGGCAACCAGTGCAGCTGGCGGAGTATGGGTGTTACGTGGGTGTATCTTGAGACACCCACCACAGCACGCGCAGCCGCACTATGACTATGACAGAAGTAGACAGCTTCAGTCATATCAAGCAATGTATGTTGATTGCTGGGATTCCTGCAAAGCTAGGTTCAGTGGTCTTTGATTCAGGATTTCTAAATGTGTATTTAGTAAATAATTTCAAATATTGATTTTGAAAATTGAGACACTAAAATTTACCTTCCCCCAAATTTCTGGCAATAAAGTTTGAAAGCATGGAGCAAACTGGATTCTAAGTAAAGCTTAAACATGGCAAGCTGAATTTGCCTTTCGTGACCTACTTTTATACAACAAAAACTGAGAAAATGGCTCGTCATGATTATAAAAAGTAGGTTTATTAGCTTGAAATGCCATAAACCTAAAAAATGTGCAAGAATTGCTACTTAAATAATTTTTTCTACTTATTTCCTTAGGGAGTGAGTGGTGCCCTGGCAGTTTTGATGAAAGATGCTATTAAGCCCAATCTCATGCAGACTTTGGAAGTAAGTATAGTTTGTGCAGATGCTTTTTTTTTTTTACTGAAAATAGGGATGTACGTTAAAATACAGTATATTCCAGTGGTTTATATGGATTACTGCATCATCACCGTTGTCATTAGATGTTTCTGCTGATTATCAGATAAAAGGGAGGACAGCAATATGATATCCATAGGAAGTATGGCACATAAGACCTCACCAGCAGTCCATAGGATCCCAAAAGTAAATGTAAAGTAATGTTGAATAATGTATTTGGAAATTAAATAGGCTTTTAGCTTTTTTACAAAAATGCATTTAAAATTAAACAAAAACTGGTAAAATTGTGACATTTCACATAATTCTTCCTCCAAATTTCAGATACCAGCACCTCTCAGGTTTTTCAGACATGAAAAGTTTATAAGATGCAGTGTTCTCCTGAGATTTAAGCATTTTTGAGAATTTATTGTAATGCTTGTTAGAATTTTGAATTAAATCATTGGTTTATTTATAACGCCAGCTACATCAGCTTCTAGAATTCTGTGTAGCATAGGGGAATTTTCTTTGTAATTTAAGGGAATGGTTTTTATTATTTATTATGGATGCTGTTAATTTTAAAGAGTAAAAGAGGTCTGTGTATTGGCCAATATTTTTTGGATTTCTTTTTTACAAAACCTTCCATATCTCATACAATTGGCTGCTCAGTTCTGTTTCTTCTCTACTCCTTCCACATTGCCATCCACTGTGGAATTCATTATCATTGATTACTTGAATGGCTTTAAAGGGGATTAGATAAATTGATGGAGGGCAGGTTTTCCAAAGCTTGTTTGTTTTGAAGTTTAGTGTTATCTCTGGATTGGGGCCTGCGTGCCTCCAAATACCAATTGCAGGGGGAAAATGAGATGAAAAACTTTCCTGCATCTTCTACTTGTGAGCACACCTGAGGCATTTGGTTTGCCATTTTGAGAAACAAAAGTGTGAACTAGGATTGGTGTTACTCTTGTCCTGCAGCACTGTTTTTAAGTTCCTGTATTTGCTCCTCTCATAATTACTCCATTCTGCTTACTCACCATCTTTTAGCGGTTTTCTTTCTTTTGCATAAACTACCTTGGGAAGCATTTATCTGAGGGGCTTACATAAAATGAGCCTGTTTTCGTCAAGCCTACAAAACTCACACTCTTGCACAGCTTTGGGTTTTTTTTCTGACTTACAAGTTCTTTCGCAAAGTTGTTGTCTTTGAATGCCAAACAGACCACTTGTTTTCCATGGCAGTGCAACCAGGGATTTTCCCCACTTCTGTTAGACTTTCTGCAGCTTTTTGCGTCTCCCCCTAATTTCAGGTGTCAGTATCTTCTGTTTTTGCACCAATAAACCAAAAATGTACATGCATGCACCAACATTATACATCTCTTGCTTGTCAATGAATTGCTACTCATTTCCATGCATCGGCGTCTAATAGGGCTTTTCCCTCATTCTTTCACCCACCCCTCTAAAATTATTTATGGCACAACCCTAACACCACATTTCGTCTCTCTTTAATCACCAAAATAGTATTATTGTTTCTTCTGTCCTGCTCTCCCTCCTCTGTGTTTTTTCCTGTCGGCTTTTTAATATTTTGGATGAGTGAGACATGTATTAAAAAGAGACTGAGCGAGCAAGAGCTGCAATTCCTTCTCAGTGTTGGTGCGTATGATTGGGTCTTGTGGTGTATAGGGTGATTACCTTATGTTCAGATACGTTCTGATTTGCCTTGCAGAGTTTTAGCTAAAGGCAAAATTCAGATATGCTTCAACACTTTCTTTCAGATACCACTGGTCTCTTTTTTTTTAAAAAAAGGAAGATCATATAAATGCAGGGAATTTAGAGACATACAAAGTAGATACCATTTGGGGAGTCCCTGAAGACTCCCTACCCCCACACTTTTTTGAGTTTGATCAGAAACGTTGGAGAACTTGTTGAAGAAATGTTGCAGAAGATTCCACTAGACTGAATGTATTTTGCTGCAATGTCCACTTACTGTATACTACTCATGTTGTTAGGTTACTTTCCTTGTAATGCTTTTTTTTTTTTTTGCTTCCAGATGCTGTAAAATTTTAAAAAGTCCTATGTACAGTATATGAGTAACTTTTACTGAGTGCAGCAATATGTCCTTCTAAATACTGGAAAGATATGTTGGTTTGGTGTAGTTTAGATGACAAGGTGCTAATTTTCCTTCCTTCCTTCCTTCCTTCCTTCCTTCCTTCCTTCCTTCCTTCCTTCCTTCCTTCCTTCCTTCCTTCCTTATTTATTTATTTATTTATTTATTTATTTATTTATTTATTTATTTATTTATTTATTTATTTATTTATTTATTTATTTATTTATTCCTCTGTTTCTATTCATATCTCTCAGGGTAATCCAGTGTTTGTTCATGCTGGTCCATTTGCTAACATTGCTCACGGGAACTCATCTGTCCTGGCAGACAAGATTGCCCTGAAAGTCGTTGGCAAGGATGGGTTTGTTGGTAAGTCTCTTTCCAGTTCAGCAGTTCAGCAGTTCAAATCTCACCGGCTCAAGGTTGACTCAGCCTTCCATCCTTCTGAGGTGGGTAAAATGAGGACCCAGATTGTTGGGGGCAATATGCTGAACTCTGTAAACCGCTTAGAGAGGGCTGTAAAGCACTATGAAGCGGTATATAAGTCTAAGTGCTATTGCTATTTTCGTCTTCAGGCCTGGTTTTTTTTATATAAAATACATGGTATACAATGCAGTGAAGACTATTGGTTTAAGTGCTTTTAAAGGTTGGGAAGGCAAATGCATCAGAAACTGCTTTCTCAAGAGCCCTTAGTCACAAGGGTTGTAGCGTTCTCCATGTTCAGAATATCTATGAGGCACAGCAGGAAATTGCAACTCTTATTAGTCTTATTGGTGGACTCTGTAGAAGCTGACCACTAAGGGGGAATATCTTCTGATATTCTTACCACCTATTTTTAAAGAAAGAATGGGATTGCAAAGTAACTAATTTGACTGAATCAGAAGGTTAAAAAGAGACATTGATTTCCTCAGCTAAATAAATTAGATGAACTACAATAGATACTGGGAATAAAAGTAAAAGAACACTCATTGTTATAGGTTAACAAAAGATTTTCTGAGAGAAATAAAATGACATGAAGTCTGTCTTACCTTTTTTATTCTGGAACACCAGCTTTTTTTTTTTAATTCCTTAGGCTGGAGAAAGTCTCATCTAATTATTGACATGTTTTGCACAATTATTACTTAGCATGGTGTTTGTTCAGTTACCATCTTGGAAGGATTCTTGCTATACTATTCACCCTAGAGATACCCACAATTCAGACAAAAGGAAGTTATAGTCGTGAGATGCCTATGACAGGAGATCTGCAGAGATGTAAACTTATCTATTAGCATTGCTGTTTCCTTAGCTTCTCTCTCCTAGCTTGCATAGATTGTTGCTAGATCTGTGCAATTAGGAGGAGGAGGAAGAGGAAGGAGAGACATTCTTGTTCCTAGACTTTCTTTTGTTCACTGAGCGTTTTGCTAATCGGTTGCTGCTCTTTGTTTTTAAATTGTAAACCTCCAGTCATGTCATCTTAATCATTTAAGCAGTTCCAAAATGTAATTTATAAGAATAATGCTATACAAAAAAAGAAAGCAGATTGTACATAATAATGAATTTCATTATTCTGCATGCAGTGACTGAAGCTGGCTTCGGAGCTGATATTGGCATGGAAAAATTCTTTGACATCAAGTGTTGGTATTCCGGTTTGCAGCCTCATGTGGTAGTCTTGGTTGCCACCATCCGAGCTCTGAAAATGCATGGTGGAGGACCTACGGTAAGTGTTGATCCTCCTCTTAGAGAATTCGGGATACCATGATTGATGCTGGGCTCAACTAATAGTACCAAATTCTATTGGCTAGATTTGCCACCAACAACCTTGAAAGACTTACTCCCCGTTATTTCTTTTATAGATGAAGATAATAACTGCCAGATTTCTTGGCATCTTGTCTTATTTCTTGATAACCTGAGTGGGCCTTGCAGTCATCTTTGGAGGCACAGCCAAGTATCCCTGCCAAATGAAGTGGCTGGAGTGGAGAAAAAAATCTCAGTTTTAGGGATCTCCTTTGAAATGCCTTCTCCAATGATGCCTGGATTTGTGCTGGGGGGGAATTGTCTTTTCCAGATATTCTAATTCTGCATTTAGTTGGAATTTAAGCCCAGTTCTATACTGGAATATTTAATTTTATGTTTTCTGTGCTATGTGATTGTTCTGTTGGTTATCTTTTTGTAGTGGTTTTAGAAATGTGTAATGGTTTAATAGTGCTGTCTTCACCCCAGAGAACTTCAGTTATAGCAATAGCAATAGCACTTAGAGTTATATACTGCTTCATAGTGCTTTTCAGCCCTCTCTAAGCGGTTTACAGAGTCAGCATATTGCCCCCAATAATCTGGGTCCTCATTTTACCGACCTCAGAAGGATGGAAGGCTGAGTCAACCTTGAGCCGGTGAGATTTGAACAACTGAACTGCAGAACTGCAGTGCTGCACTTTAACCACTGCGCCACCTCCACCTCCACGTTATTTTGGAAGATCAGAAGCAATAATCATTACTTGATAGTGATAGTGCTCCCAGATCATCTCAGTAATTTCTTAAACCCCATATTTTCACCCTCTTTCTTCTCACTGGTTATTTGTCATCTGTGTGTAAGTGTAAAAGTAAAAAGCAGCTTTCACCAGTGCATTCTGATAATGGCAAATTGCACTTGTACTGCATATTTTTATTCCCATTTTTTCCATCCTCTTTGTATTCCTGGAGCCTGCCAAACAGGCGGGTTAAACTGCAGCATGGGAGCATGTCATGATATGACAGAGGATACAACCATGGTCTTCTATTGCTGTGATGGGAAAGACTGTGTACATGTGTATGCTTTTATGTGTAAGATAATTTCTATAGCCTAACACCTGGAGTAAATTGCATTTTGGGGGCCAAAAGGCTATCTAGCATAATGTACAGAAACAAAGGAATCATAATCAAACTTGATGTCATGTGGTTCCTCCTCTTCCTCAAGGAAATGCTTTCATGCTCTTCTCCAGACAGGATAGAACTTCAGAGTTGCTTACTCCTTTTCCAGTGTGGCTTGTTTCGTGCATAAAAGAGAACTTGTTCTTAATACTAGCGATGGTTGGACGAAATAAGCATTTTTTGAATTTGAGCAGAATAACTTTTCTATATCATGATTCCCAGTTCAGAAGATACTGTACTACACACTATTTTTAAGGGAAGCAGAAAATGACATGTTTGTTCTAGCCCATAGCAAGAAGGAGAGAAAGATTTCATATAATGAATGCTAAATTTTGGGATCCTGTGGTAGATTTGCTTAGAAAATGGTTGCCATGGGAGATTTGCCTATTCACAAAATGGCTGCCACAATCACAAAACACCCACTTACCAGAAGCAAATTAACCTCCTAGGATGCTCTCTACTGTCCCAGTGGGACCTTTTGCAGACCAAATGCATTCCTATAAATAATAGTAAGGCTGCAGCTGGTGTTTTACTTTGTTCTTTATTCTCAGTTGCTAGAAATGAAGTCTACAGGAAAAGATTTCTGTCTCTTGTATGTGGCAGATTAGCAATCAGTTTCAGAGACCAGATGGCCACAGACACCAGGCTAAAAGAGTAGTGCGTCATGCACAAATAACCAGGAACAATATTTGAGTTCAGAGCATTAAGAGTTTATTCTGCCACCTATATACAAGAATCTGAGCAACTAACGCCCAAGCTAAATTGGTGCTAGATGAGGGTCAGCAGAATTTAGTGGGCTGGACTTGGGTTTCTTGTGGTTATTATTCCAAACTAATGACACATTTAACCCCACCCTTCCGCTCAGTCTGCTCCTCTCCTACAAGAGAGCCCACCAACTTCTGCAAAGAGATGGCATTACAACAAAATTTAAATTATTAGAACAGACTGAATAGCCTTCAGAGACTATAGCCTTCTGTGTATGTTAGCAGGATATACCAAGAGGGGCACTGAACAGTTGGTGTTCTGCTGTCCAAGTGATATAAAAGAGCAACACTGAGTTCCCAAAACACCTCATCCTCCTGTCTTGAAGTTCAGTACATACTAATCCAGAGTTGCTATCAGTGTGGGCTTAGAAATTGAACTGGGCAATTCCTGAATACGGATGTTCCAGATTTGGCAGTAGAGATCAATTTGGACCCAGGGTGACCTGCCACATTAGGATATATCAGTCAGTTTGAAGGAAAGAGAGAAACATGTGACACCAACAATAGGGATCCCTGAACTCTCGGACTTTCAACAAGCAAGACTGAAGAAAGGGCTAGGAGTAAATATGACAGATAAACAAACAACTTCTTTAGTTTCCATTCAATTGAATAGACAAGTGGCACTATTTCCTTTGGAAAACTTCCTCTCAGATCTAGCAATTTACTGTTTCCCTGCATGGGACTTGTCATTAGCACTTAGGACTTTAATAACTAACTCCTTCAAGACCATTAGACAAATTTCCATTACTATTCTTATCTTGAAAACAGCCTTTTAGTAATCCTAGCTTTTTATATGATGTTTGGGAATTAGGGTTGATCTCAGAAAGGATCTATATATTTTCTACCAAATCAAGATGGTTCTAAGACTAGTTCCCTGCTTCAGGCTCGTAGTCATTTCATTTAGCACAATTTCTCAACTCTTTCCTAGTCCCAGATCAGCCCAGGGAAGATAATCTGGTTCAAGCTGGATGTGTTCAGGACTTAGAGAATTTACCTCAAATTCATTAGAGAAGCAAAAGACAACAGTCTGTCTCTTCCACAAAGCAGAGAATCAGGGAAGATGAATTTCTGCTCCACAATATATGAGTGGATTGGAGAATACGTTGCCTTGTCACATTGGCCCACTGTGGAAATACTGTTAGAGTGTTTCTGTTGGCTTTATCTATGGTGACTGAGAATGGTAATTTGCTTTAATTGTGAAATATGTTTCTGCTTATCAGAGGTGGATATGACATTCCATTTTTAGGAAGAGGGAAACCAGATGGCCCTAGGGCTAAGATGAGAGTTAGTTTATTTATTTATTTATTTATTATGGTGTTCTTATATGCCGCCCAACTCCCAAAGGACTCAGGGCGGCGTACAACAGAGAAAAATACAAGACACCAATTCATAAATATTACATTTAAAAAACAGATATAAAAATTAAAAAACACAATATTTAAAATCGTCCAATATTCATTCAACAACCATACATACTTGGGGTGAGCTCAAGTGGATTAAGCTCTACCCCCAGCCTGCAGGAAAAGCCATGTCTTGACAGCTTTCCGGAAGGCCAGCAGAGTGGGGATAGTTCGGGTCTCTGGGGGAAGTTGGTTCCAGAGCACGGGGCCTGCCACAGAGAAGGCTCTCCCCCTAGGGCCCGCCAGGCGGCATTGCTTGGCCGACGGGACCTGGAGGAGGCCAACTCTGTGGGCCCTAACCGGTCGGAGGGAAATGTGAGGCAGAATGCGGTCCCGGAGATAACCTGGTCCTAAGCCATGAAGGGCTTTAAAGATGGTGATCAACACCTTGAATTGGACCCAGAGACCGATGGGCAACCAATGCAGCTGGCGGAGTATAGGTGACACGTGGGTGTACCTTGGCACACCCACCACAGCACGCGCAGCCGCATTTTGCACCAGCTGAAGTCTCCGGATACTCTTCAAGGGTAGCCCCATGTAGAGCGCGTTGCAGTAGTCCAAGCGCGAGGTGACAAGGGCATGAGTGACCGTGAGTAGAGCCTCCTTCTCCAAGTATGGCCGCAACTGGTGCACCAGGCGAACCTGTGCAAAGGCCCCCCTAGCCACAGCAGAAAGATGATGATCCAATTTTAGCTGTGCATCTAGGAGGACCCCCAAGTTGCGGACCTGATCCGAGGGGGTCAGTTTCGCTCCCTCGAACGCCAAGGAGGGACAGTTGTCATAGTCCTTAGGAGGCAGTATCCAAAGCCACTCAGTCTTGTCGGGATTAAGTCTGAGTCTGTTCCTCCCCATCCAGATCTTAATGTCATCCAGGCATCGGCACATTACATCAACTGCCTCACTGAAGTCAGACGGGGTGGTGATGTACAGCTGGGTGTCATCAGCGTACTGGTGGAAACACACCCCATGTCTGCGGATAGTTAATTGTATTCTTATGCTAACTATTACACTCTGATGATTTTTAATTTGAGGGGAGTGGATTTTGCTGCATCCAAACTCTCTTTCTTGGCCATACAGTAGAACCTCTGGTCACAGCCATAATTCGTTCCATAACTTTGGTCGCAAACCAATTTGGTCGTGACCCGACCCTAATTTTGGAAATTTGGCGCTTACAAAAAAAATAGCGCAAAAGGGGAAATCGGTCGTGGAAAAAAAATTGTGAATTTTTTGGTTGGAACCCAATTTGGTCGTGGTCAGAAGAGTTCGTGACCAGAGGTTCTACTGTATATTGAATTGAAATTATACATTCTAAATTGTTATATAAATTCAAACAAGAAACAATGGTAATTTGAATACATATAAAGCAGATGGGGAAGATATTCCGTTAGGATTACCGGCATTCACTCTAGAAGAATTTCATAATTCTTTCCCAAACTCCATTCATGAAGAAATCTGCTAATAGATTTCAGTTTGGAATACAAAAATATAAAATTGAGATACCAGGAGAACATCTTTTCGTTCCTTGATTGTCTTGTCCTTAATCTTTTCAGGTTATGGCTGGAGTCCCCTTGCCCAAAGAATACATTGTGGAGGTAATAATTGTGCTTTTGATTGTGTTTTGAATGTATATTTTATTTTTTTAGTTTATTTTTCTAGATTCTTGTCTTCAGATTCATTGTCAGATATTATGTTACTATTTCGATAATGATAACAAATAAACCTTTCAGATAGCTCCTTGCCAAAAAAATAAAACCCAAAGCAATCTCAGTATAGCTCCTATTGTTTGTTCTCTCTCCCTCCCTCCCTCCCTCCCTCCCTCCCTCTCTCTCTCTCTCTCTCTCTCTCTCTCTCTCTCTCTCACACACACACACACACACACACACACACACACACACACACACACAGACACTTCAGTTTGGTGTAGTAGTTAGGACATCAGGCTAGAAACCAGAAGACCATGAGTTCTAGTCCCATGCTAGGCATAAAACCAGATTAGTGACTTTGGACCAGTCCTATCATGGAAATTAAGTCCTGTGCTTGCACAGTTAAGTGTGCAAGCATAGAACTCATTATACAACTAGCATGACTTTTCTGACTGGCCTTTGGAGACTGGCATCTATATTTTACTTCCCATCTAATCAATTGCGGACAATTATTTACTTTAATTATTTGGTTTTTTTTAAACCTACTGTTTGATTTGATTTGTAAAGCATTTTGAGATGTTGTGGTGGTATAAAAAGTTGAACAACTTATTGATTCAATAAGCTATGGTTTACTGATGTGAAATTGTGGTTCAGAATTCTCTATTTTGTAGTTTCCAGATCATCCCTCAATTATGCTGGCAACATTTGGCAGCAAACTTTTTTCACAGGAGAAGGTTGTAACTTTGACAGCCTGTTTCTTCTGTCTTCCCATTCCCCTGAAACTGGATTCAGGTTATCTATGAAAATTCACGCCACTGTAACCTATGGAGCACTATCAGTACTCCAGATTGATAGGTATATCTGGCCATTTCAGCTACCTAGATTCCTTTCCTGAATTGAACTGATTATTTGCATTGGCTTCATTTGTATAATAACGCTGTGATTTGATCAGCATTTAAGTCTACTTTCCTTCCACCTAGCAGTTCAAGGGCTTCGTTTTTCATGCTAATGTCTGTTCCTTTTGTAACCCCTTTCCTGCTGTATTTGTGCACTTAAAGTATTTGGAGAGGAATGAATTTCAAAC
Source organism: Diadophis punctatus similis (assembly GCA_023053685.1). Classification (NCBI taxonomy): domain Eukaryota; kingdom Metazoa; phylum Chordata; class Lepidosauria; order Squamata; family Dipsadidae; genus Diadophis; species Diadophis punctatus. The sequence goes on along the minus strand of JALIGW010000001.1, from coordinate 299,741,331 downwards.
AGCAGACTGAAACCAAGGCTAAAGCTTTATCTCTCTACAGATAAAATTTTGAGCAGGGAAAAAGATGACACAAACTAAGCTTCTTCTTTTTTCCAAAAATGGGCAAAACAGTCATGCCAGTGGTAGCATTAAAAAAGTAAGGAGGCTTTGGCAAGTTTGGTAGAGAAACTCAGGGAATACTTGATTAAAGAAGGCTTAAATTGAAAGCTTTGCCTGATGGGTATCACAATAAGGAATGAACTTGTCCAACTAGACACCTGCCAGATTAGTGGGACTGGAGTCTCCACTGTTGTCAAGGTAGAATTTCTTAGCCAGTATCTACAGGTAATTCTTGACTTACAAACACAATGGAGCCAAATATTTCTGTTGTTATGTGAGACATCTATTAAGTGAAATTTGCCCCATTTTACGACCTTTCTTGTCACAGTTGTTAAGATACTAGCATAACTTAGCAACTGCAGTGTTAAGTGAATCTGGCTTCCCCATTGACTTTGCTTGTCAGAAGGTCGCAAAAGGGGATCCCATAACCCTAGGACATTGCAACCGTCACAAATATGAGTCAGTTGCCAAGTGTCCAAATTTAATCATGACATGGGGATGCTACAACAGTCATATGTGTGAAAAATGGTCACTTCTTTCAGTGCCGTTGTAACTTTGAACAGTCACTAAACAAGCTATTGTAAGTCAAGGACCATTTATATCACAGGTGGGTTCTAACTTACCTCGCTGCCGGTTCGCTTCCTCCTGCGCTGCATGGCTGCACCTCGTGGGCGCACGTGTGCATGTGCAGTGGCAAAAAATAAAAAAACAAAAAAAAGAGCCAAAAACAAGACGGCGACACATGCGCTGGAAACTCGGCTTCTGCGCATGCATTGAAGAAAAAAAAACCGGGGGGAAAATTGAAAAAAAAATCCAATTTTTTTTAAAAGATGGCGGCCTCCACAGACCAGCACTGACTGAACCAGTTCCGTGACGTCATCGTGACATCACCAGCAGTTTGCTACCGATTCGGGCGAACCGGGAGGAACCCACCTCTGATTTATATAAACACTTAGTGACTTTGGGGTGGAGAACAGGAGTTTAAAATAGCAGTTCATGTATAAGTGGCTATTCTACTTATTATAAGGAGCTCATGAAACAGGCTGCATGGATCCTGTTCCTAGCTTCTTGCTGCCCCGAAATCCCCCTGAGTTTGCCCCGCTGATTTCTTAGATGCACAGTTTTCTACTATTTTGCTATATAAAAGCAAAGAACCTAAGAATTACATATAAATGTACTTGTTATGATGTTTCTCTTCATAGGAAGCTAAGTTATTATTAAAAGGCAGAAAAGGGTAAAAATACTAAGTCAGAAAAACTAAAGATGAGGAGATAAGGAAATATGGGGAATGGAATACAGCTAAATCTTGTTTACACTTACAGAGTCCCCCGGGAGTTGGGCGGCATACAAATCTATTAAATTAAATTAAAATTAAATTACACTGAGAGCATTCACTGTGCCTCTCCATATGGTTCTATCTTTGCAAAATCATCCTTCTACCACATGTGTTTATAAAATATATATTAGACAGAAGAATCTTAAAACTGCTAAAGGCTTGTACATTTGATCAAGGGCAATTTTTATGTGATTTTAAACATTTATTATATCAGCAGTACTCATCTGAAGATGCTTCTAGCTATTTTAAAGAAGGATCTTTAACGATCCATGGAGCAGCAACCTGCAAAAGCGAAGTCTCTTCAACAGACAGTTGGATCATTTATTTATTTTATTTATTTATTTATTTATTTATTTATTTGTCAAACATGTATAGGACGGTAGGCACAGTGGTGCGCTTATGCACGCCCCTTACAGACCTCTTAGAAACGGGGAGAGGTCGACTGTAGACAGTCTAAGGTTAAAGTTTTTGGGGTTTGGGGAAGAAACCACAGAGTCAGTAGTGCATTCCAGGCATTGATCACTCTGTTGCTGAAGTCGTATTTTCTGCAGTCGAGTTTGGAGCGCTTTACATTTAGTTTGAATCTATTCCGTGCTCGTGTATTGTTGCGGTTGAAGCTGAAGTAGTCATTAACATCATGTGGTGTCCTCTAGCAGAAAATGGAGAATTGTCTTCACCTTTCCCCCTCTTTGTACCATTCTTCTTCTTAAAAGATGCTTTCTTTCTTTTTTTTTTTTGTAGTTTCTTAAATGAAACTACTTTGCAGTTGAATGCAGTCTTTTGTTAAAATTGATCCAATTTAGCCTGTTTATTTCTCTTCAGTCTGTCTTTTTTCCTTTTATTGTGAATCAAAAAGTGAAGTTTGTAAAATAATGTAGATTAACCACACACACACACACACATTTCATTTTCATTCCAGCTTTCTTTAACATTCAACAACTGATTGCCACGAGACACTTACTATTTGTTCCTTCTCTGAACTAATCCCTTAAATTCTCTTTGTCATGTATAGAATATTCCACTTCTGGAAAAAGGTTGTAGTAACCTGCGCAAGCAAATCGAAAATGCCAGAATTTTTGGTGTTCCAGTAGTGGTGGCAGTCAATGCATTCAAGTAAGTACAACATGGTCCATAGTACAACAAAGTTCAAACTTCACAGTTTGGGGTGGATGCCATCTACCCATGTTCTTTAAAATGTACTCAACAAGAAAGGGTTTCAAGAGATAAAATTTGGATAAAGCTAGAACATTAAATTTGATTTAATTGAAGTTTGACTTAAATGTAAATCACAACAAATACATTTGACATGATTATTCTTCATATATTCAGTAATTTTCTCCTTGGTTCACATTAAAAGTACAATTCATTCGCAGCTTTTAGAGATGCTCTCGGTACTTCAACAATGCAGGAGAATGGGGTAGTAAAATCTAAGATAGAAGAGATGGACTGTTATCACTCTACATTGCAGGAAACAACAAGTTTCCTGCACGTCCTTGTTTTTAAAAATTAATGCAGATAAAATATTAACATATGTTAGTTTTGGGCAAACACTACAATTTTTTCTAAGGTCTATTGAGCCAGGAAGCCTCATTACTGAAGTGTTTCTGTCAGATCAGATTTTCAGAAACCTGGTTCACACATACATGTGGTTGAGTGGGTGGTGATTTGAAATGTGGTAAATATTCGCATGTCAGATCACTCGTAGGGGTAAATAGAATATATCTTCTACGTCCTTTCTAAGCCATCTGTTGGTCCTTCTTGCATGTGTTTTTGTGTTATTTGTATACAAATGTAATATTCACATTTTTATAGTTCAGGGTTTTTATAGTTGTTATAGTTCAGGGTTTTTACTATTGTTATGAGCTACCCAGAGTTGTGGGAGACCATACATTTTTTAAAAATAAAGTAAATAAACTGCACAGATTTGGGTAAAAAGAGATTTGCCGCAATGACTCTATTCTCTTATGTTGCATCTCCATTTCAACCTTGAAAAAAACCAAAGTGCCCTGGCTTATCAGGCAAGGCTTTTTCATGCTTGCCAGATGATTTGAGGGAGGTGATCTCAGAATGCCATGAAGATGAAATGCTTAATGATTTGCAGCAAGCATTAATAGAATAAAAATTAAGCCTTCCCCAGCTTCTCTTACCTCAATTAAGGAATATTTCATGTTATTTATCTTCTACTTAGTGTAGCTGAATTGCTTCTATGGTTTTTGCTCCAGAAATCCCGTCCTTATCTAGATTCAAGTCATCAGGCCCAGCATACCCAACACACTTTTGCACCTCCTTGTGGTGGTGACCCCTTTGTGTAGAGAAGGGAGAAGCAGGCAAGTAATTGCATATGTTGTTCTGCAATAAAAGAGATTAGGAGTTTATTCACATACTTTTCCTTCCCTTAAGGCAGTGCTTCTCAATTATTTTCTGTTACGCCCCCCCCCCCAGGAAGAAGTAAACATTTCGCACGCCCCTAACTCTCCGATCTGGGCTCCAATGGAATTTTGGTGTTAATATTTATTTTACTTATTATAAGATGCAAGCAAACTATTGGCTGGGGAAGGTTGCTCTACCCACTTACCTGGGAGTAAGTCACACTGAACTCAGTGGAGCCTGTTTTCGGTTAGGCAGGCATAGGCTACCATGGTTAGGGCCCTCTTTTGATATGGGGCCAGGCCAGCTTAATCAAGCCCATGTTTTGGGGTCGCCAGCCTGGCCCATAAGCGCTGCCTCTGCCGGGCACTCACAGCGAATGGTGTGGAAGGAGGCTTTAGGGTGCCATTCGAAGCTTTGGCCCAGCTGCAGAGGATGCTCCTCCTTGTCCAGCAACAGGTTCGCCATGCCGTTCATGGCTACCGCAGCGCCCGCCGAGAACAACAAGAACCCACGCAGCCGCCCCGCCCCGCCCGGCCGCCTTCTCTTCCAGTCTCGGAGCAGCGTGCAACTGGGAAAACACTCCCCGTCCAGGGGAATCGATTGAGAGGGACCACGGATGTTCCCTGGGGTCACACGTGCCCCCCCTGGCATCGCTCCAAGCCCCCCCCAGGGGGGCACGCCCCACTATTTGAGAAGGACTGCCTTAAGGATAAATCTGGAATATCAGCTTCAGCTAAAGAAGCTTAAGCAGCCCTTTTCTCCTACAGGAAATAGTTCCTTTGTTTCCCAGCTGGCATCCCTGTTTGAGGGAATGGCTCAGTTCCCCATCCCACCTTGAAGGGTTTGGGGAGTTTTACAAGGCTAAAAAGTACAGCAGGACTCCCAGCCATGTTTTGCTTTCTTTCTACCCTGCCCATATAGCTTTTATACTCAGCCTGAAAGTACTCACTCCCTAATGTTGAGTATTTAATTCACAAGGAGGTTGGTGTTTTTCTTTCACTATGATCTTCACCAAGATTAAACATTCTGCATAGTTGTTTTTCCCTTTGTTAAATTATTCTCTTTTACTTTGAATGTGTTTGTTTTATCAATTAATATAACCACCTGCTTGGTAGGCAGTTCAATGCTAGTAGCAAGGGTTAAAAATACCCAATACAAAGAAAATGGGATGGGATGGAATGGAATGGAATGGAATGGAATAGAATAGAATAGAATAGAATAGAATAGAATAGAATAGAATAGAATAGAATAGAATAGAATAGAATAGAATAGAATAGAATAGAATAGAATTATTGACACACAAGGAATTTGTCTCTGGTGCACAAGTTCTCAGTGTATATACAAATAATAAGTGATATATCATAAATAATAAATAAATAATAAATATTCATAAATATAATAAAGTGCAATAAAATAAAATATGTTGCTCTTTCGACCAAATGAATGAGGTAAACCAAATCAGGAAACTATAACAAAAAAACTACAACTACAGTTTATCAAGATAGGCTCAAATAACAAAATCTTGCAAGTTTATCTGTAGCTTCTTCCCCACCCCACCCTTTTTTTTTAAACTAAGTCTGAGTCTCTTTCTTGTGCTGTACTTTCCTGCTTAACACATGCTACTTCCGGATCTGTTATTTGTCTTAATGGCTTCTGCAACATTATCTCCATGGCTCTCTAGAGAAGTACAAAATTCCCGTATAGCCACCTCGTCTATCTTTTTGGCTCAGTGCCTGAGGAAGAACCAGCGACTTCTTTTTTTTTTTAATTGAAAAGTTTTATAAGTACAAAGTACAAACATTTTTCCCCCATTTTTCTCCCCTCCTCCCCCCTCCCCCTTCCCCCCCTCCCCCCCTCCCGGACTTCCCAGAAAAAGCACAAGATATAAATCCAAAAAAACTAACATAAAACTTACAAAATACTATATAAAAAAAGAAATTATTAGTTCAAAAATACCCATTCATCCTTAACTCTTTAACAATCCAAAAGCTTGAAAGCATAGTATATCATTTCACAAATTTCTAACATTAATAAACTATTTAAGTTGTTTTAATCTGATACTTTTTTTGAATATATTCAGTCCACCTACTCCATTCCAATATATATCTTTCATTTGAGTGGTCCTTTAAATATGATGAAATCTTGGCCATTTCAGCCAAATGTGTCATTTTCAACGTCCATTCCTCAATTGTAGGTATATCTTCTTTCTTCCAGTATTGTGCCACCAACAATCTGGCAGCGGATATACAATTCAAAACCAGCTTAGTCTCTATAACAGAACAATCCGTTATTATCCCCAACAAAAAGAATTGTGGTGTAAACTTAATCTTTTTCTTTAAAATGTTTTGTATAATCCACCATATTTTTATCCAAAATGCCTTGATCTTTTTGCAAGTCCACCATATATGAAAATATGTAGCATCCTCACATTCACATCTCCAACATTTAGAATCTAAATTTGGATACATACAAGCTAATTTTTTGGGGTCTAAATGCCATCTATAAAACATTTTATAAAAATTTTCTCTCAAATTTTGTGCCTGCGTAAATTTAACATTTCTGACCCATATCTTTTCCCATGTATCCATCATTATCGGTTCACCAATATTCTGAGCCCATTTTATCATACAATCCTTAACTAATTCTGTTTCTGAATCTAATTCCAATAAAATATTATATAATCTCTTTATATGCATTGGGCCCTTATCTTTTATTTGTACAATCAAATTGTCCTCTTTTTTCAAAATACCAATTTTTTGATCGTCTCTCCATCTAGCTTGTAATTGTATATATTGAAACCATGTTCTGATTATACCTTCTTCTCTTAATTTCTCAAACGGTTTTAATTGAAATAAATTTCCCTCTTCAGAAAGAAGTTCTTTATATGTAATTTTATCAAATTTTTGTTCCAAATTTATATTTTCTATCGCGTGTCTGGGTACTGTCCATAAGGGTAACTTATCATTTAATTTAGATTGATGCTTTTTCCAGACACGCAATAAAGCATTTCTTAATATATGGCTCTTAAAAGCTTTATCTACTTTTTTATCATATATTAAATAAGCATGCCACCCAAAAACCAAACCATATCCCTCAATGTTTAATACACTCTCTTCCGTTAAGTTAATCCAATCTGTAACTGCTGAGAGGGCCGCTGCTTCATAGTACAATTTTAAGTTAGGCATTTTTAAACCACCTCTTTCACGTGTATCCTGCATAATCTTCTGATTTACCCTTGGCTTCTTCCCAGCCCAAATAAATTTATTTATACCCTTCTGCCATTCCTTTATAACTTCATCTTTTTTAAGTATTGGTATCATTTGAAAGAGGAATAAAAACCTTGGTAAAACATTCATTTTAACAGCAGCTATCCTACCCAACAAAGACAATTGTAATTTCTCCCAGCTTTCCATATCCCTCTGTATTTTTGACCAAAGTGGTTCATAATTATATTGATATAATTTTGAATTTGTGGACATAATATTAACCCCTAGATATTTAATCTTTTGAGTTATCTCAAAACCAGTTACCTTTTCTACTTCTTTTTGTTTTTTTGTCATATTTTAACTATTATTTTTGTTTTAGCTGTATTTATTTTAAAACCAGACACTTGTCCATATAAATTAATTGTATCCATCAAAATCCTAATAGATTGTAATGGTTGAGTTACCGTAACAACCAGATCATCCGCGAACGCTCGAAGCTTATATTCTTCCTGTCTAATTTTTATTCCTTTTATTGTATCAAGCTCTCTTATTTTATTAAGTAATATTTCTAAACTCAAAATAAACGACAAAGGAGATAGGGGACATCCTTGTCTTGTTCCCTTTTCTATATTAAAAATATCTGTTAGTCCACCATTGATTATTATTTGTGCCGTTTGTTTTTGATATATCGCCCCAATAGATTGTACAAAATAGTCTCCCAGTTGTATTTTCTCTATTAATCTTAGTAAGAACCGTCAATTCAATCTGTCAAAAGCTTTCTCGGCATCTAGGAATACTAATGCTGCGGGGATCTGGTTATTACTTCTCAAATACTCCAGTAAATTAACAATTTGTCTAACATTAGTTTTCATTTGCCTACCAGTTAAAAACCCTGTTTGATCATAATGTATCATTTGTTGCATAACTGTCATTAACCTATTCGCTAAAATTTTTGTAAAAATTTTATAATCTATATTTAAAAGTGAAATCGGTCTATAATTTTTTGGATCTGTACCATCTAAGCCCTCTTTTGGGATCAGAGAGATAAAAGATGTCTTCCATGTTGGGGGAACATTACCTCCCTTTTGAATATTATTAAATAATTCTTTAAGAGGTTCCCCCATTTCTTCCTGTAATTTTTTATAATAAACAGCAGTTAACCCATCTGTCCCCGGGGCTTTACCCACTTTTAACTATTTAATTGCCGTTGTAATTTCTTCTAAGGTTATTAATTGGTTTAACATATCCCTCTGCTCTTTGGTAGTTATATGAATATTCTGTTTCCGTAAGTAATTATCTATATCCTCTTCTTTAACTTTATCCTCCGTGTATAAGTCTGTATAAAATTCTAAGAAAGATTTTTTGATAAATCCATATTCATAAAATTCTTTACCCTTATATCTTATTTTTTCAATAGTTCTTGATTTTTGCTTCTTTCTTAAAATGTAAGCCAACCATCTTCCTGGTTTATTAGCATTACTAAAAGTATTAAATTTAGCATATTGTAAATTTGTTGCTACTTGATCAGCCATTAACATATTAAATTGACCCTTTAATAAGTTAATCATCTCTTTAATTTTTTTGTCTCTTGGATTAGAAATTAAAGCTATTTCCTGTCTCTTAATCTCCTCTTCTAGTTCTTTCCTTTTCTCCCCCTTTTTCCTTCTATATTTATTATTCAAATATATCAAAATACCTCTCATGTAGGCTTTACTTGCATCCCACACCATTTCCAACGGCGTGCCCTTTTGTATATTATTAACAAAAAATTCTTTCATTAATTTTTTACATTCCATCACATTTTCTTCATATCTAAATAAATTCTCATTTAACCTCCATGACCTTCTAGGTCCATTCCTATCTTCTAAATCCATCCAAACCGGACTATGATTTGTCAATACTCTTGGACATATCTTCATCTTCTTCACCCTAGAAAAAAGATTATTAGTAATCAAAATAAAATCAATCCTTGAAAAAGATTGGTGTCTATTGGAAAAAAAGGTAAAATCCTTTTCCTTTGTATTTCTTTCCCGCCAAATATCTCTCAGCTCCCAGTCTTCCATCATCTCAAAAAAGAGTTTGGGCAATTTTGCTCTTAAAAAAATATTTTGTTTAGGGCCTTTCTTATCTTTTACTGCATCTGGTACACCATTCCAATCACCTAGAAGAATGCAAGTACTGTAATCCCATTGTACCAATTTTGTATGTAGAAGATCATAAAATTTTTCCTGTTGTTGATTCGGGGTATATACACCAATTACCAAAAGTCTCTCTCCCTTAATTAAAAGTTCGACCGCAAGATATCTTCCTTGATCATCAGCTTCAATTAGCTTAGCAATCAAATGTCTCTTTACATATATAACAATTCCATTTTTTTATCATGTGCTGCTGAAACAAATTGTATTCCTAATCTTGAATTTATTAGGTATTCTTGATCTTGTGTTCTAATATGCGTTTCTTGTAGGCAGGTCACATCATTGTTAAATTGTTTTAGATAATGAAAAATTTTCTTTCTTTTCTGTGGCGAATTTAATCCATTGACATTCCACGTTAGAAATCTACTTCCTATCTGGGAGCTTCTCAAGCGACTGGAACATTGCCTGCATGTCAAGCTTCTGTATTTCCTTTGGCCTTGTTCCTCCCACTGCTTGCTTAGTACCTTCTTCAGTTGACAGTTGAGACTGTTGCCGCGACATTTCTTGTATACGCTTGGTTGTAGCTCTAGTCTGCCTTTGTTCTTTTTGTTCTCTTATCCGTTCTTCTCCAAATAAATCCACCGTTTTATCAGCCAAAGTTATATCTAGTTCACTTTGTCCAGCTGTAGCTCCCTCCAGCTGCAATTCCTCTCTTTGTGCTCTCTCCTCCTTTCTCCTCCCTTCTGGAGATCTTGGTGTCCCAGCCTTTAAGATATATGTAAAAAAATCTCTTGCTTTCTGCACCGTATTCAATCTGTGTCTTTCTCCTTCATAAATCAAAGATATTCCGGCTGGAACCTCCCACCTGAATGGGAAATGTTGTCTTTTAAGTTCTTCCACTAGGAAGGAAAATTCCTTTCTAGCTCTCAACATTTTTGGAGGAATTTCTTTCAATGTTATCATTTCTTGTCCTCCCACCTGTAACTTATTTTGATAAGTTGCTTGTAGAATGTCATTTCGCAATGTTTTGTTATTAAAATAAATTACAATATCTCTTGGGAGGTTTCTCAATCTAGCCACTCTTAAATTCACACGATATATCTTATCAATTTGCCACAGCAGCTCTTCTTTCCTCATGCCCACAGCTTGGGCAAGGACTTCTACCATCAAATCTCTCAGATTTTCTTGTTTCTCCTCCTTCACCCCCCGAACTCTGATTGCAAATTCCATGTTCCTGTAATGAAGCAATGTGATTTCGTCTGTGTCTCTTTCTCTTTTTTCCTGAACATCTTGTATTTCACCTCTCAGGTCTGCAGTAATTTCTCTAATTTGGTCAATTTGTTGTTCCAAATATTCCACATTATTTGCCAAACCTTTAAGTGCCACCAAGATATCTGTTCTGATTTCACTGTTGCCAATTTCTATTTTTTTCTCAATTTTCTCAGAAACATCTTGTATTTTGTCATTAATCATATCATTAACTTTTTCATTAGCTTCATCAATTTTCTTGTTAAAATTTTTAGTCATTTCAATTTGCATGACTTTAAGGCTATCTTGTAACATTGCCAGAGTTAGGGGCTGTGGTTGAGCTGCCAGAGTTTGCAATCTAGAAGGGAGAGTGGGTGAGCTCTCAGCGCTTCCAGCCCCTTTAGAAGGAACTGTCTTCACAGATTTGGAAGCCATTTAGCTTTAATGAAGTCCTAATAATATTCCAAGTTATGTTAATCTTCTTGCCAAAAAGAAGAATCTCCAAAACACAGTATCAGTTCAAAATTCAGCTCAAACAGGCTCTCCTATCCAAGCCTGTCTGTAAAATATAACTTTCTCTCTCTTCACTTTCACTTTTCCACACCCATTCAAGCTTCCGTCGCCATTTTAAGAGTTGCTACTTTGTAACTTTTACAGTAAGAGGCAATAAGAGTTAAGTGGTGGTTACTTGCCTAGTTTGTCTCTTGTCTTTTCCTGCTGCTTTTTGTAGGTTTTCTGTTGTTTGATGTCAATCTTTAAAAGCAGTGCTGGACGCGATCATCTTCCTCCGCTTAAAAGAAAAGCGGAGAAGTCCTCAGTCTGGAGCTCAGCAGCTTCCCAGGGAGCCCTCACCTTTCGCGCCCCAGGAATCCTCCTAGGGCACTTGGGGGGCTCTACCTGTGTCCGCCGACTCTTTGCCCTTCCCTTTGCCCCGGAAGGGGTTTTCCAGCTGCCAGTCAGCTGTTTTTCGGCTTTCTGGCGGCTTTACAGATCAAATGACCGGCGCCCCGAAAGAAGAGCGTCTTTCGGCGATCGCGGAGCCAACCGGAAGTGAACCAGCGACTTCTTAAAGGACAACAGTGATAGACCAACTGAATGTTAATGATGAATCAGCTATGGTTAGCTTGAACCAATGGTGGGTTCCTACCGGTGCAGTACGGAGCGCGGCTCCAGTAGGAGCCTGGCGATTATGTCATTTTTTGGGCGCTTCTCCGCATCCTGAGCTGTCGGGAAAAAGCCCTCCCACCCACCCTTGTGTGAATACTGACCTTTATTCTTCCTCCGAAGTACAGCTGAGAAGCTCCTCAGCTGTGTTTCAGCTTGTAATGTCGTCCTGAGCATACGTGGAAGTGAAATCGCATGGTGGAACGCAATTTCACTTCCGCGCATGCTCGCGATGCGCACCGGTAGCGAACATAACCGGAACCCTCCCCTGGCTTGAACCATAATCATCACAATTTCAAAACTAACCATGGCTGGCAGTAATTTTAGTCCTTGTATGCTACTGAAGTTCAGTAATGCTGAAACTGGAAAGATGTTTTGTACAGCATAGGAGGCAGGGCATTTCCAGTATATTAATTGTAGCCAATGAAACGTTTGAAATGTTAAGTATTTGTATATTGGCATTCTAATAGAACGCCTGGTAATGTTTGCCTTTGCAGATCAGATACAGAGGCAGAACTACAGCTGGTCGTCCGGTTGGCTAAGGAAGCTGGTGCTTTGGATGCGGTCAAATGCACTCACTGGGCTGATGGAGGTAAAGGAACTGTGGCATTAGCAGAAGCCGTGCAGAGGGCATCACAGGCCCCAAGCCATTTCCAGTTCTTGTACGACGTGGAGGTAAGGCTTTGTTTTGAATCTTATATCTTTTTAGGAGAAATGAAATGCTAAGAAAGGACAATGCAAAACAAATAGATGGAAACTATGGCTTGTTTTCTAACTTTGTATAAAAAGAAATGGGTACACTATGAGATGGATTGGCTGGCTGATTGTATTAATGCATAGATGCACATGCGACTCAGCATTTGAAAGGAAGACAATTCCTTTTACAAATGATTTACAATATGGAGAAAATGACAATACAGTAATAGAAGATTTTTTTTCCTTCCTTGCCTTCAGGGGTGGATGTCATTTTAAATGCATCATTTCAAGTAATTACAGTAGTTGGCAGAAATCAGTGTTTTGGCCTTAAGATTATTTTGTTCTACAATATCCGTCACTGAAAGATTTGCCCTTCAGCTGGAGTCAACTTTGGCTCCAAAATCATAATGAAGGCTAAGGAAAATGTGATAATCCTATTAAAAATAAGATTGTGATTAGCAAAGGAAATTTGAGGCTCACAGTTTAAAAACTGTGAAATATGTTAATAGATGCTGGAAAAATTTAGCTGAGTAAAAATCTGGGATGAAGACAACTTCCTGGGGAAAGTTCCTTTTGCTTATCTAGGTTCTACAGTGCCTATTTTATTTACTGGGCTCCTCTGGAAGGAAATACAGCAGAGGTGGGTTCCTCCCAGTTCGCACCGGTTCTATAGAACTGGTAGCAAACCACTGGTGATCTCACGGAGCTGGTTCTGTCGGTGCCAGTCTGTGGACGCCGCCATCTTTTTTATTATTTTGGGGGGGGATTTTTTTGATGATTTTTTCTTCTGCGCATGCGCAGAAGCTGAGTTTCTGGCACTGCACATGCGCCGCCATCTTGCTTTTGGCTTCTTTTCTCGGGGGGGGGATTTTTTCGGAATTTTCAGCACTGTGCATGCGTGCGTGCGCTTTGCGTGCGCGCGCCCACACAGTGCGGGAGGAAGCAAACCGGCATCCCATCCCTGAAATACAGTATTTAAATAAATAATTTCAGAAAGTGAAGAATCTTGGATATTGAGCAGAGTATTAGGATTACGACAACAAGACCAGATATGTGGGATTATCACAGCTGGTTATAGAAATATTTGTCTTGGCTTCCATGGGGATATTAGCTGAACCAGATTTATAAATGCAGACAAATATCCTGGCTCTCTTCAACTAAATCTAATTCAGGTTTCGTGGTCTTTGACTCAGCAGCACAATCAAATTATTTTCCAACATCGTCTGCAGCTGTTCCCAGTAGCCAGAACTTGATTTTTATGTTCAAGAGGAAAATAATATAGTTTTAAAACTTAGTGTCTTGATGATGGATGATTTGAAAGAATACTTAAACTCACTAGAAATCAAGCTGTTTTAGCTCACATTAAGTTTCTGTCCACATTTTTCCTTTCTTACCAGCCCTGAATTTTAGTGTCCTGCACAAATTTGAAACTTTCTTGTCGTTCCTGTCAAGTTTCTTGATATTTCCTCTTCTTTTATGGAGTTTTTTTAGAGTTATTCAATGGAAAAGCATAGAGAAAGAGTTATAATTTTAAAATGTTATGTCTTATTGTGACTTATAATTGTACGAAGCTACATTTTACATGTATTCATCTGCGTGATTTAGAAGTTTCATTAAAATGACAAAAGTTCTTCGCCTTTTGTATGTGCATGGAACATGACCTGTGTATAAAACATACGTATGTCACAGTGTACATTTTATTATTCCTCACCCTCCAGGAAAAAGAAGGTGTCAATAAGTATGGAGAATTGCCATTTATCAGTTCAGGGTTCATCCAGGCCATGTCAAATCTTGACCAGGACTTGTGGGGATGGGAAAAAAAGGTATATTGTCTCTTCTTCAGGTTCAATTTCCTCCAACCATCACATAAGTTCAACTCTTGCATCATTTCCGAGAATGTACTTGGTAATTGTCGTCTTATCTTCTTGTTGTTTGCACTTTTATAATCTCTTTTATTGTCCACCACGGCATTAAAATCACCTATTATACAAAGATTATCCCATTTTAATTCTATAATTTTTCTATATAATTTAGAGTAAAAAAATTCTGATTGATATTTGGTACATAGTTGGTACAGAGCCGAGGTGGCACAGCGGTTAGAGTGTAGTACTGCAGGCCACTTTAGCTGACTGTGATCCGCAGGCCAGTGGTTCAAATCTCACTGGCTCAAGGTTGACTCAGCCTTCCATCCTTCTGAGGTAGGTAAAATGAGGACCCAGATTGTTGGGGGCAATATAAATATACATTGCTTACTGGTGTAAACCGCTTAGAGAGTGCTTGCACTGTGAGGCGGTATATAAATCTCACTAATAAATAAATAAATAAAATAAATTGCCACTAAAAGAATTCGTTTTTGACCATTTCTACCATTAATATTCTACCCTCTTCATCTACATATATCAAATTCGGATTTAACCAATCTTTTATATACAGTATACCGCAATACCTCTTTTTTTTGTTTGGACCAGTGCCGGATGTAATTTCCCTAGTTTGGGGCATTTTAATATATTGCCATATTTTTCTTTAATATGCACCTCCTGTAAACAAGTGATATCCATATCTTGTCTCTGAAGGCTCGTCAATATCTGTTTTCGTTTAATTGGGGAATTCACGCCATTGATGTTTAGCGATAGCATGTTGATTTCTCCTACCTCCATCCTTTTACTTATGTAACGCTTTAGGACCTCCCTTTGTTCTTGTCTCGGTTTGTGCCCTTGTTCTGGCTCCTTCCCTTTCATATTGTTCTATTTCCCTTTGTTCTCTGGGGTCTTATTCCGAGAGTTGTCCTTCTGATACCTGTTCCTCTTGGCTTCTATTTTCCGTCTCCTCTCTCCTATCCTACTCTTCATCCCCTACCAAGTAATGTTCGTAGAATTCTTGTGCCTTTTCTAGGGAATCTATTCTGAATTTCTTCTCCCACCAAGAGATCAGCATCCCCTCTCGGATGAGCCACCTAAACATAACTTTAAATTTAATCAATTGAGTAGTTAGAAAATTATAGTTTCTTCTTTTTTCCCTAACTCTTTGTGGTATTTGTCTCAACATTAGTATTTCTTTTCCTTTGTATACCAGAGGGTCATCCCTTGTTTTACCATATATTTCATCTCTAATTATTTTTATATATAATAATATATAATATATAATATATATAATATATAATATATATAATAAATCTAAATACTCAACAGTTGGGAGTAAGAAGGTCTATAATATCTCATTTTAGTTTAAGTTAAAATGCAAACACAATTTCATTTAGTAGCTAATTTATCAAATTCAAATTCATAAGTTTCTAAATAATCATGTATAAAGAGCTATCAAAGGGCCTATTGTCCAGTTAATATTTTCTTAAGCTAATTCTTTCTTTTCTATATTTATAATACAAACTTATAATATTAATAATGTTAGTTTTCCTTTATCAAATTTTATAAATGACAATGTATATATACCTTTATACCTTTACCTATTTACCTATTTATAATTTATATTTATAATAATACAATACCAGCTCATCTAAAGGCAGAATAAGATCTACAATAAATCTATATAGAGAATCAAGTCCAAATAAAATCATCTAAAAAGATTGTATCTGATATTAATATATGATATTTTTCAACTTTACAAATGTATTATAAAATGTTATAAAAATGAGTCTTCTTGAACTTTTAGCTTAAATACCCGGAGTCCACGTCTGCTGATGATTGTTTTTAATCTCTAGCTGGCCCCATCTTCTTCTTGACTCTGCACTGCTCTGCACCACTCTGCACTTCTCAACAGTTTTTTTCTCTTTCAAGATGTCGTCCTCCTTTAGTTTTGCACCGTCAGCCACCGTTCTCTCTCTCCCAACCACTTTCTCTTCTCCAAACTACGTACTTAAATCCGTCCTCATCCAAACTTTACAGTTTGTTTTCCTTTTAATCCTTCAATGACAGCCCATCCAGCTCTCTCCGTCACCTTCCACACCGACCTCAATCTCAAACTTTACTGTACTCTCACCGCTCCCACTGCCAACTCGCCGCCTTTCGCCTTCTCGGAGTCTCGCTCACCGCTTCTCAACACGTTATTTCACCACCAACGCAGAGAGTTTTTATAACATCAAATTTTCATTCGATCCTCCTCACCGATAATCCCAGCTGTCTTATCTCTCTTCTCTTCCCACTCGAGTGTGCGGGTTGTCACGTCTTCGGATCAGCCATTAAAGGGCCGATTTCTCTCACACCTGATCCAAGGGTCCCTCTCGCTTTTCAGGAGATCACCCTTCTCCCTGAAAGCTTCGAAGTATCCCCTCTATACTGTTTCTCCCTCCCACAGCAAACCTTGCCTGAAAGCCTCAGAAAACGTGAAAAATCGGGCAAGCCGAACGGACCCCCGTTTGCTTGCTCTGCACCGGCGTTACGTTAGGATGATTAAGGCAATATATTCAAAACAAATGGCTAAAATAATAGTAAATGGTGAACTGACAGAGACAGTTAATATAACCAAGGGGGTTAGACAAGGATGCCCACTATAGCCCCTTTTATTTATATTATCCTTAGAAGTGCTGTTGACTCAGGTGAGGGACACTCAGGAAAGAGAAAGTACATTCGTGTGTCATGCTTTCATGGGTTTATGTGGTAATTGTCACCCTACAGTAATGCTGGCCAATTGGGCTACTCCTGGCTGGTTATCAATGTACAGCAATACAATACAGCAATGATACTGTTCCCTGCTAAAGTAGCAACACTTCCTCCCTATAGATGCTGAAAGAGGCTGATAGAGAATATTTGTAGCTCAGAGGCGGTGGGGTCCTTAGTACTCTCTGAGCTTGGCTGTTTTCTTGTAGAATTTCATTATCCAACTAGGTAATATTATCAGAGCAAAATGGGGTTTGCTCTCTTTTTAGATATTAGTGGCTTTTCCTGTCAGTACAGGTTCAGAATGTTCTTGGTGGTTCCTTGATTAGTTTGTTGTTTAGTGTTAGCTTGTTTATCTGAGTTGGTATCCCTTGGTTCGGATATTGTTTACTTCTTGAGTGTTGGTTTAATATTAATCTTGATGTTAATCTGTGCTTAACAGGCTGTTGATTGCTGGCAAGGAAGTGGTTGGGGGGTTATTTCTTTTCTTTTTTTTGCTTTTTAAATTATCTCTTTTGAATGATATGTAGATGTTTATCTCTATGTGCCTGTTGATGGCTGATTTGTCCGAGTGCCAGGCTTCCAGGAAGAGTCACTTCACGTGGCAGTGAAAAAAACAAAGCGAGCTGGGGGACTCCATTGTGTGTGCTTCAAACATGTCACCCCTCCTGCAATAGCTTATGCCTATATAATTCACATATCATGTTAAATCATAGTTGGTGGTGATTGAGTGTGATGTCTGAACCAAGCCATAGCTACTTATTTGCTTCAACTCCTACCCTCAAAACGTCGCTATAGAGCACTGCACACCAAGACAACTAGACACAAGAACAGTTTTTTCCCGAACGCCATCACTCTGCTAAACAAATAATTCCCTCACCACTGTCAAACTACTCACTAGGCTGCATTACTACTACTATGAGTTTTTCTCATCGTTCCTATCACCCATCTCCTCCCACTTATGACTGTATGACTGTAACTTGTTGCTTATATCCTTATGATTTATATTCATATTGATTGTTTCCTGATTGCTTACTTGAACCCTATGACAACCATTCTTGACAAATGTATCTTTTCTTTTATGTACACTGAGAGCATACACACCAAAGACAAATTCCTTGTGTGTCCAATCACACTTGGCCAATAAAGAATTCTATTCTATTCTATTCTATTCTTATTCCCAGTAAGCCATAATGTCGTTTGTTAGGTTTTGGTTGAGCATGGTATTTCAGCCTACTCTATGTCTTATAGCCGTGATGACGAACCTATGTCACGCATGCCACAGGTGGCACGCAGAGCCCTCTCTGTGGGCACGCGAGCTGTCACCCCAGCTTAGCTCTACCACGCATGTGTGCGCGCCTCCCGCTGGCCAGCTGATTTTCAGGTCTCTGCCGTGCATGCAGGAGACCCGTTCGCATGCGTGGTGGGGTCACGCATGCATGCGGGGGGGGGGTGCGCTTTCCCCCCACACTGCTCATTTTTGGCCCCAGGAGGCTTCAGGGAGGCCTGCTAGGCCCAAAACGGGGTGCAGGGGGTGTGGCATGCCCCCCGCAGCCCGTTTTTGGTCCCAGGAAGCTGCAGGGAGGCCTGCTAGGCCCAAAACAGAGCATGGGGGTTGCACGCACATGCGCAGGGGACGCGCACATTGCATTGGGGTGCAGGCACGCACACACACACACACTTTTGGCACGCGACGACAAAAAGGTTAGCCATTATTGGTCTAAAGGAAGCTTTTGTGAGGAGGCATGAGGCCTCTTGTAATTTGTATTACATTTTATCTGAAGAAATACCTAGAAATAGCTGTTTCTGTGAAACTGGACTGGTATACTCTGCTCCAGTGACCACTGATTGTGTTAAGATTTTCATATTGATTTAAGAATTTGGGGAACTACAAATCCAAACATATCTGGGTAGTAGCAGATTGGAGAATTCTGGCCAAGATTGTCTGCTTCCAAACGTCCTATTTGCCTGTTGCAGTTATATTACAGTACATTTTCTGATGAAAAAAAGATGTTTGGTGAAACTGCAGTGATTTTCTACAGTCTAAAGGGTTGCTGTGTCTTAATTCAGCATGTTGTGAGGATCGAAGAAACTCCCTGACATGTTTTCCCCTTTTTTGTGTTCCTAGCTGCCAGTTGTAGAGAAGATCAGAATTATTGCACAGAAGATCTATGGGGCAACTGACATTGAACTGCTGCCAGAAGCGGAATTAAAAATCATTCAATATACCAAACAGGTACACCTACAGGCATCCTATGTCTGGGCTAAATTTAATGCATCTTCTGATTTTATCTGGATATGCAAGGCAGAATTGGGCATAACTACATTTTTTAAGAAATAAAACTAGTGCTAAATTCTTTAGAAAATTTTCCTTTTTGAAGAGAAGACTTCTTTCAGCATTTTGACATGGCTTTAATACGGCACTTTCATGAGATGATATTCAACATTTCTTGATACAAACGTGTAGGAGAGATTTAACAGACAGATTAACAGAATTGGATGGGACCTTGTAGGTCATCTAGTCCAACCCTCCGCCAAAGAAAGAGACCCTACACCATTTCTGACAAGATGGCAGTCCAGATTCTTTTGGTTAATTATGTATTACATATATCACACAAACAGTTTTAGATGAATTCATACAGAAACATTCTTTCTATACTGCCATACAAGGATTTTTCTTCTTAATTTCCTGTGGGTCCATTTAAAATGCATTTTGCACTTTTCAAATTTGGCAGTTTCACTGCATCTTTAGTTTGCTGGATATCCCAGAGTGTGTAAAGGGCCCCGTTTCTTGCTTAAATTGACATTTGTGATGGCATTTTTTCCTGGCTGCCATATAAATTTAATGCTGGACTGATCTATCTAGAAAATGCTTTATATATTCAGTACCAGGGGCACACCTACAACATTAAATGGGGGCAGACAACCCTGAAATGAAAGTGTAAGAGTAGATCTATGTCACGTCCTTGCAGAGCCTGCCCTAAGCAGGGACCCTTCAGATAAATAGGAAATGCAACTTCAAAATGTCTACTCGACATTATTTTTTTAATGTGATAGGCAGAGATAATCTAACAGACTCAGATGAATCAATTTGTGATGCAATTGATCTGCTTAAACTAAGAAAGGCTAGAGCCAAATGAATGTGACTTTGTATAATTTGGTATAACTTTTTTCTGGCACACTCTTCAAGTGATGGCCTTTCTTTTGCAATCATTGTCTCTTCTCTGTTTGTCATCTAGGGATTTGGAAACCTGCCCATCTGCATGGCTAAAACCCATTTGTCACTGTCTCATGACCCAGAGCAGAAAGGAGTGCCCACCGGATTCATCTTACCCATAAGAGATGTCCGAGCCAGCGTGGGTGCAGGATTCCTTTATCCCTTAGTAGGAACAGTAAGTGTCCCAGTTTGGAAGCCTTGAATTAACATAAGTTGGATTCAATTGGGTTAGTATTTGATTATTTGGTTTCAAGCTCCCTCTATTAAAAAAAAAAAGACATGCATGAAATTCTATACAATTACTCATCTATATCAATTATAAACTAATATTTCAGGTCCAATAGGCAGTTTGGTAGATGTAGGAACCATGTTGGCACCTCTGAAATGAATGAATGAATGAATGACATTTATTAGCTGACTTTATTCATTGACTTGTTTTTCGAGTGTGTTCCTTATGATTAAGGAATGTAGGAACCATGTTGGCCACCTCTGAAATAAATGACATTTATTAGCTGACTTTTTATTCATTGACTTGTTCTTCGAGTGTGTTCCTTATGATTAAGGAACTCTTTCTTTCCTTCAGCGTGTTTTGTATGATTTTTTCTAAAAATAGATTTCTACTAAGCTCAGTTCTGCTATAACATTTCTGAATCTAGATTAGCTTCTCATATGTTATGGGGAATATCACTGGCTTAGGGTCAAGAAAAGGAGGAAGGAAGGAGTGGAAAAAGAAACACATTTTCTTTCCAAGTTATATTTTTCAGCCCCCCAAAATGTTCTTTGGTATAAATAGAAAAGCACATATTGTAGCAATGTTCAGAGGAGTAAAACATTTTGTCTTGTGTAGGCATCTTCAGTTTGAATGACTTCAGTTTTAATTCAACCTTAAGTCTTCTATACAAGTCAATCCATAGTACTAGCTGATTTTTTAGCCTTCCCTATGGGACCAAATTACAATAAACAAGGTTGAGAATTTAAGGAGCAGGTTACTTGACAAAATCAAGCTGTTTATGCTAATAAGAAGATAAGCTGGAGCATAGTAGTAGGAAGCCTCATTTGCAGTTAAAGCAGAAATGACTAACTTACAGGATATATGTAGTCCTCAGCCCTTTTTGTATTTCTGTATATATGGCCTTGAGAGTTTACTGGAATGTATTTATTTATTTGGTGCCTCTTGTCAGTGTTGACTCCTGAACAAATCCATGCGGTTTTCTTAGCAAGATTTTTTGGAAGTGGTTTGCCATTGCCTGTTTCCTAGGGCTGAGAGAGTGTGAATGGCCCAATGTCATTCAGTTGGTTTTGTGGCTAGGGTAAGACTAGAACTCACAATCTCTCAGTTTCTAGCCTTCTACCTTAATACTACACCAGACTGACTGTATCTCCTGCTAATATTCAGAGGAGTCTTTGAGTGAAAAGAATATGTGCGCTGGAACAAACCCTAACCCTTCCATCCAGAAACCTATTGCACTTTGGAAGTAAAATGGACCATACAGTAGTGGCAGCGATCCTATAAAGTTCAAAGATGCCACACAAGGGTTTCCTCACTCCACTTCCTCTTAGATACAAAAGAACCCAAGCACCCAGGCCCGCACCATGATACCCTATAGAACAGGGTGTCAAACTCAAGCCCCGCGGGCCGGATCTGGTCTACGGGGTGCTTAAATCTGGCCTGCAGGGCTGGCCTGGAAATAGCAAAGGATTGGCCTGCAGTGCCTCTGGCAGCGTGCAGTTCCCCTGCTCCCTGTTTCGGTCGGCAAAGTGTTGCAGGAGGCCAGCCGTCCCGTCTACCCCTCCCCCGGCCCACAGAGGAGAACTACAGTGCTGGTCCGGCCCTCTAAGAAATCCAGTTTGACACCCCTGCTATAGAACATTGTTGGTTCCACTTTGGAAGTCTGTGGGTGCAGTTAAAGAAGAATGCTAGTGTATCTAAAAGATATGGAATGAGTTTGTAATCCACAAGATATAGGTAGTTCTCAACTTAGACCACAATTGGGACCAGAATTTCCATTGCTAAGAAAGGCAGTTTTTTAGTGAGTCATGCCTGGTTTTATTACCGTTTTTGCCACGGTTCTTAAAATGAATCACTTAATAGTTGCGAAGTGAATCATGCAGTCATTAAGCAAACCCAGCTTTCCCCATTGACTTTGCTGACCAGGAAGGTTGCAAATGATGATCACATGATACCAAGACATTGCCACCATCGTAAAAACAGGCTGGTTGGTGCAAGCCTGGATTTTGAACATCTGACTATAGGGATGTTATGACCAATTGTAAGCCACTTTTTTCAATGCCGTTGTAACTGAACAGTCACTAAATGGATTATTTTAAGTCGAGGACCACCTGTACAAAGATCTGATGGCTCCCAAATCGTACTTACAAAACTGCTGCCTCATGTAACAGTCACTAAAATGTATTTCTTGTATCCAGTGGAGAGATTGAAATAAGTATCCCACCTTGGATTTAAAATAACTGGACAGGTTTTTAGAAAAAGTAATATAGGGTGAAAAATTACTGAATCTCCTTCCTAGTTTAGCTTTTTAAGAGAAAGGGGCATACAGTAGAACAGGGGTCCCCAAACTTGGCAAGTTTAAGACTGGTCGACTTCAACTCCCAGAATTCTGGGAGTTGAAGTCCACAAGTCTTAAAGTTGCCAAGTTTGAAGACCTCTGCAGCAGAAGGTATGATGTTGCAAGGAAAAGATTTATGTAGGAAAACACCATAGTGCCCCTTCTCCAATAATTGCTCAGACCTTTAACATGTTTATATTCTGTTCACATGTCCTATATTCAGTGTGTACAAGATTGTAGCCTTAGCCAATGCAGAACTGTTAATTTCAAGTTTAATGAAATGTTTGGTTAAGATAGAGCAAATGTATCTTGAAAGTAAATGTTTTTCTTGGTTAAAGGATTAAATAATCTTTCTCGGTATAGTCTGGAAGTTATAAATCCCCCCCCAAAAAAAGATTTATGTGGAGGATTTGTTTCTGCTGCTTCTTTTTATACCTGTTTATTTTACATGAATAAATTGTTAGATCATTTGTCTGCCTAGTCTGTGAGCGTATTATAGCAACTTTTCACAGATTTATAGCCCTCTCAGTGACACATGCTGCTGCTGAGGTCTGCAACAGTGATCATCCTAACCTTCTATTAACTATCATATTGGCTGCCTGCAAAAGTACCATTCAGAATTCAAGTGTCAAAATCCTGGTTTTTGTGGTCCTGCAAATGAAATTCTGGAAATGATAGGTCTAGATTCTGGTGGACAGAAAAAACTCAGGGTGGGAATAAGTGGTATTCCCACCACATCCCTAGATTGCATTTACCACATTTGTCTTCATAGACAGAGGGCTTGACCAAAAGCCAAAATGATGGTACTAAACATAGATTATTTTAAATGAATTCTTATGCTGTTGTAAAAACAAGTAGGAACAGTTTTTAATGAGCAGGAGTAATAGAACTAATCGATTCAGAATCCTCACTTGAAGCACAAATAACCAGGCTCAAATTCTCATATTTTGTACCCATTATGCAAAGACCTAGCCCTCTGGAAAAGGTTCTAACACTAGGAAAAGTGGAAAGAAAGAGAAAAGGACGACCAGAAGCAACTTTTCAGAACAAACCCAATTGTAGTTTGACTGATGAATCCACCCTTCCCTGGAAAGTATCTCACTACTTGGTGGATGGTGCTAATAAAACTTACAACTTTGGGGGGAGGGTGTACCAAAGCAAATTATGATGTCATTATGAAATAACTGCATAGACATAGATGTGCATTGTGTGTGGATAACACTTTCCAGATGCATTGAATCCCAAATCAAAGAAGTTGAATTTTTCTGCTGGGCTTCCTTTTCAGTATAAAACAAGGGTTCCAGGGAGCTCAAAGTACAAGCCATCAAGGAAGTGTTTAGATTCTTGGCCCCATGACCAAGTAATTTTGGAATATGTGTTTCAGACCAGTTGTTTTTTCATTCCAGATGAGCACAATGCCAGGACTTCCTACCAGGCCTTGTTTCTATGACATTGATCTGGATCCTGTGACTGGAGAAGTAAATGGACTATTCTAAGACAAATCAACAACCAAAAGTGAGTATTTGAGAACATCAGTAGATGCTGCTTTACTCTGTGAACTCTGTGAAGAGCTTTTTTAAAATTTTATGTTGTGTTTTTTATTTTTTATTTTTTTAACTGTTTTTTATATACTGTACCGTTCTTATTCATGCTGTACGCCGCCCTGAGTCCTACGGGATTGGGCTGCCTATAAGAACTTTTAATTAAATTAAATTAAATTAAAGAGTTCGCAGATTTTTGAGAGGATTTGGGCTAATGAGTACTTTCATAAAACATCTGCCATGGCTAATCAGACATGTCATTTATTAAAAAGCAATCAGTGATCTTTACCACCTTGTCTTTTGGGATGAGTGCAGACAGATGGATGCACAAACAAAACACAAAGTTGTAGCTAGCCCCTCATTTTGCTTCCAAGGATGATGGTGAGGTCAATGTGGAATCCAGAGGCATTGCTGGACATTACTGTTAAGTTTGAAATTAATGCTTCCTACTAAGTTCCTTCACTTTCTCTTCACTAGACTTGCTTTGTAGTCTGATTGTCATCCTTGTTCCCCTTCAGTTTCAGTTTTTTTTCTGAGTCCTTCTTAAGATGTAGAGCCCAGAACTGTACATAGCACTCGAGGTGGGATGTGCAGAATTAATCATTCTGTAAATTTCATCCTCTTTCTATAATTTAAATTTTGTCTTCTAAGATAAATCTTTTATTCAAGTCATTACTACTGAAAAGAAGAGGCCCCAAGGACTGATTTTTTTTTTCTTGGCCTGCAACTCTGTCTCCAATCTGATGAGGCCAAACTGGCTGAGTATGAATTATATTGAACACTGTCTGAATACAAATTTCAAGCCAGCTATGTATCTATTAAACTATTATGCCATCCAGCCCATATTTAACTATCTTGCTGATCATTAACTGCTTTCCGACAATCCAGATATACTATGTCTACAATATTCTTATAATTTAAAATAGGTTAATTTAAAAAAAGATACACATTGATGTTGCAAAACTTGTTCTTGACAAATCCATGTTTTTATGATGCTTGCATATCCTTTTTTTAAATGATCTGCTCTAAATATCGATGTAGGTTGACTGGTTTGTAGTTTACTGCCGCTTCTTTTTTTCTCTTTTTGAACATCGGGCTGACATTTGTTCTACTCCAGTCGTCTGTCTCCATCAGTTCTCTAAGATTTCTCAAAAGGTTTCATTCTGACCATGATTTCATTCTTTCCCTGTTCTAGGATGTGGTTTATTTTTCCCTGGAGATCATGTTTCTGTCAGACATGAACATCAGTGCTGTCATTCTTATTTTCCCAGTTTCTCAGTAGAATACATTTTTGCTAGGGTGGCAGTGTGTGGGGGACCTGGTGTCGAAGAAGACTGAACCAAAATAAAGTTAAAATAGTTCTTCCATTTCTTCGTTAGCTCTTAGGTCTTATCTTCCCTGAACATTTTGATATATTTATTCTTTTCTTTTCTTTTTATTTAGAATATATCTAAATACACCTTGTAAAATTATCCCTTCCATTCTTCACTAATGTCAGTAAATTCTGAGTTTTTAACTTTCATGAAATCAGCTCTGCAGTCTCAGACTACCTACTTCTATCTTTCCTTTGTGATTTGTTCCTCTTTCCATTTCCCATTATGTATTCTTTTTTTCAGGCCCTCACTAGTTGTTTTGTGCAGCCACATTTATTAAAATAATTTGCTATATTTGCTGTTAGTATCCCCTTCTTTAGGAATTTGCATCTGCCCTGAATTCTTTTTCCCATTAGCTTCTGTTAATGTTATGGAATGTTACTTACTTAACATTGTTCTGCATTTATTAAAAACAGGGTTTTTTAAGTCAAGGATACATGTTTGCCTCCTCTCAATTTTTGTTTCTACTAGACTCAAGCATTCAAGCATCAGGGTCACCCTTCCAATATCCTGCTTCTTCCATTTCCTCAGCTAAGGGTTTTCTGTTTGCCAGCATCAAATCAAGACTAGCTCATTCTCCCATGCATTCCTCCAAGTTTTGAAGGAGAAAGTACATCAGGAATTTCTGAAAGGACTATGCTTGCCAAAAATGTGTCTCCAAACATATATCAGGATAAGTTGAGTTGATAAGTTAGTTCAGCAGCAAAAGTAGTTCAAACAATGTGAAGAATTATTATTTTATGAAGTGGAAGAGAGAAGTTCTATTGCATTTTGGCAGTGTGTGGCTTTCTCTTTGGGGAGGAAGGTCCCAAAAATCACATTACTGAGCTTTGGTGACACCTGTTCAAGAAAAAGCATATAATTTCCCATTTTTTCCAGTGAGAACATTACAGAAAAGTCAGTCTTCATTTAGGTCTAATCCCTTTTCAATCTGGCTTCATTCAACAAAACACTGGAGGAAAAACACTGAAAGTCTCAGCCATATCAACTCAATAGAAATAAAAATATGAGCCTTGGCTGTCAAAAGCTTGTCTGCCTCTCCATTATCATGATATATTGGTAATCTTTTCTTTGATATTCATTGGTTTAAAGATATGAGCTATTAATCAATGTGGATCCTCCAAGTTTTATATTAAGGAAGACATAAGATAATTTGTGGACAACATATGTGGAAATGTTTTCCTTTTTTATTTCCAGATGTTGAATAAATTATGTTATCATTGATTTTTATAGCATAACAGATTATAACGTGGCTCTTTATTTTGTATGATTCGTTTATTATGACTTGCACCTTTGTTACACAAGTAACTTAATTTCTTTTCTTTTGCAGATATCGGGGAAACTTGTTTTGACAAAAGTTGAATAAGCTCTCAGTGGTTCCTAGAAGTCTTTCCTATACTGTTGTTTCATAGAAACAATTTACTCTTATGTTTTTTTAAACACATCTTAATACTGTAATTTTGTTGTATGCTTTTTAGTTGTTGCAAATGAGAGTCTATATTTTTAACATGGATACATTTTTAAAGAAGTTCACAACACAAGCCTGTATTCCTTATTAAAAAAAAATATGGCTTTAACTTCGGATCCAACCTCATTAAATAAAATTTAATTATGAATCATACAACTTTTATTAAGTCTATTACATTTACACATGAGTAAATAACTAAACAAAAGCATAATTGTAGATGTTACATAGGTATTGCAACAGGCACTACCATGGAATATGTCCATGTATTGCATCTTGCCATGTTAGGATAAAATCTAAAGTTAATCCTCCTTTGAATCCATGCACTGAAATAAACAGAGTTAAGTCCCATCATTTTTAATAGGTTTAACCTAAGTGGATCCAAGACTGGATTTCTCACAAAGAAAGTAAACTACAGGTTTTAAATATACTTTTGTTTAAAAAATGTTTTGTTCTGTTTAAAATCTGGTGGGTTAATGGAAGCACCTTTTCTGATCAAAGACTTTAATTTTAAGTTCACTAATTGATCAGTTATACTTTTCTGTTTTAGTTTATGCTACATACTAATTCCTACTTTTAAAAGAAATATTTTAACCAAACAAATTTGACCATTTAATGCTTAATTTTAATAGTGTTGTATAAGCTATTCAGGAGAGGACACCTCCTCTCTTTGCTACTTACAAAAAATCTCTTGCATATTTTTTTATCCTTCCTGAGATTTTTCCTATTTATTCATTATTTAGATTTGCATAGCCAGAACTTTAGAAGATAGGCTCAAGATCTAGAAAGGCCCTATCCAACAAAATGCAATTCAGTGGTGAGAAAAGTAAGGTTTTACACTTAGGCAAGAAAAACCAAATGCCCAGATATAGAATGGGTGGTACCTGGCTCAACAGCAGTAACTGAGAGGGATTTAAAAGTCCTAATGGACAACCACTTAAATATGAGCCAGCAGTGTCCTGCAGATGCCAAAAGAAGCCAATACAGTCCTAGGCTGCATCAACAGGGGGATAGTATCAAGATCATGTGAAGTCTTAGTACCACTTTATATTGCTTTGGTAAGACCAGACTTGGAATACTGCACCCAGTTTTGATCACAAATAAGATGTTGAAGCTCTAGAAAAAGTGCAGAGAAGAGCAACAAAGATTATTAGGGAGCTGGAAGTTAAAGCATACGATGAATGGTTATAGGAACTGGGTATGTCTAGTCTAACAAAGAGAAAGAAGTGGCATGTTAGCAATCTTCCAATATTTGATGGGTTGTCACAGAGAAGAAGCGTCAACCAATTCTCCAAAGCACCTGAGGGCAGGATAAGAAGTAACAGATGGAAGTTTATCAAAGAGAGATCCAACCTAGAATTAAGAAATTTCCTGACAGTGAGAACAATTAATCATTGGAATGGCTTGCCTCCAGAAGTTGTGAGTGTTCCATCACTGGAGGTTTTAAAGTAGGGATTGGACAACCATTGTCTGGAATCATATAGAGTCTTCTGCTTGAACAGGAGGTTGGACTAGAAGATCTCCAGGGTCCCTCCCTCCCTCTATTATTCTGTTAACTTGATAGTGATTACAAGCAATGTACAAAATAACAATAAAGCATAATACATAAAACCCAACCAAAAAGCAGGTGGAACAACATATGGCATAGCTGACACAGAAAGTACACTCCAGGTGTATACATCCTGACTCATCCCAGAGCTTAAAGAAATACACAGGTTTTCAAGGATTGTTTAAGGAACTGCAGTATCAGGACAGTTTTAACTGCTATTGGGATGCTATTCCAGGGGGCAGGCACAGAAGGATATGATCAGACATCAGATGATGGGGTGAAATGCTCCCGGTTCGCTTTTACCTGTCTGTCATCGATGAGCTGATCGCGAAGGTAGCGCGGCGCTCCGCCCACCCACCGGGACACTGCCATTTGAGTTGTTTTACCCTCTGCGCATGCACAGAATGCTTTGTGCATGCGCAGAGGGTAAAAGAACTCAAATGGCGGTGTCCCGGTGGGTGAGCGGAGCGCCGCGCTACCTGCGTGATCGGCTCACCTACGACGGAGAGGTAAAAGCGAACCAGGAGCATTTCACCCCTGGCATGGTGCCAAATGGATGGAACCCAAAGCATGTTAACTGCTGGATCTTACAAGATAGCAGAAATGATTGGAGAGGGGCAGATAGATACTTCAGATAAAGAAGTCTACACCTGGCCTGTCCAGTTACATAGATTCTGATGGTGGGTCTGGAAAATTCTTGCTTTTAAGGCTTTTACCCTCTGCGGATTTTTGGCCTTTTACATACCGTATGTTCAGGAAGAGGTTTAATCATGCCCAGCCAGAATAATAAGAGTATATGGTGGGAGCTGTAAGCCCACAGAAATAGCTGGCTGGGTATAATACACATTTTGACCCTCTTGCTATTTTTGTTCACTTACTATAGATTAACTTTGGACAGGTCTGATTTAAAAAAATAATCTGATATCAATCCAAAAACTTTGCATTTGATGCTGTGTTGGCACTGTTTATGTTTGTGGGGAGATGGAAACACTCTCAAAAGACCTAGAAGATGGAAGACCTCTGGATGGTGTTTGAATAGCCCGAAAGAAATTGATTTTATTCTGTTTTTGCATTTATTTTTCTAAATGGAGTACAGTAGCAAAATCTTCCACAGTACTATGAAGATTCTGTCATCCATGTCATGGTTGTCCCAAAAGTGCTTTTTCAAGATCCGGTCAGAGCTTAAGAAGCTTCTTGGATGAGAAGCGAAACGTCTTCAAAGAAAAACCAGAAAGTCCAGTTGCCTCTTGAGAAAGCACCTTTTGGGACTTCTACAGTCCTATTAGAACTGTGTGTGCTTCAGAATAAGCACTTTGGATGTTGCATGAGTGTAGCATCTTTCTGCTATTCATTAAAAAAAGAGATGTCCACAGAGGATGGTCAAAGTCAAAATAGTGGCCACAGGGGTGCAGTTGAGCCCTTGCTTGTTTTTGCAATGTACATGTAAATACTGGTTGTCAACAGCTTCATTCGCACCATCACAGATCATATTCTGACTTTGTGTCCATTCTGTGGACACTCCTGAAAGGAGACCAACCTTTGTTGCCTTAGTTTCAATGAGCAGATTCCTTAAAGCAGCAGCAGCAGCATTTGAAGTATTGTTCTTCCAAGCTTGTGCAGAAGAACAATACTGAAGAAAGTAGGGTTCTTTTAACAAATAGGAGAACACTGCTAGGCTAGGCAAGATCCAAACCAATTCTTCTGAATCATTTTTGAAATATGGATAGCCATACCCACATGCCCATGTACATACAGATTACTTTCGAATGTGTAAATTAAAATATATTTGCTGCCAGATTTGTAATTAAGAGAAATAAACTGGCGTCCTTGAAAAGCTCTTGAGCACACTTGTGATTAATGTAGAGGAACTTGGTGAGTTTCATTACTTTTCTGGGCAGAGCTTCTGGGTATTTGAGGGGGGGTGATAAGGGGAGAGATTTTATCTGCAATGCACCACAATGGCTGGATTTAAAGTGAAATCCTTTGTTTTGAAGGAAGTCTTGGTGGAAAGGAAAGCAAAAGAGCCAAATATGCCATATTTTGATGCATATTTTGATTCATATTTATTGCACCACTCTTCCTTTAAAGAGATTATTAATTATATCTTGCACCTCTCTCTTTTTTTAAACTGTCCAAAACACTTCTATATACCTTAGCCTCTCTTTCCCTAACTTAGTGCTTCCTAGATAAGTCTAACAAGTATCCCAAGGCTTAGGTAGACAGACAAGGCTAAGCCCATTTCGCATAATTTGAGCTCCTGGCATCACCAATTTAAAAGTCTACATAATGCATTATAGAAAAGCATTTTTGAATGGTTTCCCAGAGAATTGTTGCTTGACACAGCAAACAATAGTGATTAGATAGACACGCGGATGAGGTTTAAGATAGTTTTATACAGTACTGAACTCTCATCATTCTTCCTTCACTTTTGTCCTCCCCTCTTTTGACACAATTTTCTGATAGTTTGATCTAGAATCTGATTTTAGATGGGAAGCTTCCTTTTTTCTTTTCTTTGATAGCTTGCAAAGTACTATTTGTTGCATATTATCTCACTTCCACATGGTATCTTAAACAGCCATATGGATTAGTAGCCACACAGTTGCTTATTGAGTGGCAGCCATATAACTATTTTAAGAAGCAGATCTGTGAATCTTTTTGCATGCTGCGTATTACAGCTGTACATGAATTTGGAGGGCTTGTATCCTAAACAACCCTTTGAGAACCAAGACTGGCTACAGCTTCATGTCCAGTTGGCAGCCAAGCTTTTTGCCATGTACTTAATTTTGTAACTATGACAAAATAATACCAAAAGAAGAAAAAGTATTGGCTGTCTCAGGAAGGCTAGGCTTACTATATATAACTAACTGTTGAGATGTCAGAAATTCCTGTAGCAATTAGAGTTCCAAAGTGGTGTATGTTCCCTTTGGATCTTTTTAAACATATTCAAATAATACAGTCGGTGCTTGTAGAGAATTCAAGGCGAGGAAGCCAGCTAGTTTGATGGTTTCTTAACATAGTAATTCGTCATCCTGTAATAGAATGGCTCATGTGCCATGAGGAATAAATCATGGAAGGTCTTGGCACACAGCCACCAGCAAGTTTCTTGTTCTATGTCTACATGATTTATTGCTTTGCCTTTAGAAGTAGGCAAACACTCTCGCTCACTGAAGCCTAGTCAGTGCCATTTTTTTCATGTCTCTGCATCAACTGTGATCCAAATGATTCAGTCTTTGTCTTATACAAAGACTAACGCTGAATTCTGTCCTTACAGAAGCCTGTATAAAATCACAATTTGATGATATCCTAGAGGTCATCTGTCCAACACCCTGCTCAGGGCAAGATTCACACATATCTCTGACATAATCTTCCAGGCATTGTCTGAAGATCTCTAGGGAATAGCAATAGCAATAGCACTTAGACTTATATACTGCTTCATAGTGCTTTACAGCCCTCTCTAAGCGGTTTACAGAGTTCAGCATATTGCCCCCAACAATCTGGGTCCTCATTTTACCGACCTCAGAAGGATGGAAGGCTGAGTCAACCTTGAGCCGGTTAGATTTAAACAGCTGAACTGCTGAACTAGCAGTCAGCTGAAGTAGGTTGCAGTGCTGCTTTTAACCACTGCACCACCTCGTCGGGAAGCAGAACCCACAGTTGGTACAGTCAAAAAGTTCTTGATGTCTAGGCTGAACTTTGTTCCATTTGGTTTTAACCATACTTTGTCACTGCATTTTAAAGAAGATACAAGGAACTGGGCTTCTCTTGGGGAAGGATGTCAGGCATTTTGGCTTTCCCCAGTTGCAGCAGGCGATATGAACCTGGAAGGCTTTATTGCACTCATTAACCAGCACAAAGGAAATCTACTGTATATATATGAATATGCAAAGCTGAATTGATAAGATCAGAATGTGTTGTTGCTAAGTTGTGTCCAATTCTTTGGGACCCCATGAATCACACCAGGCTCCTCTGTCCTACACTGCCTCCCAAAGTTTGCCCAGATTCATGTTGATTGGCTCAATGGCATTATTTAACCATCTCATCGTCTGCCGCCCCCTTCTCCGTTTGCCTTCAATCAGATCAGAATAGCTACAGTAGGTAAAATATATATACAAAGAACGTTAACTAAAACCAGCATTAAAAACAGAGAATAGTAAGAAGCTTGCTTCAGCTACACATGAGTGACAAAAGAGGAATGGAATTAAAATTAATAATCGGAACAGTACTGTAGAAACGCTAAAATAGTAGCATAAAATCACTGGTTCTTAATTATCCTTTGCCTGATTTTGCATACTACCACACAAAACCTGGCTACCTTGCAGGTTATTTCAGGATAAATGTCAGAGAACAGAAATTGCATAGATTGTCAGTTGGGGAATCCTATTTTGTGGTTCAGGGATGTGATAATCAGGTGCTATGAAAAACCTACCCCAGAGAATTGCTACATGATCTGACATAAATTATCCTCTTTAGAATTTTCAGTCTTCCACACTGTAAAAGGTCCGTGTGTGTGTATGTGACATTAAAAATAGAGAATACTTGGAAAAATTGTGTTAACAAGTTCTAAGCAGTTTTTTTTTTAAAGATACATTCACAAAGTCATATCCCACCTACATTTTATTTGCTTAGCCAACGTATACGGGCGCTGAACAATTGACATGATCCACAAGGTGGGCACCATTCATAGAGCTGACTTATGTTCAACTAGTGCTTGTGATTTTTCTTAAGGATCATTATCAGACTCACATCCTAGGTTTGTGTTTCTGATACCTATTTTAACATTGTTTCTAATTCTTAAATTTCAAAAATTAGAATGAGAACATTAGAATCTTGCTGTATCACTCTGTGTTGAAAGACCCACTTGAATTCCATGCAAAATTCCAAGTTTTGTGCTTCAGGAGAGAAAGTTGTACTTTAGATCTAAAAACTTGGACTCGTTTTACAAGAAAAGTTGGCTTTGCTGTCGTTATGGCCCTCATCACTTTATAACCAGTGAAAACCCACTGATTAGCAATGGACTTTATCATACAGTATATTGATAGAACAGAGCAGTCATGGGGTTATCTTTGGGACCGTCTCTTACCATATACCGCCCTGCGACCGGTTAGATCTCACAGGGTTGGCCTGCTACGGGTTCCGTCGGCTAGACAATGTCGGCTGGCGGGCCCGCGGGCGAAGGCCTTCTCTATGGCGGCCCCTACTTTGTGGAATCAGATACCCCCCCCGAGATCCGGACTATCCCCACCCTATTGGCCTTCAGGAAAGCTGTGAAGACCTGGCTTTTCCGGCAAGCCTGGGGCCAATAAATAATAGCTGTAGGCCCATGATTGTTTGAATGATTGAGTGTTTTTAAATGTTTTTATATTGTGTTTTTAATCATGTTTTTAGTTTTCTATATATTGATATTGTTTATATTGTTGTTAGCCGCTCAGAATCCCTGCTGAGTTGAGCGGCATACAAGTATAAGTAACAAACAAACAAACAAACAAATAAATAAATCTTTGTTTCTCGTATACAGGTGGTTCTTGACTTCAGACGTAATGGAGCCTGCCTATTACGGTCGTATATTGTAATGTGTAAAGCGCATTTCCAGACCTTTTTTACAAGCTTTTTTGCAGTGGTCATTAAGTAAACGCCATGGTCCTAAAGTAAGCATGTGGATGTAAAAAAAAACCATTGTTCATTATGGGCTGTTTTGCCAAAAACCAGAAATAAATGTCAGTTTTCGGCAGAAGCATCATAAAATGTGGAACACTGATAATAGCCATAAATGTGAGCTAGTTGCCAAGCATCCAACATGTTGACATGTAACCCAGCGGTTCCCAACCCCACTACTGGGCCATGGCCTATTCAAAGCCTGACTCACACAAGCAACGGGTACCAATGCTCACAGCCTCCCTGTGTGCCCCCATTTGCCTGCCCCTCACACAAAACTATCTCCTCTTTCCTCCCTCCCCCATGCCAGGGTAGCAACCCGGAAAGGTTGGGGAACACTCAGCGGTGGGTTGCTCCCGGTTCGGCAAACTGGTAGCGGTGGCAGCGGAAGGCTCCACCCACCTGCCCAGGACGCTTCTGCGCATGCGCAGAAGCATCGCGCACGCCCATGCACACGAGCAAACCAGTAATGACAGGATTTAGAACCCACTACTGGGAACACTGATGTAACCATTGGGAGGCCCTGACCATTGGAACTTCAGAACCAGGTTCATTTTAAGTACCCTGCTGTAACTTTGAATGGCAGCTAAGTAACCAGTCGTAAGTTGACAACTACACGTATTGGGTTTGCATGACGCTCAGCTGGCTAAGAAACCCTGTATCAATAGGCAAGTCCTAATTTTGAACATACAAAATGCCAGGTTTAACTCTGGGCGCCCCTCTCAGGACATTTGTGCTTGTGACTCAGCAAAGCCGTTGCCCAAAAGATCCAGCCTTCCTGCCACCTGATGCTACTCAGTGGGGCGATGGGGTGGGGGGCGGGGGGGATAGATTGCAATTCCCAAAACCTCAAGTAGTGTCCCTGGTATCTCAGTGTGGCCACTGTGGTGGAGAGGTTTAAGATGCGGGAATAGGACTGATGCAAATGGCTCTGGACCAGGCACAAGGCCCTGGTGGTTAAGAAGAGAAATTGGTTTTTTTGTTGTTGTTGTTGCTCTGAATGCCTCTTAAGGCTCCTGCAGCCGGCTGAACATTCTAAGGGATAAAATGATAAAATCCGGCCAGCGCTGCTGGAGCAGGTCAGGGAGACCAGGGACACCTAGCGTGACAGGCAGCTTTTATTCCATTATCACCTGCAAAGACGGCAAGTGAGCTGTGCCTACAAACATGACAGCTACACGTGTGAAGACAAGCGTTGCAGGCAACCACCAAAAGCGCGCCTGCAGCGCCACACCGCCTGCAATCTTCCCGCTCTTAAAAGCTTCCCGTCCAACCGCCGCAGGGCGATGACCCTGAAGGGCCAGCCGGCGGCGACCGGCGACCAAGGGAGTCGCTGCTGCGCCTGAGCTCCGCCAGGACCCTCCTTCTCGGGGCGACTCCTTGGCATCGCCAGAGCGCCAGCGGCTCCGCTCCTTCCACCCTCCCCGGGAGTCAAGTGGGAGGATCTGCCGCGGCAAGCAAAGAAGGGACGGAAGCTGCCGCTGCAGCCGCTCGGAGGCGAGCGCTTGACTTCAACCGCCGAGGCAGGAGGAGCGGCGGCGGATCGGAGCCGAGAACGGCTGGAGAGGGAGCAGGTGAGCCCGGGCGGGGACCGGACCGGCGGGGAGGAGGTAGCCAGCCGTCGCGGTGCCCTGGCCGGAGCCGAGGCGGGGAAATGCAAAGCCGAGAGCGCTGGGGGTGGGGAGGAGAGGTCGCCCCTTGAAGGAAGAGCGGGAAGGTGGGGGTGAGGCTCGACCCCATAAAAGGATGTGCGACCGTCGCTCCTTGCAGCCTTGGGACCCGCGCTCTCTTCGTGCATGTGGACCGGGAAAGGGCGAAGGGCGCTAAGCGGCGATCTTTGCAACGCGTGGCTGTATTGCTAATGCGCCCCCCCCCCAACTTCCCGGTGCACAAGGACATTTTAAGCGCGCGCAACGCAAGGACAGCTGCTCGGTGTGGGTGTGTGTAGGGTAGAGGAGACGGCGGTCTCTTTGCTCGGTCCCCCCAAACTGGAAGCAGCATCTCTCTCTCTCTCTCTCTCTCTCTCTCACACACACACACACACACACACACACACACACACACACCAATTTCTGACTACGCTTCCCGCTCAGGGAAGTTGAGGGAGCCTTTCTCTTGAACGGGAGAGTCACGAGTGGAAAAGTCCCCGCTAAGCGTGCTTCGGAGGAGGCTTTGTGTGGGCAAAAGGGTTTCAAAGGGGAACCAGCCGCCAACCCTCTTTTAGTGCCGGGTGGGAGTTAGAAACGACGCCCCTGTGCTGGGCCTCCTTCCTAGCAGGGCATCTCCCTTGAGCATGTGCATCGTGCCTTGAGCAGACCAGAACCGCTGCTTGGCATCCTCCGTGTTTTGGGACTGTGAAATGGGAGCCATCATGGGACCATTATGCTGGCATGGGATGCTTG
This sequence comes from Diadophis punctatus similis, assembly GCA_023053685.1. Taxonomy (NCBI): domain Eukaryota; kingdom Metazoa; phylum Chordata; class Lepidosauria; order Squamata; family Dipsadidae; genus Diadophis; species Diadophis punctatus. Next base: position 299,704,701 of record JALIGW010000001.1, on the reverse strand, counting down.
AAACAAATGAAGGTCCCAAGCAGACAAACTTTTCACTTTAACTTCAACCACCAAAGCCTGCTACAGCTCGTGCAGGAACAGTAGAGTAGCTGGGCTGCACACTTTTGTGACTTGAAGTAAGCACCCCTGTTCATTTTTTGTTTTTAAGATTCTGCATTATGTCAGAGTTACGCAATAAATCAGAAGCTTCAAAAGATAACTGCATTTTGCTGATTCAAATAACTTCTTTATAAGTAGAATAAAACATTTACAATACCACACTTTGTTTCAGATCACATGTTGAGATGTTTTCATACTGGAGTATAATGGTGGACAGAGTAAACCACGCCCTTCTTCTTGCTAAGTTTCTGGACATGCTCAAATAACACTTCAGCCAGATTGGCTGACTCAATCACATGGCTCTCCCAGTCATGAATATTCCAACACTCCTCCCTTCATTACTGGGAGAGACATCAGACCTATTGGATTTAAATATTTCCCATGATTCACATTACCCAATGGTTTGGTCATCATGTCTGCTAAATTATCCTCTGAAGAACAATGATGTAAACGTATCAATTTTTCTTTTACAGCTTCCCTGACATTACAATACTTAATGTCCACATGTTTACTTCTGTTCTTCACTCTGTCACCTGTTGCCATTTTTATACAAGCAGCATTATCTTCATAAACAGTTACAGCTTCATTTACATTTACATTTAAATCTTGTAACAACTGTACATACCAAACTACTTCAGAACATAACTCAGACAATGCAATAAACTCTGCTTCAGCAGTTGAAATAGCAACCGTTGTTTGTTTTCTGGACTTCCAACCAATTAAAGCCCCTCCAAACATTATTACAATTCCAGAATTAGACTTTCTGGTTTTTACATCATTTGCATAATCACTATCAACATAACATTTCAATTTTAATTCTTCAGTGACCTTTATTTGAAGACCCAAATTCACAGTTCCCTTCAAATACCTGAGAATTCTTTTCACACCCATCCAATGCAACTTTGTAGGTGTAGCAGTAAAGCGACTTAAGATGCTCACTGCACAAGCTATGTCTGGTCTGGACCACTGGACCAGATATAACAGACTCCCTATTGCAGAGTGATATATCTCCTGATCACAGGCTTCACTTTTGTCCTCACCCAAACTATTGTAAAAATCTGTGCTCATAGGTGTAGGAGCAATATTACAATCTTTCATGTTATATTTCTCTAATAATTGTTCAATTTTTCTCCTTTGACTGAGAATATAACCACCTTTTTCAGTTTTTTGTATCTCTACACCGAGATAATTCTTTATTTCTCCCAAATTCTTTAATTCAAATTTCTTTTCTAACTTATTAGCAAATTCTTTAACTTGTGATGCATCCTTTGCAATGAAACAAAGATCATCCACAAATGCTAATAGTAGACAATTCCCACCTTGTAACTTTCCAGTGTATATGCAACCATCAGCTTTGCAACTCTTGAACCCAAGACCTTTCAATGCAGTATCTAGACAGATATTCCAATTTCTGGCTGACTGCTTCAGCCCATAAATGGCCTTGTTCAATTTATACACCATGTTAGGTTTTTTATTTTCATACCCTGGCGCTTGAACCATATAAATTTCTTCCTCTAATTCAGCATTGAGAAATGCAGTGGTTATATCAAAATGCCAAATTCTATGCCTGTATGCTGATGCTAATGCCAGTGCTAGTCTTATGCTCTCACCTTTTACAGTTGGCGCGAACACCTCATCATAGTGCACATTCTTTAATTGAGAAAAACCTTGTGCCACCAACCTTGCCTTATACTGTACTTCATTATTGGGTAATACCTTTTTCTTATATACCCACTTACATCCTACAGCCTTGGTACCCTGTGGCAAACTCACAGATGTGAACACTTCATGATCGCCCATGGATTTCATCTCTTTATCCATGGCTTTCTTCCACTTTTCTTGTTCAACTTTTAGTAATGCCAATACTTCCTTATAGTTTCTTGGCTCATACCACACATTACACACTTTAACTTTACTGGCAGAATACCTGTCTGGCGGAACCCCTCTGTTCCTACGCTCTGACCTACGTGGCATTGCCTGTTCTTGTGTTTCAAGCTTTTCTGGCTTCATATCTTGTTCAGACTCTCCTCCCTGAACATAGACACCTTCAGAAAATGATTCACCATCATTAAATGAGTTATTGTCACTAAGTGGATCACCGTCGCTAAGCGGATCACCGTCACTAAGTGAGACATTTTCAGAATTTGCATCAATTCTGTTCCAATTTTGTTCTGCAAAACTAGCAGATCTTGAAATCACTATCCTTTTACTTCCATCGCTAAAGCGATACCCTTTTGAGCCTGGCTCATAGCCCACAAATCTGAGCTTTCTAGCCTTTTGTTGTCCCTTTCTTCTGATTGCCTTTGGAATATGTACCCAAGCAGTACTTCCAAATATTTTTAAATGTGCTAGAGAAGGCTTTCTCCCATATAGCATTGCATATGGAGTATTATTGATGGATGAACTCCACAGCCTATTTACTAAATAATTGGCAGTCAGTATGGCTTCACCCCAATATGACCTGCTCATACCAGAATCCTCCAGTAATGAGTCTTTCATTGTTTGCAAAACACCATTCCTCCTTTCAGCCACTCCGTTCTCTCCCGGTGTGTAAGGATTTGTGCGCCTGTGTCTTATTCCCAATTGTCTCAACCATTGTTGAAAATTTGTTGACATAAATTCAGAACCTCTGTCAGTTTGCAACTGACATACCTGTTGTTTATACCTTCTCTCTACAAAGCTTAACCATTGCTTAAATTGCTGTAGCACCTCTGTTTTACTCTTAAGTAAGTAGCAAAACCCAAACCTGCTGTAGTCATCCACAATGACCAACGCATACTTTGCTCCTCCCAAACTGGCTTGCATAGGCCCAATTAAATCAGCATGCACCAGTTCTAGAGCTCTTGTGGTTTGTCTTGTGCTAAACTTGCTCACTGGGAATGCTTTGGATTTCGATGCTTTGCATACTGCACAATCCAAATATGCCTTACATCCCTTCAAATCTAATCCTTCTGCAAATTCTTTCATTTGTTGAACAACCTTAAAATTAGCATGACCAAGTCGTCTGTGCAGAAGATGAACACACGAATTGTGTTCTGCTACATTTTTAAATATCTGGGAACAATGTGGCACCTTTTCTCCCTGCAATACATAAAGATTATCCTCTTTTATGCCCTGTGCACAAACATTCCCATTTCTTTGGATGATACACTTCCCATTAACAAATGTGGTTTCATAACCTTGCTTGTCTAAACTAGACACACTTAACAAATTATGCTCCATTTCAGGTACACATAACACATCAGTAAACCTGGAGTCCAAATATGGAATTTGCACATCGCCTCTTCCAATGATTTTAGCCTTTTGACCATTGGCTAAGGCCACTTCTTCATGGTTTCCTGGGAAAAATCTGGAAAATAAGTCAGAATTATTAACAATTGTTTGACTAGCCCCACTGTCAATCAACCATTTGTCTCTATTGTTATTATAACAAACTTTTGCAACTGCAATCTGTCCTTGCAAATAATGTCTCTTGTCTTGCATATTTCTTCTCTGTGCACAGCTTTTCTGCAGATGATTGGTTTCTCCACAAATGAAACACGCTTTCTTAACTTGCTTGCAGAATTGTTGCTGTGTAACTTGATCTCTCCTGCCTCTGCTTTCCTCTTGTCTGCAGACACCTCGGCTGTTGCTAGAGATAGGCAGCCTGTGGAAAATTTTGCTGGAGACTTGCTGTAAGTTTCCACTGTACTCCTTGTTGGGCCCCCGCCTGTGGAATTTTCCATCAGCATGGCTGAAAAGCCCTTTCTCATATTCATTCAATAAACACGATTTCAAAGCCTCCAAATTCAAATCTGCTTCTGGCTTACTTTCAAAAATAGCTGACACAGTCTCCCAGCTCTGATCCAAACTATTTAACACTAATAAAACTTTTTGGGACTCTGGAAACTTTACTCCACGTTGCTCCAATTCTAGAAAATTAGACTGCATTTTCATTAAATGATCTTCCATAGAATCTCCTGTCTGCATAATTGCTCTGAAAAGCTTTCTCGAAAGTTGGACCACATTACACGCAGAAACATTGACATGTACTGCTTTCAATTTCTGCCATATTTCTTTTGCAGACTTTAATTCAGCTACATTTAAGAATTGATCATCCCCCAGACTTAACAGAAGATAAGCCATAGCTTTGTCATGAGCCTTTTGATCTGCTGCTCCAAGCACACCTTGTGGGGGGTCTGCTACGATGTCCCATAATTCTTTTGCTTTCAAAAAACATTCCATTTTTGCAGCCCAAATTAAATAATTTTTCTTCCCCAATTTAGGTATTGGACTGTCTTTAAATTCCATAGCAGCAGCCATCCTGCTTTATTTTTCTTCTCTGCCTGTTCCTTTAACAACACAGACAGCTTCTTATCAGCTTTAAATTACAATGCAGTTTTAACTTTACTTCTTGAGCGATTTCTGGGCCCATAACCTGTCAGAGTTACGCAATAAATCAGAAGCTTCAAAAGATAACTGCATTTTGCTGATTCAAATAACTTCTTTATAAGTAGAATAAAACATTTACAATACCACACTTTGTTTCAGATCACATGTTGAGATGTTTTCATACTGGAGTATAATGGTGGACAGAGTAAACCACGCCCTTCTTCTTGCTAAGTTTCTGGACATGCTCAAATAACACTTCAGCCAGATTGGCTGACTCAATCACATGGCTCTCCCAGTCATGAATATTCCAACACATTATCATACTGGGGACCTGGTGCAGAGGGCTAGGTTTTGAACCACAGGACCTCACCAATGTATATTCGCTTGAGTAGGCCAACTCCACTCAGCCACCTTAATTAAGCCGGTTGTCTCCTGTGCTGAAACCAGCTGGAAACGAAGCTGGCTTAAGAAGCTGCTGTCTGGATTTCAGGCTTTGGTAAAAATGCCGGCCAAGAGTTCTGTCTGAACAGCAGCCACCATGACCCCCGATTGGTGCGTCACCCTGCTTTTTTAAAAAAAAAATCCTTCCCACCCATGCCTGGAAAGCAAGCACCATTTGGGCAGACTTTTAAGGATGTCCATTTGCATGAGCAAACAGCATCTCTGCTCATAGATCCATACAGTTTGAAGTATAATATTGATTGTTGAGTTCAACCCCACACCCCACCCCAGCACAGTGCCGGACTTCTTGCTCACAATGAATAGGTGAACTCAACAGGTGAACTGGTGTAAAAATAACCTGGGGCATCCCTGTTTCAGCTTCTTGCTGTCATTTGAGCTAGAAGGATAAATTCTTGTCAATTTCATCCAATTCTTGGCTTGGCAGAAAGGCTCAGTTAAAAAAAAAGGTTCAACCATTAATGTTATTGGATCCAATTCCAGGCGAACTGAGAGGTACATCAGCACTGAGAGAGAAGAGAAAGGAATGGGGTGCGTGTGTTTATATATGTGCGTGTGGGGAGTGTGTGCGCACATGCCTCTTCTTTATGAGTGTTTGGGAAAAGTTTTGGTGTTCCAGAGAAAAAGAGAGTGTGGGCAAGCTCTTTTATTTATTTATTTATTTATTTATTTAAATAGATTTGTATGCCGCCCAACTCCCGGGAGGACTCTGGGCGGCTCACAACATGTCAAATCCATTTATCAATATTAAAAAAAAACATAACAATTAAAAACTACAAAAGTTAAAAACAACATCTAACATTCATAACCAGGGGGGAGACCCATTTTGTTTGCTTGCCCACACTCTCTTGGTCTCTGGCACACAGAATCTTTTCTGTGTGCCTTCCCTTTCTCCTTCATGTAGTCTTCTCTTCCCCTCCGCACCATTCAGACCCCGGCTTCCTGTCCTTCCATTGCCATTTCATTGCTTTTAGGATGCTTCCATGGGACTGATTAAAACACATATAGAGAGATACTGACAGAGAGAGAGAGGGAGGGAGGGAGGGAGAGTTAATGCTCACAGTTTCACTGGTCCATCAGCAGACTGATTAAATAGAACCACCTCCCCCCAAAAAAGATTTGAACATGAATGGTCCATCTGTGGACTGATCTAAGAGCCCAGGAAAAATGGCCAAGAGTGACCATGATTGAAGGGATGACGCAAGCACAGCACAGCCAATTGACAGCAGGGCTGGCACTGACCACACAGAACTGCTTGGGCCAACAGAGACTGAAAAATTACTTTTGACAAAACAAAAACAAGGAAAAATGGATGGCCGGGGAGGGGGGCAGGTTGAGGCTGATGTCATGCATTTGTAAGCAAGCTGCCCTGCACCACACCAAGGCAAATGGAATATGCAAATTAGTGGTAGTGTCTCTATTATAAATCAGAATTGTGGATCAGATTAGGTGCAAAAGAAGAAGAAATGCGTAGATAATGTAGCGGATACATACTGCAAGATTTAATTTACAGCACTGTTGATACAAAATTAGATGTTTTGTGCACCCACATCTCATTACACATGCACACACACACACACACACACACACACACACACACACACACACACACACACACACTATGTTGGTCTCTTCTCTGAGATAAGGTTCATGCAGATTCTGGGGAAATTATCTAGAAACAACTCTTGATGTCAAAAATGTACGATTTTTGTGGGTTAAGAATAACAAGTCTACTTAAATAAGCGATCTTCAATTGCTGTTTGCCTTTGAGAAAAAGGAAGTACAGTTTTGGCGGCGGCTGCCATTCCTTCTGCTCAGTCGAAGGATTTGCAAAGTTGGAAGAAGAAGAAGCAGCTTCTTTCCGTGGCAGGTCTGGAGCAGAGCTTCACCTTTCATGGTGCTGCTGCAGAGAATCCCTCCATCCAAGAGATGTCAAGAAGCTTAGGCTGTGTTTTTTAATACTAACTGCTTTGATGCATCAGGGACCATGGGTTAGCTCATGTGGACCTTCTCTGGCCCCTTCTGTCCTACAGTGAACACTACTGAAGGAGGACAGCAGAGTTACACCATCCATGTGTTGGGAGGAAAAGGCCTTAATGATAAGCGCCTACCATGCAACAGGCCCTTGGATGAATGGGAACCCAGTCCTAGGATGGGCTTCAGTTCAGAGAAAGCTTTCCCTGGGGAGGGGCATGGGTGAAATGGGAAAAGCCAGCCATGATCTCTTTTATGCAATTGTCCACTGCATGAGAAGGAAATCCACGCAACGCTATAGATGTTCAATATTTGCTGATCACCTATAAAAGTTAAAAAGTCAGCATAGCCTTCAGATATAATCTCAGCTCTAATCAGAGGTTTCTACCAGTATGATAATAAAAAAAAAATCAAGAGAGTGGCCCTGACCCAGCGATTGAAGCTCTGCCTGTTTTGTTACATCTATTACACATGCTGTACAGGTAGTCCTCAAGTTACAACACTTCATTTAGTGACCATTCAAAGTTATAATGGCACTGAAAAAAAGTGACTTATGACCGTTTTTCACACTTACAACCGTTGCAGCCACGAGATCAAAATTCAAATGCTTGGCAACCGACTCATATTTATGACGGTTGCAGTGTCCTGGGGTCATGTGATCATCTTTTGCGACCTTCTGACAAGCAAAGTCAATAGGGAAGCCAGATTCACTTAACAACTGTGTTACTAACTTAACAGCAATGATTCACTTAACCACTGTGGCAAGAACGGTGGTAAAATGGGGCCAAATGCAAACATGACAAATGTTTCACTTAGCAACATAAACCTTGGGCCCAATTGTGGTCATAGGTTAAGGGCTACCTGTACACATAACAAATGGATGGAGCTTCAATTGCAGCTGCTAACTTGACTTTTTTTAACCATACCTTGCAGAAGCCCTTGCCTCTAATATTAATCTTGCCCATTCGGAAGTAAAGGGAAAGAAAGCAAACCAAATATCCCTCTAAGAAGGAATGACCGAAGAAATACTCTACATGGATGCTGCTTGTGCCCATTGTTAAGGCTGCGGCAGGAAGGCTGCCTGCAACCTAATAAAATTAAATGGAATCCATCTTGAATCTGATAAAAAGTTAATCCTATTAAAAGCATATATAAACGAATGAGTAAAAGTAATTACCATAATGAAGCCAGGAGTATATTTTTAATATGATTAAGTGGTAGATAATGTATGCCATAGCAGAGAGCATTATGTAACTGTTCTTCCCACCTGTGTGAAAAGTGAGAATGTCTCTTCCATATGGAGCTTTCTGTCTTTTAGTTTATATAAGCATTTATCATAAAATTCAATCTTAACATAATCTACTTTCCAATTTTTTAGGATATCTGACATCTAACTGATTGAATACTCTGATGTCCCTATTTAAAAGTACTCAATGGAAAAGTTCAAAAAATAGCCTTCAGTGTAAGTAATAAGAAACACATATTAACAAAAATATGGCTTAATTCACATTATCAGAGCAAGACATGCTTTGTACTAACCGTGATCTGAGTTTTCAGATGTACAACCCAGAAATCACATTTTGGTTGATTGCTCCTTATTTTCTCTTTTCAGCTTTATAAATTTATTGTTATCTCAAGATTCTAGAAGGGAATCAATCCCTTATATCATACCAAACCACATTTAGTGTAAACTATTTCATTTATATCCATACTATTTGTAAGCCTTGATTAATTACCATAACTAACCTATCACAACACTCAACTGTTGACCGGGTGTGATATCTGACTCACAACTTGATGCTAGGCCTTGATATGTAATAGTAATAATTCCTATTTTTGTTGCTGAATTGCGTATGAAGATAGGTATGATGCACTGAACAATATATAGAAACCAGTTACAGGCATTAAAAAGGAGTACATAAGAATATTATTAGCTAAAGCTGAAACATCATTTACAAATAGCCAGTGGTTTTTTTAACAGGGTGAATAGATTTAAATTCTCAAGGGAGGAAAAAGCTTAAGAATCCTTAGAGTTTCTTTGGGATGTTGGATGTTTCCTAGTAAACTCTGAAAATGTGCATTTATATTCACTTTTTTAAACATGAGATTTGTAGTAATTTTTATTCTTATAAAGATAAGGAAGATTGATTTAACTATGTAGTACTGTGATACCGGACTATGTAGTACTGTGATACCGGACTCCACACTGGAACTACAAGGCATAAATTTATGTCTATTTAATTTAATTTAATTTAATTTAATTTAATTTAAAGTTCTTATATGCCGCCCAATCCCGTAGGACTGAGGGCGGCGTACAGGTTGAGGACTGTTGCTTTGTTGCATCCTATAGATAGATATAACCTATCCCCCATTTTTTATGCTGCTATTTCATCAGTAACTAGGAAGATTAAGATCACTTCACAGGTTCACCAGGATGGCCACACTTAACAACCCACCTTTGGTAAGGAGTTGGAACATTTAGATCCCAGCGAGTCCTCTGCCTACTCACCTAATGAGCCTATCCAGATTAGGTGAGAAATGAAACCTCCCTGGAGGACATATATGGCTATGGTCCCCCTAATCAATTTGCTCAGACTGAAGAAACTACTTGGGAAACATTTCAAATCAACAAGAAAAGAAATCCAATTTCCATAATTCAACTCCTAGACAATTATACCTACCTGTATTTTTCGGAGTATAAGACACACCTTTTTACCCCCCAAAAGAGGGTGAAAACTTGGGTGCGTCTTATACACCGAATGTAGCCCCAGCCAGCCAGCCACCCCCACCTATGACAATCTATAACTATGATTTAGCTTTCAGGTCTATTCATTCAAGTTCAGGGTATGTACATCCTTAGTAATAATAATTCTTTTGATGAGTAATATTAGAAGAGCTGATGATGGGAAAATTTTAATTTCCAAAATGAGGGTTATTAAGGGTTTCTTAATCAGAAATGCAGTAAAGCACAATCTTGAATGCAGTTCAAAGCATTAATATATCTAAGAACTTGTTTCAAACTCTAATGGGTCAGTCAGTAGTCCTGGGATTTTCACAATCATATTAGCTAAGTGATTCATAGATGCTTGGTTTATAATGGATGGGTTCATTTCTCAGGTTAACTCAAAGTAACCTTACCACATCATAGCTTAATGTAACAAGTGACTTATGTCAATGACAATAATTCTGGGCTGGTAATAAATTATGTGATGTGTTATAAAGCTTTTCCCATGTTTGAAGAAGGATTTTTCCATTCTTGACCATGCTATTTTAGTGTGGCCAATTTCCCCAGCCTTTGTTTCTTTCTTCCTATTAGTCCAAATATACAGTATATAGCAGTGATGGCGAACCTATGGCACGGGTGCCACTGGTGGCACGCGGAGCCATATCTGCCGGCACGGGAGCCGTTGCCCTAGCTCAGCTACAGTGCACATGTGTGTGCCCACCAGCTGATTTTTGGCTCACGTGGAGGCTCTGGGAGGGTGATTTTGACCTCTGGAGGGCCTCCGTGGTGGCGGGGGGAGCGTTTTTGCCCTCCCCAAGTTCCAAGAAAGCCTCTGGAGCCTGGGGAGGGCAAAAAAAACGGGCCTACTGGAAGTCAGGAAATGGGGGAGTGGGGGGATAACGCACGCATGCACAGGGGGGTGGGGCAAGTGGGGGGCTTTGAATTATGGGTGTGGGCACGCACGAGTGTGCATTAGCGCGTGCGCGCACTATTTTGGCACCCGAGGGAAAAAAGGTTCGCCATCACTGGTATATAGAAACCAGCTACAGGCATTGAAAAGAAGTACATAAGAATATTATTAGCTAAAGCTGAAGCATTACTTACAAACATCAAATAGCCAGTGGTTTTTTAACAGGGCAAATGTGAATGTGTTCACATATGTATTTTATTTATGTTGCTTGTTTTCTTTCTGTGCAACTGAATATTGAACTGGATACTTCAAAAAAAGAGTTTGTGCTTGAATTGAAATTGTGCCTCCCTAGTTTTAAAATAAATTGGGACGATGAAGAACTTCAAAAAAAGTCTCTCCAAGCATGGGGACACTGAAGGGTAAAATTATCCACATAAGGTCCCCCACCTTGACTGGGGATTTTCAAGTAAGATTTTGGATCCTCTGATCCTGGTTTATTGTTATGGTATGAGAGGAAAGAGCAAATTCTGTATCTGAAAGCATTTGGATACTTTAAAAATTCTATAAATCTACAATTTGCTATTTGGATTGGGTATATAATAGCAACACTTTGACATATATTGCTTCATAGTCCTTTACAGCCCTCTCTAAGTGGTTTACAAAGTCAGCATATTGCGCCCAACAATTTGGGTCCTCGTTTTACTGACTTTGGAAGGATGGAAGGCTGATGGTCTTTTTAGGTTAAGGAAAAACAGGAGATATAATAGGAGTACATGAAGTAATACATGACATTATAGGAGTAGAAAAGTAAACATATTTTCCTGTTAGTGGTAGAATTCTTTAGTGAAATTGAGCAGTCAGAAATTTAGCACAGAACAAAGGTTTCTCTTCTTAGTAGTGTACAAAAAAACCCCAAAAATAGGTTTATCTATGAGAAAAAAAAATCCATTAGTGACATCTGAAATTGCACAAAAGAGACTGAAAACTTTCAGATAATAATTTAATGGGTGTTGAATTCTGTAATACCTCCTTTGATGACCAACTTTTTTTCCTTTTTGCTAGAAGTGAAAACTTTGAGGTTGTGGACTAATTTTTTAATGGAACATCAGTAGCAGAATCCCAATGATAGTCTTTAGCACAGTTGGTAAGTGTGGCTAATAGCTACTCTTGAAAGCCATTGAGCAATCTTCTGCTAGTCTTTAGTACTTACTACTTACTGAAGTCTTACTGAAACAAAAAACTTATGAAAAAGGCACATATTTGTTAATAGACTTCTGTATGTGCCTTAGTATCCTGGTGACTGCCGGGACAAATCCTTTGCCATTGCCTGTGTCCTAGGCATGAAAGAAAGTGACTGGCCCAAGGTCATCCAGCTGGATTTGTGTCTACTAGTTTCTAGCCTGCGCTTTAAACACCTATACCAGACTGGCTCTCTTAATAGATATAACAATAGATGATTACAAGCTGCTACCTTCTCTCATTGGAGCCAGTGCACAGTAATGGTTGGAATGGGTAGACCTGCTTGTATGGACTATGAAATAAAAAAGCATTAATTCAAATGCATGTTTGCAGTATGGTACATTTACTTTGCAACTAAGTATTTTCCATAACCTTTTTTCACTACTTCATACCAATTGTAGTGTTCTTCCTGATTCTGTTCCCTTCCTAATACCATGCAACAAACTTTGTGAGAGCAAAGATAATGTGAATAATAACCTAGGTATATGTGCTTCATCAGTAACAATAACTGGTCACAGGTTTTCATGCCCCTGTCGGAGCCTGAATCTGCGGAGGAGGATGAGCCAGAGATCGAGCCGATGGAGATCGAGGGGGCGGCTTCATTGGCTTCGGAGGAATGTGGGGAGGAGCAGGCCGAGGCACCCAGGGCCCCTCAGGATTGGGACGGCTTGTTAGCAGGGAGGAACGGGGGCAGGATGACGAAGAGATGGCAAGCAGTGGATATGAGAAGTGACGGAGCTCAGGCGATGAGCAAGGACCGCCTCCTCCTGATCCCCGAGCACGGAGAGTAGAGAGGAGGCGGGAACAGCACAGGGTAACCGGATGACTCGGGATGAGAGTGCCCCGCCCCTCTTCACAAGGCACACCTGGGACTGAGATTTAAGGAGATGCAGTGGGGAGAGGCATTTGTTGGGAACAAACGCTGAATTAGTAGAGTTTGGTGTGCCGATACAGACATTTGGAGTTTGCAGGACTGCTTGCTTCTTCCTGACTTCATGGACTCAGTACCTTATTCCTTACTTTGTGGACTCGTTGTTTGTTCCTTGTTTCATGGACTCATTTCCTGTTCCTTTGTTTTGATGGACTGGGCACAGCCAGAGGCTGCCGTGTGAGTGTGTGTGCGCTTTGCTCTGGGACTTGCCAAGAACATGGGAGCGTTTGAGGGGAAATTTGGAGCATTAAAGGGGAGTTTGAACTGTCAGCTGGCTGCGTGACCTTCGTGCCTTGCCCCCGGTTCATCACACAGGTAGTCCGGCCAGATCTTGTCTGGACTGCAGGTGTGAAAGCCCTTGTTTGAAGGGGTGTGTTTTATAGTCAAACCTTTTGGGAAGGGTGACCCTCCAAATGAGGCTAAACTACAGTTTCCAGCTGTCTTAGCTGCCATGGCCCAAAGAGAAGGATGCCACCAATTCACCCACCTATCCCAGATCTAATAATCAAATCCTATCTGGGAACAATGATTCTTCTTGGTCTTAGGTAGTAGTCTCCTTCAAAATGAGTACAATACTACAGAGGTTAGTAATGGAGGATCTGAACTCAGACCTGAGCCCTTCTGCATGCTTTGCATGTACTGTATACCATCGCTGAGCCAGAGAGCCTCCTGATGTTATCTGAGCAACATGATGGATGGAAGATTGGATGGATGGACAGTTAGGTAATTAGATGACAGAAAAATATGATATTCAGAGCATATATAGCAAGTGACAAATACATTTCTTTTACAATAAGTGCTTTATTATTGGTATAATTGCCTTGACATATTTTTAAATATATTATATAATAGCAGCAAATGCTGTTTGAAATACATGACTGTTTGGCAATTTAGGTTTTCATCTGTTTAAAAGCCAGCTGTGACTTTTGCTATAATATTGGTCCTGTACATCGTCTTTATCGTTGGAAACTGTTTTAGTCATTCATTTAGCCTATAGTTATCATCAGTTCCAGCAGCAGTTCTTCTAGATTTCAGAAGGAAGTTAAAGATGTGTGGGTGAGTGCAGATATAACCAATTTTCAGCTCATTTTTCCATGAGTTCCATTCCTGCTGATTACACATACATGGTATATACCGTGTTTCCCCGAAAATAAGACCCTGTCTTATATTTTTTTGAACCATGAAATAAGCGCTTGGCCTTATTGCCATGCACTCAAAAGCCCAATTGGGCTTATTATCAGGGAATGTCTTATTTTGGGGAAAACAGGGGATAGAGAGAGAGAGAGAGAGAGAGAGGGAGAGAGAGAGAGAGAGACAGAGAGAGAGAGAGAGATGATAGATAGATAGATAGATAGATAGATAGATAGATAGATAGATAGATAGATAGATAGATAGATAGATAGATAGATAGATAGATAGATAGATAGATAGATATTGATATTGATATTGATATATGGAGATATATAGAGATAGATAGATAGATAGATAGATAGATAGATAGATAGATAGATAGATAGATAGATAGATAGATAGATAGATAGATAGATAGATAGATATAGATATAGATATAGATTTAGATATCTATACGGCATCCCCATGGTCACGTGATCAAAATTCAGGCACTTGTCAACTGACAGTTGCCGCGTCCTGGAGTCATGTGATCCCCTTTTGCGGCCTTCTGACAAGCAAAGTCAATGGGGAAGCCAAATTCCCTTAACAACTGAGTTACTAACTTATCAACTGCAATGAGTCGCTTAACAACTGTGGCAAGTAAGGTCGTAAAATGGGGCAAAACTCACTTAAGAAATGTCTCGCTTAACAACAGAAATATTGGGCTTAATTGTGGTCGTAAGTCGAGGACTACCTATATTGATTGATGGATTGGATTGGATTGATATGATATGATTAATACACCACCCATCTTAGGGACTTGAGTAGGAACTAGGATTCTTGGCTTTAATGGCAAAAATATATTTACTTTTGGGGGGGGGAGTATTCCTTAAACCAGAGGTCTTCAAACTTGGCAACTTTAAGACTTGTGGACTCCCAGAATTCTGGGAGTTGAAGTCCACAAGTCTTAAAGTTGCCAAATTTGATGACCCCTGCCTTAAACTATCCTGTGATGTTGGTACTGAATGATCACATAGAGTTTCCATGAGGTGCACAAGAGAGAAAAAGTGTCAAAAGAGAATCCCACTTGCTGTCAACCTGTGGGACATTTTTGTTTATAAAGGGAGGGGAACCTTTAAACTCTTGGCCATATTTTTAAATTAGATTAGCAGTGTATTTTGGGAGAATTATAAATACTGTCCTGAGTTCATTCCTAGGAACATTCATCTCTCCATGGATTCCTTGAGAGCAGAACATTCAAATTCTTGACAGGAATCATTTTTACATTTCTAACACGTGCACCTCAAAATGCTGAGGATTGAACCCAGGACCTTTTTAAATGACAGATATTTATCCTCCCACTGAATCTTGGGGCTCTTAATAGCTCTGGATGAAGAGTTTCAGGCAAAGGTATTGCTTAAAGATGCATTGAATGGGCGTATTTCAGGGGCTTAATGATTCATGCTGCAGTTGCTATGGAAAGGCAACTGAGCCTATAAATAAGCATCCCTCCTAGAATTTGTATTGTCTTTTCTAAAGTGTAGCACCCTCTATGTTGAAGATTGGGTCAAAATGTTTTGGTGTAGAGAGATTTTAGGGAAGCACTCTATGAAACTGTTGGTTTGCCATACCTTGGGTAGTCCCGTAATGAATCAGAAAGGCAGTTTAAATACCATTTGGTATGTAGTGAATATTCTTAGAAATTAGGGACTTCCAAGCTCTTTCGTATCTGCTACAGCATGGAGCTAGGAGTAGTGAATCGCTATCTAGGCAGAATAATTTCTTGATGCACTAAGTGAGACCTCCATAATTTGTGAAGGAGTGAACCAGGAACTTATGCAATCAAGGGTAAGCAGTAAGCAGCAAGACACACTTGATGAATGCTCTAAGTTAGGGGTGTCAAACTCAAGACTTGCAGGCCGGATCTGGCCCATGGGTTGCTTAGATCTGGCCTACGGGGCGGTTCTGGAAACAGCAAAGGACTAGGCCAAGAAAATGGAGCTCGAGCGGGCCGCACACAGACCTCCTGAGCTCTGTTTTCACTGGCAGAGGGTTGTAGGAGGCCGTCGTGGCCGAAAATAGAGCTCTGGAGCCCATTTTCGCTGGTAGAGCACTAGGGCCACCACAGGCGCCCCTGACACGAGTGACATCGAGCTGGCCACACCCTCCATGGCCACGCCCCCCAGCCCCCCCCCCCCCCGAGGTCAAACACAACCCTGAGGCAGCCTTCAATGAAATCGAGTTTGACACCCATGCTATAAGTGCAAGGAGCAAAAGTTCAAGCCAACAGCAGGATTGTTTATTTATTTTATTTACTTACAGGTAGTCCTCAACTTAGAACCACAATTGACGCCCAAATTTATGTTGTTATGTGAGACATTTGTTAAGTGAACTTTGCCCCGTTTTATGACCTTTCTTGCCACGGTTGCTAAGTGAATTAATAATGAATCTGGCTTTTCCATTGACTTTGTTTGTCAGAAGGTCACAAAGATGATCACATGATCCCAGGGCACGTCATAAATATGAACTAGTTGCCAAGCATCTGAACTTTGATCACATGACCATGGGGATGCTGCTATGGTTGTAAGTGTGAAAAACGGTCATAAATCACTTTTTTCCAGTGATGTTGTAACTTCCAATGGTCACTAAACGAACTGTTGTAAGTCGGTATTTACTTATTTCTGCTTTTGTTAAATTCATAGGACTCCTTTGCTCCAAGAATTCAAGCCTGCATATATGGCACCTTTCTCACAATGTTAGTCTCACAATAACAGCCCTTGGGAAAAGATTGAGTGGAGAAACAGGGATTGAGCTAAAGTTGGCCAGTAATTGTTCTCCAATGTGCTATATAGTATACTACGTCTGGCATTTTGGGGGATTGGGCTTAGTAAAGGAAAACAACTAGTGCAGAGATGAGATGTGTTGTCCTGGGGCTGCTGCATTCCCTCAATTTTTTATTCCTCAAACAGAGAATGGCTAAAATCAGATCTACCCAATTTCACAAGATTTTGGAGTTTCCAAACAAGGCAACGAGATCCAGGGTGATTGTACTATAATAATTAAGTTGTTAGACTAGACTTCAGGAAACACAGGTCCAAACCCATCTTCATCCATAGAAACTTACTGGCTGACTTCGAACCAAATGGTCTCTTAGCCTAAACCCACTACACAGGGTAAGTGTGGGGATAAAACAAAGGGAGATTTTATTTTATTTATTTATTTTATTATTTATTTATTTGTCAAACATGTAGGATAGTAGTTGTTTGTATAAACATAACATAAGTAAAAAGTACCGATAAAAGAGGACAGTAGGACAGGGACGGTAGGCACAGTGGTGCGCTTATGCACGCCCCTTACAGACCTCTTAGAAATGGGGAGAGGTCTACTGTAGACAGTCTAAGGTTAAAGTTTTTGGGGTTGGGGAAGAAACCACAGAGTCAGGTAGTGCATTCCAGGCATTGATCACTCTGTTGCTGAAGTTGTATTTTCTGCAGTCGAGTTTGGAGCGGTCTACATTAAGTTTGAATCTATTATGTGCTCGTGTATTGTTGCGGTTGAAGCAACAATACACAATACAATGTCTTGTGCTCCTGGAAGAAAAATAGGCTAAAAATCTAACAATCGGTTCATCAACCAATAAAAAGCCATGTTGCCACATACATTTATTTTCATTGGGGTAACAGGCCCCTGAAAAGCTTGATGACCTAGCATTGAAGGATAAAAACTGAACCTCAGCTTGGACTTAAATGCAAAAAAAAAAAAAAAGATAAAAACTGAAAGATAGGTAGCAAACGATGTGCCTTGCAGGCTGCAGATGTAATCCCAAACATTTCCAATCCAAAAGATTCTTTGCCTGAGTCCCTAGAGTGCCATTGCAGACTGTAATAGGGGATGCTATCAAAAAGTCTGACTTACTCACAGATTGTTCTATAGGCATAATGTGCAAACAAGGAATATGAAATATGTGGCCTTCTAATGTGTTTTATATTGCATTTTTATGCTAATCTGTATGCTGCCTAGACTCTTTGTATTCATTGATTTATAACTGTAAATAGAGTTGATTTGGATCATGAGATGGGTGATATATACATTTAATAAATACAGGTAGTGCTGGACTTACAAGAATTCAATTAGTGACTGTTCGAAGTTACTATGGGACTGAAAAAGTGACTTATGACCATTTTTCACACTTATGACCATTGCAGCATTCCCATGGTCAGGTGGTTTACATTCAGATGCTTGACAACTGGTTCATATTTATGATGCTTTGAATGTCCCTGGGTCATGTGATCTCTTTTTGTGACCTTCTGACAAGCAAAGTCAATGGGAAAGCCAGATTCCTTTAACACAGTGGTTCTCAATCTGGGTGTCGCGACCCCTTTGGGGGTCGAATGACCCTTTCACAGGGGTCGGGAGACTTCGCCCAGATGCCGCCATTTGTGTTCTTTTACCCTCTGCGCATGCGCAGAACACTTTGCGCATGTGCAGAGGGTAAAAGAACACAAATGGCAGCAGCGGGGCGGGGGTTGTGGCGGCGGGCGCTGTGGTGGGGTGGGTCGTGGCGGGGTCGCAGGGGCGGGGCGCAGCATTACGAAGGTTGAGAACCACTGCCTTAACAGCAATATTGCTAATTTAACAACGGCAGTGATTCACTTTACAAATGTGGCCAGAAAAGTCGTAAAGCAGGGCTAAAATCACTTTCAAATTTCTAACTTAGCAACATAAATTTTGGGCTCAATAGTGGTCGTAAGTCAAGGACTACCTGTACAAAGAAATCAATAAATCAGTGTTGTTGGACGGCTAGCCTCGTTATCCCTTACCATTGTCCATATTGTCTAGATCTGCCTGAAACTGGAGGCAATTTCAGCAAGATATAAATTCTAAGACACATTATTTATCCCTTTTGAAGTTCATAAGCTGGTGATGGTGCTACAACCGTTTTCTCTTCTTGTTTGCACATCTGGAAGCTTCGGTTTATCAACCGGGCTGTACAGGGTAATTCATATTCAGGATCTTCCTGTATTCCACTTACTTACATTCCTATAAAGAGGCGCCTGCTTTGTGGACATCATGCAGGGCGAGAAGCCATTTAGGCAAGATTGCAAACACTTCCTTAACAAAATAGCTTGATTCTTTGGAGGATTGGTTTGTGTGGGTGAATTTAGCATGCTGCTATTCATTTTTTCCCCCCTTTTCCTTTCCCTCCCCTCCTGCAGATGCCTGCAATGCCATCCCACTGAGGAAGAAAATGGTCACATTTACAACCAAAGAAGCACTAGCTGGAAAATGGATTGAAAGGCAATAAAAAAAGCAAATGTGCAAGATCCTGGGGAAATTTCATCCCATAATTGATCAGCAAAAAAGCCTTTTCCGCTGCTGTGTTTTGAATGTGTTTCCAAACTAAATCTTTGACTGGGAAGCCATATGTAGATTTGCAAATGGCTGTTGTCTCTTGTGTCCCTCACTAATGGAATAAGAGGCACTTTGTGTGCTGATTTTCAACCTATTTAAAACATTTCAAATGATGAACTTTTGATGGACTATCACCACCACGTCAAAAGACTATTAAATACATGTGCAATTCCTTCAGGAAGAGTAAAGAGAAGAGAAGAGCACTGTTACGAGTTAACTGTTAAAAAAAACCCTCCTCTTTTGTTTTTTTTTAGCTAACACCTTGAGGTCAATTTTGAATTATAATAAATTGACTTTGTTAATAACTTACTGACATACATCTGAACAGGATTCATAGTGATTTCCTTTCTCTAATAACTATTGGGAATTGTGCTTCCAAATAAGTGGTTTAACATATCATCTCCAAAATACAATTGCCAAAAAGAAACCATAACTGTTCAATTGGTCTACAGGTGATATTCTTTTATTGTAGATCAGCCTCAATTGTGTCTTTCCAATGAAACGTTAACAAAGGAACCAATTTTTCGGACGTTAGAATGGAAGCCCAAAATATGGAATATTCGGCAAAAGGAATTCAGATGGACACTGAGCAACAATTGGAAACTTCAAATACAACTGATCCAATTATTGCCCCTGACAGTCCAGCCAAAAAGGCTTCTATCTTTTGCTTTAAGAAAAGGAAAAAGTCTTGTGAGAAGGGAGAAGAGAAGGATGAGAACCATGAATCCAATTCACTTAGCTTAAGGCCTGCTAACCAGTCTTCTGACATGGGGCACAATGAAACAGAGGTTTCAAATCCATTCTGGACTTCGGGAGGGGCCTGGCTGGCTTTCAAACGACTAGTGACTTTAAGGAGAAGATCCAAATCCTCTCTGAAGAAACAAACACAGGCTTGTTCTCGCGTACATCTAGATGTGGACATAGGAGATTCTGGCCGGACACGATTTCCTAAGGAGCATGCCAGTTCTAGTTCTAAAATTCCCTGCCTAAGACTCTCCCGAAGCAAAAAAAGGACCAGCCACTCTGAAATAATAGAACAGCCTGATTGCGAGAAAAAAGGAAATGATACAGCAAGCATCCTGAATAACAAAAGTAACAAAGAGCCAGAGATTGTGGCTATGGAAGTTCCACTTGATACAAAGCAATCTCCCAGCAGAGGTCTTCAGGAAGGAGAAAGTGACAATGGAGCCATGACAAATATGGAAAATGCGGCACCTTCCAATGGAGAGAACCCATTTCCTGATCCCAATTGTTATATTGACTGTGGAGTTCCATCAGAAATAATCCATTCTGAAACTTCACTTGTAACTGAAGAAGAGAAGCAGATATTTCAGTTACATCATGGAACCCTCTATGGAAACTCTGAAGAGTTGGAAAATCAGAAGTTCAGTTTTAATGTTGAGATCAGTCCTCCCATTCCTCAGGACCTGCCTGAAGGTGAACAACAACTTATAGGAAGAGAGGGAACCAAAGAGATCAAATCACAGCCATTTGGGGCAGGCACTGATGTTGTGGCCAAAAGCGAGGATGCTGCTGCTAAGGAAGGTCATTCCATTGAAGTGATGTTGCATTGCAGCCCGTCTGTAATGGAAGACGAGGCTTCAGACATACCGGTTTGTTTTGATGAGGAAGAGAAAAGTGGAGAAAATCAGTTTACCATTCCTGGGGCTGGCATTGTAATCATGATCACTGAAGCGGAAGATGACCAGGATGAGGAAGAAGAATCAGCCCCTACCTGCGAAATGTTTGCATTTCCTCAAGCCATCAAGCAAAAAGGGAAGAAAAAAACTAGCAAAAACAAAGCTTCCACAGGAGGGTGCAACTACACAAAGGAAGACCAAGCATGCTCCCAGGTCCCATCTTCCTTTGGCACCAACAGCCAGGAACACTGGACTTCAGAGCAATATGAAATGCTGTTGATTGAAACAGCTGCCTCGCTTGTGAAGACAGCCATTCAGTCATCTGTTGAGCAGCTTGTCAATGAAATGGCTTTGGAGCAAAATAAACAAAACAGTGTTTTATGATCACAGGAGGCCCTTGGTAAATTAGAGGCAGCCCTGCTACTGTATCAGGCAAGGGGAGGCAAATGGAAGCATTTGAACAAATTGGCTTGTACTAGGAAAGAAAGTACCATTTGGATTTTCTTTGTCCATTGCCAGCACTGCTTGATCCATCCTTAATGACCAGTTCAGTATTAATGCTGCCAGGAAATGTTCCAGATGTCCTGAAGTATTTAAACTTAGCATGAGAGGTTAGGGAGGGTCTTAATTCCTGAGATATTTGCAATATCTGTGATTAACTTAATTTTTGCATGTTGGTATAGTGGATGTATATTGTATTGTAAAAACAAGGTGGGAGGGTCTTTTGCTGCATGGTGACATGTCTTAATGGTTTACTCTCTGTAGTAGATCTAGGAAAGATGCCCATTCTCTCCCTTTCCTTTCTTCTCAATTTATTTATTTCATTTGCAAATACCAAGTTATTCCAGTATTATTGTCAATGATTGAGCAGCTTTTTTTAAACCCACTGCCTTTAAGATAAGTTTGGCCTTTCTTAATTTTTAATTGAAATTATAGGAACTGGAGGTCAGTAGGTTGGAGAAATCAGGATAAGAGAAACTCAACTTATTAAACAAATGGCTCTAAATCAAGCTGTTAAAGGTTTCCCAAAAAGAGCTGAGGAAAGGAAAAGGAATTGGTGACACCGCCATCCAAAACAGAAATTAGATTGAGCAACAGTACCCGAAAAGCATATTTTTCCATATAAAAGCTACCCATTTCTACTGGAGTAGATGACT
This sequence comes from Diadophis punctatus similis, assembly GCA_023053685.1. NCBI lineage: Eukaryota > Metazoa > Chordata > Lepidosauria > Squamata > Dipsadidae > Diadophis > Diadophis punctatus. The sequence continues at coordinate 299,682,674 of JALIGW010000001.1, read as the reverse complement.
TCAGTGTTTCTGAAGTCCTACTGATCGCTTTATCAAAGAATCTCAGCCCCAACAAGAGAGAAGCAAACATTTCTTCAGAGAAATTTACAAACTGTATTTACAGACATTTGTTATAGTAAGTTTTAAGACATAAAATATATTACTGCCCACAATGATTTTATTAATATAATTTTAAAATAATGACAAAGAGTTTAATCCTTGCCACTAAAAGTGTTTTCCACTGAGCACAAATTCTGAAATACTTTTAATTCAAATAATAAGAGCTACCATATTTTTCGGAGTATAAGACACACCTTTTTACCCCCAAAAAGAGGGTGAAAACTTGGGTGCATCTTATACACCGAATGTAGCCCCAGCCACCCCCACCATCTGCCTCCCAGCAATTTACCTCCTTGCAGCAAACAGCGCAGAGCCTGATTAGCACAAGCAATTATCAGCCTCCCAACTCTCAGCTGAGAGGCTGCAGCCACATGCTAAAATGAAAGTGAAACTAAAGCTGCAAGGAGGCAAATTGCTGGCAGGGAGAGGCAGAATTTTATTTTCTTGTGCTAATGAGTTGCTGAAACTGGATGCAAGGAGGTAAGTCAATAACTATAAATGTCTGTAGAATGTTCAAATGATTAGACTTATTTTTTAAAGACTGCTTTATTATTGTTCTAGACAACTTAACAAAATGAAGAAGCTTTTTAAAATAAATGCTTGATCTGAAGAGGCCCAGTGCTGTTGTATCTTCTTTTAAATAGCAGAGAATACTTCCAGAAAGCCACATCAATTTTAACAGCTTCTATATAAGTATTGTCTGAAATGTAACAGTGTCCTGTTTAGTATTAAGATAAGGCAGCTGGGTTAAACCTTGACTTAGTCATGTTTGGAGTAGATCTATTTAAATAATTGGGAGGAGTTAGTGTGATTACATTTAAGAAAACTTTGTGGCATTAATATACTGCCATAATGTACATTTCTCCAATTCTTTGCTATTTCTATGGGTCAGGCACACATGCACAGAAACACACAGCAAACAGTGTATATCATCTGTGCTGTTTGCTGTTTGGCAAATTGCTGGGAGGCAGAGGCAGAATTTTTTCCCCCTTGTTTTCCTCCCCCAAAACTAAGGTGCGTCTTATACTCCGATGTGTCTTATACTCTGAAAAATATGGTAATTGGGGCTGAAACAGTGGGTATGTATTGCAGTGTGAACTACCTTCCCCTAAATCCAATCTAAATAAGACAGGAGGGAGGGAGGGAGAGAGAGAGAGAGAGAGAAAGAGGAGGGGGGGGAAGAGAACACACTAAGCCTAAATCTTTCAGAGGCTGCTCTAATTCCAGACCCTGGGGAACATTCAGCTGAGTTGTTCAATTCCCTTTGCTTCAGGACAGTAAACTGGAAAGCTAGCTACTCTGTCCTCCTTGACTCTCTGTCTCTCATGAGATCTTTCCCAAATTGGGTCAGTGAGTCTCTTCCCATCTACCACTGTTGGAGAAACTCAGGACTACAAAATCCTTAAAATAGTTCTTGCCCTAGTTCCATGTAAGGATGGAAGATGGATAGAGTGATGGAAGAAGGTAAGTGATTTGTTCAGAGCTCTAGCGAAGGACTGCTTTCCCGACTAAGGTTGTACACATTTTGAAATAATTTGAAAGTCTTTGGGATCGTATAAAAGCACCACATCTCTGTGATCCATTAAAGCAGTCCCTTTATTCAATCTTCTTCACCAGCTTGAAGAAGGAAACTGATCCCTTAATGTTAATGGAAATGTTAAAGTTAATGGAAAGAATAATACAATTCTTTAAGCAGGTACATTTTTTTCAGACTTGCATGACAGCCTTAAGAGTCATACATGCCTTTTTGAATAGTAGAGATTGGTGTCCTTGCATGAGGTCTGAAGTATTTCTCTGAATGAATGAAGAGCAAAGAAGTTAAGTGAATAAAAGGGTAGTAGTAGAGAAAGAAGAAGAGATTCTGGTGGTTTTTTTGGTTCTAATTTCATTTTTCTTCAATTTACAACTGAGGCACCTCCTCAGCCTCTCTAAAATAAGCTGAGAATTTATAAGGAAAACATCAAGGAACTGTTTTAGCAATAATCCACTCTAGTTTACAAAATTCAAGGGTTTTGTATCCTCTGGTGTGCATTGGGAGATATTTGGAGTACACTGAATTAAATAGGTTGTTTTCATAAACGTAATTCCCACTTTATCATGCAAAGAAAACTCAGTGCAGCCAAATTCCATGAATATAAATTAAGAAATATCAGGCCGTGTTTATAAAATGCAATGAATGAAAGAACAGAGAATTATGAAAGTTGTCAATAATAAAGTAAAAGCAAAAACAAAACAAAACTCCAACTTTCTAAGCAAAATTACAGTAGTAGGGAAGGCCACTAGATACTGATCCTCCAAATTCTCCAGATCCTCCAAGAAATTCTATCTATATGGTTATTAAGGGTTGACACTGGCTTGACCGCATTTAATCAATCAATGAAAGCTTTTTAGAGCAGCCAGTTAATTCTTTATCAGGTACTGGAAGACTTTCAAGAAAGGAACTTGGTGACATTCCATGACATTTCATATCATTTCCATCATTTCCACATCAACATACTTTGTAAAAGTACCTGTTTGCAGTTGTTTTTTTAATACAAGTCTTAAAAATAAACAGTACAGTATCTAGATCATCCTGAGTGGGCTATACATGAAACTTGCTTTCTGTACATGTCACATGTTGTATCGATTACCCAAGGACCCAAACAAATTGGATGAAGTATCATCAGGAAGGGAAGGGAAGGTATAGTCACTATTGAGATCTCTGAGGAATTAGGTGCGTCTGAAGCTGGATGAGACAGCCAGTTTGGTGTACAGTTATGGCATCAGGCTAGACACTGGGAGATGAACTCTAGTCTCACCTTAGGTACAAAGCCAGCGTAGTGACATTGGGCCAATCACTCCGTCTCAACCCTAGGAAGAAGGCAATGGCAAACCATCTCTAAAATCTTGCCAAGAAAACTACTGGGACTAGTCCATGCTGTTGCCAAGAGTCAATACTGACTTAAAGGCATATGCACACACAACCAAATCCACACATGAGCCATATGAGACAAGCAACTGGCTCTCAAGGGAAGTTTACTGTGGCTTATAGCCTACTCTGTACTCCCCTGGCCCTATTCCATTGGAAAAGCAGAGGAATGCTTGAGAAGAAATGCTGGGTTCACAAATTACAAAATCCTTAGAAATGAACTGACTGTAGGTCCACATGAAAGATTTGTGTTTTGTGTATAGTCATATGAGGCACAGCTCATCGGTGTTTAGGACTATTATATTGCGACCACTAGACGACCATGCCAGTTTTGAGAGGGTGGCTACAGAAACTGACAATAAATCAAAGAAATACAGGAAACTATTAATTCTTTGCTGCCATCTATTAATGATTGGATGGCTACATCCAATGGCAGTTCTACTGTACATGAAGCTGGAAAAGGCTGCAGCTATTTCTATCCTGACCCTAAAGTTGTTTGTAGTGTGACAGGAATATGCACCATAAATGCAAGGTTGTGCATTTTGTTTCCTATTAAAGTAACTGTTGGAAAATTCATGTGGGTAATTTCCAGTTTGGTTTGTACTATGCACACTCACTGTAAATTCCTGTCTCTAGATTGCAATGAACACATGCACTTCTCAGTGTATCTAGCAAAAATATGATTTGATGTTGTTTATTAAGATCAAAGCAGGGATCAAAATCAGCTAATTGGCAAAATGGAGCAAAAGGCAAATAAAAATAAGGGAGGGTGAGAGATATGAACAACAAAAATAGTTTACATGATGAATCCATCTATGCATATCAAAAGGTCTCAGAATTTTCCAGAGCCATTGGAAACAATCCCTGTGCATAATTAGCATGGGCAGCCCAAAAGGGAGTAGCTTGCTTTAATCCATCTGTAATCCTTTCTGTATATAATAGCAGTGGAATTGAGAGCGGAAGTGTTTTATTTATTTAGCTTATTTATATGTTGGCAGAATTACACTACGAAAATACCCCAGTGCCCTTCACTACTTTGGTGTCGAGATATGGGTTGGTTCCTTTATTCTAAGGAGACAGCTTAAGAGTCTCCAAATTGATCTGCAGAGATAGTCTGCAATGACATACAAGGACATATGAAGTAACATTCCCAAGTGAAAGGCTCTGAAAGGCCATACAAGCAAGCTTAGATAGTTAATCTCCCACATTTGTGGATACATTTCAAGAAATGCAATCACTTTGGATAATCCGCATTCATTTTTGTCATGTTTCATTTCACCATTTCTAAGTAAATGAAAAATCCTCCCAAAGTCTATCTTTGGACATAGATTTAATAGTACCATTTCCTTAGCAACCTATCAGAGATAGTCTTCAACTTACAACTGGCCGTGTAACAAATGTTTGAAGTTATGAAGGACTCGAAAAGTTACTTATGACATGTCCAAGAAGTTACAACTGCTGCACCACTCTGTGGTCATATGATCATCTTTTTGAGCATTTGACAACTGGTTCCCATTTACAGTCTATTGCAGCATCCCGAAGCCTCATGACCATGTTTTGCCATTTTCTGGCAATCAATAGCCATTGGATAGCTGGATTTGGACTTACAACCGTGTGATTCACTTAATGACTGTGATGAGTTGCTTAATGAGCATCGTAAAAATGGTTGTAAAACTGAATCCGGTCACATGGTAACTTGCCTTATAACTACAATGACTTACAACCAAAATTCCAGGCTCAATTGTGGCCAATGACTACCTGCATTGAGTTTGTCTTATTATCTAGAGCAGCTGTTTCTCAACGCAGTGTGCAGTTCCATCCTACATCCAAATTGTACCACTGTACACACATAAATATTGCCACTATTTGCTTATCTATTCCATGCTGCTTCAGCTAACTTTGAAACCTAACAGTGAAGTCTGCTTTAGTCTTTATTTGGAGTAAATTGCTCTTGAATTCCCCAAACTCCTAGATTCCTTCATCTCTTACCCTGCCATTTAGTAATGTAATAGCGAAGCATTGTATAAAAACATAGATCAAAATCCCAATGCTGGTTCACACACAAATTAAGTGAGGCCAGGTAGTTGAACAAAGCAGCCGCTTTTTATGTTGTGTTGAGTCTGAGTCTAAAACAGTGAAGCAGCTGAATGCTGCTAGCTAGCAGGAGGAGGATAATTTAAGCAATGTTCAGCGGTGCTCAGAGCACATTAAAAAATTCCCCGATACTAGCAGTCATTTTTTTAAAAAAAACAACAACCAATCTATTCATTTTGAAGTTTTTTTTCCAATCAGCCAATGGCTGCAAGATGTATTTGTCTTCATTTATCTCTGCAACAGCAACATTATTGGTGTTTTAGTAATTAATGGTCACCGATTTGTGATACTTTTTCCAATCGCTTCAGCAAAAGTACAAGCTTACCAGAGGAGAAAGGATAAATTACAAAAGCATAGTTTTGCCCAGCTAGGGGTAAAGTGCACATTTCATAAACTATATAATTTGGCTTTTGTGTGAACTTACTATAAATAAGCTACTAGGATGGAAAACAAACAGGGGCATGGTTGTAACATAAAGAGATAGGAGAGGTGTGGTGTGGTAGTCATTTATTTTCAACCTCAATACAATGGAGCTCTTCCCTCTACTTCATTCGATTAAAATGAAGTAACCAATTCTGCCTCCCACCCACTCTCCCACCCCTGCTGCAATTTGCAAACCAAAAATAGGAATGTGCAGGAATAAAGTGCATTTAATATATGGTATCATTTGAGTCAAGGGGGAAGCTCAGCAACACTATGGTGAAGGGCAACATTATTCGAGTTTTTCACAGTTGTATTTCACTAGCTAGCACAATGAGGTTACCAATTCCATGGTTTGGGTTTAAATTATTCCCAGTTTGCCCTTGGAACATCTTTTTTGGGATCTCCCCAGAGACACAGTCGCATGTTCTTTGTATCTGGGCCTGAAGCTGAATCCATCCTTGTTACAGGTTAGAAGCAAATTAAAAACCGTATCCAGTCTTGTAGTCTGCTGTTTTTAAGCTGCTCAATTTTAATGGGTTTTAAAATGTTACTGATTGTTAAATGTAATAAATTGCCTACAGCTGCAATATAGGAGTAAATGGGATATAGATTTTAAAATATTGAAATTGGGAAATGTAAATTAGGTTTATTTAACCTTCACCCACTGTTATTCTTGTTTTGCAATCTGTAAGAAATGGTTCAACATTGTTTTAGGATGCACTGGAGAAATCTAAGCAGCCTACCACCTGGCTGTTAAAATTCCCTCTGTCCCATTTCATTTTTGTTCTGGTGTAAATAAGGCCATAGTTGTTATTTTAATTTAGAAAACATGATTATCTTGTGAGGGCTCATTGTTTTCCAAAGATTGGACACATCACATCATAGAAGATAATTGCACACAAGACTTAATTGTAGCAACACCTTTCCTGTTGCCCTGGATTAAGTTCCTTCTCTTAGGCTTTTCAAGTTGATAAAGCCATGTAAATAAATTTTTGATAATTAATTCTTATAACAAGTAAAAGTCTTAAAGTTTGTAAAGTGACATTCAATCTTTGTCTCCCTCCAAAGTTGTATTTATTCATCATATTTATATAGCCATTCATCTCACAAGATATGACTGTAGGCAGCGTACAAAAAACATCTACAATTAAAAACATCTGCACCAATTCTACACATACCGACCAATAGTGAAGACACTGTGACCGTCGTAATGTGAGCATTGGTCACTTCCTCACTGCCGCAACTGTGGTTCTTAAACAAGGTAATTGCTAAATGAGAACCACCTGTTTATTAAACTCCTAAAATAATATTTTCATACATCACTACATCAGTGGCTTTTTCGCTTCTTATAAATCAATGGATTTTTTTTTTAAAGTAAGGGTTAGGGTTAGTGTCAGTATCCATTACTAGATTAGCAGAGGGGATTTGAACTTATAGACAGCGCAACCACTTCACTATTTCATCCTTACTTTGAGATCCCCAAGCCTGTTGACACAACCATGTTTTGAGGGACTTGTAGAAGGGTATCAAAGATGGGAGTTGATCCAAGCTCGGGCAGTGTGGTGATATTCCACAGTGAGGATGCTATGGCAAAAATGGCCCACCAGATGCAACTCCTCCACAGATAGAATCTGCAACATACCTTTTTCTGCTGGACCTGATGGGATGGGCAGATATAATCAGTCCCTCAGATAATCTAGCCCTGTGCCAATTAGAAGTCAGTATCAGCACCTTGAATTGGACCCAGAAGCAAATGAACAACCAATGCAGCTAGCAGAGCAGAGGTGTAATGGCTGCCATTCTAGGGGCACACATAACTTCCCATCTCACCACATTTTGTACCAGCTGAAGCTTCCAGATACGCTTCAAGGGCAGAGGCATAGAAAATAGTGGTGGTGATTATTAAATGAAGCCATCTTCTTCAATCTGGTGCCCTCCACTAATATTAGGACCATTACCTCCTCCAGATTTCCAAGGACGATAGCCAGAACCTTCAGGGTATTAATCTGCAAGGCTTATCTCATAATTGTGCATCTTGTCTCTCATGTATCTCCAGGTATAAAGCAGGTCTTACATTTCCACACAAGCAGTGAAGAACCTTGAGAATGGTTACCAAAACTGGGTTGCCGAAATTGTGATGTTTGCTAGATGGAAATTGGAGGTGTTTTTTTTTTACTGCCATTTAGTGGTTGCCTAGATGTTTGCAGCCTCAGTATGATCACTCTATTTAAAAATGGATGCTCTGTATTTGCTTGTGGTAACAATTTCTCTATAATAATTACGACCATACGAAAGACAAGGATAACAGTAATCGAAATCAGTGCAATGGAAGATATGAAGCTAAGCTAATTTACCAACACGCAGCACAATGTTAATGAATAAAAGTTTAATACATGCCCAAAGTACCTCTTAATTTTTATGATTGCACATGAAAGTACAGTTATTTGAAAGGAATATGTTTGCCCTGGTTTGAATCTAGCCACTTTGCTGCTTGTTACATTTCTACATGTTTTTTTTAAACTACATAACTACGCATTTAGAAAAGGTGCAATCTAAAAGTTACAGAACACAGGGGGAAATTGCCCTTTTGGAGTTTGTATCTATTACAGGCGATAATTTGTTTTTCCATTCAAATGGTTTCAAATGTCATGGTACACACAGATACACACAGACAGGCATTCCAATATTTTCACTGGTTTTCTTATTTAAAGATAAAAAGGTGTTCAAGCTGTGTGATAAGTCATACAAAAGTCATTCCTGAAAATGAACTGAGCAATGAGATGGTGGAACAATTCACCCACCTTTCAGCTGTATTGTGGTAGCACAAAGAGCACAGTAGGAAAAAAGCAAAGCAGCTCTGCAGCCAGCTTTGTAAAATAGTTAATATAAAGTTGCAAGTTAGAAGGAAGGCAAGAGCTAGTTGGAGCAAATGAGCTTTCAAAAACAAATAATCTTAGTTAAGTCTAATCTTAGACTTAACATGGACCATCGATGCTTGGCTTAGTATATCTTTGAAGTAGGTTGGAATGACAGCTCTTGGAATTCGTAGCCACCACCAGCACCCACAAACCATAGACGAACACATCTGGAGGCCATCATGTTGAAGAAACATGCAGAAGAGACTCTTTAATTTGTGGGCTACTTTGGAGAAATTAGCAGCACTCAGATGATCTGGAGTAATATCAGAAGCTGCATGGAGGTGTCCCTGGAGTTATCAAGAACTAAGCTGTAGTGATACAGGTAATCCTCGGTTTCACAACCACTTTTTCAGTGTGGGATCTTTGGTGCTGTCTGAGCTTGGCTGTTTTCTTGTATATGCATTGTTACCCAAATTAGGTAACATCATCAGTGCTAGTAGGGAATGGGGTTTCTGTTGGAAGATAGGACTGAGCTGAATGAGTGGTAGTTACAATCAGTCCTCAAAGTTCCAGTTGTCCCAGCACTCTTTGGTATGTGATCAGTGGTGAAATCCAAATTGTTTTACTACCGGTTCTGTGGGTGTGGCTTGGTGGGCGTGGTGTGGCTTGGTGGGCTTGGCTTGGTGGGCTTGGTAGGGGAAGGATACTGCAAAATCTCCATTCCCACCCCACTCTGGGGCCAGCCAGAGGTGGTATTTGCCGGTTCTCCGAACTACTCAAAATTTCCGCTACCGGTTCTCCAGAACCTGTCAGAACCTGCTGGATTTCACCCGTGTGATCATAGTCTGGGCACTTGGCAACCAGCTGCCACTTACAACAGTTGCAGTGTGATCTCCATTTGCAATCTTCCCTGCTGACTTCCTACTGTTGTAAGGAATATCCTTCTGGGTTCATTTCCAAGTGGGGAAAAAGACACTGAATTCATGGAAGTTGCTTGGAAAGAAGGTTTTAATATGGTGGACAGGAGCACATGGCATGAGCCCCTGTACAGAAAAGGTAGATCACATATTTCCAGATGTGGGTGAAGAGAAAAAGGGAAAGAAAGATGCTGAGTCCCTTGGTTTTATACTCTCTCTTGGGCCCCTCCCTGTTTCCTGTTCCTGTATAGAAATGTATCCCATTGGCTCTCAGACCCCCCAGGGGCATGCTGGGGCAACTCTTGTGGGCTGTCCTAAGTCCCAGGCTTGGATGAATGAAAGGGCCTTGGGCAAATCCTATTGTGGTTGTTATGCAGACGACTTTCAGGCTAGGTGAGAGGAATGTGTGAGCTGGGCCCAGTCCTTAATGGCCCATTGGCAACGGGTGGGGGTTTCCAAGAGGAGTCTTTTGTCCGCTCAAAAGCATGTTTCCAGGGATATTCCACAGAATATATTCTGCCTTTTAATATCTCCTAGGATATCTCATTTCCTAGGAGAGGGGTGGGTGCTAACTTCCCACACTACAAAGTCAGTTGGGAAACTGGCATAGGTCACAGATCACTCTGGTGTCTTCCACCAGCAGCAACTATACCCACCCCACCATGCTTGTGCCAGATCCACCCCTTGCACACCCTGTAGCAGCCACCCCAAGCCCTGCCATGTTTACACTGCACCTGTCCCTTGTATGCCCTCCTGCACCCTGCAGCAACCACTTACCCATCGGTTTGTGAACTGCTTAGGGCTTTAAACTTCCTGCTGTCTTCCCTACTGACTTTGGTTGTTGGAAGCTGGCAGAAATTTTGCAAGATTAATAACCTACAAACCTTGCTTAACAATGGCAATGGAGACTGCTGGGATTGCTGTCATATGACATTGTGCTTTAAGACTGTATTGTTTAGTGAGGGAAATTCTGGTCCCAATTACCATTGTTAATCAAGGACTACCTGTAGGTTCACACGCACACAATTGTTTCTTTATAAATTTCAAAATCTATTGTGCTGAAAAATAACATACGAAGTGAGAGATAGATTAAATTTTAGTGAAAGCACATGATTCAATGGAGGACAAGGAGGGGGAAAACATCATTGGTAGAGTTTAAAACCTGCAAGGACTATTTTTTCATAGCACAAGATAGCTCTCTGTTAGCACTTGGCTGCCATCTAATGGCCAATAAAGTCCTATCATTCTGAAAAAGTTTGGGCTGAAATGAAAGGCAAGATGCAAGGTCACAGTATTTGCAGCTGTAGCCAGAGAAGGATAACTGGAATCTGAGGGCACCTCTGCCTTCCTTCTAGGCCAGTGCAGCAAACACGATATTGCATCCTAAAAAGGTCTTAATTCTAAAAAGTCTCTCCAAGGATACTATTTCTGCAATCAACTGCAATTTTATATTGTAAAAATTATATATTGCTTTGCAAAGATATCACTCCTTTGCATATATGAACTAATGCAGGGTATTTGTAGAAAATCTTAAAAGGTACGTATGGGAAAAATACTAATACCGTGCTCTTTAACAAAAAGATTTCTGTGGTGATAATCCATGCTCCTGCTCACTGCAGGAAATACAGGTAGACTAATACAGCTAGTCCTTGGATTACAATGACAATTGGAATTTCCATTGCCAAGTGATGCAGTCATAATGCACATCATATAACCATATCATTTAGCGACAGAAATCTCAGTACTCCCAGATGATGTTGTAAGTTGTAACCCCAAGATCACATGGGTTAAGCAGGTAAGGAGTCCCAGATTTGAAGAAGCAGCTCAGCGGGTGTGTAAATGCTGCAGAGAGGTGCTCTGGATAGGCTCTGCAGTGTGCAGGTGGGCAAAAAAGCAGCAGGAGTGACTTATGACTTCCTGCCAGCTTCCCCATTGGCTTTGCTTGTGAACATTGGAAATCACAGGATTGTGGCTAGCTGAAACACTGTAACTACAAGCTGGGCACCAAATGCCGGTAATCCAGTCATGTGGACTGCAGGGATGCTACAACAGCCAGAATTCTAAGGAACAGTCATAAGTCCCCCTTGTTCAGCACTGTTGTAATTCTGAATGGTCACTAAATAGAATGACAATAACAGAGTGACAGAAAACAAGTGCTTGTAACCTAAGGATTACCTGTACATATCAGAACAAAAGACCACACTGGAAAAACTGTTCCTTTGTCAGTGATTCTACCGGTCTCTCCCACTACTTTTTACCAAACCTTTTAGCTGGAGAGTTTAGGAACAGAACTTAGAAATGTCTGTATGCCACGTACCCTGTTTCCCCCAAAATAAGACATCCCCTGATAATAAGCCCAATCAGGCTTTTGAGTGCATGGCAATAAGGCCAAGCAATTATTTCAGGGTTCAAAAAAAATATAAGACAGGGTCTTATTTTCGGGGAAACACGGTATATATTCTATCACTAGTTATGTTGTTGAGTGATAAGTCAAATTTATACATAGCCAACTCTCCACTTTCATTTCTGTCAGAGTCTTCATCCAAACTAACCCTTAATTCTGCAGAAGGTGCTTTCAGAAACCAGTCATACAAAGATCAAGAGCAAGCTGTTATAGAAAAGTAACATGAGAATCCGCAATACAGAATTACTGAGTCTTTTTCCTTAATTTTTAATGAGTGAAGAATTTAAAACATAGAATTATTACCAGAATCAATTGGTGTATGCTCTAATGCTTTAGAAAACAAGATGCCTTCAGTTAATGTCATAACCCACTCTATGGTTATCACCTTAACCAATAAACATAACAGCATTAAGCATCAATTAAATCGCATTGTACCAGAAAGAAAATGGAACACCCACTCTCTAGTATATGTGTCTATAGCAGACGCAAGGAGGGCAAGTAATGGAACATGTTGTGGTATGAACCATGTGATTCACATACGTTCTTTGGTGCTCTGGTTTCCTTTTACCCCTAACTCTTCCAAGCATAATTGCTTTCTCCAGTGAATTCCCCCACATGACATGGCCGAAATAAATGAGACAGAGTTTTGTAATTTTGAGAGAATGCTAGCCAGTTTAATCAACCCATTTTACTTCTATATAAGAAATAAGGATAGAATGTAAACTAGTACTTCCTAATCTCAACAATTTAAAGCAGTGGTTCTCAACCTTCCTAATGCCGCGACCCTTTAATACAGTTCCTCATGTTGTGGTGACCCCCAACCATAAAATAATAAAATTATTAGGAAACTCAGGGGTGGGTTCTAACTTACCTCGCTGCCGGTTCGCTTCCTCCTGCACTGCATGGTCGCGACTCGTGGGCGCGCGTGAGCTTTGCGCGTGCATGCATGCACAGTGCCTATTTTTAAAAAAAAATGCCAAAAAAAGAGAGCCGAAAACAAGATGGCGACGCATGCGCAGTGCCGGAAATTCGGCTTCTGCGCATGCTCTGAAGTTCCCATGGTACAGATTTTTTTTTTACAGTAGTCTACCTGCATGTGGGTGGACTCGCCTGGAAACGGATAGAGGAGTGGTGTCTCAGTTCTTAAGACCATCGGAAATATGTGTTTTCCAATGGTCTTAGGCGACCCCTGTGAAATGGTCGTTCGACCCCCAAAGGGGTGCCGACCCACAGGTTGAGAACCGCTGATTTAAAGCAAATTGGTTGGGGAAATTCTGGGAGTTGGAAGTCCTCACAAGTTAAGTTGCTGTGTCTGATAAACATCGATGTAGATATAAGAGTGCTCATATTTAGCAAATAATTTTGACCCACAGGTAACAAGGTAAACTTTATCAGAAGTAGAAAGTACTTGATCACATTAGTAGAAATGTTTAGCATTATATACATCTGTTGATATTGCTTTGCTTTATAGTATTATTGTAGCTTCGTGGCTACTTTATCAGTAAGTAAGGTGGGAATGGGGCAGAAAAGCAATCTAGTTTGTCTGGCTAAGCTGCTGCTATCAAACACTGGAAGTGAAATTTTCCTTTGCTTTGCTGTGTTAATAAAAAAAGAGAAGATTCCCAAAAGGTATCTTAAGTGCTGTACCTTGTATCAACCTCCCACGTGCTCATAACAAAGTCATTTTATTAAAATTATATTTCAGTGTATAACAATTTCTAGCCCAGCACAGGAAATAGTGCAACTGAACAGAAATTTTATTTTACAGTACTTGAATTGTTTAATTAAAAGTAAATCTAATTTGTTTAATCTAATTTCATCATAACTAGTAAACTAATCAGTGACACATTATAACCCTTCTTTAAAATGAAGAACATTAAACAGAATATTAATTTAAAACATATTTAAATTAAATTAAATATGATTTACAATAAACATTTTATTTTATGAGTACTGCAATTTCCCTTTATTGTTCTCCCAACCTGATGTATCATGGAAAGCTCTACAGGTGACATGCCAGCATTATATGGATATTTCTAAAATTATCTGGGACTATTCCATCTTCCACAACAGTGGACTGAGCAGAACATGTACCACAACCCTAAGCGGTTTTATGTTGACAGAGAATAGCATTCCACGGTCTTTTAAGTTCCAGCAATCAGTCTGAACCTAAAAGTTCCTGCATGTGAAACGTCCATTCTTTCAGTGGCTCTGATTGTATTTCTCAGCAATATTTTATGTACAAAATATTTTACATATTTTATGTACAAAAATATGTACAAAGATCTCGCTATATCATATACTTTTTTCCAAATGCATTCCTCATGGCATACATTACTGGGATACTCTGGAAAACAGCTGACCCACCAACTAGGAAGGTACACAGGGTGTCTGCCGTGTTGTATTTCAGAAGAATAAAAAACTCTTTCAGCAGTACTCATACAATCGGGATGAATGCATGAATGAATGCACAGGCTACAAACTTGCAGGTCAAAGAGAATGGATATGGAGAGAACTATTCCACAAGTATGGTATCAATGCTCTCTTGAGAGAGGTCAGGATCCAATGCGTTTTGTGACTCTACCTGAGCTTGTGAGAGAGTGCCGCTTTTCACCATACTTGGGATCCAATTGTCACCATATGGCTGAAACTTGACGGCTGCCGTGTTGCCAACCCGTTGGTATCGGGCAAATTTAAAGTGTTTACCTTTGTGCGTATACATGTGTTCAAGAAGCTGGTTTTTTCGGAGAAATTTGTGACCACAAACAGTGCAGCTGATCTTTCTTTTCCGTGAAAAGGAAAAGTTACAGTTTAATTCCACAGGTTCTGTGTCCTTGGAGACCAGTGACAGCTGGCCAACTGGCAGTGCCTCTAGGTTGGGGTGGCTGGGATATTCTGAGTAGTGCTCATTTTCTTTCTGAAGGAAGGAACTGAGTCTGTGGCTTTCAGTAGCTTCACAGTTTTCACTGAGAGGCTGCAGCTGGCTAAGGTTATTGCTTTCCAGGATGGAGGTCGGAACCCTGAAGGGCAATGATCCTGACACATGAGTAAACAGGTGTTCACATAAATTGTTCCTGGATTCAAAATGCTCCCCGCAGTACTGGCATAAATGAACTTTGAGGTTTTCTTTGGAAAAGGATGGACCCCTGAGATTTGGGGAGGATGATGTGTGACTCTGAGACACAACTGGCTCTGTGTCAGTCTTCTCTTGCTTTATAGTCACAGGGGGATTTGCAGCCTCCTCTGGTGGCTTCCCAGCTGTCTTGGTAGAAGGATGGGAAACCTGCTGGTCCAAAGACCCATCATCCAGCCCAATTGCCAGAGATAGCTGGAGCTGAGGGTGATCTCCCTGATTAGTGGCTCTACTACCAATATTGGTTAAATTTTCCTTTGCTTGGAGATTCTCCTTCATAGCCTTATGTGTGGTTGAGATCTGAATCCCATAAAGGTTTGAAGACTGCACAACCTCTGGAGAAAGCATCTGGTTCATTTCAATTGCCATGCGGGAAAGATAGTCAGCATGCAGGAAACGGATGCCTTCTTCTAATCGCGTATGATTGACCATCTGTTTAGGTCCTTTGCCAGTGTACATTATATGAAGCAAGTAGCTGAATATGTCAGGTTGGATATCAGTGGGCTGAATCTTTATGCATTCACTGCTTGAAACAAAAGTGAGAGTTAAGTAAGAACATCATGGTTAAAGCTCTATTTATAGAAGGATAACCCAGAAAGGATTACTTGTAATTGTGAAGAAAATAAGAAAGAAAAGAGAGGGAGGAAGATTCACACCTAGTACACTGACAGACAGGAGGAAGCTTACATTTCTTAAAAGTTACAACTCCCTGCCCAACTTCTCCCACAGCCTCCTTGCCCTTTTTGCTGAGTTTTCTCCCAGATAAAAGCAAAAATAACATCCCTATTTTCAGCTAAAGAAGAAGGAGGGGAAAGTTCATAACAGTCTCTCCAATAGGAACACTGAGCTTGTGGAAGATTTTCCATGAAGTTCACTTTCCAGGCAATAAACAAACATCAGATATGCTTCTGTTGTCACTGCATCCAAAATATAAATGGCCACAGAATCACACAGCCCTATGATTGGATGGGAGAAGAACCATCCAGCAGTGGGACCCTCCAATAACTCTTCTGCTATGAAACAGAATCTTCTCATAGTAAATCTGTTTTCTGATATATAAATGTATCCTTTAAACCAATATTTTTCAAACTTGGCAATTTTAAGATGTGTGGACTTTATTTCCCAGAATTTTCAGTCACACATCCTAAAGTTGCCAAGTTCGAAAAAATGCTCCTTTAAACCTATATAATAATTAAAATGAAGATCTTGTCCATCACTAAAATGATCCCTTTGATCTGAGCTCCTGATTTACTATCTTAATTTTGCAGGCCATTTGGAGGATAAACAGATACATTATTTGAAGTCATGCCCACCAGAAATTTCCATGATATATGTAGAGGCCAGCAAATAAAATGCTAAAGATCACGTGAGAACTGTAATTTCCGAAGCTCCCCATCAAAGTGTCAACATGAGTCTTAAATGTTCTTCAAAAAAGGACACTGACTTACCTTGTCTGATGAATGAATATCATCTTAAAATAGTTGGAAAAAGCAGCCAGGACAGCTCGATGAGCTTTGAAGTAGACATCTCCAATTGCAACTGTGCAGTCACAAAGGAAGCCAAATTCTCGCTGCATGTTGAGTTGTTGCAGGAGGATCAGGCTGTGGCTTGCTGTATCCATTGTGCTTCTAGGAGACAAAAGAAGTTCTCTCATGGAACATGCTAACTTCAGTGCAGGCAACTGCAGGAAGGCCTGCAATCTACTGCAAAACACATTACATCAGGTATGCCTTGCAAGAAAACAGAATTTGAGAGCCTAAAAAGATGCTGTCAGTTAATGAAGACAGCTGTCTTCTAAGCAGTAGAATTGTTTTCAACTATGTCTTTTGAGGGACATAGTCTTCTTGTCCTGTTTTATCTCTGTAATGGGGTGTGGGAATGACCTTGGGAGAAGGTGGGAGAGCCACTGTAATTACTGGTAAAACTGATGTCAGCCTTGTGAGGTAGTGCAGACGAGAAGCATGCCCAGATAAAGTAATTCTACTTTACTATAAGCTTACATTAATAGATTCTTGCAAGCCTGAAATTTCTCCCCCATCCATCCCCACCACTATCATCTGTACAGTCAAGAACCTAGGAAGGGTCCCTTCTGATATGTTTGCCACATCCACATTCCTGCTGAGGGCTAAGCTGTCTCTAATCTGATTGTTCCCCTGGTGTGGCTCTTTCCCTTGTATCCCAAGGTCATTCTCACAATCTCACATACAATTACAATCTCTCAGGACTCTTTTCCAAGTTAGAGTTTTGATGGATCTATTTTGGGCCAGGCAATCTTTCAGAGGCCAAAGACAGGGTTAGGGTTATATTCACTGAAGCAATGAAGTAAACTGGGTGATATTGGTTTTGTACTTCTTTCTGAATGGGGAAATGTCTATGAAGAGTCTCAATCATCCAGGTCATAGTCATAGTCAAGCTATTTTCCGAGGTACCTGAAGGCCAGACAAGGAATAATGGATGGAAACTGATCAAGGAGAGATTCAACTTAAAAATAAGGAGGAATTTTCTGACAGTGAGAACAATCAACCAATGGAACAGCTTGCCTTCGGACGTTGTGGGAGCTTCATCACTGGCGGCTTTCAGGAAGAGATTGGACTGCCATTTGTCAGAAATGGTGTAGGGTCTCCTGCTTGGGTGGGGGGTTGGACTACATGACCTACAAGGGCTAATCCAACTCTGTTAATCTAATCTAATAGTTGTCTCAAAGATGGTTGTTGTTTTTTAAAGGCAACGGGATAGGTTGTTTGTTTGTTTTTTGGAGGAAGAAAAATACATTTTGCTTCCCATCCAGGAAGCTTCATCAGTTGTACTGGATGGTGGGGGAGTCACCAGTACAACAGGTATCCTTCCATCTAATACAACTGATGAAGCTTCCTGGATGGGAAGCGAAGTGTCTTTTCTTCTTCTTCCTCCAAAAAAAAAAATCAGTCCAGTTGCATTTTCAAAACCACCACCTTTGAGAAAACTATGACTTGGATGACTGAGAATCTTCACAGACATTTAGCCATACACTTTGGGATGAACATTCCTTTGAATGGGAACACTTTTAAAAGTTTAAAAATGGGTGGTGAAATATTGAAGTGCTTAGTTTTCTTATTTTCTACCACTATTAAGGCAGGAGGCGGCTTTCAGGATCACAATGAAGGATATTAGAAGACCAGATGAAGCCCTGAGACCACAAATTGACCAGTTCTGCTGGTGGCAGGATTTCAAGGGAAGAGATGGATTAGGTGACACCTTTTTTCATATAATGGTGGTCACTCATATGGAAGGTTTAACCTGGATAACTGGGCAACAGATTGTTTAACATACCATTCAAGCTGATGTTTGCTGAGCTGTCCAACAGAGGACAAAAACAAGGATGTGGGCATTTCCTTCTGGCTGAGTAATTTTTTATATTCCTTTCCTTCTGTTAAGTCAGGAGCTGGGAAAGAATGGGAGCCTTGTAATTTATAGCTTTTTCTGGAACTCTCCCTGCCACCATTCCTTTATTTCCTTTCCCCCATTAGGAAAACTTATATTGGAGTCTGGAAAAGTTTTCCACTACATTTCCTATTCTGACAGTGAGAGATCTTGAAAGAGGAAATGTATATATTAATTTGCTGAATTTCTATGCTACTTTATTCCTGCACCTCTAACAGGTATAAAGTCATAAAAAATTAAAACGGTGTAAAATTCAATTGTGTAATCTCAAAACAGAAACAATGCCATCCACCAGGAGAAAGTCAGGCCTTAACACCTGCCACATGCTCTCTTCTCAAGGGGCCATGTTTTCATGGACCGGCAATAGCTCAATTGCAAGAGGATGTTTGGATGTGAAAAGGCAACTACTAAAATCAAACTCTGTAGATGGAATCCTCTTGGGAGCAGAATCTCCGCAAGCCCTCTCTTCCTTATCTTACTGGATGGGCAGATTCATTTTGGAGTAGATGCTCTGTCTTGAAGATATCCAGGTCAAATCATGTAGATGACAACCAAAACCTTGAATTGTACCCCAGAAGTTAACTAGCAGCCAATGCTACTCCATGAATAGAACTGTTCCGTGGTTAAATTTAGATATGTCAATAACTATACAGGCAGCCACGTGATCTAAACTTCTGAATGAACAGTCCCATGTACAGTGAGTTGTTTAAGATTAGGCTGAAGCTTCCATAACTAAAAATGATGTAGGCAGGTAAGCAAGGTAGATAAGAAGGAACCAAGTCATTTAGGAAACAAAGAAAAAATGTCACCTAAACCAGACAAAAGAAATTGGGTTAGAACACTTGGGAAACCCCTCCCCAAATTCCATCAGAGCTACCAGACTTATAAATCAACAAGGCCAGAGTAGCAGTCAGTCTTGTGACTCAACAAAGCAAGGACTTTGGGAGACCTTGGAGTGTTTTTGGATCCAGACTTGGCACTCATCCCTCTAGCTAGTGCCTGCCAGCAGAGTTGAGGCTAATTGTGGCTAAGTGTGTGTGTGGTATGTGTGTGTGTGCGCACATGTACACACACAACACGTGTGAAAAAGCTTATATATATATATATATATATATATATATATATATATATATATATATATATATATATATATATATATACATTGTATATACATTGTAACCAGTATAGTTTGCTGTTATTTTAAATTCACTGAGTCTCCATGTATTCCAGGTGTCAAACTCACATCGTCACATTGTTGTCACGTGATGTATCGGGACCAGCATGCGACGCATCCGGCCCGCGGACTGCGAGTTTGACACCCCTGATGTATTCTAAAGAACCATTTGTGGATCAGCATTCAATTGAAGGTGATTTGAGTGTAGCTATTTTCCAGGGCTGTGAGTAAATGACTATAAACCGAACACAGGAGCTCTCATGCAACAGTTGCAATAACGCATGAAATGATAAAAATATGAGTGACCACATGTAATGACTACTGATATATGGAAGGATCAATTGGCACACTGGCTCTACTCGTACTTGCTCTAATGATTATGGCATTCGGATAGTACTCAAGCTAGAGTGACTGCAAATTATCTTCAGAGCTACAGATGGAACATCTCTATATTTGGAAGACCTGCAGATTCATAGCCACTATTAAGATTTAGCCTGTCCTTCTAATTGTCTAAGGAACCAGCTCAAGACTTTTACCATATCATTAGTCTAGTTTAACATATTGAAAGAATAGGCAGGAAACTTAAAACCAGAGCCCAGAATTATGAAAGTCTACAATGCTATTGCAGGGTATTGTTTTAAATATATTGCTGTGTCGGTTGTTTAATATTTGTTTACTGGGTTCTAACATAATTTAGTTGGATCGCCTTGCAATTATGGTTTTTTTTGTTTGTACTGCATCGTGGTAAAGGTATACATTAAATGTATTAAATTCCTAGTACATTTCATGGAGTAAACCCCACAAATATGATGATACTTTTGAATAAGAATAAACAAGATGGCACTCTTAAACAATTCAGCCTGGAGTGTAAGAAACATCCTGGAGGGCACTGAGGAAAATAAAATCTACTCCCCTTGTTACCACCTTAACATTTGGGTGATTGAACCTGAAAAATGAGGTCAGCATTTAAATTTCACCCTTCAGAAGCTATGCTGGCATGACACATTTACTTATGACCAGCCAAACAATGGTTAAGTCACAACAATTTTCTGAAGTTGTGCAAATGAGTTTACACAATATTTTTGCGTCCTCTGAATCCAGTCAGTACCTTTGGCAGCATAAATGTAACTTGCTTCTGAGTTACGGTAAAAAAGAAAAGAAAAAATATATAAAGAAAAAAAATCCTTTTATTTTTTTTCCTTCTCCCGCTCTCCCTCTACTTTTTGCTTTCTGTATTTTTCAACTTATATTAGGTTTTTAGTCTTTGCATTTTTAAACTTTAATACAAATTATTTAAAAAAAGAAAAGTAAATTAGTGACAAAACCTCTTCACAAAACTAAATATGAATTATGAACTAAAAGAGAAGCAACCGAAGTAAAGTACAACAAGAAAGCAATTCTTTATCCGATTCTGGGAGATAGATTCTTAAAAGATTTTTTAAAAATCTGTCCCATGTATAGTACTTAAAAAAAACAAAAAAGTGCAAAAAAGTACTCTCACTATTGCATAATAATAGTAAAACCACTAGATTCCTACTGAAGGAATCTTTACAGATCTTTCCAAATCAAGTTCATTTGCACTAACAGGCTCGTTCTCTTTCTCTCTCCTCAATACATTTTTAATACAAAGATATTAACGTAATACAGAGATATTAACGTAATACAGAGATATTAACGTAAACTGAAAAGTCAGAATCTAAGTGCAATTTTCCAATTAATGTCATAAAACTGCAGGTTAGAGAGCAGATTCCCCTTTCCCAGGGTCCTAGTGTTTTATCCCCTCCAGTCCTAGTGGAACATGGCGCCCTCCACCTTCCCTGGCAAGGAAAGATGGGAGTCGCAGACCCCTCATCTGGAGGGCGCCAAGTTGGCGAAGCCTCAGCTGATAAAATCAAACAAGCTTCCGGGAGCAGAGAAGGGGAGTGGGGGGAGAGAGAACTGAACTACTCGTAACCAGCAGGTTGGCAGCTGCATGGCCCCTAAAATGGCTCGACTCGAACTCCTCCAAGGAGCCGCCGCCGCCGCCTCTTAAAAAGCCGCCAAGGCAGGAGGGGGGGTTGAACTCCCTCGCTCGCTCGGGGAAAGCCCCGCGGGTGGGAGTCGGAGAAAGCGACGCCTTCCTCCAGCAAGACGCCGCTCGGTTTTCCAGGCCGCCTTGCCGCCGCCCACAAGGTCTGTAAACGTCGCCGCCGTCAAATGCACGAACGTGTCTGCGTGGACCGAGACAAGCCGGCGGCCAAGCTTGTAGCCTCTCTTGAGGGTCCGGTTCCTCTTTCTGCGCTCCGCTAGCCCAGGGGTCAGAGGCCGCGAGGGCTCTCGGCTCCGAAAAGACCCTATCAGGCCTCCCTAAGGCGGGAGGAGGGGGCGGAGTGTTTACACAAAGAGACGGGCGCATCCGCCTCTCCTTACGGACCCTCAAACGCACCCAGGGGAATCCGGCGCCAACAGTGCAACCAGCCGGTACCACGGCCGGTTGATTCCTTACCCCGATCCGCCCTTGACACAGGAAAGCGGTAGGCGACGGCGCTACACTGGGGGGGTGGCGTGCACACGCAAGGCGCTCTCTCGCTGCTGCGCGTGCGCGCGACCATCGGCTTCCACTACCACCCACCACCCACTTTCCTAAGCAGAAGGAAAAGAGGAGCCTCGCTTCGAAAGTAGAAGGTGGAAGTCGTGACCGCTGACTGAAAAAAAGGACAAGGGCTGAATTACACCGCTCTAGGCTGATTAGGGTCCTTCTCCTGGGTAGTAACTCTTTTTTCTGTTTTTGAAAGAGAGCAAGAAGGGAGATATTGGGTATGTCTAGTTTAATGAAAAGAAGAACTAGGGGGTGGTGACATGATAGCAGCACTGTTCCGATATCTAAGGGGCTGCCACAAAGAAGAGGGGGGTCAGCCTGTTCTCCAAAGTACCTGAAGGCAGGAGAAGAAGCAATGGATGGAAAGTTTGGAAACTAATCAAGAGATCTAACCTAGAAATAAGGATAAATTTCCTGACAGAACAATTAAATCAGGGAAATGACTTGCCTCCAGAAGTTTTGGGTGCTCCAATGCTGGAGGCTTTTAAGAAGAGATTGGACAACCATTTGTCTGAAATGGTATAGGGTTTCTTGCTTGAGCAGAGATTGGACTGGAAGACCTCCAAGGTCCCTTCCAACTCTGTTATTCTGTTATATTCCACTTTTCAGTGGGGGAATTGGCAAATGACCCTGGCCCAAGTGTAGTTTCATTAAGGACTACACGTTGAGTGCGGTTTGAAAGCTCACCAGGACAGAAGGCCAAGGCCCCAATGTCCACACTGAGCAAGAGAGCTCCCCTACCCCAACTCCTAACCTTTTGGCTTATGGCATTTCAAAAGAAGTGAAGTAACACAGTTCCCATCTGAAGAGCTTCCTTGTCTCACTGTAACATTAAAGCAGAGGTTAACCTAATGCATGGCAATTGGAAATGCCATGCAGCCTTAAATTTCTGGACAACATCTGTAACCATAGGAAGAGCCAACACAGTAACATTGGCTGTGTTGTGTTTTATTTTTATTTATTTATTTTATGCCTTTATTATTTTTACAAATAAGGTGGTGAACATATCCAACACGCTTTCCTCCTCCTATTTTCCCCACAACTCCTCCTCTATAAAGTGAGATGGGCTGACAGAGTGACTGGCCCAAAGTCACCCAGCTGGCTTTCATGGCTAAGATGGGACTAGAACTCAGTCAGTCTCCTAGTTTCTAGCCTGGTGCCTTAACCACTAGAAATGCACAGTTCAATCTGAAGCTGTTGGAATTGTTGGACAAGGAAAAACAACTATTCAGTGTCCAGAAACCTCACTTAACTTGGGGCTAGGGGGGACTGAATATAGCAGGGAATGTACTGTGACACACATTTGGGCCAAACCAAGAAGTTTGGGAGGAATTCTTCCTTGGTTTCAGAGGGAAGTCTTTTCAGCCCATTTTAATAATTATAATTTCCAAATGTTCCGAGCCTTATGACACAAATACTGTTTCTTTATCATTGTGTTTGGATGGAGTTTCAGATGTTGCATGAAAGGAGTTCAGCCCTAATGCATCATGTTGTACACTCTTGTTTAAAGAGAATCTTATTTTCCAATTATGTTTAACCAAAAGAGTCAACTCCGTCCTGGCAGTGAAGAAATAGGTACTACAGACAAACAAAACACACACAAGTAGCTTAACTTAAGCATTATAATATTGAACAATGGGATGAAACAAAGGAATTGATTTGGACTCGGATTATACTTTGGCACATGATCCAAGGGAGACTGGCGTCTGCAGTTAAGATATTTGAGAGGAAATGTATTTGACTTTGAAGAGCTCCTGGCAAACAACATTAAAACAAACAACAAAAACCTTTCAAGTAATTTAGAATAGGTAACTGATTAAAAGCATCTAATCTCAGGCTGGGGTTTTAACAGAGTGCTACAGGAGGATAAGGAAACAGCAGAGGGAACTGATTTGAATTCTACACATCTGTTTTCATTATTAAAGATTTAGGACAAATCTGTTGAGTTTTTTGGTGGAGAATCAGATCAAACTGATAGGGGATGAAATCGGAGGTAACAAAAGATTAAAAATTATAAGCTAATTTAATCAACCAAAAATAAATAAATCTCCTAGTTCAGATAGTATTGCCTATTTTTGTTCTAGAGAAATATGTATTTTTTTATTTTGAGATTTGTTCTTGAGGACTAAAAAATAGCTAATTTTATTCCAATATTCAAAAACGAATCAGGATAATAAATATTCTTGTTAGTATAGTATCTGCTCTAGGAAATACTGTAATGGTACCGTGTTTCCCCGAAAATAAGACCCTGTCTTATATTTTTTTGAACCCTGAAATAAGCGCTTGGCTTTATTGCCATGCACTCAAAAGCCCGATTGGGCTTATTATCAGGGGATATCTTATTTTGGGGAAAACAGGGTAAATATTAATGAATAGCAAAATCATAGCCGCCTTGTAACCTTCTTGAAAAGGAGCCACTATGGTTTCCATAAATGTATATCTCACTATATTTTTTTTAAACAAGTAGACAAGATTTTTTAAAATAAATAGACAACTCAAGAGATGTTGTGTTTTCAAAAAGGTGAAAATCCTTCACATCACTCCTGAGTTTGATGAGTTCCTTCATCAAATGCTCCTGAGCAAAGTGGTCAAGAGTAAGAGGGCAGGTACATCATGGAAGCAGAAATGAGATCCTACATGCATGCCAACAAATATATACATTTAAAATCATGCAATATAGGGCGAATGGAGATACATAAGTTTTTCTTCCTCACTCAGAATGTTAACATTTTAGGTAATAGAAACTCAATGCAGTGAGACTCAAGACAAAGCTTGTGAGCGTCTCAAATGCATTCATTTAACCACTGTAACACAAAATGCTGAAAATATGAGCCTATGACTTGATCCAGCAAAGCTCTTATGTTCTTATTGCTTGGCCTATATCACTTCAAGCTGGTGGGGCCTACAACACATTTAAGCTGCTAATGGGACAGCAAGTTTTAGATTACAGTATTCCCTTTGAAGAAAATTAAGAGGACAAAATAATCTCAAGTGTTTTGAAAATGAGAATATCTTATAAAAAGGGTTTCACATGTCTTCCTGAAAAAAATGATTTTATCACTTGAGTCTGACTGCAGAAATTGATTGCAAAGGGGGAAATGGCTAATTTATGTCTATTACAGAGGAAGAAGACTTGTTTTGATATTCAGATAACATAATAACCAAAGGTGGCACATTGCATTCAGGCAGTATTATTGGAAACAGTGGAGTGGAGGTAGGTTAGATTCTTCCAACTATGTGTTTATCATTAATTTTCCTCCTGTTGAAAGAATTGGAAAGGTGAACCACAAACTAGGGTAACTGCATTTTAGTCTAATATATTGTGCAAAAACATCCCATATATTTAAGTATGTTATATGAACCCAGAAAATTGTGATAAGTTAATACATTTTGGACTAAGAAAGGGATGGGAACCAGGACAATATGGAAAATAATTTATGCACACCCTGGTTTAACCATAAATATTGAATACTGGATAACTTAGTGTAAAACAATAAAGCAGATTTCATAAAGTAAAAAGGACCCCCAACCTAATGCCTTCAAAACCCCAAAAATTCCTTTCATTTGACCTTGAGTGTTTTTTATTGTCTTTCTTCCTGTAGCCCTCCTCCAAAATTATTTGCTACCTGCTTCAAAATCTGATCTTTCCAGTCTCAGAAAAAGGCAGTTTTGGTGACTAGAGCAGGGGCCTCCAAACTTGGCAAATTAAAAACTTGGTTGGCTGAGGAATTCTGGGAGTTGAAGTCCACAAGTGTTAAAGAGACCCTCCTCTTAAAGGGGGTCTCCAAATTTGGTAATCCCTAGACTAGAGGAAAGGTGGGAGAGGGAACTAAGGCTTTGGATTGGAAATGATTCTGTAGATTCCCTTTCTTTCAACATTTGCAATGCATGTACTGTATATAAGACAGGGTCTTATTTTCGGGGAAACACAGTATACATATATATCCTGTTCAATCATATCCAATTTTTTTGAGACAGCCTAAACCAAGTCCCTGAAATTTTCTTGGCAAGGTTTTTCAGAAGTGGTTTGCCATTGCTTCCTTCCTAGGGCTGAGACAAAGTCACTGGCCCAAGATCATCCAGATGATTTCATGCCCAAAGCAGGACTAGAATTCTCAATCTCTTGGATTCTAGTTTGATGCCTTAATCGTACATTCACCCAACTCTCCTGTCTGTCTCAAACCTGCATTGGGCAACATTAGTAGCAAAGTATCACACACTATTAGTGAGACCCAATTTCAGAGTTCTATGTCTATGGTTGTGCCAAATATTTTTTGTAAAAAGTAAGTTTTGCACATAGAATTATTTAGGAAGGTCAGTTACTCAGGCCAGCTTTGTTCATAGTGGTTGTGAGGATAAAATCAAATGAAATTACTACGTATGCTGCTTGATTTATAAGGAAAATAGAACATTATATGCAATAATTATTTGTGGTATACCTTTTAAAGGTGCCCATTACAGTTACTATTCTTACAGGGGATAGAGGAAATCCCACCCCCACCCCCACAAAAGCAAAACATCTTTGAGAGGCGGAATATACATTTATTACAGAAAATGAGAGAATGGGAGAGGCTCCTGAGCATTTTCAGACTGAAGGAAATAAATTCAAGATCAATATGCCTAGTTCACATATGCTAAAGTGTAAAGTTTTGCTTACACTGTTAAACTTCGTTAAACATGATTAATACTGTACCATTCTGCTTGATCCCAATCAATCGTGATTTATGAAGAGAACTATAGTTCAACGAATCGTTCAATATGCAGACCCAATATTTTCGTATAACTCAAAAATAGGTTTTTAGTAAATGATGGAATTAGTTAAGTACCGTGGGAAACGTCACTTTGCTCTAATTATGAATAATAGCCTTTCCTGGGAAAGACGCAAACGACGAAAGCATCTTCCTTCCCTAAGCCTGATTGCTGGTCCAGGCGAAGAAGCATCATCCCGGGCTCCAGAAGCCACGCTCTCCTCCCGTCTTGGCGGCACGAATGCGAGCCTGGCGACAACGGGATGGCACCGGGCTGCTTCCTGCCGATACGCCGAGGGCCGGCCGATTGCCCCGTGGTCCCTAGGAAAGGGCAGGGAGAAAGAGCGACGGGCCGCGTCGTGCCTGTACATTGGCCACGACCGCACCAGCCGCAGCAAGCAGGGCCAGGCGCCGCTTGCTGGCCGCCAGCCGGGGGGAGGGGTCCGGCTCAGTGCGGTCGCGGCAAAGCCCTGAGTTTCTTCTGCAGTAATAGAGCAGCGGCAGCAGGCGCGGCCGGGGGCGGAAGTCCTTTGTTGCTGCAGCAGAGGAGGCGGCGGCCGCGCCGGCAGAACAGCCGAGGCCCTTCTCCTCTGCTGCAGCGGCCCTCCAAGACCTCCCCAGCGCTTTGGCCGCAGGTAAGAGGGGGACGCGAGGCTCGCCAGCGCAAGGAACGGGGTAGGCCCCGGGAGGTGATCTCTGTTGCGCGGCAACGGGAGTCGAGAGCTGGGCGCTGCGACGGCTCCAGGCCTCGGGAGGCCGAGCGGAGGAGTGGCGGGAAGGGTCCCCGGCGGGAGCGGAGCAGCGTGGCCGATTGCTGGAAGGGGGGGGGGGGAATGGCTGAGGATATGCCTCTGCTTTCGCCCGCCTTTGGGAAAGCGAAGCGCCGGAGAATTTTCCTTGTTCTCGGCCCTCTGTTGCGCGCCGAGCACCAGAGGGAAAGGCGGCGCCAGCCCGCCCGCTCGGCCGGCCTAGTGGTGGGGCTTTCCAGCGGAAGCCACTCCTAGCTGCGATTCAGGGCTGCTGTTGCTTCTCCTCCCCTGATTATTGCACCATGTGGCTGGCGCCTCGTACACCGCCATCGGCTTTCTTACCGGAGAAGAGCGGAGAAGCGCAAAGCCGGGCGGACGTTTTCTTTCCAGCACCCAGCGCCGACAAAAGTTGTACTTGGAGTCGGGAAGAGGAGCGGAGTCTTGCAGCACGTGGGAGCGTTGCTGTCGCCGCTTGCTTGACTGAAACGCTGCCATTTGTAAAACTCTACACTGGTCAGGTTCCCCAGCAGTTAATGCACTTTGTTGGTATTTATAGAGTGATAGATAAATAAGCAAAAATCGGAAGAACGCTGCCTGGCACGCCAATCTCTCACGGTATCTCAAACTGGTGTATAAGAATACTGTATAACTTTATAGGTATCATAGATAGTAGCGGGTTAAACTTTTGTATTAAGTACTACTACTTCTTCGTATTGAGTACTTTTTCTCTACTCAGATATATTTTGAAACTGCTTTAGTTTTTTAATTGTCTTTCAATTTAAATGAAATCTTGGCATCATTTCATGGAGAATATCCCCCATCCCCAGTTGGAGTTTCAATACTGGATGAAGTTTTTCTCTGGAAATGAAACTTAGAAACGTTTCGATCATTTCAGTCTTCAAAAACTGAGATGAAGAAAAACACAATGGTAACATTTGACAAGATTGCCCTACCTATACACATCCCTCCTGTACAGAGTTCAAATGTAGAGGAATGTGATGATAGCCTTGAAGGAAGTATGCAACAGCTCAGTTCTGAAAGGGAGGAGGCAGTGGGGGGGAAAACCCTCAAGGATTTCCCTGCTTTGATGGCCTTGGTATTAGAATGGGGAGAAAGAAAAACCCAGGCTTCCAAAAATGTGAAATTATACCCTGCAAGAATAAAGTAGTGCTTCAGTTCTGTAGTTTTGTTTCCTGATCTTAAAAAGCTGACAAATGTATATTTTAAAATGTATATCCCTTAGTTTGAATTTTTATGGAAATTAAACATTCATTTCAGATCGAAAATACTTGGTTATATGATAACCATAAAACATGACTAGGAAAGAACCTTAATTCAATAGCAAGTTACATGGGTTCAAGACTCTAGATTCAATTTCTGACCATTCTAACTGAAAAAGTAGATGCAGGTCTAGTGAAAAAGTTACGAATCTGCAAGGACAGATACACTTGGTTTACCTACACACTAACACACTGTTAATTTACCTATGGGTTAGTGACTAAAATTAGTTGGACTCACATACCGTACTAGGTTATAATCCATGATAAACATTATGATCCACCATTATCAAATGATTGGCAGATACTGTGAAGCAATCTCATTGATTTTTTTTATCGGTGGTGTTCTTTCAATTTAGCTCAGAGCCCTCAATCTATGTATCCAATGATTTTGACCTTGTTTAAATGACCTCCTTTGGTTTCTTAGAAAGCTGTGACAATCTGTGTTTGAATTACATTAGTATTAATGTATTTATTTTGATTAATTTTTACTTCTGATTTCTAAAGTAGATATCTCTACAGTACCGTATTTTTCGGAGTATAGGACGCACCTTTTTACCCCCAAAAAGAGGGTGAAAATTTGGGTGCGTCTTATACACCGAATGCAGCACACCCCCCCACCCCTCAGCCCCCACCCTTCGGAGGTTTTCCCCGCCGCTGCCACCGCCGCTTGCCCCCCCGCTGCTTGCCACCGCCGTCCCCGCTGTTGCTTGCCCCCGCCACCACCGCTGCTTGCCCCCCGCCACCCATTCCTGAGCTAGCATGAAATCTAGCACCCCAGTCCTTTCGAGGTGCCACCGCTCCGCTTCGATCCCCGCCGCTGCCCGCTTGTGAGCGGGCGTGCGAGCGAGGTCCGGCGCATCCAAATGGCAGCGAGGAAAGAATTCCTGCCCCGCGAACGCCAACAGACCCGGCTGGGAGTCGCGATTTGAAGAACGCGATCCCGGGCAATTTCTGAAGTTTCGGTTGGAGGCGCGTCTGTCCAACATTTCTATTCCCTACACACACACACACACAGCCCCCCCTCCCGGGCTTCAGTTTACCTGCAGGGTCCCGTTGGACGAGGAACTTCGTTCCAAAATGCTCTAAAATGCTTCCCGCGGCGGGGATCCCCTGAGACATCCTGGCCGAAAAGAAAGAGGAGCTTGGACGGCCGATCCGGCTAGAGAAGAGCAGCTGGGGAAGCAGGCGAGGCGCGGCGGCAGGCAGGTGTCTTGGAAGCGCCGAGGGCAGCACGCGCGTCCGGGATGCCCCTCTCTGGGCTTTCTGCTTAGGCGGCGGCAGCGGGCGCAGTAGTCCCGTCCCCACGCACGTCCCCGGCGCTTGCTGTGGCGACGCTGTTTTCTCCGAGACCTTTGGCCAAAGGGCGCCAAAGGTCTCGGAGAAAACAGCGTCGCCACAGCAAGCGCCGGGGACGCGCGTGGGGACGGGACTCGCTGCGCCCGCTGCCGCCGCCTAAGCAGAAAGCCCAGAGAGGGGCATCCCGGACGCGCGTGCTGCCCTCGGCGCTTCCAAGACACCTGCCTGCCGCCACGCCTCGCCTGCTTCCCCAGCTGCTCTTCTCTAGCGAGCGCTCTTTGGCCGGGAAAACCAGGAGCCGCCGCTTTCGCCGCAGATCTGCTCAGCTCAAGTTGCGGCCCTTGAAACTTCAGGAGGGAACTGGCTGCGAGACCGGGAGGACTTGTGGACTTCAACTCTAGCATGTATGGAGAGGACTTGTGGACTTCAACTCTAGCTAGCATGACTGGAGGAGGAATTCTGGAAGTTGAAGTCCACAAGTCTTAAACTTGCCAAGTTTGAAGACCCTTGCCACCTCTAACCCTTGCCACCTCTTTAAACTTGGCAACTTTAAGACTTGTGGACTTTAACTCCCATTCCTGAGCTAGGATGACTGGAGGAGGAATTCTGGGAGTTGAAGTCCACAAGTCTTAAACTTGCCAAGGGGGTGCAAGGGTCTTCAAACTTGTGGACTTCAACTGCCAGAATTCCTCCTCCAGTCATCCTAGCTCAGGAATTGGAGTTGAAGTCCACAAGTCTTAAAGCTGTCAAGTTTGAAGACCCCTGGGTTAGGGGTTAGGGGTGCAAGGGTCTTCAAACTTGGCAAGACTTTTTACAACCATGTACACTTTTTACAAACTTCAAACTTGACAGCTTTAAGACTTGTGGACTTCAACTCCCATTCCTGAGCTAGCATGACTGGAGAAGGAATTCTGGGAGTTGAAGTCCACAAGTCTTAAAGCTGTCAAGTTTGAAGTTTGTAAAAAGTGTACATGGTTGTAAAAAGTGTACATGGTTGTAAAAGGTATTCTGCTACACTGGTAATTTATTAAATAATATATTAATACACTATTTGGTTCAGAATACTTTTTTCCTTGTTTTCCTCCTCTAAAATCTAGGTGCGTCTTATCCGGTGCGTCCTATACTCCGAAAAATACGGTATTTAGTTTTCTAGCACATTGTTTATAGACATTGTATAATCTTAAATCCTTTACTGGATTTGCCAGTTCTGTTTTCTTAGATATAAGTATTAATCTGTTATACGTATTTTTAACAGAAAATGTCTTTCTTGCATTCTTGCACTCATTCTTGCACTATCTTATCTAGCTAGCTATCAAATTTATTTGCCGCCCATCTTGTGGTCCAAGTGACTTTTTAACCTCCATTTGCCATCAAATCTAATTAGAACAGAGATGAATGTGTGACCATCTAAGGGCTTTGAAATTCCAATAAGGTGGTATAGCCAATGATGAGGGATCATGAGAGTTGCAATTTAACATCTGCAGGACCACTCTTCTAGAGAACTACAGAATTGTCTGCAAAGCATAGGGACCTTATGAAATGTCCAGAATTCACAATCATGCAGTGTCACATTTCAGAAGATAACAAGCTTTTGAGTTTCCGTTGTTGCTCTTCCTCAGCCATTGACACACAGTGGTCAGAGATTATATATCTAGTCACTGAAAAATATACCTTCCATATAATATGCAACTGTTCTAAAATAACCATCACCGTATCTGTGACCTTCCACTCATTTCATCAGCTGCTTAACTTCAATAAATAGTTTGTGAACGGTGAATTAATATTCCAAAAGTTAATTCTGGTTTGAATATTTATTGTCATAAGAAAGCTTGTTTAGTAAATGGAATAATGGAAAAGTAAATCATATGTTGATATTTGGAAAGTAACCAATCTTGGTTAATTAAGTCTTGGTTGCTGCCCTTTAATGGTTTAGTGTGCCTTAGCATTAAACTAAGACCAGATGCTGAACTGAACTGAAGCATTAAAAACTTATATCCTCTATACTTTGGTGATTAAAATTCACTGTCTTTTTCAATATTTCTTTAGACTTAATTTCTCATAAAAAGTTAGATCATTGACTTCTAGTTGGTATATGTAGTTTTGTGGGTTACTCAAGCCTGGGAAATCTTTTCAGTGCCAAGGTAGCACAATAAGCCATCCAGAGTTGTCACAATTAAGTAACTGCAAATATTCTGACCAGATCTCCTTTTAAAAAATAATACTAATAATTTCTCGCATGAATTGTTGGGGGGGAGGGGAGGATGAAGGAGATGAGGAAAGCCATCACAAAACCACATTGCTGATAAAGAAGTAACACAAAGACCACTCGTCCGTCTCTCCATTATTTCTTAGAGGGAGAATTTATTTTTCTTTGTGACTTCCTTACCACATATAGCATGTATGTGTATGACTTTGTCCATTTCTCCTCCACTGAATTCTTGGCAAGCTATAGTCTATGATGTCACCAGAAGTATATGAACTGAAACTACTGCTGTTTGTGCTGCTGCTTAAGCAATTGGCGCAGAAGGGGAAATAGGAAAGATGGGGATCTTTGTGGAAATCCACTATTTCAGACAGTTATCTTGACATTAATTTAAAATTTTGTATGTATGCATTAACAGAAGCCTCAGATAAAATATCACAGCTCTTCCCCACCCATGCTTAAAAGGATGTTGACAGACTGGAAGAAGTGCAGAAGAGACCTACAAAGATGATAGCAAAGTTTAGAGAGCAGATCAGATGAGACAGAGCTGCAGGAATAGGGTAGGTTGCTTGCTCAGATTTTTTTATTAAGTGATTCATTGACCCCTACTTGGTCTGTTTTTGTAGGACAAAGTATCTCTTGTCCCCTGTGCAATTTTAGGGAGATATGAATTTCCTTTTATTAAAATTGTCTTGTGTAAATGTAGTGTGCTGTGGGATAGAAAGCAGCTCAAGCTGAACTGCAGTAAATAGCTAAGGGCCAATAAGGACATGTTGATGTATCTGTAATTGTAGCCACCATGGTTTATTGCAGAGCAAAGACAGACACAGAAGGCAAGTGGAATTGGAGTTAGGCAGTGGCGTTGAAGGTAGGATGTTTGAAACTTTACTCCCACTGTAATATTTTCAACATCAAAATGCATATTTCTCTCATTCCTGCTCTGCTATTAGACCCGTTGGAGAAAAAAGATAGGCACCATATAACAGCTTAGATTTATTTATCTCAGTTCTCTCCTATCTCATTGCCAGTGATTCCTTTAAAATTGTTGGCAAATCTGATCATAGGTTTTTAATATTCATCTTGAAGTTTATGAAGTCAGTGGTGTTTTACTTCAACCACATTCTGCCCTAATTCTGGACTCACATGATACTTGTAAGTCAGCCTTTTCCCAATAGGATATCCTCTAAATATGTGAAACTTTTCCAAGAATTCATTTACCAATATAGCCATTGCTGAGAATTTTGGTAGTTGAAGTTCACACACTTGGGGAACAAACAGGCTGGGGAAGGCTGCCCTATAACTTTAAATGTAATGATAATAACAACAGCAGCTATTCAGGAAGACACATTGCTTTTTCTTTTATTAAGCTATATGACTTGTGAGAATGTCTTGCTGTATCTCAGTGCATTATAACTAACATGGACTGTTAAATACTTTGAATTAATACCATGCTATTTATCAAGTTCCTCCTCAGTCCCATTTTGTAACAAGCCAGTTCTCTATCACTGTTAGAAACTGGTGTGTTATCAGTATTTAGTCATGCCGCCTTTGGGCCATAAGCCTGGCTATTTTGGAGATTATGATGGCATTGCATTATGTAGCTCAGGCAGAGCCTCAGCTACATATTGCAATTGCTATAAGGAATTTCTTGAATGCTTTGCCAGTAGTAGAGCAAAGGAAATTTAAAAGTCAGTAAAGGGTATCCTTAGCAAAGAAGAAATGTTCCAGTTCTCATTCTGACTGAGGGCATCCATAGATCTGTATACTACTATTTTCACCCACTAATAAAATTAATTCCCCCCCCCCACTTTTTAGCGCAAAGTATAATTAGTACCACATGTATATTGAATGTAGTAAATCATAGGTACCACTGTGGGCCACATATAGCCTATTTTTGTGTGGCTTTCCAATATTGTCACCAATTTATAATGGCACATATCTTCAATCATAATGCGTAAACAGATATATTAGACTCATATATATCCCTAAACTTTTGAAACCCCAGTACTCTAAAAGTAAGAATAAATAAAAAGCAAAATGAAAACCCTAACCCTAAAATGTCTGCTTCTTTGCTTCTTGTGACATTATAATTCATTGTAACTCAGCCATATTCTCTGCAACTCCCAATGCTGACATTAAAAACAATGCAACTCAATTGCAAAAATGGGCTAATACATTACAGTATACTATACCACACCCGCTCTCTTTCTGTATGTGTGTCTGTGACAATGTACATGCACACACAAACATTTGAGTTTTGGAGAGGGGATGCATATACACACAGAGAAACACACGTTTAGTATGATATGAATTGTCCAACCAAAGGATACGAAGTCTGTTCTAAGGACAACAAATACTTTATGTTATCAGTGTCAACTTTTAAAGCTTTCAATTATATTATTCAGTTATATAACACTAATTATAAATAACTCTGAAGAGAGAAGGGATGGAGAAGTCAATTATGGGAAGAGAGAGGGGAAAGTGGGTGGGGAAAAAGCTGAGGAGATTGGAAAAATAAACAAATGTTTTTCCTATGCTTAGAGATTGCAAGACCTGATATGCACTGACCCAGATAAAGAATTCATTATTGCCTATTGCAGCTTCTCCATTTTGAACCCCTAGAAATGTTTTGGCTACAATTACTATCAACCTCAGTCAGCATGATTTGAATTCAAATCTTAAATATAAAGTTCGGTTAAGGAAAGCTGGTTTAGTTATAACCAGCAGGCCATCAGTGTAAATTATGGAGCAAATCTCAAAATTGAGAAATTAAATAACCATTTCAGTAGACTGCTCAGTTGAACATCACTAACATTGCTCTAAGGCAGGGGTGGCCAAACTATGGTTCTTTGAGGACCTGTGGACTTCAACTCCCAGAATTCCTGAGCCAGCCATGCATGCTCTAAGGGAAAGATTCTAGAAGGTTTTTTCCCTTATTTTTAAATAATACATTTATGTATAGCAGTTTATGTTGCTTATAAATCATTTTGGAAAAACTTTTAAGGATTTAATACAGAGGTAACATCTGTCACATTTTTTATGACCTTTGGCAGAGCGGGAATGCGGGTGGTGCTTCTGACTTTCTGTTCTTTCTGTTCCTCAGTGGCTTTTGACCACGGTATCCTTTTAGACTAGTTGCAAGATTTGGGGATTATTTTGGGGTGGTGGTGGTAGGATTCATT
Organism: Diadophis punctatus similis; assembly: GCA_023053685.1. Classification (NCBI taxonomy): domain Eukaryota; kingdom Metazoa; phylum Chordata; class Lepidosauria; order Squamata; family Dipsadidae; genus Diadophis; species Diadophis punctatus. The sequence goes on along the minus strand of JALIGW010000001.1, from coordinate 299,647,208 downwards.
GTTTTACAGTGGTTCTCTTTCCTTAATGTCCAGTTGTAGTTGATGCTGATGGGGTAGGGGAATCGGGAGAGATTACTCCTCAGTCTTTCCAGTATGTGGTGCCACAGGGTTTGTTTGCTTGTTTGTTTGTTTGTTTATTTATTTGTGAGATTTATATACCGCCTCATAGTGCAAGCACTCTCTAAGTGGTTTATACCAATAAGCAACGCATATTTATATTGTTCCCAACAATCTGGGTCCTCATTTTACCTACCTCGGAAGGATGGAAGGCTGAGTCAACCTTGAGCCGGTGAGATTTGAACAGCTGAACTGCTGATCACAGTCAGCTAAAGTGGTCTGCAGTGCTGCACTCTAACCACTGCGCCACCTTGGCTCATATTGACATTCTCCAACTATGTACAATTTGCATGAAACTGCTAGATGAATTCATCTATTGGTTTGAGAAACAGTATCATTCATAAGCTACCCCTTGACCTTGAGATACGTTGTGCAAGTCTTGTAGGATGAAACTTTACTCCAGCTTAATCTTACTGAGTCAGAGTATGGATTTTAAGGCCCCACAGATCTGGGAATTTTCCATTATTAGTTTGGATGAAGTTATACTTTTCCATTCAAGATTGGTGCTCAATCTGGGATCATCTTGGACTCTCAGCTCCTGCTTCAAGAGCAGATGGCAGCTGTGGCCAAAATGTCTTATATATATTTGTGCTTTTTCCATGATCAGGAGCCTTTGGCCTTCTTATTTTTGTAATTAATACAGCATAATTTATTCTGCATATATTTCTTCGGAAATTAGAGCTGTCTATATATTTAACTTAAATTTGAATCTAAACTGTGTTAGTATAGATCTGAATGCTTTCTTTAGAGGCAGAAAAAATTAGAAAATTGTAGGTAAAGTTGCAGTACCAGTTTCTTCTTCTAGATAAGACTCTCTTATCTCTCTGTTTATTGCCTAATCTTCCTTGTCATCCTTCCCCCATGCCTATGAAAGTGTAGTTGCTAAAGAAAAAAAAAACAGAGGAAGGAATACAATTTAAAATATTTGAGACCCCAAGAACATATTTCTAGTTTTCTGAAATCTCTTCCAGCTTTCTTAATCAGTCTCTCAGGAAATTCTCAAAAAAGGAAAATGTGCACCTATGCATTGTTACTTTTTACATGGTGTCAATATAATGTAAAGTCCCAATAAAGGAGAATAGTTGAAGCTCAGGGTTGAAATGAGGGGTCCTTGATGCTCTCTGAGCTTGGTTGTTTTCTGGCAGATGTTTCATTACCCAAAGTGTCAACTCTGAAGCTAGCCTGACCGAGGCCATCTTGGAGGCTTCAATGCTGCCACAATGGTGCTGAGGGATAGGGAGGGGGGAATAGAGATAGCTGGGGTTTTGTAGCCAAAACAAAATAATTTCCCCTGTGAACCAAGGACATTTCCACAGGTGGCAGAAGAGAGGAGGAGTGAAGTTTCCAAGTAACCGGACAGCACCTTGATTAGACCATGTGACTGTTTGGGAAAGGGGGGGAAACCACGGGAACCTTTAGAGTCGGTTTTCACCAGCTTGTGCCAATATGATAGATCCAATAAACATGTTCTTTGAGGAAACTGCCTGTTACTGTCAGAGGAACCCTGACAGTAACATCATAATGTGAAATATAATGTGTAGCTAGGTTCTACATAAACATAGTAGAATTGCAATCTTATTTAATTCTTAATGATCTTCCTTTGAATGAGAAATCAAAGGATTCTTCCAAGCCATATTCCTAAAGGTCTTCTAGACTGAAATTCAAAATGGAGGATCCTTTTGTTTGTTGCCATCTCTGGCAATGTAAATAATTAGGGTCATAAGATGTATGATGGAATCTGATTATGTCTGTTGTCTAAACATAACTAATACTTGTCCTTTTCTCCCTTTCTATTGGCACAGGTTGTGATTCAAGCACAAGATGGCAAGGACTAGCCATAGCAATTATGTCCTTCAACAACTGAATAACCAAAGAGAATGGGGATTTCTCTGTGATTGCTGTATTGCAATTGATGATATCTACTTCCAGGCGCATAAGGCTGTCTTGGCTGCTTGCAGTTCTTATTTTAGGATGTTTTTCATGAGCCAGCAGCAAAGCACAGCACAGTTGAACCTCAGCAACATGAAGATTACAGCTGAGTGCTTTGATCTCATTTTACAGTTTATGTATTTAGGGAAAATCATGACAGCCCCAGCTAACTTTGAGCAATTTAAAGTAGCCATGAACTCCCTACAGCTCTACAACGTGCCAGAATGTCTGGAAGATATACAAGATACAAATTCCTCTGGTTTACACTGCTCTTCTTCTGCTTCCAGCACTCAAAATAACAAAATGATTTTTGGTGTTCGGATGTATGAAGATACACTGGCTAAAAACAGGAGCGAAGCAAACAAGTGGGGTGTAGAGCCACCAAGTTCTACTGTGAGTACTTCCCAAAGCAGAGAGGTTGATGATGAAGCTTTGCAATTAAACAATTTCTCTGAGCAACCTTTGGAGGGTTGCAAAAGGACCACTGTGTCAAAACTCTCAGGTGCCAAAGACAGAGTGCCAAATTCACGGCGCTTTGGAAGAAGTTTTACCTGTGATGGCTGTGGCTTCAGTTTCAGCTGTGAGAGGCTGTTAGATGAGCATATCATGTCATGCACTAATAGGCATTCTTATCAGAACCCCAGGTATTTGGGTTCTGAGAAGGACAGCAGTGAAAGGGACTCTACTGCTAAAATGTCAGTTTCCCAATTGGAGAAATATCAAGCAAGTGCAAACCAATCTGCTGAGAGTTCTTCATCCACAACATCAAATATAACAAGTGGAAAAAACAGGGGTGCCTCATCAGAGCCATTAAAAGAAGAGCGAAGTAGAGCCACAGAAAGGAAAAGGATTATCGTCAAAATGGAACCAGATGATAACCCTACAGATGACCTGAAGGAGTTTAATATTGTTAAAGTAACAAATGGCAATGATTCCACTGATAATGAAGAGCTAGATGATGATGAACCTGTTTATAGATACTACATTGAGGAAGATGTCAGTGAAAATAGAAGTGTTAGAAAGGCTCTTTTAAAACCCCACATGCTTATTGGTGAGCAGGCTAGGAAATATATTAAAAGTACCAGAGTCCTTGCAAATAAAGTCAGTGCAAATAAAGTCAAGGAGGTGACAGAAAATGCATCTTGTGAACTGTGTGGTCTGACAATCACGGAAGAAGATTTGTCTTCTCATTACTTATCCAAACACATAGAAAATATATGTGCCTGTGGAAAATGTGGCCAAATATTAGTAAAAGGACGGCAGTTACAGGATCATGCACAGACTTGTGGAGAGCCACAAGACTTAACCACCACTGGTTTGAGGAACATGGAGGAGAAAATTGACTTGGAAGAGAGTCCTGAAGAACAATCTGAAAACCAAGAAATGATGTACGTAGACATGTTAGATGAGTTTGGAGACAGCCATTTTCAGATGAACACACTCCCCAAAAAACAACTGTACAGGGATTCAGCATGCCCTTTCCGATGTCCTAACTGTGGATTACGTTTTGAAACAGAGAATTTGGTAGTTGAACATATGTCCAGTTGTTTGGAACAAGATCTGTTTAAGAATGCAATTATGGAAGAGAACGAAAGGGATCACCGACGCAAGCATTTCTGTAATCTTTGTGGGAAAGGGTTTTATCAGCGTTGTCATTTGCGAGAACATTATACTGTGCACACCAAGGAAAAACAATTTGTTTGTCAGACATGTGGGAAGCAGTTTTTACGAGAGCGTCAGCTGCGCCTTCACAATGACATGCACAAAGGCATGGCCAGGTATATCTGCTCCATTTGTGATCAGGGGAACTTCCGAAAACATGATCATGTCCGGCATATGATATCCCATCTGTCACCTGGAGAGACAATTTGTCAAGTCTGTTTCCAGATTTTTCCAAATAATGAACAACTTGAACAGCACATGGATGTTCATCTGTACACATGTGGGGTCTGTGGAGCCAAATTTAATCTGAGAAAAGATATGCGGTCTCATTATAATGCTAAGCATTTGAAACGAACATGACCACATAATGCTTGTTTGACGACCTAGAACAAAAGCAAATGGAACACCAAAGCAAAACAAACAGTAGTGCATAAAAAAATTGATCAACCAGTTTTTAAATGTATGTTTTTATTTTCATTATAGGGTCTTAAACTACAGTACATAGCATAAACAGTACCTAATGTTTCATTATTGCATTTTTATTTTTGTCTCATGTTAACTTTTTGTTGGGGTTTTTTTCCGCCAGAGTATTCAAGCTATTATTTTTAAACCCTCAAGTTTTAAAAGCACGCTGTAGTATTACCCTAGTCACTAACTTCTATTAAACAGCTTCTCAATTCCATCAACAACAGGATGCCTGCTTTTATATTTCTGTGTGTGTTTCCCCCCTTTTTTTTCTTGTGAACAATTTAAATTACATAGATTTTAAAATATGCAAGGATAGTCTTAACGCCAAGAAATAATTACTGGATACTATCTGCAACGGAATTCACCATATTTAGGTATATAGAAATTCATGGACATATTGTGTTGTAGGAGGTTTTTTTGCTTCTGTTATAAGAATATAAGGTTATCTTTGATATCCTGTTATTTGCATTTCATGTACCCAGCATAATGAATACATTTTGTTACTTCTGCAATGGTATCTTGAGATGAAATGAGGAGGACTGCACATGAGTTCCATACTTCAGAATCATTTTACATATTTGTATTTCCTGTGAAATTTTACACTGTTGTAATCTGCTCTAAAGATGTGCTGCAGCTGAAAATATGTGAAGTTCCCATAAATGTGCCCATAAGATACTTCATAAAATATCTGGAATAGAACCTAAACCAAAAGCAAGCAACCTTTTGCCTTCCAGATATTTTAGGGTGGGCCACAAGTGAATTTGAAATCAAAAGTAAATATACATCAATTCAGTTTAATGGGAAAATGTGCAACTTGGAATCATGTTTATCCTCATGTAAATACATTTTTTTAAAATGTCATGTTTTCTTTTTTTCTACTTGGCTTTACCTGGTAGTCTAGACAGCAATCTATTTTATTCCCCAGAGACAGAATATTTTTTTAATTGGCAAGGACTATTCTGGGATGCTAGATTAATGTGCACCTTCTCCATGAAGCTCGTGTTTTTCCTACCCAGCAATCTTTTGAAGCAATTTTTTTTTGGAGACTTGGAATAGATATTAGGAAAGACAGTACAAAGAAAAGCAGACAACAATCTGAAAATAAATGGGATGCTTGTGTCAAGGAGTTCTCTTATCTGTATAAATTTTAGAGGCTTTCCTATTTCTTAATCCTTTCCAGTTCTGGAAACTCCAGAATTGGAAGTTGGTTTAAATTGTTTACTGAGGATGGGCAGGAATAATTGAAATGTCAGTCTGCAGTGCTTGTCAACTTTGAAAAATGATTCTGTAAATTTCATGTTAGGGAGTATTGGTGCTGCTTTGGTTTTTTAGAGAAGCAACTATGCATTTTCCTTTTTCTACAGTGCCCGCCTTTTTTCCTGTATTCACTTTGAAACTAAGGATAATCGAATTACTCTTATCATGGGGATAGGGATTCTCCCTCTTCTGTAGCGTCACTTTTTAAAGATAAAAACTCCCAAGTTTAGGGATAGCCTGTGGGGTTCCAGATGTTGCTGAAGGACAATTCCACATTAGCCAATATGCTAATACTAAAAATATTGAGAATTGTAGTTCAGCATTTGGAGTGCCATGGATTGGCTTAACCTTCCTAGTGCTTGTTGTTTATAGTTTCTGAAGCATTAAGTTCCTTAATTTGAAAGCAGCAGAGTGATTATTTTGTAGGCTAAATTCTGGACTATATTACTGAGGAATAAGCTGTGTGTCTTAAATGAAAAATGAAAACAACTGCCTGAACCATCCTGGACATTTAAAAAATCTTTATAACGTACTTTATTTTTTTAAGGGCAAGAACCATATAATTCCAAAACGCTCCCTTTTCCAGGCTGCAAGGATTAACAGTCCTACACTTGTTAGTTAACTGCCCAACTATGTTATAAGAATAGATTACCAGTCCTTCCTCTCATTTGACTGCTATTCCTTCAACACCAACGCATCCAGATCCTCCTACTGAGCAGGATGTGGTTTTCTCCACCCAACACATTTTTATCGCAGTAAAGACTGTAGAATCAAGGTCTCTACAATAGGTACAATTCCCATGAGGAGTTTGAGGCTAAGACTTTTTGGTCGTATTACTTTTCCAGGGATAGGCACTCTTTTGGGCCCAATGATGTAAGTCTACATCATGCTTTGGGAGACATACATAAGCTCAAGGCACATGCATATATGGGATGATAGAGTTGCAAAGAAGCATGGAAACATTTCCAGATATCATTACCTGTGATTGATAGTGTCATGATCATTCAAGGCCACTTGTTGCAAGAGAGAGAAAAATAGGCAGCAATAAAAGTCATGCCACAAGGAAAAAGAATCTGGATTTTCATCCCTTTTTTAATCCCATAAAAGGGGAGAAAACCATCCCTGCTCCATCCTTGGCAGGACTGGTGCAATTATTCCATGTCCCTTCCATGTAAAAGAAAGGGCAGACAAGCAAAATCAAAGTGCAAGTGTAAGGGGTTGGTATGTATGTATGGTGTGTATGTGTGAGTGATGGGAGCCTGGGAAGCTTGTCTGTCACATTGCCAATGCCTGTTGCAATCTACCAAAGAATCTCATACCTTTGCACTGGTTCCAGTATTTCTGCACGTTTTTGTTCTAGTTTGCTCTAGTTATGCTGCTATTGCATCAAATGTCAAAAAAAAAGCTGCTGTGCCTGATGTAGTTTAGAAAGAAATAGGTCTGCAATCAATGTATATACTATAACTGAACTTCAGGAATGTACTATGTTGGCTCATATGTGACAAACATTTACACTTTTTGCAATGTACTAATCAGCTCTTTATACAGTACATAGTTTTATTCATTATTCAAAAATGTTCTAGCTGCTGATTTTGAAGAAAATTAAGCAGGTTTGCATCTGGTTACTACTTGGATGAGAGATCACTAGGAAATCCCAAGGCTGTAGGCTAGATTAGAAAGCACAAAAATATCTCGAAAGGAAATGGCAAATCTTTTCTATATTGTTGCTAAACAAAACTACATGATGGTTTACATGTAATAACTAGATTACAGAGTCATGGAAGTCTTCAATCTTATTCAAAATAAATCATCTGAGTTCAGTGTATATTCTTCCAAATAATTGTGTTAGTTTACAATTCATGTGTATGTCTACTTCTAAATGCCACTTGTGGTAAAAGCTGGATCTTGGATTGTACACTTCATGTGAATCGTAAAAATTTCTTTCAGCAATTAATGGGGAAGCTTCCAGAATACTCTACCCAAATGAATAGTATAGTACAGTGATGGCTAACCTTTTTGTCGTTGCGTGCTGAAAGCGTGCATGTGTGCCTGCACCCATAATGCAATGTGCAGGAGCCCCCGTGTGCACCCCGCCCCTCGTGCATGCGCATGTGACCCCCTCCCCTTGCCCATTTTTTGCTTCCAGGTTGGTGCAGGAGGCTTTCCAGGCCCAAAACGGCACGGGGGGCACCATTGCCCCCGTTTTGGGCCTGGAAGGCCACCTGCACCAACCTGGAAGCCAAAATGGAGTGTAGTGGTGCCGCGTGAGGCCCCAAAATGCAATGTGAGTACCCCCCTGTGCATGCACCCTGCACACCCATGCACGCGTCTCCCGCATGCGCACCGTGCATACGCGGCAGAAACCTGAAGGCCAGCTGGCCGGTGGGAGGCATGTGCGGTGGAGCTGGGCTTGGGCGACGACTGGCGTGCCCGCAGAGAGCTCTGCGTGCTAAGAAATATCAAAATTCTGAAAAAGTCATGCAGCCTATATCACTTTTCTTCCTAAGAAAAGATATTTTAAAGACATCCTCATTTTCCTTCAAGCATCTTTATATCTTCAAAGCACTGCAGAGTTGCAGTATTTATATACTAAAGATAAAACATCAGGCCCACTGATTAATAAATAGCCATTGCAGTTGCTTCAGTATAGAAGACAGAAACAGAGTTGGAAGGAAATTTGGAAGTCTCATAGTCCAACCCCCTGCTCAGGCAAGAGACTAGGTTTACCCCCTCTTCTTTGTGGCAGTCCCTTAGCTATTGGAACACTGCTATCATGTCACCCCAGTCCTAAATGTATGATCAGATATCCCATTCTGGAACCGGGCCATTGCATTTTAAACCAGCTGCAACTGCCAGCAGATGGAGCAGGCCCTTCCCTCGAAAAATCTACTATCCCTTGAACCCAGGCACATATCACCTCCTGAGAGGCTGTAACTAACCAGAAAGGAAGGAGATATAACACAGGCTGCAAAATTTAATATTCCAAGGATCCCATCTGCTTCAACTGACGTAGTCAGATCAAATTCCGCCCTAATAACCAGACAAGACTGCCATAGTCATCTCCACAGAACAGCACAGCCAAGGCCAGATCCAGGAGACTATCCAACGGATGTTTAACATAATCCACAACAACTCTGGAAGGATTTCCACAACTCCTTTATCCAAAATTGGTTGCTAGGTGGCTGTCCAGCTGGTATATTTCCTTACCTACAGCAGTGGAGAAAACACTGAAGATGGTATATAAAGTATCATCTGTAAAATCTGTAAAAAGTATATCTTCTTTAAATTTGCAGGCTGCCCTGGTATGGTCCCCTAGGCAGCCGGAACAACGGGGCTGCCTTTGATAAAATCTCTAGGGCGCACCTTCCTTTCTTGTTGGATGCGGTACATGTCGTCATCGTTGTCCTCCTTGTCCTCCGAAACCTCGGTCCTCCAGTCGGTCTGCCGATGGGTGCGATGGAGTCCGCTGGTTCTCCAGATGTTGGCTGCAGAGGTGTCTGACTATTCGGCGGCTCTTGCTTCGTCGACCACATCTTTGAACATGGCTCCCCTCCGAATTAGCAGTTTCTTTTGAAGGTTGAGGACCCTCATACCTAAGATGATCCTGTCTTTCATCATCTCCGGGTTTACAAATTTGCACTTGGATGCTAGTTCCCGGAGTTTAGCCATGGAATCGTTCAGATTCGCCTTCTTGTTGGCGCCAATGGTAGAACTCATTTCTGCTGACCATCGGAGGGTCTGAGGGCACGTAGTGCTCTTTCAACGCCGTTTGCAATGTTGTCCACGAAATGGATTCAATGTCTGCTGGTGCCACCAGGGTCTGTGCCATCTTGTATATATGTGGCCCGCAATATGTTAGGAAGGGAGCCCTCTTCCTGTTGTCCAGTAGATCCTGGAAATTGTTTGCCTCCAGGAACATTTGGAAATGAGACATGTAGGTTTGCCATTCTTCTGTCTTCGGATCGAAGAAGGCTGGAGCTGGAGAAGTTTGGTTTGCCATCCTTTGGTTTCGCCGGAGCAGGTCAGAGTGTGCTTAAGATGGCTGCAGATGCCACGAGGTGGCTTTGTTGTGTTGTCTTCTTCAACCACCTTCATCGCCAGTGTTAGATTCATGCGGGAATGAAGAGTCGAGACGTAGGAACAGTTCAGCACCTTTATTTCTATTAGCTAGAACTAATACGGACTGCCGGCAGGCTGCAGGGAAGCCGCTTTTAAGGGCTCCCCTGAAGCCTGCTAGCCATTGACAGCAGTTTATTTCTGCCGCCGCTAGATTAGCCAATCAGTGGCGGCTATGGAAATTTATACTCCGTAAGTCAGTACGTAACAAATTTTTTATCTAAAATGTCATATAATTCAATTAGCTTTAATAAATAAAATAAACCAAAAGAAAGCCTCATGTATTATATATAACATTGTCTTATACCATAGCTTGAAAATGATACCATATGATACAATAATTAAAGTTATGGATACTATTCCTAATCAATTGTTCTTTCTTTGTAAAATTGAAAAAAATGCCATTAACAGTGGGGGTCAAGCTCAAATTAATCTGATGTGATTCTTTAATTACTTTAATTCATTTGTTGAGAAAAGTAGCACTGAGGTTTTCTTTCTTTTAGATTCTTACCATCTACCTATTGCTACCACATGGTGTCATCCTTGCTCATAAAAAGCAAAGCAATTCTTGTTGAAGTCTTATTTTTTCTAAATTTCACAAGTATTAAAAATCAATCTTTAACAATTGCCATAGTCCTGGTCCCTTTAATTAAACACAAAGGTTTGAGTGTACATACTGTGCAGAACTAATCACATTTCTGTTCTGGTTTTACCAGAAATTCACCATCAGAGAATTTTTTGCACTGCAACAAAAAAGGTAAAATTATTTTCCTCTCTAGCTCGTTCAACTGTAGAATTTGACATTAAGTTGAATTTATAAACAAAGACATGGAAATTACAAATATAAAACACAGTTCATATATATATGCTTTTTAAATGTTCTCTTCAGTCTTTCTCTTTATTATCCATTTCCTTTGCAATTTCATTTTTCCATTATGCCTTTCATTGTCCATTCTAAACATAAATACTGGTAGGAGGAGGAAGGAGTACTGTGTATGTTTGCCATCTTGAAGTTACTTATAAGGTAATAAAGGATGGATAAAAATCTAATAAATAAAGATGCCATAGTGTTTAGTTTTATTTCTGGTGATTGTTTGGAAACAACTATATATTTTTCTTGGCAACAGTAGTGGAAAGAATAGAATAGAATAGAATAGAATAGAATAGAATAGAATAGAATAGAATAGAATAACAGAGTTGGAAGGGACATTGGAGGTCTTCTAGTCCAACGCCCTGCTTAGGCAGGAAATCGTACACCACTTCAGACAAATGGTTATCCAACATCTTCTTAAAAACTTCCAGTGTTGGAGCATTCACAACTTCTGGAGGCAAGCTGTTCCACTGATGAATTGTTCTGTCAGGAAATTTCTCCTTAGTTCCAAGTTGCTTCTCTCCTTGATTAGTTTCCACCCATTGCTTCTTGACCAACCCTCAGGTGCTTTGGAGAGTAGCTTGACTCCCTCTTCTTTGTGGCAACCCCTGAGATATTGGAACACTACTATCATGTCTCCCCTAGTCCTTCTTTTCATTAAACTAGACATACCCAGTTCCTGCAACCATTCTTGATATGTTTTAGCCTCCAGTCCCTTAATTATCTTTCTTGCTCTTCTTTGCACTCTTTCTAGAGTCTCCACATCCTTTTTACATCTACAAACTACAAATAGTTTGCCATTAATTTCTTTTAGGATGTTTTTTTCACTTCCCAATTATGCAGCTTGGTATACCTTGTGGTTTTCTATCAAAGTACCAACTAGGTCCAATCCTACTTTCACTATGAATCCAGATGAAGTGTCTAGGTCCTGCCATCTGCTAAGACATATTCCAAATTCTAAATCTATTAGCTTAAACTTTACTATTCCAATCTCCTACTTTAGCATACCTGACTTCCGAATTAATTTCCCAAGGTCATGTGCCATTAAGCCTATATTCCAATAATATGTAAGCATAAAGACAAATGCTGGGAAAGTAATTGTGGAAATAAAAAATAATTTGGACAAATGAAAACTGCAATAAAAAGTTGCACTATGGAATATTCATGTTTAGAACTACTTCATTCCTTCCTCCCTCTTCTTTTGAGTACTGTACTGATTTTAACTAAATAATCAATAAACCTTACAATATGTTGTCACAGGATATTACATCCTTACTGGTTGTTTTGGGAGACAACCTTCTTTATTATTTCTTTTCTGAAGATTTGTTATTCTTTTGCAAAGCTTAAGGTTCTTCTTTTGCCATTTATTTACATAAGAATCCATAAAGAATGAGCTTGCTCTCAGTATTCAAAATGTTCTAAAAACTCTAAACATGCAGTCATCACCTTAGCTGTACAGTATATGCAAGATAGGGTCTAGATTCCTGCAAGACTACTTCCAAAAGTTGCTTCTTCTACATGATTTGTCAGTGTTGCATGCTCCAGGTTCCACGGATAATTTTTATTTATTTATTAAATGTGTGCCATTTATCTCGCTGCGAGGTGACTCTTATGGCAGGAGTGGGGAATGATGGCCCTTTTGATTTGTGGACTTCAACTCCCAGAATTCCTGAGTTAGCGATGCCGGCAATTTTGGGAGTTGAAGTCCACAAGTCACAAAAGGGCTTTTTTTGGTGGTTGCAGCACACTGCTGGCTTATATTTAAGTGACTATCTATTTAATATAATATTTAATCATACTTAAATGACTGACTTCAGTGCTCAGAGGATTATAGGCTGCAGTATAAAGTATAAGGTATATATAGTATAGAGTGCAGTATAAAGGCAAGAAAACAACAGTTTATTGTTTATTCATAGTATTTGTTAACTCAAACAAAGGCTTCCTCCAAAGACAGGTATTTATTTTTGTTTCACAATCATGTTATTACAATAGCTTATAAAACATTCTTAATCTTACATGATACAAGTTACTACTATATTGCCCCGATTGTTTTTTCTCTCTTCCCTCATTTCTTTATCTGCAGTGCTGCTACCTTAGATTTTTTAGATTTATTATTAGAGTTGGAAGGGACCTTGTAGGTCATCTAGTCCAACCCCCTGCTCAAAATTGCCCTACACTTGCTGTAGCTTCAATCCTCCATTGACTTTAGGTAGTTACTGCTTTCATACTATTTTTAGGAAAAGTACACGTCTTGACCATATTTTAGCACTACATGCTGACATGGCTATTTATCTAACTTGGGAGATTTAATTAACTCCAAAGGTTTTTCACTCAGGTACAAAATGGTTAAGGAACTTTGAAATTATGTTTCTGTGAAGGAAAGTGAATTCTGTACATACAATTTTTCTAATTCCGGGGTTGAATAGTGGTTAAATAGATCTTGATTCTGAGTTTCATCTTTGCTGAGGCATTGAAATGCCAGACATACACTCTTCCTTTTAGCCTAATCAAAATGGTAATGGAGAGCAGATCTCAATAACTGAAATAAAGGGCACATTCCCACAGCAGTCTAAAATGATCAATGGGATCTAAGCAAGTTTCAGTCCTTAACTCCATCAACAACCACATTGTTGATGAAACCTGTTAGAACTCTGTTGGTTAAAGAGGGGAAAATATTACTTTAAAACTACAGCAGCTAAAAATGGCATTAAGCTGCCTATGATGAAGACAGATTCATGAGTTCATGTCATAAAAATGGTTACCAGGATATGTTTGTGACAGAGTCCTCAGTTTAGAATGTTCTAAGTGCAGAAAGCCCACCCCAGGGTCATAAAAGCACTGCTCCTTTCTATGTGGTTCAGAAATATACTCTCTCTGAACAGCCAAGTTTTATTTAGCTATCTTGGCTTACATCCAATATGCAAAATCCCGTCTTTCATTTACTTCTCCTCCTCTGTATCTTTTTACGTTTTAAGCCAGCAGCCACTTTGTAATACAGAATTCAGTACATTTAATTGTGCACTGTGTGAAAACTCTTATTTCTTTTGAAGATACTATCAGTAAACCTGAGATCTATTACTATTATTATATACACTACAATGTGAAATCACAGCTGCCAATTCTTTGGTTGGTGTTAGTCTTCATACACATTGAGTTCTTCCCAAGAACCTAGGATGTCTTCATGTAGTAGTATTCGTGCAGATCAAGCAGTATGCCCTTTTGTAATTGAAAGATAAATATTTTGCCAATGCAGATTTTTTCTAAATGCTGCCCAATTTTGGGGGGGTATGGCACCAATAGAGACTAGTAGTGCCGATAGCCACTATTATTATATTTTATCACTTTTTCAAAGTACGTTTGGTCAACTAAATATTAAAATAGTATTTTCTATTATTTCAAAACTAAATATCCCTGCCTATTTTCTCTACACAACTCTCTGGAGGGTTGGGCTGGGGGACAGCGAGCTGCTCAATCACCCAGCAAGGGAAGCCCAGAACAAACTGTCTCCAGGCTTCTAGACCAGCACCTGAACAACTACACTTGCTCTCTCTTTATATTCTGAAGAAGCTGAAAAATAATTATTTTCTATGCGAAAAAAACTTTCATGAAACGATAAACTTGCTTTAAAAAAAGACCTATGTGTGTTTGTGATAATTAGTTTGATGTAAAAGAAGACCCAAAACTTTTCAGTCAATAATAACAGCGCGCGAGGGGAAGCAAACTCAGTATATGCTCAGAAGCAATGTTGCGACTGGGCCCTGGGTCTCGACATGATGGCTCAAGTTTGCTTTGCGTAAAGATGATAGTTTGCGATAATTCAGTCATTTTCCCGTTAGGGAGCTGATTTTTTCCTCAGAGAACATTTTTTCCTCAACGGTCCCTTCCTGCTACAGCCAGCAGACATCGCCCCCTCCCCCCCCGTGCGCGCCCCGAATCTTCCAGGCGCCGCTAGAAGCGAAGGGAAGGGCTGAACCCGGAAAGTAACTTAAACATACAAAACGAGTTTAACCACTCGAGTCACTGGAGGGAAGGGCGTAACGGCCGCCCAAAAGGCGGTTCAAGACCGCCCAAGGAGAGCGTTCCGAATCTTTATTGGTCGCTGGTGACATCAATCCTTCTAGTCGGAGCGCGCCTCCTCTGGAAATTTCTAACTGTGACGGAAGAAGGGGCAAGGACATACCAAAGGGATTGGTTAGAAATCGGTAAAGAATGACGTGATTGGGCAATTGGCTTCTGGCAGATTCCAGAAGCCGGCGCACTATGAGTATAAAAGGAAGCTGAGGCGAACGCAACGGCAGATCGCTAACGTTGTCCGTTGTTGGCGTCTAACGGCCGGCTCCTGAAAGCTCATTTTAATCCTCGAAGTTTTAGAGGGATATCTTGATCGCGTTCCTGCAACCATGTCGGGCAAAGCGCCTGCCATAGGCATTGACTTGGGCACCACATACTCCTGCGTCGGAGTTTTCCAGCACGGGAAAGTGGAGATTATCGCCAACGACCAAGGCAACCGCACTACACCGAGCTATGTTGCCTTCACGGACACTGAACGCCTCATCGGAGATGCAGCCAAGAATCAAGTGGCTATGAATCCCAACAATACCATTTTTGATGCCAAGCGTCTCATTGGCCGCAAATTTGATGACCCTACGGTGCAGTCCGATATGAAGCACTGGCCTTTCCGTGTGGTGAGTGAAGGTGGGAAGCCCAAGGTGCAAGTCGAGTACAAGGGTGAGGCCAAGACCTTCTTTCCTGAAGAAATTTCCTCTATGGTATTGACCAAAATGAAAGAAATAGCTGAGGCTTACCTGGGTCGCAAAGTCCAGAGTGCTGTAATTACTGTACCTGCATACTTCAATGACTCCCAACGCCAAGCCACCAAAGATGCAGGTACCATTACAGGTCTCAACGTATTGCGCATCATTAATGAGCCCACGGCTGCTGCCATTGCCTATGGTTTGGATAAAAAAGGGAGCAGAGCAGGTGAGAAGAATGTGCTGATCTTTGACTTGGGTGGTGGCACATTTGATGTTTCCATTTTAACCATTGAAGATGGCATCTTTGAAGTGAAATCTACTGCTGGAGATACCCACTTGGGTGGTGAGGACTTTGACAATCGCATGGTGAGTCACTTTGTGGAGGAATTCAAGCGCAAGCATAAGCGTGACATTGCTGGCAATAAGCGAGCAGTTCGACGGCTCCGCACAGCCTGTGAGAGAGCCAAACGTACCCTGAGCTCCTCCACCCAGGCTTCTATTGAGATTGACTCATTATTTGATGGCATTGATTTCTATACATCCATTACCCGTGCTCGTTTTGAGGAGCTCAATGCTGATCTCTTCCGTGGTACTCTTGAACCTGTGGAGAAGGCTCTTCGTGATGCTAAGCTAGACAAAGGACAGATTAATGAAATTGTTCTGGTTGGTGGCTCAACTCGTATTCCCAAGATCCAAAAGTTGCTCCAAGACTTTTTTAATGGAAAAGAGCTGAACAAAAGCATAAATCCCGATGAAGCTGTGGCATATGGTGCTGCTGTGCAGGCTGCTATTCTGATGGGTGACAAATCAGAAAATGTGCAAGACCTCCTGCTGCTTGATGTAGCACCACTTTCTCTGGGTATTGAGACTGCTGGTGGTGTGATGACTGCCTTAATCAAGCGCAACACAACTATTCCCACCAAGCAAACCCAGACCTTCACTACCTATTCAGACAACCAGAGTAGTGTGCTGGTACAAGTGTATGAGGGTGAGAGAGCCATGACCAAGGACAACAATCTGCTGGGCAAGTTTGACCTGACGGGTATTCCACCTGCACCTCGTGGTGTGCCCCAAATTGAGGTGACATTTGACATAGATGCAAATGGTATCCTCAATGTTACTGCAGTGGACAAGAGCACAGGAAAAGAGAACAAGATTACAATAACTAATGACAAAGGCCGCCTCAGCAAAGATGACATTGACCGCATGGTGCAAGAGGCAGAGCGTTATAAGGCAGAGGATGAGTCTAACCGGGAACGAGTAGTTTCCAAAAATGCCCTGGAATCCTATGCATACAACATCAAGCAGACTGTGGAGGATGACAAGCTGAAAGGCAAGATTAGTGAGCAAGACAGGCAGAGGGTGCTTGAAAAGTGCCAAGAAGTGATCAACTGGCTCGATCGAAACCAGATGGCTGAGAAGGAAGAATTTGAGCATAAGCAGAAGGAGCTAGAGAAGCTTTGTAACCCCATCATTGCCAAATTGTACCAGGGTGCAGGAGCTGCAGGTGCTGGTGCTCCAGGTGGTGGTCCCACTATTGAAGAAGTAGATTAAGCTACCATGGACTAGACTGTATGAGCAATTGCCATCTGCTCTACTCTTTCCCCATGGAGCCTGTGGGTGTGTAAGGGAGGAGGCATTATCTTGCTCTCTACTTTATTGGAAAGCATTGCCAGCTCATTTTGTTGCAGATAATGTTTGTCTTAGTATTAAGATATCTATGCTAGTTGGTGGATGTTTGGTTTTTATGTTCACTGTTGTAAATATCTACTTGAGCATTACGATTGAGGGAAGAACATTTCAGAAGAGTATGGAAAATGTTAAACATTAAAAAAAAAGCCTTATGTTATTTTTTGGCAACTTTTTGGTCTGATTATTTTGAAATTTTGGTAATAAAAGTTATTTGAAGCATACATTTCCTTTTTACCCCTTTCTTTCTAAGTAAGTTTTTAATAGGATGCAGGTTGCTTTTACTTGACAGTAAGCTATAATGGTCAAGAGGTTAAATATTTTATCATGTACTGTTGTTAAAAGTTATTGCAGGTAGAATATTTTCATGGGGTTTTGAATTCGTTCTCAGAATGCACTGTCTGATAATAGTGACAGATAAGTTTACTACCAAGCAGAAATTTGGTAGGCAGAAGGGGGTTTATCATTACATTGCCATGCTCAGTCTGACACTACTTGTTAGTTAGCAGATGTATTCTGACATAAGTGCCATCTTTGTCTTTGCCAATTAGCAGCAATTAAGTCTTGCTTTGCTTTAATTAAAGTTATGCACTAGCCTGCTAAATCCTGTAATAATCCAAATATCACTTGCTTTAAAGTTTAAAAAAAAGCTTCAAAAGAGACTGACTAGATTCATTAAGATACAGAACCTTGGCTAATTAATTTTGCTGCCATAACCAGTTGAACAGCTAATGTCAGCATAAAAGTTACCAATTATATAGGACAAAAACTTAAGCTGAGCTTTAGAAAGTGGATCTGAGTGGCTTGATAAAAGACAAGCTAAATGGATAACATTTTACAGGGAAATTCTGACACATGGTAAATAGCTGAGGTTAATAAGATCTTTGAAATATAGTCAAGTATTCTAGCTTTTGCATATAACTAAGAAGCCATTGAAAAATATATGCATGCTTGGATATAATTCATGAGAAAATGTGCCCAGGGCTGCAGCTGCAGCTTAGGAACTATTAACAATTGGTGTCCATTGAGACCTTTGGTGTAATTGTTCTGATTATCATCAAATCGGAAAATCAAAATGCTATTTATTGAGGTCAACCCACATTTAACAATCTATTAAGGTTATTAATATTCTGCTAGGAAAGCCCAAGTTGAATAAGAAACTTCTATTCTTTAGATGCTGAGCTACAACTCCCACAGCATTTGGTCAAACAAGCTACTTCGAGCTGTTAGGAATTCAATGTATAGAGAATTGCAAGTCCCCTTCCATGATTAACTTAACAATTTTCTATTGAAAACTTGGCTGTTACAGCTTAACACTTGATCATACAAGCTATCTTTTAAAACTTGGCAATCTAATATTTTTTTCTAAAATACCTGAAGCATCTGAGCAACTTGATCAGTGATAGACAATGTATGATAGAGAGAAGATTGATAAAGATCTTAAAATATTTTGGGTACCACAAATCATTTCCAATACCTTTTTCAAATCACATAACAGTTTAAGTTTATTTGCATGTATGTGTGGATAATTTGGAACAATATAAATGTATGCAGGGTATATTGTACACACATGCATAGTTCTTTTCTCTATATAATTAATATCTATAATAATTAAACTAATAGCTAGTTATAGATGTTATATAGTATGTTTAGACTGGCAAAAAAAATTAGCTAAGTCTAGCCTATATTTAGTTAGTGTTAGTCATAGTTTTTTTGTGGGCTGACTGTTCTGTAAACAAATCTTGCTCAGTTTCTGGTTCAGTGCATTTTGACACCTCCCATGGGTTAATTCAGTACCCAGGTTAAAATGCATTCACATAGAATAGTAAAATTCATTTAAAGGACAGAATATTTTCAGAATATAGACTACTTTAACATGTATGCTAAATGCTTTTGTATCTTTGCTGATTCGGGTCTATTGTAAACAATTTATAAGATTCATCTGCCATTTAATATGGATATGAATAAGGGAATATTAATAAAAGCAAGGTTTTATTTCAGTTGCAAGTGGCCCATGACTGAGAAAAGCATCTTCAACACTATTAAATGTACAAAAAATCTCTTTCCTTGGATTTACCGTAGTTATCTTATAAAAAGATCAAAAGAAATATATTTTTAAAAATTTAGATCAGTGATCCTCCAATAGTGCAGGAAGGTCTCACTTAAACCTGTAGGATAGATATGTAGCAGGTATTGCTGTGTTAAGATAATTTAAGGGCTAGACCTCATACTGTAGAATCACTTGGAAGTAGCAAAATAGTTTCCCATAGAGAATTTAAACTGATGCAAAATGAACATTTTAGAGAAAGTTTCCCAATTTTGTATGTAATACAAGTTTGGTTAAGTCCTCACTCTTTTTGTACCCTTTACAACAATGTATATGCAGTTTCTTTTAGTGGAAATACAGGGATAAGTTGGTCATGTATCACCAACATTTGGCAGGTCAATGTCCTTTCCTATGTACAGCATATTTGAATCTTCAGGTGCAGATTTTGTGTGTGTGTGTGTGTGTGTGTGTGTGTTCCTTCAAGTTAATTCCTCTCAACTGCTGGGTCAAGTCCCCTTCAGTTTTCTTAGCAAGATTTCAGAAGTGGCTTGCCATTGCCTTGGGCTAAGAGTGGCCCAAGGTCACCTAGCTGACTTTATACCAATGGTAGAACTAGAATTCATGGCCTCCCAGTTTGTAACCTGGGGCCTTAACCACTACTTCAAATTGGTTCTTCAGGTGCAATAGGTACACTTTGTCTTGGCTGGAATTTGGAATTTTCACTTGTTTTCTTTTATTAAATTGTATTGTGACTCCCAATTTCTTGGAATACTATAACATAATATGGAAACAGGATTATTCTCTTAAAAACTACCATGCAAATTATTAATGGCCCTGTGTGATTTGTTATGTTCAAAAGTGCCCAATTCTAACAGCCATGTGGGGTTGGCTAATATATGATACACAGGGCTAACTTCAAGCTTGTCACAGAATATGTATTTAACTAGTAGTCACAGCCATTTACACCCCTGACAAGCTGCTTGCACACCTCTGCCCTGTGTACTGTATATACAAGGTATATACAATAACAAATTAAATGTGTATTGATGGCAAGGTATTACTATACTTTTAGCCACCATTGGCAGTTTTAGAATGAAAAAGATTAAAGTGCTTTTGGGGTGTGTTTTGCGTTAGAGAATTCCAAAATTCAATCTTAACCTGCTCCTGCATGTTTTTTTCTATCACAGCAGCCTCATATGTTACCTTTGGAGCAACAAAGCTAGTATGGTGTATTTTCACTAATGTGTAATAAATAAGCAGGATTCTTTCTTCATAATTTTTTTGTAAAACTCTATGTTCACTTCTATGAAGAGCTGCAAGAAAAAAGAGACCTGTGGCTTGAGCAACATATTTTGCTAAACCATAAGTCAATTGTGGCATATTCAAGATATTACAGCTTATTGTGATAAGCCAGCTGTTTCCTCTCTACAGAGAAGCACACAGGAATATTGATCCATAACCTGCTAGTAGTAAGAAAATAACTGACTTTTATAGCCATCTTTTGAAAACCCTTTTACAATACTTCCTATTTCTACTTCATGAGCAGACATGTTTGTTACCCAGATTGTTTCCTTTTGGAAAAAACCCCAATTGCACTGAATTCTTATACAGATTTGCACTATTGTATGCTAGGGTGTGTATGCATAGATCAGTTCTAGCAAGGAGGCTATGTAACATATTCTTGGATAAACAGGTTTGTTAAACTTTGCAAAAAGCAAACACAGAGTCCACTCTATTAATAGGAAACTTTAATTGTATGCATGCCTGGAAATTGCTGCTAGCTCCAGCTTGATCATATTTGCATGCCAGTAAATGTTACTGTTTTTTAAAACCTTTTCTGACCAGATCAAAACCTTGTGATTGCGGAAATAAAAATATTTGAGACTGAAACATACCAAAACAAATGAACCAGATGAACAAATGAACCAGATCTTCAGTATCTTAAGATCGCTATCACTACACGTTATGCAAATTTATCAGTCTGATTCTAGAAATGTTCAGGACATTTAAACTATGTTTCCACCGTGTTCAAAATCCAATTAAGCCACCTGGACACAATTCTAAACTGACCATCTTGAAGTCTTGATATGAAAGAGCTTCTTGGGTAAATATTCTCATAACATTCTTGGGCTCTGGTAAACTGAAGATTTGATTCCTCAGGATTTGTGGAAGCCAGTATCTTGGTGTATGAATTGTTCTGAAGCATTATGGTTACAGTATAAAGAATATTCTTAACTCTATTCTCAACTATGTGTTATGTATAAAAGAACAGCACACAATGACTTACTATTTTAGAAAATGTATATGGCCACCTGTCTTAAACAGCTAATTCTGGGCAGCTAACTAACAATATATATCAATAAAAAGCCAATAAAAATGATGTAGAATAGAGTTAAGAATATTCTTTATACTATAACCATAATGCTTCAGAACAATTCATACACGAACAGGGATACTGGCTTCCATAAATCCTGAGGAATCAAATCTTCAGTCTACCAGAAGCCCAAGAATGTCATGAAAATATTTACCCAAGAAGCTCTTTCATATCAAGACTTTAAGATGGTCAGTTTAGAATTGTGTCCAGGTGGCTTAATTGGATTTCAACACCATTTTTATTGGCTTTTTATTGATACATATTGTTAGTTAGCTGCCCAGAATTAGCTGTTTAAGACAGGTGGCCATATACATTTTCTAAAATAGTAAGTCATTGTGTGCTGTTCTTTTATACATAACACATAGTTGAGAAAGCCAGAATCCTGCTCTTGGGTGCCTTTCCTATCTTGATCTTGTGGTTGAGATTTGGAAAACCTTTTTGTAAACAGTACAGTGAGTCCTCACTTGACTCTCTGTATTGTTGACTTGGCAATTTGGACTGGCAACTCCATCACTAATCAATGTGGTCATTAAGTGAAAAATTATGTGACTATCAGATTTCCAACATCAGTTCCGCTATGGTCATTAAATGATTCATCATCTGTAATTAAGCTGGCCTGTTGCCTTCTCCATTGACTTTGCTTGTCAGAAGACAGCTGTGAAGCTCACAAGTGGTGATTTCATGATTGTGGGATGCTGTGACTGTTTAAATGTGCGCTATTATGAAGCCCCCAAATTGCAGTCCACTGACTTGCAGGGATGCTGCAACTGTCATAAGTTCAAGGACTGTAAAGCTACTTTTTCAGTGCCATGGTAAGTTCAAACAGTCACAAAACAGGACAGTTGTTAAGCAAAGACTACTTGTAATTTTTAAAGGAGTACATTTCACCTGAAACTTGTGTTCCCTGCCACTATCTCCACTTTACATTTTGCAAAAAAGTGGATGTTATACAGGGGTGGGTTCCACTTACCTTCGCCACTGTTTTGCATTGTGATGTTTTGCGCGCAAGCATAGCAAGTGTGCACGCGCATGTCCCCTCATGCAATTCTGCTTTTGCGCATGCTCAGCTATAATCAGCCCAAAACACAGCTGAGGAACTGATCAGCTGTGCTTCGGGCGAAGGAATAAAGGTAAGTATAAACCCGGGGGTGGGTGGGAGGACCCTTTTTCAAGCAGCAGCAGAGGAAAAAAATTCGGAAAAAATTCCCAAAAAAAAGATGGTGGCGCTCACGGACTGGCACCAACCGAACCGGATCTGTGATGCCATCACGACGTCACCAGCGATTCGCTACCGGTTTGGGCGATCCAGTCCAAACCTGGAGGAACCCACCCCTGTTGTTATAGCAGTGTTTCTCATCAACTTTTAAGAAATGGGAATTTCAACTCAACAGCAGAGTTCCCTAGTTAACATAAGCTTTTGTGGATCACATACGCATGACTGATAAATATTATGGTCAACAATACATTTAGCCAAAATAAATATTAGTTTTTAAGTTTCCAGACAATCTCTTGGTTTTGATGCAAAAGACTATCATTGCAATAAGTCTTGAACTTATTTTGGGTGTATCTTGACAAATGTAAGAAACAGTTACAGATTACAGATTAACAGAGTTGGAAGGGACCTTACAGGTCATCTAGTCGAACCCCCTGCCCAAGCAGGAGACCCTACATCTGTTTCTACCTAGGATTGAACTCAATCTCCTGGTTGTGAGGCAAGAGCTCTACCTCTAGGCCACAGCAGCTTTTCTCAAATTCTCTTTGCTTCAATTGCCCTTCACTTTTGTATATAATTTTAACCTTTCCCTGTAAATAAAATGCCTACTAATACACTGCCATTTACATTTTACTATTCTAAAAGAAGCATTTTAACACATTTTTAGCCATTCTGGCTGTTGGATGTGAAAGGCATCCTATTTGAAGGCATTAAGGAAGACTTGTAGATAATCTTACAATAGGCATTTGCGGTTGGAGAAATACATGCTTTATGCAAATATTAAAATCCTATTTGTTGAGTAATTCTGATAGAATTTCTACAGCAAATGCACAAACAGTTAAAATTATGGGCAGTGAGATATGGGCAATGAAATAAAACTAGATTTGAGATAAAATCTCATCTAAGTGATATGGTTTTTTCTGTAATCTTGATTAATTTACTTTCTCTTATTTTTAGCTCTTCATCTACAAAATGTGTGCTTTTAATTATGTAAAGAGTGATGATCAAGGATTAATAAGGATTAGAAAGGCCCAAAGTACTCAGCATATGATAAACGGGAAGAGTTTGCAAAAGTCAACATTTCAATTAGGGATACAATGCTGAGTAATTTGCTTGAACGGAGTCTATTTCAGCAATGTCTCCAAATGGCATGTTTATGATTAAAGGTTATTTCTTGATAGACTAGTCACAAAACAAATTCCCAGCAACATAATGGATGGCAAACCTTGTACAAAGAAAAAAATAAAGACCAGCTGGTTATTCCTGTTTTTCTAAATTTAAGTTATTTCTGAGGTTATTGAGCTAAAGACTTTGATACAAAACAAAATTGTCATTCACCATTAAACTCAAAAATTCTGTAAAGCCCTTCCCATGCCTGCAGGATTGAAGAGGGCTGGTCTTGTTAATCATGCAAAGTAATATCTCTATAGTGTGAAATGGCTTATGTTATACTTAAGATGCAAGCTAAACACTGTTGGCTTCTCTAAATTTAAAACCTCTGGATATCTGTTGCAAGACAGTAATGAGAGAAATGATTTGAAGAGAATACAAAATATGCTTTCATGTGTGACATACTTAAAAAACAGGCAAAGCTTTGTTTGAACTATTGTAGTTGCCATTCTGGGTTGGTTTGTTTTTTTACCATAATCTGTGAACATTCCAAATTATGTATTTGACCACAGAATAGTAAACCCTTGGACTTGCATCCTTAATCCAATTATGAGAATTTCTCTTCCTGACAAACCTTTCTCTTTTACTCTTCCAAACCAAAAAGCAAAGGGCATAGAAGATGATTTAATCAAATGGAAAAGTACAGAGCAGTAACTCAGAATGAATTTCGTAAGGGAAAATTCTTAGGTTCCATTCCTAAGGCTAGGAACTGCTTTTAGAGAACAGAAGACAGCATTTGGCAGGTAATCAGCCAGCACAGAAATAAATAAATGGCAGCTGCTTTTTAATTTAGCAGGGCGCAGTTCAGCATAAAGGTAGTTCTGAATGAATATTCTCTGGAAAGTCAGAGCTGACATCGTCTTATTAAGGAGCCTGTGGTGGCGCAGTGGTTAAAAGCAGCACTGCAATCTGAACTACTAGTTCAGCAGTTCAGCTGTTCAAATCTCACCGGCTCAAGGTTGACTCAGCCTTCCATCCTTCTGAGGTGGGTAAAATGAGGACCGGGATTGTTGGGGGCAATATGCTGAACTCTGTAAACCGCTTAGAGAGTGCTGTAAAGCACTATGAAGCGGTATATAAGTAAGTGCTATTGCTATTAACCAGATATATAAAGATATAAATGGTCCATCTATTCCTATCCTTTCCCAGGGGTGGGCTGCTGGGGGTTTGCAGGGGTTCGGGAGAACCTCTAGCTAATATTCTGTGCAGTTTGGAGAACCCCCAAATCTCACTACTGGCTGGCCCCTCCCATCCCGCCCCTCCCAGGAGTCCCCACACAGCCCGTTTTGGATGCAGGTAAGTGCAGGGCACGCATGGAGGCTTGGGGAGGGCGAAAAATGGGCCTACCGGAAGTTCGGGAAGGCCGGAAACAGCCTCAGAGGGCCTCCAGAGTCTGGGGAGGCCGTTTTTGCCCTCCCGGAGGCTTAAAAGCCTCTGGAGCCCCCCCCCCCCCCCGCGGTGGTGCAGGAGGCTGACTAGGCCACACCCACCATGGCCACGCCCATCCAGCAACCAGGCAGAGAACCCTTTGCTAAAATTTTTGAAGCCCACCCTTTCCAATGTCTGTTGATAAGCAGGTGTAATTTTGTTCAGCTGAGTATGTACAAGGGTTGAATGTTATAAGTCTCCTACAGATTTACTGATATGCTAGAAATTGATGTCTTTAGCATGTGTTCTTTCACTTCAGTTCATGCAAGCTGCTGTGAGAAAGGGCTTCAACTGAAATGTACTGCTGAATGCAAGTAGTGTATGGCAATGATTGTACTGACATGAATTCTGTGAGAAATGAAAAGAAAGTAAACAGATAAGAACTTATTTGTGTGATCAAAAATAATGTAGATCACCTGTGTCAAGGACCAACACATTTTGCTTGAAACAGGTTGATGAACTGGTTAATAACAACTGATGGAATACTCAAAAAGAAACTGCTTTCAAGCTTGCCTTTTCACAAGAACATATGGGTCATGTTATTGATGTCTTCACTACTGGACGTTTTTGTGCAAGATGGGTTTCTTGCATGTGAATAGTAGAGATGAAAGTTCAAGAGTTGAAATTTTCCAACAATTGTGTCCTGTTACCCTGTTTCCCCCAAAATAAGACATCCCCTGATAATAAGCCCAATCAGGCTTTTGAGTTCATGGCAATAAGGCCAATGCTTATTTCAGGGTTCAAACAAATATAAGACAGGGTCTTATTTTCGGGGAAACACGGTAGAAAAACAAGGCAAATAATTTATTCAAAACATTGTTTCAGGCAGTGAAACATGAGCTTATCATTATGATCCAATAATGAATATCCAATGAATATCATTTCAAATGTTCACCTGTGGAGTTGGGGGAGATAAAACCCAGGCTTTGGCAGGAAAAAAATATACAGCTTTTTGGCATGCAGGTGGTGTTATTCACATGGATTTCTTTGAACTTGGCACCAGGATCAACTCGACACTGAAAACTGAAACAATTGTTAAACAAAGCTTGGAGCACAAAAAGGAATTTTCACTGCAATTTGACGCTAGGCCTCACACTTCACAATCCATCCAAGAGGTAATTGAGAAATTAGGACTCACCTTCTCTTATCCAAAATTGAGATATCTTCATGGGCATCTATTTCATTCAAATGAAAAGGTGTAAGGACTGTCACCATGTGGTTAAAGAGACAAAGTGTGGATATATTTCATGATGGAAGGTTGTCCATCTTTGACAGAATAGCACATACAGTAGTGGTGATTATCTGGTGAAAGGTAAATACAGGTAACAGAAGAGCTAATTTTAAGAATTATTACCCTGTTTCACTTATTAATATATCCCTATTGAAACTAAAGTTAATCAGGTACCGTATTTTTTGGAGTATAAGACGCACTCCCCCCCCAAAATAGGGTGGAAATGTTGGTGCCTCTTATACACCGAATACAGCCATTTTTGGGCTCCCAAAGCCCCACCCCATGCGAAAACGGGGTGTGCAGAAGGTTTGGGAGATCTGCAGAGTGCTCCTGGGGGCTGGGGGAGGGCAAAAATCTTTTTTTTCTTACTTACCTCTTCAAAATCTTGGTGCGTCTTATACACTGGTGCGTCTTATAGTCCAAAATACAGTATTTCTTTTAATTTTCATAATAGATGGTTTATAGGTATGTCAGAAAATCAAAATAACTTTTTATATCTTCTTTGCTAACAAGGGGAGCTGGTCACCTTTTAGCATCTGAGTGCTGTGATATGTTAAAACAAGTAGGTAAAAAGACATCTCTCTTATATATATATTTATATATAAACATACATACATATGATATATCACGTATAGTCTAAATTCGTAATGCCCATATAGTATAGCATTTTATTTTGTTACTTAAAAACTTTCCCAATTTCAAATTGCCATAGCAAGAATATGATGGATATTGAATATTCTGCTAGACTTTTCTATAGCATTGATTTAATGATGGACAATCAGATAACAGAATAACAGAGTTGGAAGGGATCTGCAATTCCCTGCAGAAGCAGGAGACACTATACTATTTCAGACAAGTGGCTGTCCAGTCTCTTCTTAAAAGCCTCCAGTGATGGAGCATCCACAACTTCTGAAGTTAACTTAATTGTTCTCACAGTTAGGAAAATTCTTCTTAGTGCTAGGTTGCTTCTTTGTGTTTGTATTATATTGGTATTAATATTGATGAAATATATTTCTCAGTTGCAACTGAGAAACCCAGAAACATGATAGAAAATGACAGCTAAAATGTCTGAAGCATTAGTAAGGGAGATAAAGCTATATAAATTATAAACAAGATAAATAAAATAATCAGTAGGTACTATTTAGGACATTGAGTCCAACCCCATTCCCCAGTGCAAGAATCCAAGCAAAACCACCCCAAACAGACATCTAGCCTCAGCATGAAGACACCAAGTGAAAGAAAGCCACTTACCTCTTTGAGTGATGCTATTGTTGAACTGCTCTTAGGAACTGAAGTTTATAAAGGTTTGCACTGTATTGTCTGGGATACTTGAAAACAACCATCTTATATAAAGCAAATTTAAAAACGGAAGTTTTCTACTGAGGATTGGTAGTCTCCAAGTTGGAATAGTTTAAAAAGGGAATTCAATTTTGACAGGTTAAACTATACTTGGCTACTAAATACCAAATCTATATTGCCTCCAGAATCAAAGTCAACAGCTTTCTCAAATCTAGCTTCTGGGAAATATGTGCAAGAGGCATCTAGTTGGATATTGATTTAATTGGGAGCACATTTTGATTCAATTTATCTTAACAGTTATTGATCTAATGAGTTGACATGATACTGTAGCCTTAACAAACAGAGGCAGATGAAGGAACATTTCTGTTTGGATTCTGCTTTCATTGCAATTACAAGGCTTAACTTGTTTCCCTATCAGTTTCTCTGCCTGTTCTTAATAAATATGCATTGTTGCTGCCAAACCTCCAATAGCAATAGCAACTGCAAACACAAAAGAACACCGTGCTCTTCTCAGGAAAGGTCAAAGAACCAAAACAAAGGAGCAATGAAAGCTTGAGCAAATTTTACAGATACTGCATAGTTGTACATGGTGGTGTACATTAAGAAGATGAGTTAAATTTAGGAATAGAAATAGGCAAACTCTAAAGTTACTTTGCCTTCTTCTGACTGAAGCAACGTGCATTTCTTCCCACTCTTTTCTGCAGTCATAGATTCTAAGCATATGTAGCAAGGTACATTTAAGGTTCATGATTATGAAGAAAACACATATTTTATACATTTTTATAATAATGCTTGTTATCCAAGTGCTTTAACACTGATTGGCAAGAGAATGTCCTTTGATACACCTGTATGATTGTGTAACTAAATTCTAATGACATTAAAAATATATGAAAATTCATTGAGGGCCTGGAATATGGTTGGGGTAATCAATTTGGTGACCTCAAGATACTTCTTGTCAGGGATTCTTCTCTGTTATCAGAATTATGCCTGCAATTCTATGCTTTCTAACCTGTCCCTGTTTTGATTCCAGGCTGGAAAAGATGCCGGATAACACTGGTTGAGAATCAGATTTTTCTTTATTAAAAAAAGCCCAAGTTGGGTGGCTGGCTGCACAAAACCAGTGCCAACACCCCCTCCCTTTACTTGTATCTTTTTAGCATATGATAACAGTAGGCACATTCTTGCTTAGCTTCATTACTTTTTAGACAACTACTTGCTTTTTTATCTTATATCTACTACTCAAGTCTACACGATTCTCTGTAAATACTGGTATGTGCCTGGCACATCTAAGAACAGTATTTGGCATCAAATCTATATTTGTTAAATTTCTAAAGCAGTGAGCATCACATTTCTATATGAGGTTTACAAAAGGAAGAGAAAAACCTATACACTGAAGGCAAAGTGAAAACAACATTCCAAAATACAACACAATCCACAAATTACGAGTACCTAAAGATAAATTTATTTTGAAATAAACCAGCTGTCAAGTGTATCCTGTTCTTTCCAACATATCTTTTATACTTTCTCTTCTCAATCAAGCTTGTTGCTGAATAGGTGCAGGATCTGTTGAAACAGTAGCTTTCCAAACTATTGGATCACAGCTCTCAGAATAGCTGCCTGGGCATTCTGGGAGTCCAAGTATTAGAATAGTTGGTCACACAGCCAGAGATCTGGATTGAATTAGACCACTCCTTCCCAATAACCTGAGACAGGCAGATGTTTAATTATATTAAATATATTGCTTAATAATAATATAGTTAAAAATATTAAAGTTATCTATTATGGTTGGTCACAGAGTCTGACAGATGTTTAGACTGTATATTTGGCATTTTTATTCCATTGTGGAGTCTTTAAAAACCTGGGATAGGTGAATGTTTGGTGATGAAGGTCTGTAGCAGCATATTATCTGTTCAAAGTACCTTTTGCAATTTACTAATGGCAATTCTGTTGATCACCACTGGTGTTCAAATGGTATTCCAGATACAGTATTTTGGGATTGCACTCAAGGCACCTATTACTATTAGTATTATCTTTGCTTTCTTTTGTCACAGTTCTTTTGCGTTCTACTTCCATTCGCGGGCCTTTGTTTTCTGGGATTTTTTCCTGTCCTTTTTCTTCTATTCTTGCTGTCTCCATGTAGAACATCGATGATTGTTCGGAATAATATTGTTTCATGACATACAGATTATTGTTAAATATAGGAACCTACTCCAGTGAATTCCGGAGGCATCGAACTGAGGAAAGCAGAGAATTATGTGTACAAAAAGTGCCTTGACTCAGCTAAGTAATATTAGGAAGGGTTGGATTAAAGCAGAGAACGAAGATTCGCCTTTCCTGAAGGAACTCGAGGCGCCCCACGGCAGCGCTTCTTTTTCCAAGCTGATCCGCGCAGCGAGAGGGAGGTTGGCCCAAAGTTACCTAATGCTTTTCCAGAATAAAACATGCCAGTCCCGAAGTTCAGAATCTACACCGAGATGATTCAGTCACTTACTAAGTTCTCTCTTACAGACGGGTGTGTATAGGGGGGGGGGGGGGACAAAAATCACAAATTGAAAGGGAAGCGCAACGTTTTATTTCGTTCAGCCGCCGCCATTTTCGTAATGGAAAGGAGACCTCTCTCCTCCGACCTACCCCCCCCCCCCGTTTCAAAACTCTTCAAACTGCCACCCACGGCCCGGCGGTTTTGCTTTTCCGCAGCGCGAGGGGACCCGAGGGAGGGGCAGTGAGGTGGGGGAGTGGGGGCGGCTCGCACGCGCCGAGAGAGCGGTCGCCAGGATACTCCGGTAAACAACCCCCGCAGCATGTCCCAGCTACAGTTTTTGGAGCTGCCCAAAGGAGTTTACTTGCCGGTAAGTGAGACTTTGAATGTGGCTGCTCGGACCTGCACTTCTTATGAGGAGGCTTTGGGACGAGAATACCCTGGGAAAGGATTCTTTCGCGTCCCAGGACTTTTAAAAAGGAGTCTTTGAGTTTTTTTGGCGGTGGGGCCTTTCATTAAAGCTATATATATCTATAGCTTTCATAACTCCCATTGATTGTGGAGATTCTCAGTCATCCAGGTGATAGTTGTCTCAAAAGTGCTTTTCCAAAAGGCAAACAAAAACCAGTCCAGTTGCCTTTTGAAAAAGCACCTTTGAGACAAAGACCCATTGAAATTAAAAAGTTTTCCTTTGAACAGTCATTTTAAGAGTTACCTCCAGGCTGGTTTTTTTTTAAAATAGGCAAAATATAAAATGCTTTAGACTAGGAACATACTTTCCCATCACTACTGATATGGAGAACTTTTTTTCTAATTCCGGATAGCTTACAGAACAGGATTTTAAAGATACTGAAAGTCCTACCTCTTTGGTACTGTCTAAATTTGTACAGCTCAAATAAAGAGCATTTGGCAGTGAAATGTTTGTCCTCCGAATACCCCCCCCCCCTTTGGAAGCTTAGGGGACATTATAGTTGCACAATCTGTATAAAATTCAGAAGAATGTTGTACTGTGCTGTCCATACCCTCCGAAGTGCAGACAGACTTTCTCTTTAAGGTAATTAGCACATAGGCAGCTTGCCCCTATAAAGTTTTGCACTTCAGGTGATTTCCTGAATTAACTTATAAGTAATAATACTTGATAAATAACAAAGGTGGAATATAAATAAATTAAATAGTCTACACTGCTAGCAACTGAATTCATTCATTCAGATATCAAATTGGCTGCAAATTTTATATCTCAGCTACTGAGTTTAATTGATTTCTAAACTATGGTCTATTTTAAATATTTTCAGTTGACCATAATTACCCCTGGCTTGTGGTACTGGAAAGAAGATACTAGAACACTCGAATTTTCATGGTAAGGATTCAGTTGCCTCTCTGACTTTCACCTTTACTTTTTAATTTACCAAGTTTTATACTGCTTCTAATTTACAAACAATGTAAATCAGTGAATATTCAAATCAACAATGAGCAATACTGAAGTATCAATCATTAATACTTCTGTAAGTTATTTTCCAGTGGCTGAAAGCAATAGAAATATTTTTAACCCAGCCTTTTCCAATTTGACAATGTGTTGAATTTCTATTCTCATAAACTCTTCTATTATCTACTGAATGTACTGAATGTACTGAATGTACTATTGTAAGTTATGGCTCATATTTTCTCTAATTGGTAGGATTATATCTTTATCCTCAGACAAGCTGGTTGGTAAGAAAATTAGTAGTAGTGGCACAGGATATTTTAAATCAGTCAAGCAATTATTCCCACATAATACAAGCATCCAGTTTCATTGTCTAGCATCCACTACTGCTCCTCTTAACTCCAGCCACAATAGAGATCCCTATGCTGACTAGGAGTTATGAGTTCTCAATCCAATCCATCCGAGATACTAATATGCAAAACAGTCTACTAATTTCATTTTTAGTTGCATGCATTACTGTATTCATTTGAATTTTCTGTTCATAATTATTTGACTTTTTATACTGCAGTGCCCAGCTTAAGGAAGAACCTAAGGACAGTAAGGAGAAAAATAAGAAAGGCAAGACTATCCAATTTCAGGAACTTGGAGCAAAGCCACTAGAAAGGTGATATTGTTTCAAAACCAACAAAAGTTTGGCTATATAGCAATGATTTGTGGGTTTGGCAGTGGGTGAGTCTCAGTTAGGATGTGAGAGGTCCTGGGTTCAAATACTGAACAAGGACTGTCTGGTGATGTTGGTGCAGAATATTGTAGTTTTGGGGATGATTATTGCTTAGCATAGAAATATATGGAAAATATTTCTGATATCTCAAATAGATAGCAGATGAATCCAACTTTCTGTGCCTGATATCTTGAGCTGGTCCAAGTTGTAACATATGCAATTTGGACAAATAATCTTGATATATGCGATGATCTATGTGATCTTGCTCTGAGTGGATTTATAGTGATTAAAAATGTTATGTTGGCTAATAAATAAAACTTGTCTATAATTTTGGCTGTGAATTCAATTTTTTTTCCGGATTGGGACTGCCTTTAGGTATATTATTATACAGAGGATTGGTAGCCAACTATTATATTTCTATCATTTGAGGGCTGGGTGATAGAATCTAAAGCTGTTGAAGTTTTTGCCTAAGGCATTACAATGTTATGGAATACTGTATGCAGTATGTGTTTCTCCTCAGTCATGAATATGACATGTCTGAGCTAGCTTGCATCCATTTCTCAAAAGGAGAGCAATAGCATCTCCGTTTCATATAGATAGTATGTACATGAATGTGATCCAGTGTACAGTATTTTTCTTTAGAACTTCACTGCTAGAGAAATTCTGCTGAATTGAGACACGAAGTAAAAAAAAAACCCTGATGTTGGGCTGCCATTGATCACGTGCCTTAATATATATAAAATGCTTCTAGCAATTCCAATCTTTGAGTTGATTATTGATCATAGCCCCCTTAGAGTGAATAGATCTGATATTTTAAACCCATGTTTTGGCCTTTGGAAAGCATCCAAAAGTAAAAGCACCCATTTATCTCTCTCTTACATGCACACAGAGATGCAATTTCTTCAGATTTTTTAGGGGTGGGGGTGGGAAGGAGATTAAGAGGCAAAATAGGTGGCATAAGCTTCTGTGAAGGAAAGCACAAAAGCAATATGTGATCTTCTAGGTTGAAAAACATTACCCACATCTGGAGTAAACTAAATTTAGAAAAAGGCACTGTTGGGTAGATAAAGAAGGAGGAAAAAATTTAAATTTTTGTATGATTTTTATCTATTTATTTTATTTTGCTGTTCTTATATGCCGCCCTACTCCCTGGGGACTCAACTTTTAGTGGTTGAAGACTTACCTATCTTTCCTTTTTATGCTAATGATCAGTAACTTTGTTTTACTCCATTTTCATTGATGCAAAGAGTTCTAAACTAAATAATGAGAATTGGGCCATACATTATTGCACACCATAAGCACGTTTTGCATAAATAGGATATGAATTGAAACAGAGAAACTCACCTCAGACTTTCTTCACTTTATTCCAATACTACCTCAGTTTTTTTATGTACCTCAATTATGTAGAACTGTTGTGTGTGTTTTGCCTTTAAATGGGTACAACAACAAAACATTTTTTTTTAAACTGTAGGTCAGGTCCTCATTATTTTCGAAATCTGTTTACCTTGACTGTTTCTTCTGGAGAAGACAAATCCCCTCGGCCAACCAAGAGAGCACAGTCTGAACTCATAACTCTAGAAGATGTTAAGTGTAAGTAAGGGAAGATGCTTACATTGAATGACTGGTCTTGGAAACTGGGTTAGGCTTGGAAACAAAGCCAGGCCAAGCCAGTTTGAATTTGGATGGAAATTGTTTAGAACTGAACTGACAAGTTGAAAAAATATTCTGAACAAAGGCAATGACAAACCACTAGTATATACTACAGTTGCTAAGAAAACTCCATGGATACCATGTACACCTCAGAAGTTGAACCTAAGTTGAGGACAGTTTTATTTTTTCTTCTTCTTAAAACTATCCAGCTTCCACTCATTTTGTTGCCATATTTGAAATGGTTTGAAAAATTTCTTATTTGTTTATATTACTTCTGTAGAAATGCTGTCTTCTATTAAAAAAGATAGTTGCCCATTTCTGTGCAGTGCCGAAGGTGCAGAGAACAGGTGTTTAACTGAAAGATGCCAGCCTGCAAATAATTATGATTAAAGAGCACAAGATAAAGCACAAGATTAAAGAGTACAAGATAAAAGAAAATTACTCTGTGTAACATCCTGCTTTATCTGTCTCTTCACAGACCTCTCAGTATCTTCTAAGTTTCACTTATTTTTATGATTGGGATAGAGCATATGCAGATTCATGGGAAGCTTGGGATTAATAAATAGAATATGAACATCCCTTAATGATAATGCTTTCCTTAAATACTTTGTCGCTTTTCTCCTGTGAGGAATCAGGGTAAAATTGAATTGTTACACATATTTAACTTTCCTGATTTTTCTTAATGAAAGTTCATTTTAATTCTCAAAAATCATATAAGGCAGTTCTCCCAGAATTGTACATTTCAAAATGTTAAGGAAAACAGTGTGTCTTTATATTCCATTTTGATGTATTTCATTTTTTAAAAATAGAAATGATAGTGGTACTATTTTATTATTTCATTAGATATTTTCTTTTCTTTTTTAAAGAAATAATTGTACCTTTCATTATTATGTGTACCAGAAATAGGCATTTATAATCAAACTAGTTTGGTCCAAAGGATAGAAGTTCAGTCTTAAACCTAGTTCAAATTGCAATTTACTTATAAAGGTTTTTTGTTGATTTGGGAGCGGTAGATATTTCTAGGACTGTTTACCTTGGAAAATAATTCGGAAATGCTTTGAAAATCATCCAAACAGAATCTTTATTTATTAAGATGATTTTTTTTCAAGCTTCCATGTGATTTTGGGAAAAAAAAGATGCTACTATTTTAATGAGTTGACTTACTGCAGTTCATGCAAATCTTTAAGGAGCTGTGAAGTGTTATAGCTATGGTTTTTCAGAGCTTATTTTTGCA
Organism: Diadophis punctatus similis; assembly: GCA_023053685.1. Lineage (NCBI taxonomy): Eukaryota > Metazoa > Chordata > Lepidosauria > Squamata > Dipsadidae > Diadophis > Diadophis punctatus. The sequence continues at coordinate 299,612,079 of JALIGW010000001.1, read as the reverse complement.
GTGTTTTGAGGAAGTAAAATAGGTAGGCTGTCCTGAGTTGTAATGAAGGAAGAATTGGATATAGTAAAAAAAAAATTATATAAGCCAGATTTCTGTAAGATTTTATTTGCCCTGGTGGCTGGATATGATGATATGTATAATTTGACATATCTGGAGGAGATGAGGTTCATCCAGGTGCAGGTTTTGGGGGTGTTTGGACAAGATACCAATCCCTGCCCTATAGATCGTTTTGTATTACTCTAAGACTGTAATAAACTGACTTTACCCTATAGATTTTATCACCTTTGTTTATGTATCTGGGTTCTTCTATAAAGGATGTAGCTTTCTGTCCCATTTAATTTTTTTTATTGATTTAAAGAAGGCAGGTAAACAGTGGACATTGTGCAAGAAAATCAGGTCCACAGTGCTCTGAGCATTAGATTGGGTTTCTTATAACACGGAGGGCCTTGGTAGGTGCTCCCAAATTTCTGCTTCTTGCAAAGTGGAGGGCCTTGGCGGATGCTTCCAAATTTCTGGAAAGGTTGGATTAAGCAGACTGACTCATTATACTTTTCTTTCTTCATGAATATTTTCAGATGCTGCTTTATTTCTGGCACACGAAGATGATTCCATTCACGTTTCTTCTTTCTCCTTAGTTATGAGGTACATATTGAGTATTTCTATTAAATGTTTAGAAACTTGTGTGTTTTCATTTAAGAGCAAATCAAGAAGCTGTAAATTAAAGAAAATTGGTTAATTCACCAATGCATGATCCAACCATACATAATCTCCCACAAGGCCTGGACCAGTCAGGAGGCACATAGATTTAATAATTAGATGGCAATACTTATAGCATCAAAGACCCTCTCATCTTTCTTAGGCTCAGTAGAATTAAACATTTCCCAGATAACCAACCCAGAACTTATCTCTCAATTCCACAGACTTACATTACCAGGGTACATCTCAGAATGGATATAAGCAACTTTATCCAACCAATGCCTTGAACATTGCTCACAGTGGTACTACAGATATCTCTCTGGTCTTTCTTTACCCAGGAAGAAGTGGGTTATCTTGAACAGGACCACTTGTTGGCTACCTATAAGCATGATAAGAGTAGACAAATAATTGTTTTGTTTCCCTTATTTTGACAAGAAACTCTCACTGATGCGTAGCAATAGCACTTAGACTTATATACTGCTTCACAGTGCTTTTACAGCCCTCTCTAAATGATTTACAGAGTCAGCATATTGCCCCCAACAGTCTGGATCGTCATTTTACCCACCTCAGAAGGATGGAAGGCTGAGTCAACCTTGAGCATGGTGAAAATTCGATCTGCCAAATTGCAGTCAGCCAGCAGTCAGCAGAAGTAGCCTGCAGTATTGCATTCTAACCACTGCGTCACTGCGCCTCTTCCTTAGCTTTGTTCTTCATCTTTCTCCAACATCCCTCAAAATGTCTTAAGGAGTTCATTTCCATTTTAATATCCAGGTGTTACTTTGAAAACCAGGAAGCTCCTAGGATCCCAAGACAAGAAACTGCCTAGAGGTGTTGGGAGTCAAGTGGCATACACATTTAACCAACAAATTAATAACACCTGAGCAGGCACAACTGGATCCAAGACTAATGTTACTTTTTTATTCTAAGAGGTTTTTAAGGTCTCATCTGAACCAAGCATCTTCTTCTACAGCTGTGTCTTTTATAGCTGTGCACCATTGAACAACTGATTTCCAACACTATGCCATCACCCCTCCAAACTACCCAATCAGCAGCCCATTCCAGTCTGACTCCTGACCAGACTGATAACATAGGGTATCCTGAATAGCTCAGGAGACCACTGTGAAGGCTGTGCCTGTTGCTGTCTCTTGTAGCCATTAATCTCTGTTATATCCATTCATATCTGATGGGGGGTGAGTGTCCAAAGACCCTTAAAATCTTTCCCTGTCCTTCACAACTTCCACCAACTATCACTGATGTATTTCACTAATAACTCCTATGGACTGTCCTTAACATTCATCAGACCTCAATGCTATTACAAAAACAGAACAAACCCCCAAACAAACTCCAAGCTCATTTCATTTCTGGACATTTTGTCTTCTATCTTTCCAGCTTCAACTATAATAAACTACACAAGGGAAAAATAGAAAGCATAAGATATTGGGATAAATAAGGGATCAGTATGGTGTTACTTTATTTGTATATGCTTTGACTCTAGTATAAAGGTAGGGATACAGAATCTTTCTCCTGCTAGTCCAGGCTCGGGTCTAGGACAGTTCGCCTCCTCCACTCTGCCACACCTGTTTTGTCCCCAGCCTTCCGCCCCCAAACAATCCGGCTCTGCCTTTTCTCCTTGGCCCCTTAGCCTAACGGGCCAAAAAGCCAGTTCACCCCGGACTTTTGGGCGCACGGGACACTTTGCCCCCAGCCAATCAGAGGAGCAAGAATCCCACCCCCTTGGAAGCAGCCTTTTTAGGAGAAGGAACGGGGGACAAGTCTTCCCTCTCTTGCTTAAAAGAGACACGTTTTTCAGAGGGTTCCAATGAAGGAAAGAGGAAGGAGGAACAGTGCTTCCAGCTGGACTCAATGAGATTCCCTCTCTTGCTTAAAACAGACACGTTTTTCAGAGGGTCCCAATGAAGGAAAGGGGAGGGAGGAAGAGTGCTTCTAGCTGGACTCCCTCTCTTGCTTAAAACAGACACGTTTTTCAGAGGGTCCCAATGAAGGAAAGGGGAGGGAGGAAGAGTGCTTCCAGCTGGACTCCCTCTCTTGCTTAAAAGAGACACGTTTTTCAGAGGGTCATAATGAAGGAAAGGGGAGGGAGGAAGAGTGGGAGTTCAGCTAGAAGCACTCTTCCTCCCTCCCCTTTCCTTCATTGGGACCCTCTGAAAAACGTGTCTGTTTTAAGCAAGAGAGGGAATCTCATTGAGTCCAGCTGGAAGCACTGTTCCTCCTTCCTCTTTCCTTCATTGGAACCCTCTGAAAAACGTCTCTCTTTTAAGCAAGAGAGGGAAGACTTGTCCCCCGTTCCTTCTCCTAAAAAGGCTGCTTCCAAGGGGGTGCTCCTCTGATTGGCTGGGGGCAAAGAGTCCCGTGCGCCCAAAAGCCCGGGGTGAACTGGCTTTTTGGCCCATTAGGCTAAGGGGCCAAGGAGAAAAGGCAGAGCCGGATTGTTTGGGAGCGGAAGGCTGGGGACAAAACAGGTGTGGCAGAGTGGAGGAGGCGAACAGTCCCATTCCGTCCAGGCTCTGCAACCTTAAACACTCAAAGAGCCATTTGGACCTGTTTCCCACAGAAAAAAAAAACACACGGAGCCACAAAACCTGGGTGGGCATGGCCAACTTGATGTCACTCACTCCCACCCAGTCACATGACCCCCTAGCCATGCCTACCCAGTCACAAAACCCTTCTCTCTCTGTCTCCCTCCCCCCTCTCTCTGTATCTCTCTGCCCCTCTCTGTATCTCTCCCCCTCTCCCTATCTTCCCCTCTCTCTTCCCCTCCCTCTGTATTTCTCTCCCCCTCTCCCCCCTTTCTGTATCTCTCTGTATCTCTCTCTCTGTCCCTCTTCCTATCTTCCCCTCTCTCCCCCTCTATCTCTCTCCCCCCTCTCCTCTCTCCCCCCTCTATCTCTCTGTGTTTCCCTCCCTCCCTCTGTATCTCTCTCTGTAAATCTCTCCCCCTCTCCCTATCTTCCCTTCTCTCTCCCCCTCTCTCTGTATCACTCTGTGTGTGTCTCTCTGTCTCTCTCTCCCCCCTCCCCCTCTATCTGTGTCTCTCTGTGTATGTGTGTGTCTCTCTCTATATCTCTCTCTGTGTGTGTATGTCTTTCTCTCGGAAAGCCGCAGCTGGGCCAAGCTAGCAAGCTCTCCTTGGGGCTCTTTGCTACTCCTTTTATTTCTTCTTTTGGGAAATCCGTGCTGGCTGAGGAACGAGTGCCAGCCGCAGTGGAGGCTTCCCTTTGGGCGACTCTCCTCCTCCTCCCCCTCCTTCTCTCGTGACCCCCCCCTGGCTGGCTGTGGCAGGGCCGGGAGGGTGTGCATGCACGGGGAGACCCTCCTCAACCAAGCGCCAAAGTGCAGCAACGGGGTGGGCAGCCACTCGGTTAAGGAGGGTCTGAACAGGACGCGGCTTCTCTCTGGCACTAAGGCTCTGGCCATCGCCTTGCCTCGTTATCGTCCTCCCCGGGCAGCTCTTTGGCCGAGCATGGAGGGTGCGAGCTCCAGCCTGAAGTGGCAGGAAGCTAAGACTGCCTTACAATGCAAATGTGATATGAAGGCAGGTACAGGCCGTTTTACTCCTGCACTAAGGCTGCAGCCATCGCCTTGCCGTGTCCCCGTCTCCCCCGGAGCTCTTCGGCCCGAGCGCAGAGGGCGCAAGCTCCAGCCTGAAGCGGCAGGAAGCAAAGACTGCCTTACGCGCAAACATGGTGCGAAGGCAGGTATAGGGCCACTTTGCTCCTGCAATAAGGCTTTGGCCATCGCCTTCCCGTCACCCCTGCAGCTCTTGGCCCGAGCGCGGAGGGCATGAGCTCCAGCCCGAAGCGGTAAGAGGCGAAGGCTGCCTTACGCGCAAATGTGGCGCAAAGGCAGGTACAGAGCCGCTTCGCTCCTGCACTAAGGCTCCAGTCACCACCCTCCTCCTCCCCCTCCTTCTCCTCTCGTGACCCCTGGCCGGCTGTGGCGGGGCTGGGAGGGTGCGCACGCATGGGACCCTCAAGCGAGTGCCAAAGCATAGCAAAGGTGCATGTGGGGTGGCCGGCCGCTCGCTTGAGTGTCTCCCTGCGCGTGCACACCTTCCCGACCCCGCCACAGCTGGTGAGGGGGTCATGAGAGTAGAAGGGGGAGGAGGAGGAGGGTCTCCCGAAGGGAAGCTGCTATGGCTAGCTGCTCGTTTCTCAGCCAGCCTGGATTTCCAAAAAGAAGAAATAAAAGGAGTAGTGAAGAGCCCCAGGAGAGCTTGCTGTCTTGGCCCAGCCACGGCTTTCCGAGAGAGAGAGAGAGAAGAGACACAGAGACAGAGGCAGAGAGTGTGTGAGAGAGATACACAGAGAGAGAGAGAGAGACATAGACGGGGGAGACCGGCTGACGGGCAAATGCCTTTGGCGAGGACTTTCTCCGAGCTTGATCCCCGGAGTGGGTGTGCGAGGTTCAGTGGAGCTAGCTCCCTTTTCCCGATGCCCTGAACCTCTTAAAACCATGACTGGGCGCTGCGGGCCCATCCCCCTTTCTGATGTCCCCTCTTCCCAGATCCCATTCCCACCCCGCCAGCCCTTGTGTTAGTTAGCAAGGTCGGCGTCGGTCTCAGCTGGGTCGGGCCAGTGTCTCAGGGCGGAGAGCAGGTTGCGCGCCTCCCCAAGCGACCGAGGCATGCCTAGCACCAACAAGGGCCGGAAGAAGCTCCAGCAAGAGTGAGGTGCCGAAGAATCAGCCCTGGCCGCTTCTCCATCCCCCACTGTCGCCCTTACCTTCTCAGGCCAGGCCAGGTGAGGGAGGGGAGAGCGAGGGGCGAGGCCAGCCAGTGATGGGACAGGGAGCCTCAGCAGAGGGCCCAAAGAGCCGCATGTGGCTCCAGAGCCGTGGGTTGCCAACACCTGTGCTAGTCTGTGCTTTAAAGAGGCCAAACAAAGAAGTGGTGGAGGCAAGATAAAAACTCTATTTAAATATAAATTGAATTAAAATGAAATTAAATAAATGTAGGTAATCTAGTTGTTTCATATTTATTAAATAGTTCACTTTTTTATTAAGAATTATATTAAATACACACAACAAAGAAACCAAATACATCTACTTACCTACCTACCCCCTCTCTCTCGATAGGTAGAAAAAATGGCTCTTCCCAAAAAAAAGATTGTAAGAAAAATAAACTTTTCCCTTTATCATCAGCAAACATATCAATACTGAACTTATTGTTGTCTGTTAAATATAAACAGATCTTAATTCTATACCTCACCTCATTTTCTATAAAACCCTCTTTAAATCTTCAGCTCCCCTTATTGATCAAAAGAGATCCAGTAAAAATCAATACAATTGCTAATGTTCTAAATATATAAACCTCCTTTACTCTAAATCCTCTTCATCCCTCTCTTAACAATTGAACATTACAAAAATAATAGAATTGAAAGCTATTTAAACATTTATTGATTTATTTAATTTGAACATTATCAGAAATAACCCCTTATTTAAATATTTAAAAATTGATAGCATAAATGTTAAACTAAACCATTACATCATTGAATATTTATAAAAGAGGAACAATTCAATCCAGATATCAATTAAACATAATCAAAGATAGCAATTCATTATTATTTAATAAACCAATTGTGTAGCTTTTTCCTCCCAGCCATTCTTAAGTCCTGTAGATACATTCTAATTCCTGTTTTCTATATTCTCTTTGCCTTTTCTTCTGAAGTTCATCATATTTATCCAAACCCATTCGAAATTTCTATTAAGTAATTCTAGTACATCTCTTATATTTCAATGTAAAAGGATAGTCCACATCACTTTTAAAGTACATTATTTGTATGTTCTTTTGGATTTTTAAATATTCATCCAGTTCCACTTGCAAATCCAGTATTTTGATCGCTTTCTTGTAATTTTTAAGTCCATCTGAAATACCATTTTGATTATCTTCAAAGGAATTTGTTCATCTTCAGTAGCAATTTTAAGTTCCAGGAGAGAGTTGAAAAGCTGAAGCATTTAATATGCTCCCAAATCAAACATTTCCTTTAAATTTGCTGTCATGCGCTTTAGTAATAGATCTTCAAAGTCTTGTTTGCAAAATGTAAACAAAACAGACTTTTCCCACAGGAGAGAATCTAATTAATTTCAAAGTCTTTCTTTAAATCAGTTTCACAAAGGCTTAGTTAGCATTTGAACTCTTTAAACTCTAAAGTACTTTGCTGTATATTGCCAGTTACAAAAAACATCTTACAAAGCTAATAAGACTTAGTTTCCTTTCTTTTGAAACAGATTGAAGGAAAACTCAGCCAGCAACTTGTAGACTTGCAGTTCTGAAGGGTTATCAATCTTAAAGAAGCTATACAAAAAACAAATTCCAAAGTGATTAAAAAGATGAGATTTGATGAAACCTTAAGTCCATGAAAAGCTGCATTTATAGCTCAGAGCATGATGGAACCCATGACTCTCAGCTGATGGGAAACGGCTGCAGAGGCATCAATTTCTGCTGTGTGTTCACAAAACTCAGCTGTTGAGGAATACATATGAGCAATCTTCAGATCTCTCTTTGTTCCAGAGAGAATTCTAGCAGATTGGACTTCACATGCGACTGCTTTTTGGCTGTAATGCCCCTGCAATCTGCATGGAATGGGAAAATGTGCCTTGCCTCAATAGAAACTCTCTCCAAGAGAAAGAGATCTTTAAAGGTGTTTTTAAAAGTATTTTGACTGACCAACATGTTTTGGACATGTAATAGCAAACTTGCTATCCAGGGTGATCTTGGAAAAAAAGACTCTTCTCTTGTTAACATGAGTTGAAACTAGGATTGGGGAGGAAACAAATTAGACTGGTGGGTTTGCTTTGGTTTGGCATCAGTATTTCAGGCACATGTGTATCAGCTGGCAGTTGGGCTCCTTTTGACGTAAATTCATTCATTCAGTCAGTCATTCAGTCAGTCAGTCATTTTAGATAGCTGCCTACCTCAAATTCATTACTTTAGACAGCTAGTAGAAGTTAGAAATACAGTCAAACATAATAAAAAGAACATTCACATAACCAGCATAAATAACATGGATAAAAAACAGAATCAACATAACTATTGGGTAGCCTGTGTCCCACATCTAGATCCCAAGCTTATTGACAAAACCAGTCCTTAAGACCTTAGAAAAGGAGCAGGGCAAATCTAAACACTGGCCTGTCAGACAGGTGCGTGATGTAAAGGAAAGGGCTCTTCCATCTCACCTTTCTGCTACCTCCTGGACCAATCAATACTGGCATTATTTTTAGACAAGAACCTTTAGCTCTTCTTAAAGACAAGTAAGCCTGTACTTTAAAAGTTTTAAATATACAGGCAGGAGAAATGATACTATCTCTGCTTTACTGGGCACTCCCAACCCACACTGTGGGGGAGGCATTTTACTAAGAAGCTCTAACCTATCCACAGATCAGACACAGCACTTGTACAGTATCTGAGCCAGTGTGCAATGAAATCCAAAGTCTTCAGCCACCCAGCATACCTGTCAGATGCTCTGAGATGAGTCAACAGGCCTTATTGGGGTGGCACAGTAGAACAAGAAAGTTCACTTCATTACATGGCCCTTTTAGCAGCTGTCAAGTGTTTGGATTCTACTTTTGAACAAGGGTTTAGTGCTGTTTCAGAGAGTACTGAATATATGATTAAAAACAGTTTTAGAAAAGATGACGGGGTAGGGCAGTTACAATGGGAAGGTTCCCCTTTCTTGCAATTACTGCATCCGTCAGCTGTTTTTAAAACTATTATTAAATATTGATATTTTCCATAAGAGTGCTAAACTCAGGTTTAAATGTACACCCCCCCCCCACGGACTCTGGAGTGTGCTCCCCCTCCACAGCAGGTGTCAGCAATCTTTCAGGCTGGCTGACAGATGCTGGCAGTGGGAATCCAGTTCTTCCAATAGGCACCCAATTGCACAGTTCAATTCTACATGATAATTGACTTGATGGGGAAGTCAGCTTGTCCCTAACTTCTCTTGCCATTTCTCTGAGCCCTGGCAGCCTGGGGACCTGTTGTAAGATCTGGCAATTGTGGCAGGAGAAGTATAGAGATATATTTCTTTCTTTACTAGGTAATTGATTGCATGGAGTGTTCCATAGAACTTGGATGTGGTGGGAGGGGGGAGAGCGTATTTTGAAAGAATTGGACTCTCCTATCCCTAAAAGCAGAACAGCTCCGGAAGGCAGTATTCAGAGCCAGAGGTAAGGTGATTGCCTTCAGAAGCTCCAAACATCCAATAGGAGATGGATAGATGCCTGACTCTGATAGTATCATCAACCACATTGCCACAGAGGTGTCAAATATTATTTCAGGAGAAGAGGGAAAACACCTCTTTAACACTGGACCAGCAAAAGACAAATGAAAGCTGCCTCCACAGTGGACTCAGGATGAATCAAAGGCTACAGATAAATTTAACAATGGTTAACAGGATATCTTTGTGCCATGGTTACCACAATATAAACATGAGCTCTTAATTTCACTATTCACTATTCCTTTTACAATTTTCTTCTTGCATTCTGGGTTGCAGCTATCCATAGGTTATGGACATCACCAGGTGAGCTATAGATATAGCCTGCTGCTGCTTATTATGACCTTGGTATATTTTCCATAACTTCTTTAGTAAATGAGAATGCTAGCCTCAATCATGGCCATACGACATACAGTACTGCTAGTGGTGAGAATAGGCAGTATGCTGCAAGGGGAGCACAGGTCAGTTTTATCCCCAAATGTATTTAGGCTATTATGTGCAAGCTAGGATATTTAATTTATATATTATTTTGCAAGCTAGCATATTCTTGCCTCTATTCTATTAGCTAGGAGGCCTATGCAATACATAGTCACCTGCTTAGGACTGCTAAATTCAAAAGACACATTCAAATTTATATTTTAAAAATCTCTTATTAATAATTGAAATTTGATACCAACTTTTGGAAGACCTTTGAAGGTTGGATTTCAATCTTCAGGTAAGGCAGATTTTTGATGAGCAGGAGTGGTGCTGGATGGAGAAACAGTAAGGGCAGAGATGTATTAGACTGGAAGAGGAGGAGGGTACAAAGTTGAAAGTAAGGGTATGCTTATACTGAATGTAGGAGCATGGAGAGAGCAAGTATGGAGATTTTAAGAACTGTCAAGTGATTTGAAAAGTGGTTTGGATATACACATTGGGTGTTTTGTATCCTTGCCCAAATAACTGAATTGGTGAGATTAAAATGTATCATTGATATGAATGAGGATGGTAAAATCATTGCTCCTGAGGCAAAAAATATTTCCAAATCCTAGTACCCTGTGCCAAGTAAAAATCTCTTTCGCAATATGTGACTTTTAATTTTGTTCTAGGTGTAAGCAGTTGGATGATTTCCTCATGGCTTTGTTGTACTATATTTCTTTTTATCTGGAGAAAATAACCCTGGAGATGAAACCCAAGTCTTTTATGGGGTGAGTAACTTACTTTTATTTTTTCCTAAGCAGACTGCCATAGCTACAGTATGTACATAACAGTGGTGGGTTCCTACCAGTGCGGTCCACTCTATAGCACCGATAGCGGCCTGCTGGTGACGTCACAGTACCGGTGCGGTCGGTTGCTGGTGCCTGGGCGCTGCCATTTAAAAAAATTTTTTATTTTATTTTTAAATTTCTTCTGTGCATGCCCAGAAACCTGACAATTAAGTATTTCCCCGTCCCTTCGCTTGAAAATAATAAGAAACTTGCATTTGACACTTTTCCTTCGCCTTTGCCTAAAGCTTCCCAAAGTGGGCGTTTGCCGAAAGCTTAACCTTTTATACTGTTAATTTTATACAGTTTTATATTGTTATTCTTTAGATGAAAACATTGAGGACTGTTAAAAGATACTGTTCTTTTAACAGTCCTCAATATTTTCGTCTAAGGAATCCATGACTGAAACCAAAAATGCTGTATGAGACTTGCTTGTCTTTTAACGATAGCATTTTCTGCATATAAAGGTTGCTGTGTTGCCATGGTGTAACACACACTTTGTATGCAAAGCTTTTCATGTAAGGTATAAAATAGCAAAAATAGTAGTAACATCTCTCTGAAATAACTAATATATGACTGGCAAGCCATGCCCACCCGATCACATGGCTGGCAAGCCACACCCACAAAATAAGCCACGCCCACAGAGTGGTAGTAAAAAAAATTGGAACCCGCCCCTGGTACATAATATTGTATGGTAAAGTCTTGGTACTAAGGTAAGGTGACCAGACGTCCTGATTTTGGCGGGACACACCCGCTTTTTCACCATTTGTCCCGCGTCCCGCCCGCCCTCTTAAAAAGTCCCGATTTCTTGAAAGAATGCCCGACTAGGGCATTCTTTCAAAAAATCGGCCTGAAAGGCAGCAGGCCTCTCAGCTCGGGCCGGCTGTGGCCGGCGTTGGCGGCGGGCGGGCGTCCCGCGTTGTTGACTCCTCCGGCGGCGGCTGGAAGCTGGGGGGAGGGGGAAGGGAGGCTGCTCCTCTCCTTCCCCCGCCCCATCCCTAGCCCCGCCCTCGAAGGCGCCGCTGCTGTTGGGAGGGGGGAGGGGGGAGGAGCCGTCGCCACTTTGAATTTACGTCACGAGCGGCGCAAACAGCCCTTCCTCGTCCCCCTCCCCTTTCTTCCCCCCGTCGCCTCGCTGCCGCCGTTGCCCTGGGGCCGGGCGGGCGACCGGGAGACCGCGGGGCTTGGATGCTTGGAGCAGGTAAGCTGCCGGCTGCCTCCTTTCCCCGTCTCCCGCCTCCCGTTCGTTGCTTGCCAGCCCAGCCGAAGGGAAGGCGGGAGGCGAGGAAAGGCCTCCCGAAAGGAGGGGAGGTGAGCCAGCCCGGCCGAAGGGAAGGTGGGAGGCGAGGAAAGGCCTCCCGAAAGAAGGGGAGGCTTCGGGAGCCCGCCTCCCTTTCGGGCCGAAAGGGAGGCGGGCTCCCGAAGCCTCCCCTCCTTTCGGGAGGCCTTTCCTCGCCTCCCACCTTCCCTTCGGCCGGGCTGGCAAGCAACGAACGGGAGGCGGGAGACGGGGAAAGGAGGCAGCTTACCTGTCGCGAGCTGCAGGCATCCAAGCGCCCTCCCGCCTCCCCCCCACCTCACCTGGACGCCGACATTTGCTGTTTTGCCCTCTGCGCATGCGCAGCGTTCTGCGCATGCGCAGAGGGCAAAACTCAAATGGAGAAACCCACCCCCGTCAATGGTGTCCCGCTTGAAGAAAAAAAAATCTGGTCACTTTATACTAAGGCAAAGGTTTTCTCTTTCTTTAGAGTTTGTGCACTCAGAGGATTTGCCAGTTTGATCTTTACTAGACTATGCAAAAAGCTTTCTCCATCAATGGAAGGTCTAGAATTTGGAGACCAGGTTGCTCAGAATACAATGCCCTTGTCCCATTTTACATATTTTTGTACATGTACATATTTTTCAGTGTCAAAGATTCCAAATTCTGTAGCAAGAATGTAGATTTAGATTTAACTCAAAGTGAAAATTTAATCAATTTGTGGGAGCAAGGACTTTCTAAGTGTAAATTTGTTAATTCTACCCTGAGAAACTCAGCTTGAAAAACAAGTTTCTAGCCCTTTGTGAATCTGAAATACCTGCTGAAGTCAGAGAAGAGGCTAAGATAAATTTTACTCATCAAATTGGCTCCAGTGATATTGCTTTATGACCCGGGGAAACAGTAGTACATAGTAATGTAGGTTACAGAATATACTCTTCTTAGCCCACAATTTGATAGTCTTGTAATTAATTTTTATTTTATTTAGCATGATGATAAAGACCTGCCTTGTTTAGGGAGGGATGGCTAGGGCTCAGTGCTTCAAGGAATGCCTGATATTAGGAAGCTTTCTACTTTAATTCTCTGTAGTGCCAATATCTCATTATGTGGGAAAGAGGTATTAATTCAAGAGAAGACAAAAGAATTAATTAATTCCAGACAGAGAAGACACAAGAATCAAGCTCAGTGCTTGACAACAGTGCTATGCAATAGGTCACCTTATATAATAAAGAGAATAGGTAAATTATGAAATGCTTTCAGGCTCTGTGTTCTCTTCTTGATGATCTTATGATAGACTTGCTGGTTAAAGCCATATATTTTGAAGTTCCACAGTACCTCCTGGAGCTCCATCCATATACTGTAGTTTTCATCCTCCCATTCCTTCATGACCTCATTCTTTCTTCAGGTATTTGTAGTGTCCTCTTTAAGATATTTGATTCAACACCTCTTAATGGTCTACCTCTCCGATTCTCTATCCTTTGGTCATTTTTAGGTTTCTTCTACCACAACTTTGAAAATTGGTATGATTTATCCAATCCTGTTTTAAAGGTGGTCAAGCCAGTATCTGGATTTGAATATGTATTTCTAGTGTACAAAAATGAAATAACTACAGGGAGTCCTCGACTTACGCCCACAATTGAGCCCCAAATTTATGTTTCTAAGTGAGACATTTGTTAAGTGGAGTTTTGCCCCATTTTGCAAGTGAATCACTGCAGTTGTTAATACCATGGTTGTTAAGTGAATATGGCTTCCCATTGACTTTGCTTGTCAGAAGGTCACAAAAGATGATTACATGACCCTGGGACTCTGCAACCATCATAAATATGAGTCAGTTGCCAAGTGTCTGAATTTTGATCATCTGACCATGGAGATGCTCCAACAGTCATAAGTGTGAAAAATGGTCATAAGTCATTTTTTTCAGTTCTGTTGTAACTTCGAACGGTCACTAAATGAACTGTTGTAAGTCAAGGACTACCTGTAATAATGACCTGGCTGTTTCCCTGAAATATTCAATATTAAACTTAAAGTAAGGCTGAAAGTCCTCTAGCTCATGTACTATGTTTAACTCTGGGCTTCCAACTTTAAGATAGACAAACAGAAATAGTCCTGGATACCAAACATTGTTCCTAAGCTACCATTACAAGAAGTCAACTTATTGTTGAATGTTAGGAGATCATCTTAAAGGCTTTAAAATATATAAAAACATAATCAATTGTTGACAAAGAAGTGGTGAACACTGTTCTCTGAATGTTAATGTTAATCTGGTATATATATAAACCATTTAAATCATTGGAGTCTTAATAAATTGGGTAGATGACTTTACAATGCTTTCTTTCATTAACTCAGAAATTCCCAGTGTTGATAACATTTCTGATTTTCTAATTGGGATTAGAAGATTGGAAATGCACTAAATGTGGGTTGAACAGCCTAGACCACATCTGACTCTACGTCTTTATTTGATTTGAAAAAGTGTCTGCAAATGATCAGTTCAGAGCAATATATATCTTCCTCTACAATCTGTGGCATGTGGAGGGAAAGAACGAAGTATCAGGAAGAGATAAAGAGAAAAGGTGTCAAAAAAGAAGATAATGGGTTGCTCAACTCACCCTTTGCTTGTTCTATCAGACCTATCTATCAATATGTATTCAGCTTTGTATAGATACTTTCAAGAAAATGTTCCCCAGAACAGAAATAAATTTAAAAATCCTTTAATTTATATATATATATATTTTGTCAAACAGAAAGCCCAGCATCCTAGAAAGAAAAGAAATGAAGGAAAACCAAATAAAGCTAGCAGTGACCAAAAAGCACCTTGCTGAAATGTACTGTATCCTTATCCTTGGACTGGGAATGTCTGAACAGCATCACATGGCTTGTGGAAAGTAAGGAAATGGTTGTGCCTAGAAAATATTTTCTCTGAGTGATTCCAAATCGATGTTTTCTCATACTGCCCATCAGAAGACCTGCACCTATTCTGTCTTTTCTTCATGAATATTTTTTGTGTGGAAAGAAAGAAGTGGTGAGACAATGCACAAGGGTTATAAATCAACCTCCACCCACTGTTCCCTCTAAGGTGCGTGGCCGCGTGGCCGCGCACATAATTAGAGAACGCCGCGTGGAAGTTTCTAATTGCAGAGGCTGCGCGCCTGCGCGGCCATACAGATCAAAAGAGAATGCCGCGCGCCATTTTCTGTTATTACAGGGAACATTGCCTCCACCACCACATTTCATGAATGTGTGTGGGTAATTTCATGCTGAATTCTTTCTCTGGATATACCTCCTGAAATAATGTGGTTCTAAATGTGATGTCATGTTATGATCTAAATGTGATGTCAGAGTCTCTGTGGATTGGGTGGCATACAAGTGCGAATAATAAACAAGCAAACAAACAAACAAATAAATAAATAAATATACTATGTATAAATGGCTATAGGCAATAGAGAATTGAAGGCCGATAAACTATTTTCTGAGTGGAAGTAGGGATGGAAAAGAGACAAAATAACAGTAGGCAGTTTTGTTAACTAAGAAGTGAACTCCCAATTTTTGGCACCCTTACTAGGAAGTATACACAACCAATGTAGGTTGTCATAAATTTAGTTTATTTATTTATTAATGCTAGAAGATACAAAAATACAAAAGAAAATTGCTACATTTTCCGGTGGTGTTTCTGCATTTTTCCAAAATTGTGCAAAGGTTATGTAGTAATTAAAAAATTTTATGAATGTGCAGAAATGGATAGACTTACAATGTATCTAAAGGACCAAAAAGATTCTGAATGTTATACTACCTGGGAAAAATGGTATCAATGGGCTAAATTAAGAAAAGAAAGGAAATAGTGAAACCATAAGTAATAAAATGTAAATATGTAAATAAAACATATATGTAATTATGATATGTGATATAGAATCAATTGTAATATGGAAATGTGAAAATGAAAAATAATTTTGTGTGATTGTAGAAATGCTTAAGGAAACATGGTAATTGTTATTTTAAAGAAAAGTGTTGAAAATTAATAAAATTTATTTAAAGAAAATACAAAAGAAAATAGTAAGAAAAGGTAGGGGAGGGAAAAGGGAAGGGAAAAGTGTGAGAAAAGGGGGGGGGGAGAAAAGGCATTGACTTCCAACTTCTTTTGGTGCACTAGAATAACATAACATCAGACATTTTTTACTTTTTACTTTTACATAGTAGTATAAACTAGCCATCTCTATAACAACAAACTGATCTAATTGGTAAAACCCAAAGCCAAAGTTTCATTTTTTTCCACCTCGAGCACAAAGTCCAGAAGCGGTTTCCAAGTAGAAACAAAAGTAATTGTATTTTTGTCTTTAATCAAAGCAGTCAGTTTGGCCATCTCTGCTAACTCCATCAACTTCTGCAGCCATTCATCCATTGTGTGAATCAAAGTGTCCTTCCATTTTTGTGCATAAAGTAAATTTTTGCTGCCATCAACATATATAACATCAAAGTTCCAATTTCCCCCCCCTGAGTCATTAACTTTTCCATTAAACCCAAAAGAAAAGTTTCTGGTTTTGTCTTTATATTCCCTTTGAGAATCTTATGTATTAGGATTTGAATCCTACTCCAATATTTATTTGCTTTGTCACATGTCCACCATGAGTAATAAAAGGTCCCTTCTTTACTTTTACATTTCCAACATTCATTTGAAATACCTTTATACATTCTTGACAACTTATCTGGTGTTAAATACCAACAATACATCATCTTATCAATTTTTTTTAAAGTTACACTTTAATGTAAATTTTAAACCTTTCATTCACATATTTTCCCATTGTTGAAGCATGAAATTATATCCAAAATTCCTTGCCCACTGAATCATACAGTGCTTTACATGTTCATTTGCCAAATTAAAATCCAATAACAATTTATAAACTTTAGCAATAATATATTCATGACTACCACACAATAGGATTTCCAATTCATTTTTCACAAAATCAAACTCATAACTCTTTTTGTCTGCTTTAAATCTTTCTTTCAATTGTAAATATGTAAACATATGGCAGATATGTCCTTCTGATTCCAACTCCTCCTTAGACTTAAGGATAAGATCACCAAAGTTAAAAGATATTATTTGACCGTAAGTCCACCAGTCTGGCTTTGCCACCATTTCTTGTCTGGGGCGACAAATGTGGGTAGTTTCCTGACAGGTAGCCCCAAATCCAGGTAGCCCCAAATCCAGCAGCAACAAGGAGAAAAAAACCCCCAAAGTTTGCAATATTAAAACAAAGTTATTTGGTCAGGCATTTTCAGAGAAGTTGGAAAGGTAGAACCCAGCTAGAGTATATTTGTTTTTTAATGGACTAACACAGCAATGATTTTCTTAAGAAAATTAGTGATTGAAGCCTAACGTTCCCATTATTCTTTGGACGATAAATTTCTGGTGATCAATGGGTAATGAGCCTTCAAGTTAGTAGGCAAACCTTTCAGTTTGGTTCCTGTCTTGTGTTTCATAATACAGCTCCAAAATCTTTAACACTGATTTTTCTGTCAGGATCTGAGGGAAACTGCCAGGTAGCCTGTTTATCGTGAATGCACGATAAGGATCCGAAGAGGTGCAGGCATTTTGCTATCAGATTGTAAAAACATTTACAGTAGTCAGAGGCTTGGACTTGGAAAAAAAGTTTTAGTTGTCTAGGTTGTTCATACTCTTCATATGTATTGGACTGAAAAAACAAAAGTCTCTTTTCAGTCACATTTAACTTATGCTAATTTTATGGATTTCCATACAATTCTCTTGGCTGGGATATGGGAGTGATATGCCGTTATCTTCTTCCAAGACAGTCTCTTTGATTCCCAATACAGCCTACAGAACTGTGATCTGTTGGTCTCCCATTGAAGTACTAAACAGGTCCAATTCAGCTGAACTTTTTGAGATTAGTCAAAGTTGGCCAGATGTTGCTTCCCAACCTACAGGGGTTGTGCAATATTACAATTCTATTACAGGTAGTCCTTGACTTACAACAGTTCACTTAGTGACCATTCCAAGTCATTACGGCACTGAAAAAAGTGACATGACCATTTTTCATTCTTATGACCACTGCAGCATCCCCATGGTCATGTGATTTACATTCGGATGCTTGACAACTGACTCCCATTTATGACAGTTGCTGTGTCCCAGGGTCATGTGATCATCTTTTGTGACCTTCTGACAAGCAAAGTTAATGGGGAAAGCAGATTCACTTAATGGTTAACCACTGTGTATCCAACTTAACAATTGTGGCAAAGAAGTCGTAAAATGGGGCAAAATTCACTTAACAAATTTCTCACTTAGCAACATAAATTTTGGGGTCAATTGTGGTTGTAAGTTGAGGACTACCTGTGTCTGCTTTAGCCAAAAAAAACCAACAACAGACAAAACTGTTTAGCAAATTTAAATGGCCACTCATCTCACTGAATCTGACTCTGGACAGCAACAATATGTTTAAAGCTATATCCTCATTTGCACTTAATTACAGCATAAATGTGGGTTTATCCCCTTAACATTGCTTTCACCTGGTCCCAACCCAGGAGTAAAATGTATACTTTAGACTTCCTTAAATAAACTCCTCCTTTTTCTTCATACCATTCAAAAGCTGCTTCAGCATTTGTGAAATCATTACCTTGGAGGAAAGACAGATGAGAGATTGCAAATAGCAAATCAAGTTAGGACAATTTTCCACCTGCTCAAGGGTGTGGACTAGCATTGGGGCTTGGTACTGGGAAAAGGCCCTTTCATTAGTTTCCTTAACTTTTATGAATATCTGGGAAATACGAAACCTGAACTGAATTATTCAAGCCATGAAGTGCTATTTTAAATAATAACATGATATGTATTACCTCTGAAAGAACATCCGTGCTATCTCTCAGCAACAATTTTGTGAAAGGTCACAATTAATGAGAAAATTATTACTGCCCATATATTCTACATGTTGTTTTTCATAAATCTCACCATGTATAGTTCACCCTCCTTCCTTCCCCTAGATTGGTTCAGGTATATATAACACATAACTCAGTATAATCCTTTGTGACTATCTTGAAGTGGATTCCTGTCCTTGAAAACTTATAGATGGGTTAATCTTTAAAGTACTAATAGTTGCTTCATTTTTACTAAAGGAAGATAAAAATGAAAGCGTACCCCGAACTAAGCTCCTTTCTAATGTATTCACATGCATTTCCCCTTCTCTAATGAAGATTAGTCTGGCAGGCAAGATACCCTCTGAGCCAGTGTAAGCCTGGGCACAAATGAAATATTGTCAGCAAATACCCTCCAAGACAAAATGATAAGAGAGGCCGATTCAAGGTCATACTATAGAAATAGTTGAGCAAATATTATGCAGGTGTCCTGAACAGTATTTTTCCTGCGAGATTGAATTTGGGTTGGTCACCAGGACCAGAATTTTACTCTTCTGGGCTTTTGAACTCATGCTGGAGCCCAGCATGAGTCCAAAAGCTCAGAAGAGTAAATCTCTGGCCCAGTGATTGACTCAAATTCGATCTTGCATCATTATCCTGGAACACGAAAAATTGGCCTTCATTTGTGAGTATTTTTCCTTTATTTAAAAGAAATTCTACCCATTTCCTTACCTGCACCTTCTGTCATTTTTTCCTAAAGACTAGATTGGGCAACCTTACAATTTTTTACACAGTGAAAAATTACACTACCTATTGGATCAAAATCACATTACACATATGGGTATGGCTACATTAGGAGAATTTGGGGGATTTTCTTGTTGTTTTACCCATGATTTGTTGACTTTAGATTTTAAAACTGCAGCATTCATGTGTTTCCCACATGAAGTGATATAAATCTGTGTTGTTAAGTTTTCAGTAATCATGGTTAAAGAGGCCTCTTTGATCTGCAAACACTGACTTTCAGGATTGCATATAACCCAGATCGCTGGTTGCTCATTTCTCATCAATACGTCAACTAAATATGTACGAATCTTTTCTGTCCTTTTGTCTAGACTGCTCTAAGACATTTATGGCCAACAGCTTTGCTGATCCTGGCTTGTTGAATTGCCAAGGGACAGAATAAGAGTTAGAAGACCCATTTTTAGAGTCCAAGTTGCTTGTTGCACACAAACTGCAAGATGAGATGGCAGAATGAACAGTTTCATTTCAGATTTTAAAGAGGTGGTAGTGATGAGAAGAATAGACATAGAAAGATAAATAAACAAGTACCAAACACCTCTTAGTATAATACAATAAAATCATATCACAATAGTAAGGAAGATTTTAACCCAGTTCATCCCTAGTATGTTAGGATCTTCATTCTGTTCTCCCAAATATGTGGAGTTTAATTCTTAGAATTCTTAGCAATGGCAATGCCCTCTGGGGAATTCTGAGAGTTGAAGTCCATATCTCTAAGGGACCCTGGGGAAATCATGCTAGGATTCTTCAGTGGTGTTTTTATCTGCAGGGAGGATATGTGAGACTGCAGCAGTGCTATTTAATTTTGTTACCTTAAGATTTCATGATCTCATTGCACTATTGTTTGTGCTACATGTGTGAACTGGTCTAGAATGAGAAATGTGCTTGATTATTTGTGAGAGGCACCACAGCAGATTTGCAAAGCCAAACTAGGTGTGGTGTTGAAAGCTTCATAGAGAATAATTTCAGCTGTCAGAAACAATGAAGGAGTTGTATTTTAAACAACAATATTAATACATTTTCCACATCAAAATGTGAGAAACTCCGCGCTAGTTTGTGGTTATAATGAAGGTAACTGAATGGGAAATAGTGTTGGGAGTTCTCAGCAAATGGACTGAACTGAATCTGTTTCTTTCAGCAACCTCTCTTCCCAATAATTCTATTCTACTCAGGGTCTCATCCAATCAGGGTCTCATCTTGC
This sequence comes from Diadophis punctatus similis, assembly GCA_023053685.1. Lineage (NCBI taxonomy): Eukaryota > Metazoa > Chordata > Lepidosauria > Squamata > Dipsadidae > Diadophis > Diadophis punctatus. The sequence goes on along the minus strand of JALIGW010000001.1, from coordinate 299,591,799 downwards.
CAGAGCATTCAGTGCAACTTTCCATGTATTGATTTTATTTTTAAAACCAGATCCCATTCTGTCCCCTCCGTACATTGTATAGCTAGTTATTTGTAAATATACAAAATGAATGCCACACCTTTTACCTGGAAGTATTACCCAGGTGCACATTCAGCAACATTGGATTAAGCCGGCCTCATTGCTTGCGGTTGGGGAGTGTTCTTCCTTTTCTTGATTAGGCTGAAAGAACCATGCTGACTCGGTTGTTAATTTTAGGTGTTAATTTTAGGTGGAAACCCATCCCGGTGCAAAAAGTTACATGAGTAAGGTTGTTTAGTGACCCAGCTGGAAAGTCTAGCTTTGAAGAATGGATTTCAGGGATTTAATTATTTCCCCACCCCAATCCACTCCCACCACATAGGTACAGAAAGGGAAAAGTTAAAAGTGAAGGGTGACTTGAAATAAATCCCCTGAGGAAGTAAGGGATCTTTGTAGTGGTCTGATGGGTAACACAAAGGTGCTGTTCAAAAGGCAATTGGATTTCCCTGATTTTTTTTCCCTTGAAAACGTTTCACTTCTCATCCAAGAAGCTTCTTCACTTCTCTTGGATGAGAAATAAAACGTTATTAAGGAAAAAACCAAGAAAGTCCAGTTGCCTTTTAGTCAGCACCTTTTGGACAACCATGATCTGGATGATTGAGAACCTCCATAGATGTCTGATGGGTAAAAGAAAAGGTACAGTCTGTGAAGCCTAGAAACAATTTATAAAAATATTAAGAGAGAAACAATATTTTAGAATAATTTCTCTCCTCTCCCCAAGGAAAATCTTTGTTTCAGTGTACTGTGGATATGAACATATGGAATAGGAAACAAGGGGGATAGTTTGTATTTGCATATGACTATCAAAAGTTTCTCTTACTTTCAAATGTAACAATGCAGTAGATACCGTATTACAGGTAGTCCTTCTTTTGAATGACCCTTCGAACTTATGATGATGCTGAATGAGAGGTAGTAATGACTGGCCGTCATACTTATGGCCACTGCAGCATCCCAGTGGCCACTGCAGCATCCCAGTGGCCACTGCAGCATCCCAGTGGCCATTTGCGACCTTCTTTGCCAGCTTCCTTCAAGCAAAATCAATGGGGAAGCTGGCAGAAAGTCACAAATGGTGGCATGATTTAGTAACGCACAATGATTCACTTAATGATGGCAACTGGGAGTGCCAGAATTTCCATTGCTAAGTAATGCAGTCATGTGACATCATGCTTTACAACTCCGGTTGCTTAGTGATGGAAATTCTGGTTCTAATTGCTGTCGTTGAAGATTTGTAAAAGAAGCACTTCTGTAATATACTCTTGTACAAGACAATTGCAGAAAATTGAGAGGGTTTTATGCTTAATACTTTGCTACTTCTTTTCCTTGTTTTAGAAAGAAAATATCATCATCTCGGAAAGACAGGGAATTCTTTGAGGTAACTAGGGGCTAACATTTACCCTAAGATAAAATTAATTGTATCTAAATTTTGTGTGATTATAAAGGGAGGGGGAAAATCAGATGGACCAGGTTTTGAGCTGTAATATATCACATAGGCCACCAGAAAGTCAATGAAAAATAAAAATCGTTCATGACCAACATGCCCTAAACTGAAAAAGAAGTTTTTATTAGTTTCTATATGCTGAAAAGACTAAAAATGCAATCCTTCCTATGTTCATTCAGTATAATTGTAATTTTTATTTGTAAATGTACTTTAAGTAGAAAAAGTTATATTCCTGTTTTCTTTTAGTGCTTGTACAACTTTGCATCCTACGTAGCTTTTGTGACATTCAGACAGAAAAATCTCAAGGAAATCCAGCAAGAAGTTGGTAGATTGCTCCGGTCAAATATATTCAATTCTGCTTTAAGAGAGAAAACCAAATCTAGCAGGGAAATGAAGACAGATATTACCAAACAATTGATGAAAGCCAAATTTGCCTTTCGCAAGTAAGTCTAAATTCTCTTTCTCTCTGACCCAACCTACCATTTTGTCAATTTTAATAGGGAAAGTTTATAACAGCCTTCGGTATGACCTAAGCTTAGTTCATAAAATTATATGCTACAATGTCCTATCTATCAGTGACTACTTCAGCTTCAACCACAACAATATACGAGCTCACAATAGATACAAACTTAGAGTGAATCGCTCCAAACTCGATTGCAGAAAATATGACTTCAGCAACAGAGTGATCAATTCCTGGAATGCACTACCTGACTGTGGTTTCATCCCCAAACCCCCAAAATTTTAACAGACTATCTACTGTTGACCTCACCCCATTCCTAAGAGGTCTGTAAGGGGCATGCATAAACGCACCAGCGTGCCTACCATCCCTGTCCTAATGTTCCCTTTTATTCATATTCATTTCATGTATTCAAATCATGTTTATACTTATATATTATCTAATATGCGCTTGACAAAATAAATAAATAAATAAATAAATAAATAAATAAATAAATAAATAAATAAATAAATAAATAAATAAATAGCTAGAGTTTCATACATGCGTACTTGCTCACACAAGCATAACATTTCAAAATGCTGGAACAGGCTGCAGATTGCCTCTCTTCATATTTTAGATTGGTTTTTGTTTATTTTTAAAAATTTAGGCATTTTTGCTTAAATATCATTTCTTTAACTTACATTTTCTTCAAAGTTGTAAAACTACATCAGGGATTGGAAGGAGATATCATGTCTGCTAATCACTATATGCTTGCCACACCCAGTTTTTCCAAATTCATATTGAACTATGTTGAAATATACATGACAATTTGTTCCAGGATAGAAAAAGTATGCTTTGCTCTTGTTAGTTGAATGTGACAATGTTACCATGTCTGGCTCCATTGATCTTGGGGGGGGGGGGGGATATTTGCCTTCGTATTTGACAACTCCCATTGTTACTTTTTTCTGATGTTATTTTTTGTTCTTAAAGGAGAACAGATGTTAAGCAGCCCGCCATAAGAAGTGTCATGGATCAGCGATCACCAGTGCTTAGTACTTTGCTGCCTCTGGCTAAAGATAGTGCTCAATATCTGTTTCAGGACCATTATCTTCGTCCCAGCAAAACTGCCACACGTTATATCCCAGAAGACTTACCAGAGTTGTTTTCTATTGTGTCACCCACCAAGTAAGAAATAACTTCACTATCACATTATGTAGTGTCAACCTGTTTATTTAATTTTATTTAGCATATTTATATAGCTACCTATGTCATGTGTTTCCGGGTGACATACAACATACCAAAACTCAATACCATAACAATCTAAAAACAATCAAAACTAAATAAAATAAACATGTAAAATAAACAAATAAAACCTAAGAAAGCGGGAAAAGAAACATCACTTAATCTCGTACAGTCATCATGCAGGCTCCAAGGCCGGTGAAAAAAGCATGTTTAAACGGCTTTCCAGAGGGCTAACACTCCAAAAGGGGAAATCCAAGAGTACTTCAAGTTCCAGGCTGCATTCAAAATTGCAGACCAAACACCACGCTGTCCATCTCTGGCAAAGGACACATTGGCATCAAGTCGCTGATGTTTGCATAATGCAGTTGCAACTGTTGACATCTCAACAGAATGCACACTGGCTAGACAATCCCAACAGGCAAAAAGGTCCCCTCACCAGCACCCCCAGCCAGACCCCTGCCAATGGCCAATCCACGTGCTGCTGCCGGTTCCACATCCAAATGGAACAACTCCAAATAGATTTATTTTCAGTAAATACATCTGCATGATTCATATTTCCAAACTCATTTCTTTTATACATTACATTTGTAGGCTTATGCTTAAAACATGGTAGACAAATAAGTTCTTGGTTGCTAAAAAAAAAAAAAAAACTCGCAGATCACCGTTCTCCTATTTATCTGGAATTCCCAGAATCGTTCCCCCATTTTAAGTTCATCTTGAACAGGTAGGAAAAGCAAGAAAAAAGTAACACACTTCATGCTGAAACTTAGTTTGGGATAAATACTAACAAGGTAGATATATTCAATATCAAATATATTTTGGCTAGAAATGTTCAGAGTCAATTGAACAACTTGGCTTTTGTGACATATCTCTCATTTTGATGAGTTTTACTAAAAGCATGTGGAAAGAGCCGGAAACTCAACCACTTCTCATGTATCACTATTTTTATGCCAGCCTTTTTTTAAGAAGCTCAGGGCAATTTATGTGCTTTCCCCCATCCCCTTTCTCCTTTTATCTTCATAGCACTTTGTGTGAGATATTCCAAAAGATGTTTTTATTTATTTATTTTATTTATTTATTTGTCAAACATGTATAGGATAGTAGTAGTTTGTATAAACATAAGTAAAAAGTAACGATAAAAGAGGACAATAGGACAGTAGAGCAGGGACGGTAGGTACAGTGGTGCGCTTATGCACGCCCCTTACAGACCTCTTAGAAACAGGGAGAGGTTGACTGTAGACAGTCTAAGGTTAAAGTTTTGGGGGTTTGGGGAAGAAACCACAGAGTCAGGTAGTGCATTCCAGGCATTGATCACTCTGTTGCTGAAGTCGTATTTTCTGCAGTCGAGTTTGGAGCGGTTTACTGTTTATGTTGATTGACTTAAGTCTCTGAATTTGTGCCTAAGCACAAATGTAAGCTTGCATCTCCCTTGTCATATTCTAATGTTCTTATCAACTACACCATTGTTTGTAGCCTAGCTTAGATCCCTTAGGTAGCTATATTTTTATTTATTCAATCCAGTTTTCAGTTGTGATGAAACAGATCTTACAAAGTTTTGCCAATCCTATTTGAGTGATGAGAAGATTATTGCCTCTCTGCTACCTAATTAACTTGCTTTATTTTCATATACTTCACTACATTTACAGTTGCTTTCCTCCAATTTATTTATTTATTTATGTGTGAGATTTATATACCGCCTCACAGTGCAAGCACTCTCTAAGCGGTTTACACCAGTAAGCAATGTATATTTATATTGCCCCCAACAATCTGGGTCCTCATTTTACCTACCTCGGAAGGATGGAAGGCTGAGTCAACCTTGAGCCGGTGAGATTTGAACTGCTGACCTGCGGATCACAGTCAGCTAAAGTGGCCTGCAGTACTGCCTCTAACCGCTGCGCCACCTTGGCTCTTATGAGTTGAATGATTGAATGATCTCCAATGAGTTGAAGATTGCATATTGAACTCTTGAGTGTATTTAACATCTCCGTTTTTTCTCCTGCAACAGAATTGGCATTATTGGATCTCAACGCAACAAGTTTGTCCCTCATACACTTTTACCAATTGGAAGCACAGAGGATGAGAAAGAAAATGGGGAGAACCGCGAAGGAAGTGTCTCTTCAGAATTATCACAGGAAATAACCACAGGCTCTAGCAGGGCTGTTCAAAGCAGTGGCAGTCACCAATCTCTGGAAGTTTCACGGGCTACGACTGAAGGAGATTATATTGAAAATCCCCAGTAATACATGCTAGTATGAGGGATACAATGCCCATGCATTAAATCTCTTGGCAGCTTTCTAATTAGCTTTTGATTTTATACATTACTTATGCCTGAGAAAATATGGCCAGTTTAATACTATTAAATGTCACAATGCTGCCCCAAATAATAAATGAAAAATCCTCATGAGGACAAATACTATTAACACATGTTTGGTTTGTACCAATTTAACTGCTATAGGTATTCAGCCAAAAAATGCTGGGAATGTAAACTAACTTTAAGTATTTGTAATTTGAATATCTGAAGGTATTTCTACTCATACATCAATTATTTATGACTAATAAAGCAGTTTAAAGTGGAACTTTGGATACTCATATATACTAAGTTTGTAAATTATGTCTGTTAAACCATGGTTTGCTTTAGTCCAACTGACTCAATTGCTTGAGTTCAATACAACACAATCAGACGCATTTAAAGTTTCTGTTGACATAGCAATAGCACTTAGACCAGGGGTCTGCAACCTTAAACAGTCAAAGAGCCATTTGGACCCGTTTCCCACAGAAAACACACACACCAGGAGCCACAAAACATGGGTGGGCTTGGCCAACTCGATGTCACTCCCACCCAGTCACATTACCCCCTAGCCACGCCTACCAAGCCACAAAACCATTCTCGCTCTCTCTATGTCTCTCCCCCGCCCCTCTCTCTCCCCCTCCCTCCCCTCTCTTTCTGTATGTCTCTGTCCCTCTCCTTATCTTCCCCTCTCTCCCCACTCTCTCTGTGTATCACTGTGCATGTCTCTCTCTCTCACCCCGTGTATCACTCTGTGTGTGTCTCTCTCACCCCTTCTCTGTGTATCACTCTGTCTGTGTGTGTGTGTGTGTGTCTTTCGCCCACCCCTCTCTCTCCAGGCGACCGTCTTCCTCCCCCCCGCCTCCTTCGGGCACAAAGATGGGTACAGGGCCGCTTCATTCCTGTACTCTCCGGTGACCCTCCCCCCTTCTCCTCTCGTGACCCCCTGGCCAGCTGTGGCTGAGCCAGTAGTGTGCACACACGCGGGGAGACCCTCAAGTGAGTGCCAAAATGTAGGAAAAGCGCGAGAGGGGTGTACACAACAGGACATGGCTTCTCTCCTGCACTAAGGCTCCAGCCATCATCTTGCTGTGTTGCCCCCCACCCCCGGAAGCTCTTTGGCCGAGCGTGGAGGGCATGAACTCCAGCCCAAAGCAAATGTGGCATGAAGGCAGGTACAAAGCCGCTTTGCTCCTGCACTCTCTGGTGACCCTCCTCCTCCTCCTCTCATGACCCCCTGGCTGATTGGCTGAGCTGGGAGTGTACGCATGCGTGCGGAGACCCTCCTTAAGCGAGCGGCCGCCCACTTCGCGCACGCCTTTCCTGCACTTTGGGACTCGCTTGAGGGTCTTCCCGCATGTGCGCACACTCCCCGCTCAGCCACAGCTGGCCAGTGGGTCATGAGAGGAGGAGAGTGCAGAAGTGAAGCGGCTCTGTACCTGCCTTCACACCCCATTTGTGCGTAAGGTAGCCTTTGCTTCCTGCCGCTTTGGGCTGGAGTTCGCGCCCTCCGCACTTGGCTGAAGAACTGCTGGAGGTGGGGGATGACATGGCAAGGCAATGGCTGGAGTCTTAGTGCAGGAGAGAAGCCGCGTCCTGTTGTGTCCTGTTAAGACACTCCGTAAACGAGAGGCTGCCCACCTCGTGTGCACTTTTCCTGCACTTTGGTGCTCGCTTGAGGAGGGTCTCCCCATGCGTGCACACGCTCCCGGCTCAACCTCAGCTGGCCAGAGGGTCACAGGAGGAGGGGGAGGAGGAGGGTCGCCCGAAGAGAAGCCTCTGCCGCAGCTGGCGATCATTCCTCAGCCAGCCTGGATTTCCAAAAATATCCAAAAAAGAAATAAAAGGGGCGGGGAAAACCAGTGATGGGACAGGGAGCCACAGCAGAAGGCCCAAAGAACTGCATGCGGCTCCAGAGCCACGGGCTGTTGACACTCGACTTAGACTTATATACCGCTTCATAGTGCTTTTACAGCCCTCTCTAAGCGGTTTACATAGTCAGCATATTGCCCCCAACAATCTGGGTCCTCATTTTACCCACTTCGGGAGGATGGAAGGTTGAGTCAACCTTGAGCCTTCACTGCTGAACTGCAGCTAGCAGTCAGCTGAAGTAGCCTGCAGTGCTGCACTCTAATCACTGCGCCACCGCGGCTCTTAATATACTGGTTTTGCAAATTTTTTAGATCTTTCAACAGAATGTATTGTATAATTAATCAAATGATATGGTTTTCAAACAGGTAAAAGTATATTAAAATCATAAGAGACATAGGCAAGAGTATACCTACTTTAGACAGACGTGCTTCATAATGTGGAAGACAATGTGTAATTACTTAATGTGTAAGAAGAGACTGGACAGCCACTTGTCTGGAATAGTATAGGGCAGTGATGGCGAACCTATGGCACGCGTGCCACAAGTGGCACGCGGAGCCATATCTGCCGGCACGCAAGCCGTTGCCCTAGCTTAGCTCCAACGCGCATGTGCACGCCGGCCAACTGATTTTCGGCTCACGCGGAGGCTCTGGGATGGCGTTTTCAGCTTCCCCAGGCTCCAGGGAAGCCTACTGGGCCCACCGGAAGTCAGGAAATGGGCCATTTCCAGCCTCCAAAGGGTCTCCTTGGGGGCAGGGGAGGCCATTTTTGCCCTCCCCAGACATTGAATTATTTATTTATTTATTTATTTATTTATTTATTAGTGACATTTATATACCGCCTCACAGTGCAAGCACTCTCTAAGCGGTTTACACCAGTAAGCAATGTATATATTTACATTGCCCCCAACAATCTGGGTCCTCATTTTACCGACCTCAGAAGGATGGAAGGCTGAGTCAACCTTGAGCCGGTGAGATTTGAACCGCTGACCTGCAGATCAGTGTCAGCTAATGTGGCCTGCAGTACCTGCCTCTAACCGCTGCGCCACCTCGGCTCTTAATATTATGGGTGTGGGCACTCGCGTGTGCGAGATAGCACACGTCCACGCGCTTTCGGCACCCAAGGGAAAAAAGGTTCGCCATCACTGGTATAGGGTCTCCTGCTTGATTAGGGTGTTGAAGTAGAGGATCCCCAACATCTCTTCTAACTCTGTTATTCTGTTCTGTTGTGTTCAATACAAATGTAGCAAGACATCTTACTGAGTTGATGTTCAAAACCTATGATACTGTAACCAAGGCTTGTATCTTCATTTTACAAATCCCTCAAAGAAGTAAAACATGAATTTTCCAAAATAGTCCTAGAAGATCAGCTAGAATATCATTTGCAGATGTAATGCCCCTTGTTGGTTCCTGTCCGCTGCTTTTGGCATGCCAAAGGCAGCTCATCAGCAATCGTAGACATGATTTGACAGTCAGTTATTTTTAACAGATTAACAGAGTTGGAAGGGACCTTGTAGGTCATCTAGTCCAGCGGTATCAAACTTGATTTCTATGAGGGCTGCATCAGGGTTTGACCTGGGGGGGGCATGGGGCATGGGCAGGGGTGTGTGGCCAGCTCGATGTCACTTGTGTTGGGAGTGCCTGTGGTGGTCCGAGTGCTCTGCCAATGAAAACAGCTCAGGAGGGCCGTGCGGGGCCCTACCAAGCTCCCGTTCGCTGGTAGAGGGTTGCAGGAGGCCATTGCAGCCGAAAATGGAGCTTGGGAGGGTTGCGTGTGGCCTCCTGAACTCCGTTTTCACTGGCAGAGGCACCACAGGCCGGTCCTTTGCTGTTTCCAGGGCAGTCCCGCAGGCAAGATCTAAGCACTCTGTGGGCTGGATCTGGCCTCCAGGGCTTGAGTTTGACACCCCTGATCTAGTCCAACCCCCACCCAAGGAGGTCCTACACAATTTCTGACAAATTGCAGTCCAATCTCTTCTTGAAAGCCTCCAGTGATGAAGCTCCCACAACGTTTGAAGGCAAGCTGTTCCATTGGTTGATTGTTCTCAGTGTCAGAAAATTTCTCCTTATTTCTAGGTTGAATCTCTCTTTGATCAGTTTTCATCCATTATTCCTTATCTGGCCTTCGGGTGCCTTGGAAAATCACTTGACCTCTTCCTCTCTGTGGCAGCTCCTCAAATATTGGAACACTGCTATCATGTCTTCCCTGGTCCTTCTCTTCACTCGACTAGCCATACCCAGTTCCTGTAACCATTCTTCATATGTTTTAGTCTCCAGTCCCCTAATTATCCTGGTTGCTCTTCTCTGCACTTTTTCTAGAGTCTGAACATCTTTTTTATAGTGTGGTGACCAAAACTGGTATTCTAGGTGTGGTCTTACTAAGGCTTTATAGAGTGGTATTAGTACCTCACTTGATCTTGATTGTATCCCTCAATCCTAAGGTGACCAGACGTCCCGATTTTGGCGGGACAGACCCGCTTTTTAATGCTTTGTCCCGCGTCCCGCCCGACCTCTAAAAAGTCCCGATTTTTGAGCCCCAGCTTCTTCCTCCAGCCAGACGCGTGCCCGAGCGACAGGCTTCCGATTCAGTCCCCTCTATTCACAGGGTGGCGCGGGGCGGGGCAGAGCGAACCTTGGGGGGGGAGCGCCACTTTGCACTTGTCCCATGAGGCCATGCTAAGTGTGCCGCGGCAAAAGGGGCGGGGCAGGGCGGGGCGCGCGTCCTACCTGAGACTTTTCCCGGTAGCAGCTCCAGTCGCGTTCCTTGCTAATAGCGTCCAGAGCAGAGCAGCCCCTCCCAGAAGATCGCGAGACGTTATCTTCTGGGAGGGGCTGCTCTGCTCTTGGCGCTAATTAGCAAGGAACGCGACTGGAGCTACCGGGAAAAGTCCCAGGTAGGACGCGCGTCTCGCGCTGGGGGTTGGGCGGGCGGGGCAGGACTGGCGGACGGGACGGGGCGCGCGTCCTACCTGGGACTTTTCCTGGTACCTCCAGTCGCGTTCCTTGCTAATAGAGTCCAGAGCAGAGCAGCCCCTCCCAGAAGATCGCGAGACGTTATCTTTTGGAAGAGGCTGCTCTGCTCTGGGCGCTAATTAGCAAGGAACGCGACTGAAGCTACCGGGAAAAGTCCCAGGTAGGACGCGCGTCTCGCGCTGGGGATTGGGGGGGCGGGGCAGGACTGGCGGACGGGACGGGGCGCGCGTCCTACCTGGGACTTTTCCCGGTAGCTTCAGTCGCGTTCCTTGCTAATTGGCGCCCAGAGCAGAGCAGCCTCTTCCAAAAGATAACGTCTCGCGATCTTCTGGGAGGGGCTGCTCTGCTCTGGGCGCTATTAGCAAGGAACGCGACTGAAGCTACCGGGAAAAGTCCCAGGTAGGTAGGACGTACAGTGGCCTCCCGCGTCCCCCCCCCACCCACCTGGATGCCGACATTTGCATCCTTTTGCCCTCTGCGGATGCGCAGTGTTCTGCGCATGCGCAGAGGGCAAACCTCAAATGACGGCGTCCAGGCGGCCCCGCCCCCCGTCAATGTCCCGCTTAAAAAATATATATCTGGTCACTTTACTCAATCCTCTACTCCTACATTACTCAGATTCTATGGATAGCACTTTTGTTTGTATGCTTTAACTTTAATCTTGTAAAATTAATTTTATCCTAGACTAGTTTCAAATCCCAGGGTTAGAAGGGGGCATTAAGAAATGACATTTTAATCACCTTGTGAGTACAGGAATCTAAATGATCTGTACTGATTATTTTATAGATCAAAGTACTGTATGAAAGCAGGAAATAGTTTTATTTGTTAAACTTTGTTAAACTTTATTTGTTCAGCACAGCTATGGTAATGGTTACATGAAAGTAGCATAATCCATCTTTAGACTGTCTGGGCCTGTAAATATAAGGAACTTATATAAGGAACATTTGGTTTACTTAGACAATCGATAGTACACAGAATGCATGTTCCTACTCAGTATATATATATAATCCTATATTTCAATATATTTGCTTATATTTAAAACAAACCCTGCCTCTGGTAAATGCTATCTTATTTACTTATCTCATTTACTGATTGATAATTTAAGGCTGTTTGACTCCAGAGTGACTTTGCTTGGTTTACTGTCAGGCCAAGAAAGACACATGGTGATTCCTTCAGGTTGATTTCTTTATTGTTTCACACTATAGACAGAATCTTGCCAAACTGAAACACTCTACTAGCTACATATATTTTGAGAACTACTAGGGAGGACTTGTCTTCACCCTGTTTTTCTCACACAAACTATCTGGACTGAGCTGCCTCTTATTCCTCTGGAATGCACCACTCCCTCCTGGGAATCCAGCCTACTACATTCCATCACACACTATAAAGAATATAGATACAGATTTAAAAGACATTAATAAACAGAAAATTATACATGTCTGGAAACATTCCACAAAATACATCTGATGGGCTCAACAACTATTCTCTATTCCACTTTTCCTACTGGGAATAACGATAGACAAATGTGATAAAAGTACAATGTATTCAATGCTACATATTTTGACCGCAGCAAGATTGGCCTTTGCTCAAAAATGAAAAAACAAAGATATCCCCGCAGATGAAGAAATTTTATATAAAATATTATCATGTGCAGAGATTGACAGGCTAATGTTAGAATTGAAAGATAAAAATGAAACAGAGTATTTTGAAACCTGGGACAAATTATACTATTGGTGGGAAAGGAGGAAAGCCAAGAATAAGAATTAGCGAAAATGTTGGAGATGTATAGAAATTTAATTATTTTTTTGTTTTATATTTTAAGAAAGACAACGGAAAAAGAAGTACCATATTTTTCGGAGTATAAGACGCACTGGTTTCCTCCCTAAAAGAGGCTGAAAATTTGGGTGCGTCTTATACTCCAAATGTAGCTTTTCCGAAGCTTTTTCCCCCAGCCCTAAGGAGGTGCTAACAATCTTCCCGGCTTCCTACTTCGTCTTTGCAGGCTTGTTTTCATTCCTACTCCTCTGAAAAAGGTCTTTTCAGCCCTAACGAGGTGCTAATGATCTTACTGGCTTGCAGCATTTTATTATTCCTACTCCCTTGAAGTAGTTTTTTTACCAGCCCTAAGTCTTTGCAGGCTTGTTTTCATTCCTACTCCCTCTGAAAAAGGTTTTTTAAGTCCTAACCAGGGGATAAAATAATGTGCTGAAGCTGAACAGACTAAGGACGCTAGCCAGATGAATACCTGGTAGGTAGATTCCCCCCCCCTATTTTCCTCCCCCAAAACTAAGGTGCGTCTTATACTCCGAAAAACACGGTAATCAAATGTAAATATGGAAACTGAATAATCCGCCATGTACTTGTCTTTATGTTTTGTATTTGTATGTTTTTTTGTTTTTATTGTATTATAAATAAAAAACTTTAAAAAAAATATTCTCTATTCCAGATCCTGGGAAAGGGTCAGATTTTGTAGGAGACCATTACAGTGGAAATTACACAGACATATTCCCTTTTGTATGAGGGAATTACATTTTTCTAAGTCATCTGTGCTGTACATTTAATAGTTAATAGTTTTTAATAAACATAGGAAAAAGTACATTTAAATGAAACTTTGAATATATATCTCAAATGTATTGCATCCCTAATTTATAAAAGAAGCTACATTCTTCAAATTATATGTACAGAGATTTTTAAAAATCTCTATTTCCTATCTGTGGGCCCCAGCTTAATAGATGCGATGCCGTGAAGAATACATGGGAAAGAAAAAGCAAAAGCAAATCCAGATAGCAATTTTGAAAATTTCATAAATTATAAATGATAGCTGGAATCAGTTGCGAGAAAGAAGGAGCTAAAATGGCCTTTGGCTTCAAATGATCTAACAGAAAGATTTGCTTTCTATCCTCTATGACACAATGTGGAAGAAATGCAGAATGAACTGATTAATTAGCTATTTGACAAAATCTTACTTGGTTAATCAACTAGCAAAGACTTAATTGATTAATAATCCTCTTTCATGTTTTTCCAAATAAGTCTGTGCTGGATGGATGTGTCAGCTGATTTTTCTCTGAAGAGATATAAAAACACTCTCTGGAAAATCACTATGTTTTGGTCTTCTTACAATATCTATACTAGGAAAATCAGGTCCTGATTGTCTTCCAGACATGAAGGATAGGGCAGATGTCTTTTATGATTATGCTGAAATGTTACAGTTTTTATAAGATGCATATAGAGATGTAGGAAGAATGATGCCTTTAGAATTATGAAGGACCAGTTAATGTTGGGAATATATCAGTGCCAATGCGAGCTGCTAAAAAAACCACCCTGTAATCTGGAGATATTAAGGGCCATGCTACTGTGGTTGGTTCTCAATTTATAGAACACTCATATCAAATAAGGAAGGTATTTTTGCTGAACACATTGTTTTTTCTTGGGTACTGTGTAAAGGCTGCCTGCTGGAGGTAGGTAGGACCAAACAAAAGTGGATAGATCCACTCTCCCCTTCCTTTTTCTTCCTTGTTTAGTGTCAGTGGAGATTCTCAGTCGTCTAGGTCAGGGGTGGGCAAACTATGGTTCTTTGAGGACCTGTGGACTTCAACTCCCAGAATTCCTGAGCTAGACATGCATGCATGGCTGGCTCAGGAATTCTGGGAGTTGAAGTCCACAGGTCCTCAAAGAACCATAGTTTGCCCACCCCTGGTCTAGGTCATGGTTGTCCCAAAGGTGCTTTTTCAAGAGGCAACTGGACTTTCTTTGTTTTTCCTTGGAGACACTTCACATCTCATCCAAGAAGCTTCTTCAGTTTTGACTTCCATTCCCCACTATTCAGTCAGAACTGAAGAAGCTTCTTGGATGAGAAGCAAAATGTCTTCAAGGTAAAACAAAGAAAGTCCCATTGTCTCTTGAAAAAAAAGTACCTTTGGGACTCCTTGCTTTATGATATCAAAGGAACAGATGATTACTTGCCAGAGCTAGGAAGGGCTTTAAACCAAGGAAGGCAATGCATCTGATTCAGGGATTCAAGTTGTCTATTCTGCCTTAAAGAGTTGATCTAAGAAATATGGACTAGATCAGTGATGGCGAACCTTTTTTTTCTCGGGTGCCGAAATAGTGCACACGCACGCTATCGCACGCGTGCGTGTGCCCACACCCATATTCAATGCTCCCCCACACACCCCTGCTCCCCCATTTCCTGACTTCCGGTGGATCCGGTATGCCCATTTTTTCCCTCCCCAGGCTCCAGAGGCTTTCTTGGAGCTTGGGGAGGGCAAAAATGCCCTCCCCTGCCACCCTGGAGGCCCTCTGGAGGCCAAAAACGCCCTCCCAGAGCCTCCGTACGAGCCAAAAATCAGCTGGTGGGCGCCCACATGCACGCTGGACCTGAGCTAGGGCAACAGCTCGCGTGCCAGCAGATATGGCTCCGCGTGCCACCTGTGGCACCCGTGCCATAGGTTTGCCATCACAGGACTAGATGATGTGTGAATTCTTACAAAGAGCTGCATGGATGAAAAATTACTAAAATAAGCAAGGAATACTGATGCCTCCAAGAAAGGTTTTTTTTTCAACTGGCATCTGCTACAGAAAATAGCAGAGCATAATAATATCTTGGCTGCATTCTATGATCTGCCACTGTTTGCCTAATACTTCTATTTTGTGTGAAATAATGGATCCTATCAGGAGTTGGGGAGAAAATCCAAGATGGAGTGTTATGGTAAGTGTACTATCAGGATAGCATTAAAGCATGGTTAACTTAATCATGATTTACTCAACCTAATTTTCTGTGCCTTTATGATGCAGTGAACTAAAAGCCAAAAATACAGGTTGAGCTTGCACAACCTGCTAAATATAATGCAATAGGATACTTTGTAGCTCAGTATATTGTGCAAACTCAGCCAAAGGGTTCCAGGCATTTTCCTCAGCCTTACACCATGATTAGCCTTGAACAGGTCCTCCAGGCAGCTTTGGGCAATGCAGAAATGGAGGTGAAAAATCAGGACCAAAAGTGATAGTATATGTTGTGCTTTAGCTGCATAAAACCTATCCTACAACAGATGGGAAATACCAAAGCAAATGCACATCCCCCCCCCAGTGGCATAGCTCTATGGTGATCTACAGCTGCTAATTATGGAACCTAAGAAAAAAAGTAGAGAATCTTTGAATGACACAGTGGACAATGAGATCAAGAATTACTCATCTCGGAGATTAAATCAAATGCGGAAATTTGTTGCAGACCATTCAATGTTAAAGATGCCATTAAAGTAGCACAACTCCAAAATACATAGGTGCGTGATATGATATGTTGTGCATGAAATCCATGTTACACATGGATGGGCAATAGATGGGCTCAAAAGGTTAACATGTTGATCTGTATCTCTGTATGCCCAGAGAAAATATGGAAACACTGTGCCAGTTGGAATAATAGATTGTATACAATAAAAACAACTTTTGGTATTGTCCCTTCAAGCAGTGAATCTACCCTAATGAATTCAATGATCCAAGTATTAAATAAATGAAAGCAATCCTGTTTATTCCAGAGCAAAAAAAATGATGCACATCTATGGTTCATCAATAATTTGATTGACATTAATGAAAATTGTGCAAGAGAGTGTAGTATCATCATGTTCTTCACAGCTCTGGGACAAACAAGATTGTGCAAAAAGAAATGGTTGAGGAAGATGTAAGAAAGTCCAAAATTTAGGCAAAGTGTTTCAGTCACGCAATCTGTTTAAAGTCAGTCAAGGATGGAATCTATGGAATGAAACACTCATGTTGGCTTAGTTAGATTATTATTAACATTTGGGGATAAAGAATAATGCCTGCCTCATTGTATATGTACAAATGCATTTAATCTACAACCTCTTAGAAAATGATGTTTATAATATGCATAGCAAGCAGCTGTGGAAGATTTGCTAACTAGGACTTGCTCCTGAAATCAGTAGGAAATTGGCAAAATTTCAGTTTTCTTGTCTCTGCCAAATCATTTATAATTTGCTAGGCAGTATAGGCAGCTTGGTATATGGACAAAAGTGGAAAAAGAGAAGCTTAAAATTTATAATAAAAATGAGGTTCTGTATTTATAAAGGCAAGAGTGGCTGTTTATCAAAGTTCCTCAGCTATGTTATCTCCAGGAAAGTGAAGATTTAGCTCCTAACATGGGTATGTACCATTCTTGTAGAAGTATGTAACTTGCTGAGGTCTGGTTCCATCTGAGAATGAATCATCATCCTAACAGGAGAAAATGAGTCAGGAGTAAAATTCTTTTCACAAGCTTATTATACGAGTCTCCTTCTGCTTTGTCCAGGAGTCATAAAACAAAAGAACAACTTTTGATTATGTTATAATATATATTGCAATAAAAGCAATAACAATATAAAAGCATGGCTCCATCCTTCTTTGCATATTTTGTGCATTGCACTGATCTCAATGTTCTGGTTTAGAATGAATTGGTAGACCAAAAAGTGGCATTTTAAAATCTAATTACCAGTACTGTGCATAGACAGTTTAAAATATGGAATCAGCCAACCCAGTTAAATCTCTCTCTCTCTCTCTCTCTCTCTCTCTCTCACACACACACACACACACACACACACACACACACACCAGAAATAAAGTAATATGGGATTTAGAGATTAAATGCAGAAATTCAAACTTCACTAATACCTCCATTCAATGTTTGATGCTTGTAGGGCACACTAGAGAAAAAAATGGGAAGGCTGCCCATATTACATGTGTATGTTAGACATTACATTATAAATTACGCACATACCAATATAATATCTGTGCTTTGAATAACTTTACCACTACACAAAATGGCTAATTTTTTACAAAGCAGACCAAGGCAGCTCCTGCCCAATCATTGCTGTCATTTATCTTCAGAACAGAACTGGAATTTTAAACACATAAGCAGATCTCTGGGACTTATCATAAATATACCAGACATTCCTTCTTTCATATTTTCTGAATTTCCGCAGACTCTGCAGATGCTTTTCCTATTTAGGTTGGAGAAACTTTTTTGCACCCCTCAAAAGGGTTTCTTTAAGGTCAGACCAGAACTCTATTTGGGCATGCACTTATACAACTGGACTCACATACGTGACAGAGGGCAGGACTGTGCTTGTTGCCAGACCCTCCCAGATTGTGGAATCTTTGTTGCTCCCTTATGAAAATGGTTTGCTGTCTGGAAGATTCAGACGCCTGATTAGGACTGAATCTAAGATCTTTCCCTGCTTGCATTTCACCAGTGTAGAATCATAACCTGGCATGCAATGTTTTCATCTCGTTCCCAGACTATTAGGTGCATCAGCTTACACTATCATTTCCCTCTTAAGTTAATGTTAACCCACTAAAGCAGTGTTTCCCAACCTTGGCAACTTGAAGATATCTGGACTTCAACCCCCAGAATTCCCCAGCCAGCATTCGCTGGCTGGGGAATTCTGGGAGTTGAAATCCAGATATCTTCAAGTTGCCAAGGTTGGGAAACACTGCACTAAAGTAACTTATCAGACGACATGTTGGCAGACACAGGCATACTCCGCCCCAGTCACCGGTCAGCTACTTTTCTTTCTTTGCCTGTTCTATGAGCATTTTGCACTTTCCTTCTTCCTCAGTTTTGACATCAACATGCCTTCATGGAATGGGACCTGGTTACTTGAGGAACATCACATCTTAATTACATTGTCCTGCCCTACCCGGTTAGGCAGGGAGGCATACATTGTGCATTTTTAAAGAATTTCAACTATAGGATCCAGAAAAAGAGTCTTCTCTGTCATTGCCCCCATCCTTTACCCCCATAGACAGCGGGGGGCCCCACTCTTCTGGCCTGGCTTCACATTGGTGTCAGAGAATAATATACAACCTTGGGGACAGTTGGTGTCATGAGGATGTTCTTGCCACTTTTCAACTTAAAAAGTGTTAACTCTTAATATTTTAACCACAATCGCTTAAATCTTGTGTTGAATTTCCTATTTATACTTTCCTATTGTATCTTTTTATTGTGAACAGTCAGTTGCTTAGGTGAGATGTAGAAATTGATGAGTAAATAAATAGATGGATAAAAATTTCTCTCCAAATGTCTAACTAGGAGCTCATGTGGGATGTATGTTGGTGTAAGGGCAGGTGGCTTATGCTCAAAGTTAAGATGGTGGCCTATGCTTAAAGCTCCACCCCCCTTGCCCATGTGTTGCACAATAGGCATAAAAAAGTGGATCTTCAATCACAGAGTTTATTTTATTTTATTTATTTATTTATTTATTTTTGTCAAGTACGTGTTGGTAATATACATAGATATAACATTGTTTATATACATAAGATGGGTACTGATAAGAGGGAACATTAGGACAGGGATGGTAGGCACGCTGGTGCACTTATGCATGCCCCTTACTGACCTCTTAGGAATGGGGTGAGGTCAACAGTGGACAGTCTAAGGGTAAAGTTTTGGGGGTTTGGTGACGAAACCACAGAGTCAGGTAGTGAGTTCCAGGCATTAACCACTCTGTTGCTAAAGTCGTATTTTCTACAGTCAAGTTTGGAGCGGTTCACTTTGAGTTTGTATCTTTTGTGTGCTTGTGTATTATTGTGGTTGAAGCTGAAGTAGTCATTGACAGGAAGGATGTTGTAGCAGATAATTTTATGAGTTATGCTTAGGTCGTGCCGAAGGCGACGTAGTTCTAAGCTTTCTAAGCCCAGGATTTCAAGTCTGGTTGCATAAGGTATTCTGTTGCGAGTAGAGGAGTGGAGGACTCTTCTTGTAAAGTATCTCTGGACTTTTCAGAACTGTCTTCTTCACCTTTTTGATATCTCCCCATATAAACCCCTGCTTCCAAACAAAGGACATCAGGGTACCACTATTGTATTTGGGGAAGGACAGGAATTGGATGTGCTCTTCTCAGAGGTGGGATTCAGCAGCTTCTGACCAGTTCTGGAGAACCGGTAGTGGAAATTTTGAGTTGCCTTCTGAGTCCCAGCTGATCGGGAGGAAATGGGGATTTTGCAGTAACCTTCCCTTGGAGTGGGGTGGGAATGGAGTTTTTACAGTATCATTCCCCTGCCACGCCCACCAAGCCACGCCCACAGAACCGGTAGTAAAAAAATTTGAATCCCACCACTGCCTCTTCTGTATTATGAATGGGATTTTTAGATGCAGAAGTTCTGCTTTTCCTCATTCCGGTGTCTAAAGACAAATGAGAGATGTTAAATTGCAGAGTTGTTTATTTGCTGGTTTTTCTATATTTGTCATTTGCAGGCACTCCCCCATCCCAATAAGATATCTTGTTTCCAGCAGCTGGTAAGTTTCAGTCCTCCCCCCCCCCTGAAAAAAAACAGATGACTTGTATAGTCATGGCAGAATCTGCCTCCCTCCTTCTGTGATTCTTCCTGCCCTAGTGTCATCCTGTATCTGTCAATTTCATATGATTTTAAATTCTGGTGACTACTAGATGTGAGAAGAGAAGCAGATAAAACAATCTAAGGGCCTGGCCTTGCCTTTTGTTCTTGAAGTGGGAAGAAACCATGTTGCCCTGCCCCAGAGCCAACCCCCACACAGCTTGGCAATGAGACCTGTCACTACAGCTGACTGCATACAGTTCAACATGAAGAGGCCTTGGGATAGTAACAGGTGTGTTGCTGCTATTCTTTCATTCCCCTCCTACCTTGTTTCACCGCCGACTGCTCTTAATGTGAACAGAGTAAGGCTAAGCAAAAAAAACTCCTTACATATGAGCTGGGTTGACTTATCACAGGCTGCTTAATAAAAGTAATTGACTTTTAGTAACCACATATTCTTCATGCCAATTGGTCCCTAACATGGTTTTCTAAAGGGGCACCCATCATCACTTTAACTGAATCCCTCCATCTTACTGCTAGTTGCCCTCTTCTCTTTCCTTTGACCTTTCTCAGAATTAGAGCCTTCTCCACAAAGCTGGATCTTCACATAATGTGTCCAAAGTATAATAATTTGAGCCTGGTCATTTGCGCCATAAATGAGAACTGTGGGTCGTTGGTTTGATGATCCATTTTTTATACACAAAGAAATACTGAGATTCATAGTCCTATGGCTAGCATTTAAAAAAACACACACACACCTTTCTATGATTATTTTCTTCCTGGTTTGAATGAATACGAGGTGCTTTCTCTCTCTCTCCCCTTTCCAGAGCCACCAATTACATAAAATTGGAACCCTGCTTCACATTCCTCCAATCTACTTACCGTATTTTTTGGAGTATAAGATGCACCTTTTTCCTCTCTAAAAGTGGCTGAAAATTTGGGTGCGTCTTATACTCTGAATGTAGCTTTTTTCGGAGCTTTTTTCCAGCCCTAACTAGGTGCTAACGATCTTCTCAGCTCTTACCTTGCAGGCTTTTTCATTGTTACTCTCTCCGAAGAATGTTTTTCCAGCCCTAAGTCTTTGCAGGGTTTTTTTCACATGCTGTACTTGCTCCGAGTAAGTTTTTTTTCTAGCCCTAACCAGGTGCTAACTATCTTCCCAGCTCTTACTGGCTTGCAGGCTCTTTCATTGTTACTCTCTGAAGAATGTTTTTCTAGCCCTAAGTCTTTGCAGGGTTTTTTTCATTGCTCTACTTGCTCCGAGTAAGTTTTTTCTAGCCCTAACCAGGTGCTAATGATCTTCCCAGCTCTTACTGGCTTGCATGCTTTTTCATTGTTACTCTCTCCGAAGAAGGTTTTTTTAAGTCCTAACCAGGGGATAAAATAATGTGCTGAAGCTGACCAGACTAAGGACGCTAGCCAGATGAATACCTGGTAGGCAGATTCCCCCCCCATTTTCCTCCCCAAAAACTAAGGTGCGTCTTATACTCCGGTGCGTCTTATACTCCTAAAAATACGGAATATCACACATAACTGAACAGTCTAAATTCTAAAGGATGAAGTCCTAGATTCCTTTTATTTAACTTAGTCCCCAGTTACTCTAGTAGAATTATTTCAAAATTTATATCCCTGTCCCCACCATGGAAGATGGGAAGCAAAACCTACCCTCCTCAATATTGACTGCTTGCTTCCTCTGCTGCAACTTCTAACCAATCATACAATTGTCCTTTTCATGCCTTTCAAAAAAAAAATGTTTTAGGGACTGTTACATAAAAAAGAAGAGCAGCGTCTTCAGACAACATTGGCTCTCTGGGCTAGGAAACAGAGATGAGCACTGCCCTCTAGAGCCAGACAGGACTGGGTAAGGAAAAACTTTAAAACCTTTTTAAAAACATTGCTAATTCTTGGAGCTTGGAGCTGCAGTTCTGTTCTCTCGCTCTCTTTGGCATTTTCAGAGGGACATTGGGCAGGCAGTTGGGGGAGTGGAAATGATGATTCACCCCCATCCCAATTTTGATCCTTCTTTCCCCTTCCTTATTTCTATAGTAGTACTAACTAGCCTTGGATCTGAATATAAATATAAGCAATTATTACAACTGCTATTGCAGTACACCTCCCAGATCCAGGGGTGGGCTTCAAATTTTTTAGCAAGGGGTTCTCTACCCCGGTTGCTGGGTGGGTGTGGCCATGGTGGGCATGGCCTAGTCGGCCTCCTGCACCACGGTGGGGGGGATTTTTACCCTCCCCGGCTCCGGAGGGGCAAAAAAGGCCTCCCCAGGCTCCGAAGGCCTGTTTCTGGTCTTCCCAAACTTCTGGTAGGCCCGTTTCCCCCCCTCCCCAAGCCTCCGCGTGCGCCCTATACTTACCTACTTACTTATCTGGAATGGATATCTTCGGGACCGCCTACAACCACATACCTCCCAACGACTGGTTAGGTCCCACAGAGTTGGTCTCCTTCAGGTCCTGTAAGCCAAACAATGTCGGCTGGCGGGGCCATGGGGGAGGGCCTTCTCTGTGGAGGCCCCAACTCTTTGGAACCAACTTACCACTGGAGATCCGTACCATCCTCACCTTGTTGGCCTTCAGGAAAGCTGTTAAGACCTGGCTCTTCTGACGGGCTTGGGGTTAGGGACCTTATAGTATGAATTTAAAATGGTCGCTCCTTGGTTGTTATGATCGATTGAAGTGTTTCTAATTTTTAAATGTATTTTTTAAAAATGTGTGTTTTGATATTTTTTATATGGTGATTTGTTTATATTCTGTTGTCAGCCGCCCAGAGTCCTTTGGGAGTTGGGCGGCATATAAATATGAACAAATAAATAAATAAATATGAATAAATAAATAAATACCTGCATCCAAAACGGGCCACGTGTGGACTCCTGGGAGGGGCAGGGTGTGGTGGGCGGGGCCACCCAAGAGTGGGATTTGGGGGTTCCCTGAAGTGCACATAATCTTAGCTAGAGGTTCTCCCGAAACCCTGCGAACCCCCAGCACCCCACCCCTGCCCAGATCTGCTTCTGAAGCACAAGATGATGTCTGACGTTTACTTACCCTTTCTACATTAATTTATCAATAGTTGAAAAGTTGATTTTATTTACAGAAGTGCGCTGAGAAAGATAAAAAGTAAGGATTTAGCTCCCTCTGCTGTCTGCTTCCTATCATTA
This sequence comes from Diadophis punctatus similis, assembly GCA_023053685.1. Lineage (NCBI taxonomy): Eukaryota > Metazoa > Chordata > Lepidosauria > Squamata > Dipsadidae > Diadophis > Diadophis punctatus. Next base: position 299,568,995 of record JALIGW010000001.1, on the reverse strand, counting down.
CTGAGCATGTGCTATCTTAATAGCCTGGAGTGACCACTTTTTGTTATCAATTGCAAGAGTTCTCACTTGCACATGCTTGAAAAGATGTCCTCTGCATTAAGGGCAAATTTGAAAATGTGAAAAAGTCTGTTATTAAGTACTTTGTTACAGTGAGATAAAAAAAATGAGGACGCCAATTCCTGAGAATATGCAAAAGTATTGCTTGCTTCTTTCTTCAAGCAGCTGCTGAAGACAGAGAAGACACAATTCACCTTCCTTTGTTACCGTAGTTAGCAATTTATTACCAGAATATAACTGTATTGATTTTTGGTGCTTTAAATCAGAGGTCTTCAAACTTGGCAACTTTAAAACTTGTGGACTTCAACTTCCAGATTTCTGGAGAATTCTGGGAGTTGAAGTCCACAAGTCTTAAAGTTGCCAAATTTGGGGACCCCTGCTTTAAATGAATACCTCTGTGAAAATCCTTTCAAGCTACTAACAGGCCAACTTGAATTTAAACAACTGAAATTCTTGGATAGAATTTTGCTGGCTTCTTCTGGTCTGGGTCAAATTTCAAGAAGTGGGTTGCAGAATAATTTCCATAATTGCCATTGCCAAGAGGTTGGACTTCTTTTCTACAGCCTTGAGGATGGAGAAAGAATAAAATCACACATCTGCTTTAAAATCTCCCATTGCAGTAAGGGTGTGTAAATGCCAACCTATGATGGAATTAAGCAACCTGCCTCAAGTCAGCATATTTGGGTGAACATTCATAGTAGACAAAATAATCTGGAATATTTCTTACTAACAAGACTAAACATATTGATTTTTGTTCCCCCAAAATGTTAACAATCACTTTCAAATTGATTTAGACTTTAAGTATCCCATAGAGTACAAAATCGATCAAAACAGACTTCTTGCACTTGGTTATCAATCCTAGCTATCATACAAAGTCCAAAAATATGCATTGAATGACCTCAAATGAAAACAATCCACATTCTCAAGGAGCACCATGCAGTATTGAAAAATAATGGTGTAGGACCGTGATGGCAAACCTATGGCACGCATGCCACAGGTAGCACGCAGAGCCCTCTCTGCGGGCACGCCAGCTGTCAGCTCCACTATGCATGCGCGCATGCCTCCCGCCGTCCAGCTGGTCTTCAGGTGTCTGCCGCGCATGTGCAGGGTGCATGCAGGAATGCACTTGCACATGTATGGTGGGCACTTGCATTGCATTTTGGGGGGACGTGCGCATGCGCACACCCCCTGCATCTCATTTTGGGCCTGGAAGGCCTCCTGCACTAACCTGGAAGCCAAAACGGGGCACGCCCCCCCCCCCGCACATGCCCTCCCATGCCCCGTTTTGGGCCTGGAAGGCCTTCTGCACCAACCTGGAAGCCAAAATGGGGCAATGGGGGGGAACATGCAAAAGAGGATGGGGTGCGTGTATGTGGGGGTGGGGCACATGCCCAGGAGGTGCATGCGGGGGTGTGCTCATATTGCATTTTGGGGGTTAATGCATGCACATTCTCACACGTGTGCGCATGCTTTGGGCACTCGACACCAAAAAGGTTAGCCATCACTGGTGTAGGAGCTTGTGCATATTGAGATAACAGTTCAGGTTCTGTACTTCCTAGCATTTTTAATGTGGTGTGTCATTTTGAGACTGGCCTACATTTAAATTTGTCTTTAAATATTCTTATGCATGTTGCCCTTGAACTTCTTATTTCTCAATTGTGGAGGCTCTGAGATTCTGAGGCTGGAGAGCAGAATCTAATGGACTGTCAGTCTATCATCTTCATTTAATGACCCCATAATCCCTTGCCGGTTAGAGTCTGGGCAACTGAATGGAGCAAACAGAGTGATTTAATGGCCGGATGCCCTTCCTGTCGCCAATATGGAGTTTTGTTCAGCAGATATATTCTCAGTGCACCCAGAGAGAGAAATATCTGCCTCTACCTAGGATCAAACTCACAGCCTCCTGATTGTGAGGCGAGAGCTCCACCTCCAGGTCCCCAGTCTATATTTGGGGGGAAAATGGACAATCAGCCACCTGAAACTGTTCCTGGGACAATAACTAGCTCTGAAAAAGTGGAAGTGGATTCTGATAATCGGAAATGAGTGTCATGCACCCAAACGCAGTGCCAATTAAGAGCTGCTAGGCAAGGCCAATAATCCTGGCTATATAGCAGCCAGAACCTGGTTTCATTCCCCCATTGCAAATGGATCTTCAGCTTATGACCCTGGGACTGGGACTTGTGGACTGCCTTGGCTCTTGACTATCAGTCTGCCCTCTAAACAACAGCAGGCCTTTTACCTTTGGCTAGTCTCAACGTACTGATTTATTAAAATACCGTGCTACAGTTTACCACCAAGAACACTGACTTTAACTGCATACATATCTACAGTATGGCACATTTAGAATGTTTGCTTTTTCCTATTTGAGAAAGTGGCATTACTAGTAGTAGCATGTAATATTGACAGGGAATGTAGAATGACTATTATTATGCAGCTATAATTACTGAATTTCTTAATAAATTTCTGAATAAACTGATTTTGGGATAAATTGAAGAAATATTCTGTACTGCTATCAGCTATCAAGTACTGCAGTGTAGTTTTTTGATGTTCTTGGTTTACAGTGCAATAATACTTTTACACTGGTCAGGTTAAAAATTATGTTATACAAAAGCAATGTTGAGAATAGGTATATAGTGTGAAGTGGGTTAATACAGGAAAATTTCAATAAAGGCCTTAAACATGCATGTGTGTATTATCAGTAAATAAGAAAACGTTAGTCTGAACATAAATCCTAGAAAATTTGACTCCTGTGCAGAGAATCTGATGGTTATCTGGAACTGACTAAACAAAGCAATAGACACAATATTGCCTATGTTCTGTAATTCATTGTAGCTAAAATTTTGTAGCCAAATTAAAAATGCCCTAATAACCAATGAATTACGTCTACTGTAACTGCAATTAATTGTTGAACAAATATTAGTAAAACCATATTTGGCATTTATCAAAATTTTTCAACTATTCTGAACGTTGTTCTTGGTCTTACAATAATAGCAATAGCACTTCGAAATAGCACTTACCGGTATATACCGCTTCACAGTGCTTTACAGTTCTAACCAGTTTTTACAGATTGTTACAGCATAGACTTACAACACTTAGACTTATGTACTGCTTCATAGTGCTTTACAGCACTCTTTAAGCAGTTTACAGAGTGAGCATATTGACCCCAACAATCTGGGTCCTCATTTTACTGATCTTGAAACGATGGAAGGCTGAGTCAACTTTGAGCTGGTGAGACTTGAACTGCCAAACTGCAGGCAGCCAGCAGAATTAGCCTGCAATACTGCATTCTAACCACTGCGCCACCATGGTTCATGATCCTAAAATCTCGATGGGAATTGTTCAATCTACATGTAGTTCTCATTTAGTGACCACAATTGTGACCAGCAACTCAGTTGTTAAATGAAATGGTTGCTAGGTGAAACTATAAGTGTGCTTATGATCTCATTTCAGCTCTCCTTTGCTTTACAGACTTGTGAAGGTTGCAAATGTGAGGACTGATCATATTACTTTTTCATCATCACTGTAACAACAAATGGTCATTAAACAAGGCAATTGCTAAATGAGGGCTGTCTGTATTTCAAAGGGAAGCAGAAGAGAAATACAAATTAAGAAAACAGTGACTTGCCTAAGCATTCTAGATATTAGTGATTGAGAAGTTTCATGTTGAAATATCTACTCATACAAAAAATTTAAGTTGTAGGCCATTATTATATACATATAAATATACAATGCTGTTCTGTATGGAATAGAGGTTTAGTCTGCATAGCTGTCAATTTTCCTGCTGTTAATAGACAATTTCAAGATCCCACCTATCCATTCTTATGGTTCTTATTCTTTAAGAACAAGAAATATAAAGGTTTCTGTTTGAATATTTAAAATGGAAAAATAATGTTTCAGGAAAGGTATTATGATGTTGTAAACTGACCTGAGTTGCTTAATAGTGAGATGGGTGGCATATACATTTAATAAATAAATTACCGGTATAAACATGGGGTCTTCCATATTTTTGTTTCCACTATTCAATATCTCAAAAGCAGTTTGAAGATGATCTGTAAGTATCATCTCTACCAACTTCATAAAGAACCAATCCCATCATTCTCAATATACCCTGTAAAAAAAAATTTCCCTAATCCCTCACGCTATTAAAAGAGAATAGAATGAATGAGCTGGAAGGGACCTTGGAGGTCTTCTAGTCCAGCCCCCTGCTCAAGCAGGAGAACCTATACTATTTCAGATAAGTGACTGTCTAGACCAGGGGTGTTAAACTCGCGGCCTGCGGCCCAGATGTGTCACGTGCTGGCCATGCCCATGCCCGGTTTAACATAGGGGGGAAAAGTCACGATACGTCATGTGACGACGCTGTGACGTGAGTTTGACACCCCTGGTCTAGACTCTTTTTAAAAACATCCAGTGATGGAGCACCTACAATTCCTGGAAGCAAGCTGAAAAATAATGGTTCATGAAAGATATGACGTTGTGAACTGCTGAGTTGCTTAATAGTGAGATGGGTGGCAGTCAGGGCACTTTATAACAGCATACCTTTCCTGAACCATTATTCCACTGGTTAATTATCCTCACTGTTAGGAAGTTTCTCCTTAATTCCAGGTTGCTTCTCTCTTTGATTAGTTTCCAACCATTGTTTCTTATTTATTTATTTGTGACATTTATATACCGCCTCACAGTGCAAGCACTCTCTAAGTGGTTTACACCAGTAAGCAATGTTTATTTATATTGCCCCCAACAATCTGGGTCCTCATTTTACCTACCTCGGAAGGATGGAAGGCTGAGTCAACCTTGAGCCGGTGAGATTTGAACCACTGACATGTGGATCAGTCAGCTAAAGTGGTCTGCAGTGCCCCACTCTAACCGCTGCGCCACCTCAGCTCTTGTCATGCCCTCTGGTGCTTTGGGGAATAATTTGAACCCCTCTTTTTTGTGGCAGCCCCTCAAGTACTGGAATGCTGCTATCATGTCACCCCTAATTCTTCTTTTCTTTAGACTACTAGCCAAACCCAAATCCTGCAGCCATTCTTCATATGTTTTAGGTCTTCAGGCCTTTGATAATCTTAGTTGATCTTCTCTGAATTTTTTCCAAAGTCTCAACATCTTTTTTTGTAGTATGCTTTTGTAGTATTAAAAATGGAAATGAGTAATGGCTGTACAAAATAGTAGTTCTTATGTGGGGGAACAGCAAACCTAACAAACTACCTTCCTGTTTGAAAAACTGGGATGCAAGGAAGAGGATCTGGGAAAAGCATGACAAGATAGGAGTTCTTGCAGATGGGGAAACAATCTACAAACTCCAAAGAGCACCAACATTAAACAAAATACTAGTGGTTTTTTTTGGTGGGAGTTCAAAAATATAAGTCAATGCCGGGGGTGGGTGGGTCCCAAAAGTCCAGACTTCTTTCAAATTGGTGCATAGTTCTTGTGTGAAAGTGCCCAAATTGTTACATAAAGTGGCCCAAGTGAAAATAATTTCTTGAATATTATTTTGGCAGTCTATCAATATTATGCTTCAAGGGGTCATTTTCAACTCCTATAAACCTCAGAGGTATCTTTTTTTCCATGAATTTTCAATCATTTTATATAAATAAATAACAGAAATGTTTTATGTTACACTTGTGTAATATTTTAACTAAAAGTATTTATTTATTTATTTATTTATTATTTGCATTTCTATGCCGCCCAACTTCACAGGGACTCTATATAAAATATTTAAATACTTAAATATACCAGACAAGTAAACAAATAGCTTCCGCAGCTCTTTAAACATAGTGATTTCCAGACTCCAGGTTGATTTCCAGACTTCAGCCGCTTTCATTCATTTTTGTGCAGTCAAAAAACCTGGCACATCCAGCATTACCGCACTGGAATATTACATGGACCATATCTTATAGGAAAAATTAAAGGGCAAAGCTTAAAATGGGGCAAATCTGAATTTCATAAAGATTAAAAAAAATACAAGAGTTATACAATACAGCAGTGTACTGTATTTCAAACCTGGCAACTTTAAGATGTGTGGACTACCACTTCCAGAATTCTTGCTGCTGACTGGGGAACTCTGGAACTTGTAGTCCGCATCTTAAAAGTTGCTAAGATTTAAAAGCCTTGTAATATTAATGTCAATAGGATTGCTAAGGATGGCTACAAAAGGCATATATCCACGTCTTAGTCTTCTCTATATACAAGTTAACGTGATCATTGATTAAAGAACCTGATCCTTTACCTACTCAGGGTTCTGTGTTCTGGCTTTACTGAACTGACCCTATAGTAAATGAGGAAATTCGTCGGTCATCCCGGTCCTTTCGACCAAAAGAAAAACCAGAGGGAGAACTCTTGAACCATCTTTATAATTCAGCCTCCTGCTACCAAATCACCCGGCGGCGGCGGCGGCGGGGGGAACGGGGGGGCAGGCATTCTAAAGGCTAAGGAGCAAGTAGTAGCGGCAGAAACTCTTGTGAACTGCAACGTCCGGCGTTCTAGACGCCTTCGGGGAATCCCCAAACATCCAAGAGGCGGACCAGGATACACTGCCGCGGAAAGTGGAGGCTCGCAGTAGCAGGCAGGCCTCGCGAGAAAGGGCGGTTTTTGGGGAGCTGCGGCTCCTCCTCCTCCGGCAGCGAATGGGCGGCTGAGCCAGGCCTGGGTGGAGGAGGAACAGCGCGAGAAACCGGCGGCAGTGTGTGCAGAGCGAGGCGAGCGGCTCGGCCCGCTGCAGGGGAGTCGCTCCAGCCTTCTTGCTTGCCGGCGGCCGCCGCACCGCCCGTCAAGATGTCCGGGGGGCGGGTGTGCGCTGCCTGCGGCGGCTCCGACATCGAGGTGGACTCAGCCCGGGGCGATGCCGTCTGCACCGGATGCGGTTCGGTGCTGGAAGACAACATCATCGTCTCCGAGGTGCAGTTCGTGGAGAACAGCGGCGGAGGCTCCTCGGCAGTCGGGCAGTTCGTCTCCCTCGACGGTGCGAGCCTGTGTGTCTGTGGGGGTGTGGGTGTAGCGGGAGTCGGGGCCGGCCTTGGGGGAGGAGGAGCAGCCCGATGCTGCCTCTGCTACGGCCGGCCGTGATGTTGCTCCCGAGAGCAGCTAATTGCACGTGGGTGCCGTGGGAGAACCACAACTCACCTGCTTCCTCCTCCTGTGTCTCGTACAGAATTTGCTTAGTTTAAAAGCAAAGCAGTGCAATCACAAAATAGCTCATGACACTGTAAGAAGACAATTTATGTGCTACTGATTAGGACAGCTCTCGTATCAAGAGATGCTGCCTTGTAACTTCTGCAACCATTTACAAAGAAAGTATTTAACAGATTAACAGAGTTGGAAGGGTCGTCTAGTCCAACCCCTTGCCCAAGCAGGAGACCCTACATCTGCCTCTACCTAGGATCGAACTCACAACCTCCTGATTGTGAGGCAAGAGCTCCACCTCTAGGCCATAGCAGCTGGGTTGCATTTGTCCCATCTTAATTCTCTGGTCTCAGTATTTGCAGCCGGTCAATCCTCTGACGACACTGATTCCCGTTTTCCTCAAACTTCTTTCTTTGAGCTCTTTCTCTGGTTGGTTATACCAAATCTGGGGAAGGGGCTACTTTGTACTATAAGAAATAGCCTCCGAAGAAGAATAAGCCCTGCTTCAGAAAAGAGTGAGAGGGAAATATTTATTTTCAGATGCCTATCTGTGTTGTTATAGACGGAAAATGGATGTTTCTATTAAGTAAATCTGTCTGTCTCTTGACATGAGATCTGCTCTGTTCCTAATCTTTGTTATAACTATGGGTGCCCTTCTAGTTCTATTTGGCTTTCATTTATTCCTTTACCTACCTACTAGTTTTGTGGTAGATTTTGACTTTAGTGTAGGAGCCTGTAAGATGTGTAGTTTGTGACATTAACTTAGCAGAGAAGTAAAATTAAAATATAGTTCTGGCTTATCCACAGTTGATATACATTTGATTTTTTACTCTTATTAGATCACCTGCATACATGAATACAGCAGCTGAAGTTGTATGGCAGAGGGTAGTTTCTTTGGCACTGAACTTTTTTTTTCTAGTTTCACATGTTGCATATCTAGAGGACTATTTAACAACTTTAGTGAGTTAAGTCCATGGAGAAAGAAACACCTATTCGATCTAGGCTACAGTTTTAGACAAATTGAGCGTTGTAAATCTCAGGTATTATTAGAGTAATAATATCCCTGGTATTCTAGTTTTGGATCTAATCCTGAATATGGAAGGAATCATTGCGTGTTTTTGGAACAGGGATATCAATAGGCTGATAAGTCTCAGCTATATTTCTCTGAACATCTGAAACCTCTGACACATCTGAGGTTTTGCTGATCCTTGATCAATAACTTGATGCAGAAGTGAGCTGTATTTGGAAAGACAAGGCTCCCACAAGTAAGGGGTTTCTGAGTTCATGAAATAAGAGGCTGCTTGCTCTGACGGAATTGCATTTCTCTGAAAAAAAGTATGTGACTCCAGAGGCCCAAGTGTCAGCAGCAAGGAGAGGCAATACCATAAATAACGTAAGAAATGCACTGGCTGTTAATTTGCTTCTGGATAACATTTAAGATTTTGATATTAATCTATAGACAATTTGGAACAACTTTTGAGAAAATATTTCTATTACACAGAAATGCTCAACAATTGCATTCACTATCAAAGGCTGCCTTGAGTCCACCACATGCAGTAGAAACTCATTTGAGTTCAGCTGGAAAGCCTTTTTTGTTATACCAATTTTGGAGTACTTATCCTCTAGAAATTAACCATGGATTATGGAAAAATTTACTACATTGGGTAGTTCACGATGGTATGGTTAAATTGCTTATAATTATTATTACATTCTTATGAGTTTTCTTGTATTTTGTTTGATAATATATGTTTTAAAGTCTGTACACTGGTTTTGAAGGAGTCAGTGACAAATAAATACTTTGAATAAATCAAAAGAGAGAGATAATAAATACAAAGCAAAGTTATGGAGAGGGAAAGGATGGTATCTTCCGTTTTTTTCAGTCCATTGTATCTTTGGTAAAAGCTGCATTTTTTTTTCAGCATCCAGTGCAGTATGTACAAGATTTGCCAAAAGTCAGGCTCCATACACAATGTAATATTTAGATTGCATTGAATGTTCAAATCAATTGCCATTTTCTTCTAAACACTTCAATCATCTGAACTTTGAACATTCCCAAGTACAGAAACATTTTCTCTGAAAAAAAAATTAATGAAACATACTGTAATTGGCCTACAAGTAGTCTTTGAATTAGAACTGTAGTGGAGCCTGCTGATTTTATGTTTTTTATGGTGGTTCTTAAGTAAACACAGAGGTTGTAAGTGCAAACACCATGATTGTTAACCAAGTTGTTAAGAAATAAGGGTAGGGCAGTGAGTGTGGCCTCTTCAATGGGGTAAATGAGGTTTCTAGATCATGGATGTCAATCTTGATCGTGTCACGTGACGTATCGTGACATATTTTACCTTTGTGGAGCCGGGGTGGGCGTGGCCTACACGTGATGCATCTGGCCTGCAGACCACCAGTTTGACACCCCTGTTCTAGATAATTCAAATTCAGTAGTGAAGGGAAATAATTCTGTTAATTGGATTCTTGATTTGGTACAAAACACTCCTAGTTAATACTAGCTTAAATACGATTGCTCAGTAGAGATAAATGATCTTAATTGAAAGATGCAGCAATGATCATGCAGCAATTATCATCATCATCTTGGTAAAGGAAAAAAAAGTGTAAAGCCATGTTTAGGTGATATGAAAAATAATTATTAAATGTGCATGTATACAGATGTAAAATTTTATAAAATATAAAAAATCCAGTGATCCTTCTGTTATTTAGCAGATATGTATATGCCCCAAACTGTGGTAAGTGACAATGTACATTGATGCATTATTGTCTTTCCCCCCACCCAGAATATTATTAACTGTGGGGAGATGCTCTTTGCTTTGTGGCCTGGGGGCTTCAAGATGCTTGATTACTCTAAGCTCTTCTTCTTTACCTCCTCTTTTATTGCTTCGTGTATCATGGGCAGAGGTCTTCAAACTTGGCAACTTTAAGACTTGTGGACTTCAACTCCCAGAATTCATAGCTGGCTGGAGAATTCTGGGAATTGGAAGTCCACAAGTCTTAAAGTTGCCAAGTTTGGGGTTCCCTGATTAAGGGAGACAGAAAGTTCTGGTTCTTGCTCTTCTGGTGCCCACAACACACCTTTTTTCTCCTGCCGCCCGATTCTCAAGGTGCATCATTTAATAGTATTATTTGATGCTGGATGGGGATGTTCTGATTTGTGGTTCCTCAAGTGAAGAGCTTTCTCATAGCAAGATACAAAATTATAGGTGTTCCCACTTACATGGATGTGTGCTGGTTCTGATTTGGTTGCCCTGCATCTTTCCCATGGATAGCCAGAACTGGCTATTAGCGAGCTTATTATTTGCAGCTGTTTTCATTTAGAATTACTTACATTTATTGTACCAGTGCTTTTCCTTTGCTATGACGAAGGCAAGCAGTATAATTTTAGAGAAGGGAAAGAGGTTTTTTCGCCTCCCCAAAGTCCTTTCTATATAGCAGTGTTTTTCAACCTTGGCAACTCTAAGAAGAGTGGATTTCAACTCCCAGAATTCCCTAGCTGGCAACTGGCGGGTGTTCTGGGAGTTGAAGTCCACACGTCTTAGAGTTGCCATGGTTTAGAAATACTGCTGTATGAGGTGTGTTCAGCTAAGTAGTTGGTGTTTGCTTGGATTTGATTCATCTCTCCATCTCTAATTTTATGGCATATTTGGAATCACTGAAAGAAATAATCTTTCCCATATGATATTGTATTTCAGAGTTCCAGGCTGACTGACTTCTTGTAAGCTAGCACTGTTTATGTATTTATATATTTATGGGTGGGTGTAAGGAACAAACCCCTCAACAATTGTTTATAGATCAATCTATATAGTTCTCATAGTTAAATCTAGCTTATTTTAATTTCCTACTGCTTGGTATATGCCAGGGGTGGGCAAACTATGGTTCTTTGAGGACCTGTGGACTTCAACTCTCAGAATTCCTGAGCCAGCCATGCATGCATGGCTGGCTTAGGAATTCTGGGAGTTGAAGTCCACAGGTCCTCAAAGAACCATAGTTTGCCCACCTATATGCTAAAACTATTTTTTTAAATTAAATTTTATTGATTTTCAACATTTTTCTTTAAAATAACAATTTCCATATTTCCTAAAGCATTTCTACAATCATACACAGTATTTTCATTTTCACATATTCCTTATTACAGTTAGATTCTATATCGCTTATCTTAATTACACATATAGTTTAATTTACATATTTACATTTTACAGTCTATAATTTCACTGTTTCTTTTCTTCCCTTCTTAATTTAATCCATTTGTACCATTTTTCCCAGATATTGTAGTAATCCGAATCACTTTGGCCCCTTAAGTACATTGTTAATCTTTCCATTTCTGCACACTCATAGATTTTTTTTAACTATTATATTTTCTGGAGGTATTTCTGTATTCTTCCAAAATTGTGCGAAGGTTATCCTAGCTGCAGTTGTGATATGGAGGACTAAGTACTTAATATCTTTGTGGTAATCTTTTTTAAATATGCCGAGGAGAAATAGTTCTGGAGTGAATTCTAATATCTCATTGAATATTTCTGATAGCCATTTATGAATTGTGTTCCAATTTTTTTTTGTTTCTGAGCACAGCCACCACATGTGAAAGAAGGTACCCTGTGTTTTTTTGCATTTCCAGCATATAGGATTCAAATTTGGATAAATTTTTGCAAGTCTAATTGGGGCTAAATGCCATCTATAACTCATTTTGTAAAAATTTTCTTTGTATGCTACTGACCTAGATATTTTAAGATTTCTATTCCAGCGTTTAATTTGATTGGAACTGTCTGAAATAAATATAATAGTTTGAGCAAAATATTCATTTTAATGATAGCTATTCGGCCTAAAAACGAAATTTGTAGTTTTTCCCATTTTTTAAGATCTAATTCTATTTGATGTACCAGTTTTTTATAATTATTATCTTTTATAGATGAGCATTTGTTTGTTAAATTAATACCTAAATATTTGATTTTCTTCACTACTTGTAGGCCTAATTCTTTTCCTAATTGTCCCTCTTGTTTCCTTGTCATATTTTTAGTCAATAATTTAGTTTTTTGTTTGTTTATTTTTAGTCCGGCTATTACTCCATATTTTTCTATTTCGTTGAATAAGGCTATTCCAGATTCATGCGGATCTTCCAGAAAAAATACTAAGTCATCCGCAAATGCTTGTATTTTGTAATTTTCGTTCCTTTAATGTCCGAATTGTCCCTAATTTTATTTAGTAGTATTTCCAAAGACAGTATAAAAAGTAGAGGCGACAATGGACATCCCTGTCTTACTCCCTTATTTATCTGAAAAGTTTTGGTTACACTTCCATTCATTATTACCTTGGCAGATTGGGAAGAGTATATTGTTTCTATCATTTTTAAAAATTTGTCGCCGAATTCCATTTTTTAAATTAGTAATTTCATGTACTGCCAATCAACGTTGTCAAACGCTTTCTGCGCATCCAGGAAGACAAGGGCCGTTTGCCTTTCTGGATGCGCTTCGTAGTATTCCAAAATGTTTAATACAATTCTCAAGTTTGTCCTAATTTGCCTTGTGGGTAAAAATCCATTTTGGTCAAGATGAATAATTTTATTTAATACTTTTTTCATTCTTTCCGCCATTATACACATGAAAATTTTGTAGTCAGCATTTAACAACGCGATTGGCCTATAATTTTGGATCAAATCTAGTTCGGTACCCTCTTTCAACAATGTGGCGATATGTGACTCTTTCCATGACTCTGGAATCTTCCCTTTAGTCAAGACTTCGTTATATAACTCTAGTTGTAATTGTTGAATAGTTTCATTAACTATCTTATAGAACTCTACTGGAAGACCGTCTGGTCTGGGAGTTTTGTTATTTTTTTGTTTCTGAGTTGCCATTTTTAATTCTTCTGGGGTTATTTCATTATTTAATATTTGTTTATCTTCTTCACTTATAGTTGAAATAGATGTTTGATTGAGATATTCTTTAATCTTATTTATCTCTGTTTCCTCTTTTTTATAGAGTTGTTCGAAAAAATCTACTGCTATCTCTCTCATTTTTTCTTCCGAGTTTTGTAAGTTTCCTGTTTTATCTTTTAATTGATGAATTATTCTATTCCCTCTCTCTTTTCTGATCTTATATGAAAGCCATCTGCCAGGTTTATTTGCGTTCTCAAAGTAGGATTGTTTTACAAATTTAAGATTCCTTAAATATTCTCTTTGTTCTATAAGATTTAATTTATGTTTGGATTGCATTAGTAATTCTTCTATCCTTTTATTTCCTGGCTTTTCCTGTGCTTCCTCTTCTAGTTGTTTAAGTTCTCTTAATATGTTATTATATTCTTGCTTTCTTTCTTTATTTTTTTTCGCTGTATATGATATTATTAGACCTCTCGTGTATGCTTTCAAAGTGTCCCACAGGTTTTGTGTAGATGTTGGTTGTTTTTTATTTTCTAATATAAATAACTCTAATTCTTTTCCTATCATTTTTGTGAAATATCCATCTTGTATTAATTGAGTATCGAAAGTCCATCTTCTATTGATTTGCCTTGTGTGTTTCCATATTATATTGATGGGGCTATGGTCAGCCCAGATATTAGGTGTTATCTCTACTTTTTGTACTGATTTGTTAAGTTCACTTGATAACAGGGCCATATCTATTCTCGTGTATGTTTTATGTGGGTGTGAATAAAAGGTAAATTGTCTTTCCCTTGGATTGTGGGTTCTCCAGATATCAATGAGATTTAGTTCCTCCATCATTTCAAAGAAGGTTTTAGGTAATGTAGATTTTTTCTTCTTTTTATCCCCGGCATGATCTTTAACCCCATCAATTATTCCATTAAAATCCCCAATTATACATATATTTTTATGCTCCGTTTGTAAAATTTTTGTATGTAGTTTTTTGTAAAATTCTTTTTGCTTTTTGTTAGGGGCATAGATGTTTATAATTAGGATATTTGTATTTTCTACTTCTACTTCCACCATTAATATCCTTCCCTTAGGGTCACTATATATTTCTCTGCTTTTCAATTCCTTTTTAATATATATTGCAACTCCCCTTTTCTTTTTGTCTGTTGATGCAGTATATAGCTCGCCAAGTTTCAAGTATTCTAAAAGTTTTCTATCTTTTCCTTTAATATGTGTTTCTTGTAAACATACAATATCTTTTTTTTGCTTAAGTAGTTTTGCTAGTGTTTTCTTCCTTTTAATAGTATCGTTTAATCCCTGGATGTTAAGAGATATTAACTGCATTTTCCTTAAGTTCTCTTATTTCTTCTTTCTGCTCCCGGTACTAGTTTACTTTATTTGCTTTCTGCGCTCTGGTTCGGGCTGCCCTTGATTTCGGTTGTTCTACTTCTTTGGTTTTATCCCCTTCCTCTTCCTCTCTTAGATCGTGTCTTCCCTCCTGAATGTTTGGTTCAGATCTTACACTTGCCTGGGAGTCCCCCTCTACTTCTCCTATCTGTTCAAAGATTTCCATTGCACTATCTATTGTTTCTACTTTGATTCTTTTCCCCTCCCAGGAAATAGACATTCCTTCTGGGGTTAACCATCGGAAGGGAATATTTTTTCTGTTCAGTAGGTTAGCCAAAAATCTATATTCTTTTCTCAATTCCCTTACGCTTCTTGGTATTTGGTTTAGCACTATTATTTCTTTCTCTTTATATGTAATCGTTCCCTCCCTTGTTTCCATATATACCAAGTCTCTAATTTTTTTCCTTGCAAACCTCACATGGATTTCCCTAGGGAATTGATGTCGTTTAGCATAGCTTGTAAATACCCGGTAAGTTTCATCAATTTCATTTATCACATCATTTTTATCTTTCTGTAAAATCTTTGCAATTATTCCATTCATCAGTTCTTCTAAATCTTCATCCTTAGTTTCTATAACATTTTGAAAGCGCAGGTAAAATGCTGAATGGTCCATTTCCAGATTAATAATTGTATTCTCTAACTCCTTTTTTGTTTTCATAAAATTCAAATCTAAATTTTCTACCTTTTTTTGTGTCTTCTCCAAGTATTTGAGTGTGTTACATTTCAAACGTGTAGAGTACATAAATAAATCATAAAATTAATCTACCATTATTAAGATAAAGATATTTTCCAGCTAAACTTAATTTATAGTGACTACATCTATTTTTCTTGGCAACAGTATGGAAGTCGATTGCTACTGTCTTCCTAAATACTTTTTGTTGTCCAGTCTAAGTCTTCAAAAGGAGAAGGTTAGAAATGATTATCACACCTTTTATTGTAAAAAAAATATATAAAACTTTATTCCAGTGTCTATTGGAAATTTTTGATTAAATTGATTGTTTATTTTTTAATTTGCATGGCTATCATCATTAGCTGGCATTGATTGTTTGAATTGTTAATAGATGTCACTGCGATTGCAACCTAGGATAAGCAGTTGAAACCTTAAGGGCATAAATTACCATATTTGTATTGACTTCTGGATCCTTCTTACTATAGTCCAGTATTGACACATGTGGGCAATGTTTGAAAATGAGGTGGAAATGATTCTGAATGAAAAAAGTATTGCTGAGGGAAATCAAGTGTTTCTTTACCTCTTTTATCAGGAAAAATCACATCTTTGCTAGCTGTTATAAAGCAAAGTGTAATATTAATATTGTGTTAAGATAACTGTTAGTATTTCACATATTGCTCTGTTCTCAACATCAGTGTATTTGGAAAGAAAGTTTCCCACAATATACCATAAGTAGAAATAAGTATTACGGTATTTGCAAAATTAAAACCCTAATAAAAAAACACTTAATCTCTCCTCTGGTATAGCTGACAAAATGAGGAGAGCCCGTGGCTTAGGCAATCTACCTAATACGTAAGTAGCCCAGGTTTGAATCCCAGAAGGGTATGGCTAGCTGATGAGAGCTAAATAGCTTGAAATAGATCTATACTAGTCTCTCTTTATTTCTTTGTTGGTAAATTTAAATTTAACATGCAGAATTAAAGGTTGCAATTTAGTCTCCTGACCTTAAAGGCATTGGAATGTGGGAATAATATGGGGATCAGGGGTGGGTTCTGGATCGTTTTGCTGCAGGCTCGCTCAGGGTCCACCCCCCGCAGCAATAAAAAAATAGCTTCTGCGCATGCGTAGAAGCAAAATCCAAGATGGCAGTGCCCATGGACCGGCACCGACAGAACTGGCTCTGTGACGTCATTGCCAATTTACTAACGGTTCTAAAGAACCAATTAGAACCGGTAGGAACCCACCTCTGGTTTTTGTTGTTACTGAAAAGGATAAGGGTGATTTTTTTTTTACTTATTTTGAGCAGTATTAAGACTGGGCATGGGAACAGGAGGCATATGGGAGGAAAACCACTTCAGTTTCCACCCTTAAAATATCTCCCAATCCAAATAGTGATTTTTCAAGCATTGAACAAACATTAATAGTGGGGCTAAGAATTGATTGCTTCCAAGAGGCAAACTTACTTTCAATCCTATCTTTAATTTTGCTTAAGAATTTTTTTTTAAATGTGTCATTTCTTGGGTTTGGGGGAAGGGTATGATATGAGTATCACATTGGCCACTCCTAATTTTTGACCAGGTTTTAAACATTTGTCTTCATAGCATCTCTGCTCTAAATATTTGTTTCTAAGAAAACTTGACAAACCACATCTGACACACTATAGTGGTTTAATCCAGCAAATTGATATTTCTGATGAAACAGAAAAATGATTCTGATTACTGTTTTGATTATGTATTTGTTTTCAGAATTTAAATTACTTCCTTGCAGTTTTAGAAAATTAGCTTTAAAAGCGACGTAAATTGCTTGTATCATATATTAATAGCAATATTCTCGTACATTGTTCAAGAGGTCAAAGTAAAAGGTTGTAGATTGGGAAAATGGGTGTAAGAAAACGATTGGTAGAAAAATATGTGCATATAGAGAAAAAATGGCAAAAATATGTAGCTGAAGAGAATGGGGAATGTGTTTAAAAGTGACAGAAATGCAGAGAGATTGTGGTGGAGATAAAATTTGTTCTGAATTAGGGGAACCAGCAGAGTAAATGCAATTAAAAATAAAACCTGGGAATGCTAGAAGGGATATTTGTATGGGAATAATAGTGATATGATTGAAGAGTAAAATTGAAACCAATGCTTATAAATGCATGTGCCCAAGACAAGACTGATGAAGTAATAAATGCTGTGGGAATGTTGAAAAATGCAACTATATGTGTTGATGGCATACCTGGAGAAATATTCAAGTATGCTTCTGGTTTGTTTTTGTTGTGATTGTGAATTTTTTAATTTATAAGAGTTCTTTATTTATTTATTTTTAAGAGTTCTTATAGGCCGTCCAATCCCGTGGGACTCAGGGCGGCTTACAACAGAGATTAGAACTGTACAGTAAAATAACATCTAAAAACATTTTATTACAATTTAAAAACCATTCATACATGGGGGAATCGTCTCTTCACCCCGCCTGCTGGAAGAGCCATGTTTTTACTGCCTTGCGGAAGGCCAGTAGGGTGGGGATAGTCCGGATCTCTTAATTATCTTTTTGTAATTTGCTCCTGTGTACTATATTGTAATTTGTTGTTTTTGATGTTGCTTTTTATTATTGTGAGTTGCCCAGAGATGGTTGGAGTCGGGAGGCATCAACATTGAATAAATTATGCAAAAAATGCATCATTGCCTGATAATTGGAAGTATGCTGTTATTTTGCTCCTGTACAAAGTTAACAAAAATGGGGTTAACTGGTCACTGCCAAATTTTGTGATTGAATGACTATTTTGTATAATCCAAAGATATAGCATGAAAATTTATTTATTTATTTATTTATTATTTATTTTGGAATTCTTATATGCCGCCCAACTCCCTAAGGACTCAGGGCGGCGTACAACAGTGAGAAAATACAAGAATAACCAAAATCTAAAAAGTTAATTAAAAGCAAATATAAAAATTAAAACACAATATAAAAAGAATCATCACCAACCATTCAACATCATACATACTTGGGGGGTGGGCTCGAATGAATTAAGCTCTACCCCCCGCCTGCAGGAAAAGCCATGTCTTAACAGCTTTCCGGAAGGCCAGCAGAGTGGGGATAGTTCGGGTCTCTGGTGGAAGTTGGTTCCAGAGCACAGGGCCAGCCACAGAGAAGGCTCTCCCCCTTGGGCCCGCCAGCCGGCATTGTTTGGCCGACGGGACCTGGAGGAGGCCCACTCTGTGGGCCCTAACCGGTCGAAGGGAAGTATGAGGCAGAATGCGGTCCCGTAGATAACCTGGTCCCAAGCCATGAAGGGCTTTAAAGATGGTGATCAACACCTTGAATTGGACCCGGAGACCGATGGGCAACCAATGCAGCTGGCGGAGTATCGATGTCACGTGGGTGTACCTTGGCACACCCACCACAGCACGCGCAGCCGCATTTTGCACCAACTGAAGTCTCCGGATACTCTTCAAGGGTAGCCCCATGTAGAGCGCATTGCAGTAGTCCAAGTGAGAGGTGACAAGGGCATGAGTGACCGTGAGTAGAGCCTCCTTCTCCAAATATGGCCGCAACTGGTGCACCAGGCGAACCTGTGCAAAGGCCCCTCTAGCCACAGCTGAAAGATGATGGTCCAATTTTAGCTGTGGATCTAGAAGGACCCCCAAGTTGCGGACCTGGTCCGAGGGAGTCAGTTTCGCTCCCTCAAGGACCACGGAGGGACAGTTGTCGTAGTCCTTAGGAGGCAATATCCACAGCCACTCAGTCTTGTCGGGATTAAGTCTTGTCGGGATTAAGTCTGAGTCTGTTCCTCCCCATCCAGATCCTGACGTCGTCCAGGCACCGGCACATCACATCAACTGCCTCACTGAAGTCAGACGGGGTGGTGATGTACAGCTGGGTGTCATCAGCGTACTGATGGAAACACACCCCATGTCTGCGAATGATCTCCCCCAGCGGTTTCATGTAGATGTTAAACAGGATGGGCGAGAGAACCGACCCCTGAGGCACCCCACATAATAGGGGCCTAGGGGACGATCTCTGCCCCCCTGCCAGCACCGACTGCATCCTATCAGCGAGATAAGAGGAGAACCCGCAGAACGGTGCCTCCCACTCCCAACAATTTACTCACGCGTTGGAAGTAAACATAGGTAGACATAGAATACTACACTTAAAATATGTTTGGGAGTCAGATTTAGGTAAGTAGTTAGAAGGAGTTTGATAGACCAATACAACAAATTTATGGAGATCTGGAATTTTTTTACCTGCTTCAGTGCAGGAATGCCAGTGATGTAATTCCTGTAAGAATTTCACATACAATATGTAACCAGGAGGTGCTAGAGATATTGTAATCAAAAAGGGATTTTCCTTTATATTCCGTGGGAATATGATACAATCTCAACATTAATAAAAAGATAGCAAGAATTGAACTGTAGGCTTGTTACATATATTTGATGGAAGGAATAAAAAGCTATGAAGCAAGAAATTATTTTGACAGTAAGGTTGATTATTTCTCACTAATGAAAAATATGTAAACTTTCACTTGAAAAATTAGTAAGATTGGTCTTATTAAGGTCCTGTGTGAAAAGGTTTCTGATAAAATTCAAAATGGGAAATCATTTAACAGGATGGCAAGATTTCATGTTTTATAAATGACAAAATAACAATAGCAATAGCACTTAGACTTATATATTGCTTCACAGTGCTTCACAGCCCTCTCTAAGCAGTTTACAGAGTCAGCATATTGCCCCAACAATCTGGGTCCTCATTTTACCGACCGTGGAAGGATGGAAGGCTGAGTCAACCTTCAGCTGGTCAGGATTGAATTCCTGGCAGTGAGTTAAATTAGCTTGCAATACTGCATTCTAACCACTGCGCCACTACTGCTCTAATGAGTATTCATTAGGGTGAATTGGCCTATTGTTGTTGTTGTTAGTTGCGAAGTCGTGTTTGACCCATCGTGACTCCATGGACAACGTTCCTCCAGGCCTTCCTGTCCTCTACCATCCCCCAGAGTCCATTTAAGCTCACACCGACTGCTTCAGTGACTCCATCCAGCCACCTCATTCTCTGTCGTCCCCTTCTTCTTTTGCCCTCCCAGCATTAGGCTCTTCTCCAGTGAGTCCTTCCTTCTCATTAGGTGGCCAAAGTATTTGAGTTCCATCTTCAGGATCTGGCCTTCTAAAGAGCAGTCAGGGTTGATCTCCTCTAGGACCAGAGGTGGGTTCTAAATATTTTTACTACCGGTTCTGTGGGTGTGGCTATGTGGGTGTGGCCAAATTGATGTCAAGCACACTCAGTCACATGACCCCCCCACCAAGCCACGCCCACTGAAACGGCAAAAATTTTTGGGACTTTTTGACACTTTTTTTTTACACTCCGGCCCCATATCTAGGTCGGGACGCCGTGGGGTGGCAGTGGTCATCTCGACTTTCCCTCTGTTGCCCTTCCTGGCTGAAAAGTGCCCCTTCTCGCCTCTGATGGGCCTTCCCCGCAGTTGCAGCCGGAGCACCCCACTCCTGCTGGCGCGCTCTGCGAGATGAGCGTGCAGGAGAAAGGCTTCCCTCTGGACTGGCTTTACTGAGGACATGCCCAGGCCCCCGGTCAAGAGGGTGACCCTGTTTCTGCGGCCCGCCAGACATGGCTTTTCGGCCGGGAAGGGCAATGGAGGGAAAGCACAAAGATGGCGGCAGCTTCTCGCCGGTTGACCAGAGAACTTTTTGACGTTGTTGCCGAGCTCTTGGAGAGCCACGCTCATGCTGGCGACCTCCGGGGCAGGGGGAACTGGTCGCTGTCGCCTAGCTCGGGAGCCAGCCGGGGGCGAGCCGGGCAGGGGCGATGGCAACGGCAGAGTCCGGCACTCGGGGAGGGCAAGGTTAGCATGCTCCCAGCCGCGCCCTGCACTGCCTCCACCGGCTTAGGACAGTGGGCTCAGCTGCAGCTCGGACGAGCCGAGGAAATGCGGGGAGCCTCCTGCGTGTTGCACCCCCACCCAGCAATACGCAGGGGACTGAGTCCATTGCCCTGAGCCGCAATAGCAGAGGGCGAAGGCGCTCCCCTTGGCGGGGGGGGGTTTCCTCAGGGCGATCCCAGGGTGGCTTGGCAAAGCAGCTGCCCGCAGGATCTGACGGGATGGGATGAGACAGGACGGGAGTCGGGAAACGACATGCCCTTCCTGGCCGCCTGCCCAACAGCCTTCCCATCTCTACTGTCTGTAACTGGAGAGGGAGAGGGAGAGGGGAGAGAGAGAGAGAGAGAGAGAGAGAGAGAGAGAGAGAGAGAGAGAGAGAGAGAGAGAGAGAGATGCAAGGGATGAGTATTTGTCAAAGGAAGTAAAAATGGTTTTTTGTACAGTTTGTTTCTACTCACCTTGTTATGTGGAAGTTCTTATTAGAATGGGTAAACATATACATTTAATAAATAAATAAGTTATATGGAAGTAAGAATTGAGTGTTTCAGGAGAAAAATTAATGAACTAGGAATGGAATACTTAAAATATACAGTTAAAACAAATTCAGATTAGGCGTGATTAAGTGACGAATGGATATAAAAGTTAATTCACTACAAAACAAGTTTGTTGGTCATATGGAGAGAATAAGTATGAATTGAACTTTAAAATATACAGTATAAAGTAGAGTAAATGGGGAAGACAGAAAGTTATGGCTGAGTAACATTGATTAAATCCTAAAAAGGAGAGAAGTGAGAAATCTAATGAACAAAAAATAAAATGTGAAATGTGTATAGATATGATAGAAGCAAGAATGATTTGAAAGGATAGAAAAATATGAAGAGAAAGGTATTATATATAGATTTAATTACATTTCTTTTTCTCTTTTCTCATTTAGCTTTAGTGTATTTTGTGTACCAGTTTTTATTATTTTTATCACTTCAAACTCTTTTCCAAGGTCTGCATTAATATTGCTTGTCTTGAAATGGAGGCGCATGTATGTAAGAATATTGTTAGTGAAAATCCATAACAAATACTTGTTCTTACTGTGCCTCTTATGGTTTCCTCCAGGTGTCAGTCTTGTATCATGCCTCAGGAGTAATCTCCTAATAACCTTCATGTCAACAATAAAGGCTTACTTAAAATCCTGCAGAAGATACTTTGGTGATTGTGAAAATGCTGACTTCTAAATTAGGTCTGCATTGATCCCCTTTTATACTGAAAGGTTGATTTTATTAAATCAGGAATTTGAGAACCTGCCTTTCAATGGGGCTTCTTGAGACCTGAAGAAGGGTTTTATGTATGTGTTGTGTCTGTCTGTCAGGTCCCTGAGAAATTATGTGACGTGAATTGAAAGTGTGTTGAACAGAAGATATGCAAGAAGAGTACAACTTTTTAAATAAGCTCTCACACTAACATGTGTAAGACCAACCTTCCTGCAAGCTACTGACAGCAGGGCAAGATGTGCCAAAGCTAAATGAATTGTCGAGTCAACAAGTGCAAGGCCTGTGGGTTCAAATCCCATTGAAGGGTTGAACAACTAGCATGGAGAGGATGCCTGAAGAGTCCTCAGTAAGGATAAAATTGGTCATGTAGTGCATTTTACTGGTCAGTAGTTAGAATTTTAGACTATTACAGTTTTATAACAGTAGGCTGTGTTTGAGACTGAAAAAAGTATATTTACAATTTATGTAAATTGCCAAGACATTGTGCCATGTTTTGATTTTTCATTGCTTCCCAGTGTAGCTACTGAAATATATGGTTATTTTACAATTGGTTAAATATGCATTCTGATAGTCATATGAACTAAAGACTGATTATTTTATTTTGTAAACAATAGATGAATCTTTAAAGTGTCAGAAAAGTGTTGCTTTTGTTGCAATAATGCTATTTCTCTGCAATCTTAGACTATATTAAGAATATGAAAAAAAATGAGATGTTGTAGTGTTTTATGTACCGATAGACCTATGTACTCTCTTGCCTTTTTCCCTTTAAATGTTTACCATAGTTACTTTGACATATTCATTTTCCTCGGCTTATTCTCAAAGGAAATTTATTTGATTGTAAAATGACAGAAATGTGATTTCTATTGCTGTCAATGTCTATTGCTGTCAGTGTCCATTCAGTGTGATAAACAAATATAAATGAACTAGACAAAAACCATAACAAATGAAACAAATCAAATGAAAGTCTTATTAATATTATCATAAAACAAAACAAAACAAAATGTTGCTTAGCATTGGAGTTTGTTTAGATGCTTGATCAAAAATGAATAAACTTACCTTTGGTCATTAAAAGCAGTCAAAAACAGAACAATTTTCAGTCTATTGAATGTTATAGATTTGATAAGAGCCCCAGTGTGCTGGATGTCAGCTGAGGCCAGATGTCCATAGCAGTGGAACACATGTTATCTTTTCAATGGGCAACTGATAAAAGAAATAAGATGTATAACTCTTCTACTTTGCATTTTCTTTAGCACAGTGTTTTTCTATCTTGACAACTTTAAAATATGTGGTTTCAACTCCCAGAATTCCCAGCCAGCATGGAAAAGTTGAAGTCCACACATCTTAAACTTGCCAAGGTTGAAAAATACTGCTTTAGAAGACGAGGAAAAAAAACCCCTTGCAGTATTATAAAATGAAAACCACTTTCTGAGAGTTTCAGGAGGATTATTTTTTATGCTGATGAAAGTCTGGATTGACAGCTTGCATGAGTAATTGCAAATAGCCTAGAAATTAGTAAAATATATTAGCATATTCACATACATATAGGTGACCTGGAATAACCCTTCAAAGCAACCACACTAGCATTGAAAGAATGTGGCTGCTTTAATACTTCAAGAAGGGGTACTTTGCTTCCTCTGATGTGCTTTGCAAAATATCTTTTTTAATCCTGTGCATACTCTTATAGGTTCTATAGAAGATTATAAAATTCTCTGGAATAACAGTGAGGGAAATAACCCTGACATATTTTTACCAAAAGCATATATAAAGAAATACTTCAGGGACATTTGTTCATCTATGAATATATGTGCTTGAGAGTGTCAGTCTGTTAAATG
Organism: Diadophis punctatus similis; assembly: GCA_023053685.1. Classification (NCBI taxonomy): domain Eukaryota; kingdom Metazoa; phylum Chordata; class Lepidosauria; order Squamata; family Dipsadidae; genus Diadophis; species Diadophis punctatus. The sequence goes on along the minus strand of JALIGW010000001.1, from coordinate 299,544,907 downwards.
CAGTATTGTAGTTTTTGGACCCAGTTTTTGATAGATGAGAATTGGTTTCCCAGAGCTAATTGATTATTTTCTTATTTCTGTCATAATTGCTCCTCCATTAACAATGCTGGTTTCCTAATGGTATCATACCCACAAGATGGTTTAACTGTATAAACTGCCCTGCCTTTTTCTCTCATCGGGCATTCATGTAATGTTTAATATTTACGAACAAACCTAATGTCCAAACACTATAAAGTACCGTATTTTTCGAGTATAAGACGCACCTTTTTGCCCCCCAAAAGAGGGTGGAAATGTTGGTGCGTCTTATACACTGAATACAGCCATTTTTTTGCCTCCCGAAGCCCCGCCCCTGCATACCATTTTTGTGAAAAATGGGCCATTTTTTTGCAAAAATGGGGGCATTTTTGCCTTCCCCTACCCCCTAGGAGTGCTCTGCAGGCTTCCCAAACCCTCGTTTTTGCAAACAAATGGCCAAAAAATGGGCCATTTTTCAGAAAAAATGTAAATGTTTTTGCCTTCCCCACCCCCTAGGAGTGCTCTGCAGGCTTCCCGCTTCTTGCCCCCAAAGTAGCACAAAATCAAACGGAGCCGAGCCGGGGGGGGGAGAGACCGGTGGCGGCAGTGGCTGCATGTGTGCCTCCCCTCTCTGCCCGCACCGGATTCCCCCTAGAAGGTACATGTACCCCTGGGGGGAGAGAACCTGAATGCCTGCCCACTTGCCCTAGGACTCCTTCGAAAGAACGCACCACCGTTTCCGAAGTTTCTGCCTCTGCAACCAGCCTTTCTGCTCCTAAAATGCTGCTTTTGCCTTCTCCCCTTGGGTGAGGGAGGGGGGCGCCGCATCCTGTCCCCCCTTCTTGGGGAAGAAAACTCCTTGGATGGGGGACGCGCTGCTGCTGGGCCGGGCCGCCCGCCCTCGGGCCCCCGTAGGGCAGGATGTGCTCTGCTGCCACCGCTGGCTCTCCCAAGCAAGTTCTCCACCATCCCAGAACCGCGCTGCACCAGAAAACTCCCTGGCACGGCGCGGTTCCGAGATGGCGGAGAGCCCAGGCAAACTCTGCCGCTGCCGCTCACTGCCGACGGGACGCGTTATGACTAAAAAAAACATCCTTGAGGAAGGACGGGACTCACCAGCCCCTCATATATGGGAGTCGATTTGGAGCAAGGGGGCTCCAGAGAGACCCACCCACTCCACCTTTTCTCTCCCTGCAAAAAATCTCAAAAGGAGGGTTTCTGCAAATCCAGGGAGAATTTAATTTCAATTTTCCTGCTTCTATTTAACCCAGAAAGAAAGGGAGGAACCTTCCACATCACCCCTTTTATTTGCCCAAATTTAACTCTCTTTCCAAAGCTATTCTGGCCTTCTTGATTTGCAGGCTGTAGAGGTATGGCACGATGCAGCCTCTGTGTTCACACAAGCGTTTTTCCAGGCTGTTTAATATTGCATGCAGTTTTTTGGTGGGTTTTTTTGGGGGGGGAGGGTGAGTGGAAAAACAATGATATGTGTCTTTTCTGTGCCAGATTTGAACCTGCATGTGTTGCAGTAAAACTCTGGAAAATAGATATATAGATATAAATGATATAGATAGATAATAGATTACATTTATTTATTTATTTATTTATTTATTTATTTAGACGCTCTTGTAGGCCGCCCAATATATATGTGTGTGTGTGTGTGTGTGTGTGTGTGTGTGTGTGTGTGTGTGTGTATGTGTATGTGTATGTGTATGTGTATGTGTATGTGTATGAGTATATACGCGGAAGCAAAATCGTGCCGAAATCTCACGATGGGACGCGTGTGTGTGTGACATTTCGGTGATTTTGGAATATATATATAAGGAAAGGAAAGAGAAAGGAAAGGAAAGATAAGAAGGAAAGGAAAGGAAAGAGGAAAGGAAAAGGAAAGGAAAGGAAAGGAGGAAGAAAGGAAAGGAAAGAAAGGAAAGGGGAGGAAAGGAAAGAAGGAAAGGAAAGGGGGAAAGGGAGGAGAGGAAAGGAAAGGAATGGAACGGGAAAGGAAAGGAAAGAAGGAAATGAAAGGGGGAGGAAAGGAAAGGAAAGGGAAGGAAAGAAGGAAAGGAATGGAACAGGGGAAAGGAAAGGAAAGGGGGAGGAAAGGGAAGGAAAGGAAAGGAAAGGGGGAATGGGAGGAGAGGAGAGGAAAGGAAAGAAGGAAAGGAAAGAAAAGAGGAGAGAGAAGAGAGGAGAGGGGAAGGGAAAGTGAGACAGCCACACAGAGAGAGGTGGAAGAAAGAGAAGAGGGGGGAAGGGTAAGAGAGACAGACACAGAGAGAAGGGGGGGAGGGAAAGAGAGAGAGGGGAGAGAGGGGAAGGGAAAGAGAGACAGACACACAGAGAAGGGGAGGGAAAGAGAGAGAAGGGGGGGAGGGAAAGAGAGACAAGAGAGAGAGATACCTGTTTAAAAGAAAATAGAAAAATGGCTCTTTGAGTGTTTAAGGTTGCAGACCCCTGAGTTAGGCAAACATCATGGCCATTAGATGAACCTTGTGTTCATTAAGCAAACACTGTGGTTGTTAAATAAGTCCATTTTCCCCAATGGGCATTTTTAAAAGGAAATCAGAAGGAATTGTTGGAAACTGGCAAAAACATAGAAAACCTCAGTCATATGACTGTGGGATGTTGTAACTGGACATAAATATGTGTTTGTGCGTGCACACGTGTGTGCATGCATATGGCTGTCAAAACTCCAAAAACAGGTCAGCTAGCTCTGGGGAGGTCAGTCATAAATTTGAACACTTGCTAAGCAACCGGTCATTAAGCAAGGACCACTTGTATTTGGTTTGCCTTAAGGGTTCAGAGCTGTATGGAATCTGGTTTCCTTTAATCCTCTGGGGGATTGCAAAAGGTCCGGATGCAGGAACCCTCATAGGGGGAACTTGGATCGCGACCACCTAGCCACGCCCATCCTGTCACATGACCATGAAGCCCTGCCCACTGTCACATGACTATCAAGCCACACCCACAAAATAAGCCATGCACACAGAACCAGTAGTAAAAAAGTTTAGAACCCACCCCTGAACAGAGAGCTATAGAGGCGATCACAGAAGTAACAAATCTTTAAGGCAAACCAAGGGTGAAATTCAGCAGGTTCTGACAGGTTCTGGAAAACCGGTACTAGAAATTTTAAGTAGTTCAGAGAACCGGCAAATACCGCCTCTGGATGGCCCCAGAGTGGGGTGGGAATGGAGATTTTGCAATATCATTTCCCCAGGAGTGGGGAGGGAATGGGGATTTTGCAGTATCCTTTCCCTGCCACGCCCATAGAACCTGTAGGGAAAAAATTTGAATTTCACCCCTGAGGCAAACCCTTGAAAGAACTATTCCCTTTGTTGTTACTGATAGAGGAAAAGACTGTCAGCTAGGGTTGCTCATGACTATTATCCCAAAATAGTCGGATAAGCCCACCAGTGTTTCTCAATTATGTTGGAGCCTTCCTTGCTTGAGAGGTAGTACACTACTGATGCCAGTTGTTGGGAAGTATATATGGCTTTCATATACCACTTACTGGATTTCCAGAGATACCTGATTGGTCAGTGGAAGAAACAGGACTGCTGGACTTGATAAATCGGATCTTATTAGTAGGATTGATTAAAGCAAAATCAGAAATGATAGAGGTGAGACATGAAGGTCAAGTGCAGAACAGGGCTGGTTACATTTTGGAAGGGTGTTAAACCCTTAAACGTTATAGTAATGAGTGCAGAGTACGCCTCTGAGAACTCTAATACAATATAAATCTTTGGAATTGTTTTTGAGCAGCGTATGTACATGTTATATATGAATAATATATGTAGCTTATTTACAAAAAAAATACGTTGAGAACTTGAACTTTGGAGGCTGAGAAAGATGCCAAAAGAAGAAGAAGAAAAAAACAGCAGCAGCAGCTTGAGGTTCATAATCACATAAAAGGAGCCTCAGAGTCTAGGACTATTGATGTTTGTTAGGTTGAAATACTTAGCAAAAGAGAGTCTGGGCAAGATGTATTGAAATGTTGCCATTAATATGTTATATTTGACAGCTTTTTCTTTTCTTTTCCTTGTAGCAGCAGGAAAGACTCAAACTGTTGGAGGATTTCATGTCAACTTGGGAAAGGAGTCGCGGGCACAGACTTTGCAAAATGGTAACGTGTAATTCTTATTTTTATTTAGCCTTGCTAAAGAAAGCTATCCTAGAGCTAAATTTTATCCACTATGATTTTGGAGGGTGTATCAGAGAGGAAGTAGATATTTTTAGAGCATGGCTTATGCAATTCCCTTTAAATTGTGAATTGAGTTGGAAGAAATTTGTACTGAAAACCATAGTTGGCGGGTGCATATAGTAATTAATGCAAGGAGAAAAGCAAGGCATATTTGACATCTCTGTCCCCATAGCTTGTAAATAAATTGCTTTAAATGACAGATGTACTTTAATTTTAGGATTGAAGCATTTTTTTTTCCAATTCAGTATAGACTTAGTTTAGCTGAGTCATGAATCTCGATCTCTTGAATTCAAGTAGAATAATAACCCTTCAAGAGCAGATTGACGGAGGGCAGCTGCACTCAGTAGCTTCACAATAAGAGTGTCTTTCCCAGGTGGTGGAGTGGGCAGTCTGAGACCTTCCAGATGTTTTGGACTAATTCTTCATTCAATGTGGCAAAGAACAGGAAGAATGGAAAGTGAAATAAAAAAAAAATAGTGGGCATCAGCTTGTCTGTCCCATTAGAAATGCAATGCTGAAGCTAAGTAAGTGTGGATCTGTTAAAGCTTGAATGAAAGACCATTTTTCCACTATAAACTAAAATAGTATGTGCGTTTCTATTATCCTGTGCGCTGCTTGGAGAGTCCAAGCATGGGAGATTAACTTCTGTTCGGTTGCTAAGGGACTGAGTTAAAAATAGACATGGTCACGCCTCTTCTGTTCCACCGGCTTCAATCTGGGTCAGTTCTTTTAACTCAGTTGAGCTAATGGGACATGTAATTTCCTTCTCCTTTTAACTCAATTCATTAGCAACAGATAAAAGTGCTTGGACTCTCCTTTTAGATAGATGGTGAGAATAATAAAGAGCAGCCGGAGTCCCTGCCCTGAGTGTGTTATATTCCACTTTAAAGATCAGCTGTGAGGCGCTGGGAGTGGCTTGCTTCCCTGCCTTTTCTCCTCGCGGGGATAGCGAGAGAGACAGTCGGGCAATTTTGACAGAGCCGGATTCGGAGTCCCTGCCCTGAGTGGGCTATACTCCTCATTGGCAATCTGCGGCTCAAGGCTAAGTAGGGAAAGCCATCCGGCGGCGAAGACAAGCGGGCGCCATTTTTGAAGGCGGAGATTCACGCTGAAACCAATGGCTCATGGAGCTCCTAGCATACTGACAGGAGCTCCTTCTCCTATCGCCTAGCCTGCTGGCAATGACGAAGGGCGGATCCGCTACATTGCAGGCGCCATTTTCTTTCCCTCAGAGCGAATTTCAGGCGTTAACTGTTGATTAGCTGTTTCGCTCTCAGGGATCCATGCCAGATTTTTTTGCAGCGTCCGGTGTGTGCGATCCCCGGGGCTCCGGGTCGACAGCCACCATCTGCCTTGGTCTTTGGGACTCTTGCCTGATATCTGACGAGTCCCTGCCCTCAGGTGTATCACTCTCTTGCTGGATAAATTACTAGTCCCTGCCCTCAGGGGATTAATCCCAACGTGAGATCGCCTTATCTCTCCTCGGCCTTTTTGGACTGCGTGACAGGAGTCTCTGCCCTCAGGGGTTATACTCCGTTGGGGAATACCGGCAGCGTGCCTGGGCTCAGGCACTGACTGCGGTGAGTGCTTGAATTGAAGGCCTTGACAGGTCCAGTGTTTCTGATCTGCTACAATAGGTACCTGTTTCCTGGGGTTCTAAAAAGATATACCTGTCCCTGCAGTGGGAAGAAAGGATGGCATCCATGTCTGCCAGTGGCGAGACCAGTGGGGCTACCAGCAAGTGGCATAAATCAAAGAGTGCTCCTAAGCAGTCTAAGACCAAGGACTCTTCTTCCAGTAAGGCCTCCTCAGCTGCCCTGAAGGATGCTGAGCACTTGAAAAGGAATTCGCCAAAGCCCAGCGTCAAATTGAGCTGGCCAGGGCACCTGTAATTAATTCTCAGGAGGTAGTCCAGAATCTGCCAGAATATTCTCCCAGGGCACTTCAGGATTGGTCCCCAGACCGCATAGTCTGTCTCCAGGACACGGGAGTAGCTGAACTCTCCATAGTACCTCAGGGAGATATTAACCAGGGAGCCATTATGCCTCCACCTGATCCCACCCAGAAGGCAACCCCTTTGGCTACCTTTACCCCTACTGCAACGGGGCTCCGCACAGGGGAGGGTCAACCCTGGGAACTACCTCAGGACATCAGGGCTATGATTTCATCGGCCATACAGGATATAACTATAGGACTTCAGCAGAGATGCCCCCCCCCCAATTAGTCAGGTCCCAACTCAGGAAACCTGGGCCAAGCTTAGACCTGAGTATTCGCCACATTCATCGGCTCGGGGCGAAGGTCGATGATGGCTGAAGGATCTTTCAATGATATGGACTTGTCAGAAGACGAGGGTTTCATACCAGATCAACCTGTCTTTAAAGGCCTTTTTAATCCGGCCTTGTTTAAGACCCTCTTATATAAGGCTAAACTCACGGCAGATATGGGTCTTTTCTCTGCGCCAGTCCAGGAGAAGGAGGTTATTCCCCCTTCCAAAATTTTTATAGAAATTGTTCAGAGACAGTGGTCGCAGCCGGCCTCTATGTCAGCCCCCTCTTCTTATGGTAAGAAGCATTATGGTCTAAGGGACGAGCTTGAGAACCTATTGCAGCTCCTGTCAGTTGATCCCTGGGTAGTGGCTCTGGTTTCCTCTGCGGTTCTGCCTTCAAAGATTTTGGAAGGCTTAAAACCGGAGGATCGAAGGGCTGAATCAGTTTTGTGTAAGCCCATCAGGCGGCCGCTTGGTCCTTTAGAGCGGCTACAGCCGGATCCTTTTTCAATCGAACATCTATAATGTGGATCAAACAGATGCTGGCCAGATTGGCGCCTGAGGACACTCAAATGCGCCAGGACCTGAATAAACTTTTGGCGGCGGTTGAATTTTCAGCAGATGCCACTGTTAATTCTGCCAGATTTGCATCACGGGCAATGGCCGCCAATGTGTCCTCCCATAGACTCTTGTGGCTCCACCAGTGGCAGGCGGACATGAAATCAAAATGGCACCTTGCCACTTCTCCTTTCACGGGAGGTAGTCTTTTTGGTCCAGCCTTGGATTGAATTGTGGTCAAGACCAGAGATAAGCGAAATGTGTTACCCAGCCTCCATCGCAGGTCCGACCGCCGCCCGACTCCTTATTTCTGCCGGCAGCCCTTTCAGCACGACACGGCCTTTGGTGCCCCCACTTACCAGAGGTCCTACTATCAGGGGGCGGATAGAGCCCAGGAAAGACCTTATGGCAGGGACAGGGGCAGACAGTTTAGTCAGGCGAGGCGACCTTTTAGAAGCTCCAGCTCTAGGGGTTTCCACAAGTCAAAGTGACTCCCTGGCATGCCCTCCCATCGGCGGTCGCTTACAACATTTTGCTGACCAGTGGGAGGTCACGACCACGGACCCCTTGGTCCTCCAAACTGTAAAGTCCAGCCTGACTCTGGAATTTGTTTCAACACCCCCGAGACGATTTCTCCGGTGTCCCACTCCTACCAACCCCACCAACAGGGCTCTATTAGAAGCCAAGATCCAACACTTGTCGGACATCTCGGCAATAGAGAGGTCCCCTTGGGTCAAGAGGGCCTAGGTTTTTACTTATTCCTAGTTCCCAAGGGCTCAGGGGGGGGAGGGGGGAGAGCCGTGTTAGATCTGAAGCATCTCAACGCCCACATAACTTACAGACGCTTCAAGATGCACTCCCTCAGTTCCATCCTGGGGTGCATCCGCCAGAATGATTGGCTAACCTCCATAGATCTGCAGAAGGCTTATCTCCACATGCCAGTGCGACCGTCACAGAGACAATTCCTGCAATTTTATATGGCAGGAAATCATCACCAGTACCGGGCCATGCCGTTTGGTCTCTCGTCGGCACCGAGAACATTTACAAAACTGGTGGTGGCGGCAGCGTATCTCAGAGCACGTCCTATCAGACTCCAATGTTACTTGGACGATATTCTCATCCAATCGACCTCTGCCCTTTGAGCACAAGAATACCTGTGTTACACGCTCTGTGTGCTACAAGCTCACGGCTTCACAGTCAACTGTGTAAAGAAAGCCACCTCAACCCGACCACCACCCTTCTCCACCTCGGAGCTATCATCGACACCACAACTTGTGAGATTTTCCTGTTGCCCGACCGACGCACTAGCATCGCATCTCTGGTACACCAGGTCAGTTGACGTTGAAAAGCTCCACTGGCTCTTCTTCCCAGTTGTTGGGAAAACTGATTTTGTGTATCGGAGTGGTTCCTTGGGCGAGGCTCCACGCTCACACCCTACAATGGTGTCTGTTACCGCACCAGCGAATGCGAACCAGCCACTCCACGTCCACAATAATGGTGCCACCAACGGTCCTTCACTCATTGTGTTGGTGGACATCCGAGGCAGTTCAGAAGGGCTCTTTGTTCAAAGAACCCACCAGAATTATCATCACAACGGACGTGAGTCTGTACGGGTGGGGAGCCCACGTATTATCTCAAGTGACTCAAGGTCGTTGGACTCCACCGGACTTGACCGATGCCAACATCAACCTCCTAGAGCTTCGGGCTGTATTCCTGGCACTGCAACATTTCCAACAATTGTTGCGGGACTCCCATGTACTAGTCTTGATGGACAATGTGACCACTCGGGCCCATATCAACCGTCAAGGGGGCACTAGGTCCCAACAGCTCATGAAGGAATTAAAGAGACTAGCACTATGGGTGGAGCAGAACTTGCAGTCAATTCGGGTGGAGCATATCTCTGGAATATTGAATGTGCAGGCGGTTAAGCAGGTCCACCATAGACCAATCGGAGTGGCGCCTGCACCGGACCTATTTCAATCACTAGTCCAGAGGTTCGGCCAGCCCATAGTGGATCTTTTTACAACCAAGGCCAACACACACCTGCCGAGGTTCTTGCCAGATTCCCCGAGCCGGGGGCAGAAGGGGTCAATGCTCTCCGCAGTCCCTGGCCTCCAGGGCTGCTATACGTGTTTCCCCCTCTTCCACTCATCCCGAGAGTGATTCAAAAAATCCTAGTAGAGAGGGTGGAGGTTCCGACCCGACACCCTTGGTTCGCGGATCTGGTGGATCTATCGGTATCCCCCACTGGAGGATTCCTGACTACAGCATTTCCCTCTGCCAAGGGGCTCTACTCCATCCAGAGCCCCAGTGGCTATAACTAGCCGTATGGCACTTGAGGGGGACATCCTGCAGCGGGAGCAATTCTCCGGGGGTCTAATATGCACCATCCAGGCGGGCATCCACGAACCGCATTTATGACGCATCGTGGAGAGCCTATTGCAAATTCTGCTTGAGATCTGACTTTAATCCATTAGCCGCCTCGATCCGCAAGGTACTAGAGTTCCTGCAGGAAGGGTTTGCTCAAGGTTTAGCGCCCAATACCCTACGCAGACAGGTGGCGGCCTTGTTGTCTGTCATTCATATTGACAATCTACAGTCCCTGTCCCATCACCCATAGGGCTACTAATTTAAGACCTCAGGTAATGCATCGCTATCCCTCCTGGGATCTCGCCTTGGTACTTCAGGCACTAACCTCGTCTCCCTTTGAGCCGTTGAGATCTATTAATCTCCGGTGTCTGACATTCAAAACTGTCTTCCTGGTCGCGATCACCTTGGCCAGGAGGATATCAAAATTGGCGGCCCTTTCAGTCCACCAGGATTTGTGTATCTTCCACAACAATAGGGTTGTCCTCCGTCTGGATCCCTCCTTCCTTCCGAAGGTAAACTCCTGGTTCCATTGGGCCCAGGAGGTTATTTTGCCAGATTTTTGCCCAAATCCCAAACATCAATTGGAACATCAGTGGCATAAATTAGATGTTAGGAGGCTCTCCGGATATATCTAAAACTGACTTCCTCATTTAGAAAGACTGAGGCGTTATTTGTCCCATTTCAACCTGCATCTATGGGGCAGAAAGTATTCCCCTCGACGATAGGCAGATGGCTTAAGGTGTGCATTGCCACGTCTTATGAATGTCAGGCCAAACCATTGCCCGGTCGCTTGACGTCTCACTCTACCAGAATTTGTGCCACCTCGGCTGTGTGGGCCATGCAAGCGTCCGTTGAAGAAATTTGCAGAGCAGCAACGTGGTCTTCACCATCACCATTTGTAAAACACTATAAACTGGACTAGTTTACCTCAGCTGAGGCGTCCTTTGGTAGACAAGTTCTCCAACGAGTCTGCTCCACCTCCAATACCCTGGACCTTTCGGCTCCCACCCATGGGAATTAAACTTTGGCATATCTCCCATGCTTGGACTCTCCAAGCAGTGCACAGGAGAAGAAATGTTGGCTTATCTGAACGTTCTTCTATGTGTTCAGTGGAGAGTCCAAGACCCGCCCTGACTGTTACGGCCCAGGGTTGGGCTTTGACTGAACTGGAATGATCTTGTCACGATTTGAACATGTCTTCAGGGTCTACGCCTACGTTAAAAGAACTGACCCAGATCGAATCCGGTGGAACAGAAGAGGCGTGACCACATCTATTTTTAACTCAGTCCCTTAGCAACCAAATGAAGTTAATCTCCCATGCTTGGACTCTCCGCAGCGCATATAGAAGAACGTTCAGGTAAGCCAACATTTCTTCTTATATCAGGGGTGTCAAATTCAAGGCCCGGGGGCCAGATCCGGCCCGCAGGATGCTTAGATCTGGCCCATGGGGCTGCTCTGGAAACAGCAAAGGACCAGACCGTGGTACCTCTGCCAGCAAAAGGAGCTCGGGAGGGCCACCCACAGCCCTCCCGAGCTCTGTTTTTGCTGGCAGAGGGTTGCAGGATACAGTCACAGCCAAAAACGGAGCTCATGAGGGCTGTGGGTGGCCCTCCCAAGCTCTGTTTTCGGTGGCAGAGGGTTGCAGGAAACCGTTGCAGCCGAAAACAGAGCTTGGGAGCCCGTTTTCGCTGACAGAGTGCTCGGGCCACCACAGGCACCCCCGACACGAGTGATGTTGACCTGGTCATGCCCACCCTGGCCACGCCCACCCTGGCCCCCGAGGTCAAACACAACCCTGATGCAGCCCTCAATGAAATTGAGTTTGACACCCCTGCCCTATGTGCTTGGTATTTTTGGTAGAATTTGTGAAGTTTCCAGATCAAAATTATAATTCACATTTTCTAATCAAGCTTTCTGCAATGATAAACAATATGCTGTAGAAAAGAACAAAAGCTGTTGGGTTAGATTGGATTTAGGCTGGAGAGCAATTTTCTTCAGTTCCTTTCTCTTCTTATATGGGAGAAGTCGGAGCTGTAAGCAGATGGTTTTTGACTAGGCAGTCAGAAAGTCAGGCTTTTGTATTTAAACCAGATGTGGCTGATTCAGAGGCATTCCATTCCAATCCCAATCTCAATCCCATTCCATTCCATTCCATTCTGTGGCTTTATGTTATATTTCATTCTAGTCATTGTTCATATGCAATTACTAAATGGATTCTCGTATTTTTTATTTTGAATATACCATGTATTATATTTAAAAGAAAATCTCATTACAGAAAACAAATTCTAGCTTTAAAATTCATTATTTTGTTTCAAATGTTTCATTTTGCTATGCATTTAATTTCAGTAAATAGCCTTTGCTGATACACTGTTCAGACCGCTGCCTCTTACTTTTCTAATGTAACATTGATGTTCTCATTAATTATTTCTAATAAGACCTATACAGTAATTTGCTTGATTTTTCTCTCATAAAACTAGATTTTTTCCATTAATTACTTACGGTACACTAGCAAGAGGAACCTTTGAGTGATACTTCAGCAAACCCCATGTTTATTAAGTACCTTTTTAATGCAATCTCTATGGATTTTTTTAAAAAAACAACAGATTTCAATTTGTACTGCTGAATCTGTATTAATATCAAAACAAGGACCTAGCAACAATAACTCATCACTATCTGGTGGGACTACTACAGCATGTTCTATGTAGCATTGCTTTTAAATGCCATTTGGACCGAAAATTCAGAAACCCATTTGCTAATGGGTGCTAGACACCCAGAACATATTGCATCTGTACTGTGAGTCCTGCATTAGCTGTCAGTTGTTTTAAGAGCAATTTAAATTGTTGTTTTTATGACTTGGTAGTAAGATACCTGCAGGACTGCCTCCAACTAGAATTAATAAGTCTGGTACAATCCACACATTAAAAAACTGTTGGGAGTTCTCCACTATTAAATGATCAGAGGAGCCAAAGCCGGGAAAAGATGTATCTTTTCTTTTATGTACACTGAGGGCATATGCACCAAACACAAATTCCTTGTGTGTCCAATCACACTTGGCCAATAAAGAATTCTATTTCTATTTCTATTTCTATTTCTATTTCTATTTCTATTTCTATTCTATTCTATTCTATTCTATTCTATTCTATTCTATTCTATTCTATTCTCTTTTCTTATTCCTATTCCTATTCCCATTCCCATTCCCATTCCCATTCCCATTCCCATTCTATTCTATTCTATTCTATTCTATTCTATTCTATTCTAATTCCTATTCTAATTCCTATTCTAATTCCTATTCCTATTCCTATTCCTATTCCTATTCCTATTCCTATTCCATTCTATTCTGCATTAAGGCCCCTGTGTTGTAGAATAGCTTTTATCACCAGAAGTGAGGCTGTTTGTCTTCTGGAAGCAGGTTAAAATGGAGTTCTTGCTTTTCGATTGTAAATTGCTGAAAGTTACATAATTGCAGTGGTTTTAAAAATAAACCATATAAAATACAGAAAAATATTAAAATATATATTAACCATTGACAGAAGCAAAATGGATTAACAGATTTAACAGAGTTGGAAGGGACCTTGCAGGTCATCTAGTCCAACCCCTGCCCAAGCAGGAGACCCTACATCTGCCTCTACCTAGGATCAAACGCACAACCTCCTGATTGTGAGGCAAGAGCTCCACCTCTAGGCCACAGCAAAGATCTAGTTTCATGTCTTTTATGTTGACTTTCTATGATTTATATCATTTGTGAAAACAGATTTTTAGGTCATATTGGTACATTATTTGGCAGTTTTAAGGTTTAACATAAGTCTAGTTGAATTGGAAGTTTTCTTGTGGAACTCTTTGGGTGATGTTTATGGTGAATGTAAACTTTGATTTTGAGTCTTTGAATCTTTCCCTAGTGGTGTGAAAGTCCCCTGTCTTTCTGAGTTCTATACTCAGACACTGAAATATTACTCTTGCCATTTAGGTCATGCTCATGAAAAGGCAACCTCACAGAAGATCCTTTGTTTCAAAAATATATTTCTCAGGACTCCCATCAAAAGCTTCTAACCTACTGGAATGAATCCTGGAGTCTTGTTGTTTGGCTCACTCATCTCCATCAACTTTTGCCCTACTAAAACCGTGGCATTATTGAATGGGGTATTTGGGTTTAATCAAATTTTGATTCACCAACACCTCACACTGTAAAGCAACAACAACAACAAGAACAACAACAACACTTTCTTCATAAAATAATTAAAAATGTTGTGCTGACTGTCCTGAGAATTGGGCTTCTCTTTTGGGTAAATCTGCAGCTGCCTTACTGTCAGTGCATGATTGGTAAATATCTCACTCGACGGAAAGGAATGCAGCCTTTTAACATGCAACAAACTCACTTCTGGCTCACTGCCACACAGTTTCTGAGAATTATTTTCTAGCAATAAAAGCTGTGTGCTAGTAGATTGTGCAGGTGCTGAAAATGTTTTCTATTACCATATACAATATTGGGGCATGTAAGGACATCCTTTTGGTTTCTGTGCACAATGTTCTTGGCAGCCACATTTTTTCCCACGTTTTGGCTAAGTCAACAACGATTGGAACTCTGAAAACACCTTTGTAATTTTTCTCCTTATTAGCATTTGGTGATTTTTTTTAAAAGGTCATAATATGAGAATTTTGCATCCCACTCCTAGTAATGTAAGTCCTGTACTGTCATGGGGAATTAAGGCCTTAAAAGAAAAAAGGGTGGGTATCATTCACATAAAAATGATAGTTTAGAAACAATTCATTTTCATGAAGGCAAATCCTCTAGTGCACGTGGTGGATGGGGACAATACACCATTAGATACATAGATAGTTGAGGATGTGATATGCATGTAGCTGGCATGGCAGTTTGTTATACCCAGTATGAAGATGGTAGATCTCTTGTTTGTCAGTAAATTATTCTGTTAGTCTATTAGCTAGTGCTGGTGGGAGTTAATTTTTTTAAAAGATTAATACTTTTTATTAAAGATTTTTACAGTGCTAAAAGATAATGCAAACTGAAGTCACGAGGAGGTCCTTGCTTAACAATCTGTGATCCTCTTTTAACAATGGCCAACGGGACTGCTAGAATTGTGGTCACTAAGTCATAAACACCCAAATTGTTGTAATTTCTGTCCAAATGTTGGCAAAAAACTCAAAAAGGGTTTCCAGAATTTTATGAAAATATGCCATATTTTAACCCTGATCAAACTAGTTGACTCTGAATTCTTTATTTTTGCTTTGAAAGATTAATCGTTAGCCCATCAAATTGCTGTCATAGGATTGAATCTCCCTGCAGACTTCCCTTCTTCCATCTCAAAGATTGTTTCAAGGAGTTAAAAACCTTTCATAAATTCAAAAATAAATCTTCACCCAAGTCCTTTTTCATCTCTTGATTCATCATTTCTGTTTCCACTCTGACTTTAAACTCCATTTTATAATCCTTAATTTCTTTATTTTCTAATATTTCTCCATTAGCTAAGACTTGTATTCCCACTTCATGCTGTCTTCCCATAAATTCTTCCATATTTTATCTGTCAAGAAATAAATCTACAGGTGCAGAGATTATTGCTGTCAGATTTGTTATAAGTCTCTTTCCCAGACAATTCCAGTTGGTGATTCCGGTTTATAATGATTGGGGAGGAGAGGTCCCACTTTTGGCCCCTACTCTGTGGGGCATCATAGGGATTGGTGTTTTCTCCTTTCCTTTTTAACATCTATATGAGGCTGCTGAGTGAGTCCTGATACTCAATTATTCTGCCAAGCATCACAATTGCAAAAATCACTCCCCCTCCCCCATTTTAATTATACCACAGCTGGGGAAAAATATATTCAGTTGTCAAACCTAGTTGATGTTGTAATACCACAGAGGTCTGGCATTCTCATAGGGATGTGTTCTCAGGCAGATCAGTTTGATTACCGTATTTTTCGGAGTGTAAGACGCACCTTTTTACCCCACAAAAGAGGGTGAAAACTTGGGTGCGTCTTATACACCGAATGTCGCCCCACCCAGCCACCCCCACCCTTTGGCCTCTGCCTCCCAGCAATTTACCTCCTTGCAGCAAACAGAACAGAGCCTGTTAAGCCAAGCAACTGATTATCAGCTTCCCGACCCTCAGGTGAGTGAGGCTGCAGGCAGGCCACATGCTGAAACTGAAAGTGAAACTAAAGCTGCAAGGAGGCAAATTGCTGAGAGGTAGAGGCAGAGGCAGAATTTTATTTTCTTGTTCTAATCAGACTGCTGAAACTGGATGCAAGGAGGTAAGCCAATAACTGTAAATGTCTGTAGAATGTTCAAATTATTGGACTTATTTTTTAAAGACTGCTTTATTATTGTTCTAGACAACTTAACAAAATGAAGAAGCTTTTTAAAATAAATGCTTGATCTGAAGAGGCCCAGTGCTTTTGTATCTTTTTTTAAATAGCAGAGAATAATGTATACTTCCAGAAAGCCACATCACTTTTAACAGCATCTGTACAAGTATAGTCTCAAATGTAACAGTGTCCTGTTTTAGTATTAAGATAAGGCAGCTGAGTTAAACCCTGACTTAGTCATGTTTGGAGTAGATCTATTTAAATAATTGGGAGGAGTTAGTGTGACTACATTTAAGAAAACTTTCTGGCATTAATATACTGCCATAATGTACATTTCTCCAATTATTTGCTACTTCTATGGGTCAGGCACACATGCACAGAAATACACAGCAAACAGTGTTTATCATCTGTACTGTTTGCTGGGAGGCAAATTGCTGGGAGGCAGAGGCAGAATTTTTTCCCCTTGTTTTCCTCCCCCAAAACTAAGGTGCATCTTATACTCCGAAAAATACGGTAACGTATTTGAAAGATATCAAAAAGTCAGCATACCAATATCCTGGGGAAAGGATGCACTTATATTTATTACTTGCATTACAGGTAGTCCTCAACTTACAACATTTGTTTAGTGACTGTTCAAAGCTACGACACTGAAAAAAGCAAATTATGACCACTTTTCACGGTTACAACTGTTGTAGCATCCCATGGTCACATGATCAAAATCCAGACGCTTGGCAATTGGCTCATGTTTATGACAGTTGCAGTGCCCTGGGGTCATGTGATCACCTTTTGTAACCTTCCGACAAGGAAAGTCAGTGCAGAATCTAAGAATCAATTACTAACAGCTGCGATTCACTTAACAATTTTGGCAAAAAATGTAAAATGGGGCAAAATTTACTTAATAGCTATTGCTTAGCAACAGAAATGTTGGGCTTAATTGTGGTCGTAAGTCATGGTCTGCCTGTATACTGTACTTCCATCTGATAGAATTTCTGTAAACAGATGCTTTTTTTTCCTTTTAGAATTTGGATTGCATGATTTCTGTTTTCTAAATTCTATAGGTCTTAGTTCATCTTTATGTTGTCATACTGTTTAAGGAGAAAGACATTTGAAAGGAAGGTAATTAAAAAGTAATCCTTAACTTATGTCTATAGGTCAGTAATTTAACATTTAGTTTGGTAGGTAATCCAGCATAAAAAGATATTCCTCCCTCTTTCCTGTCCACTTTTTGTGCTAGAAATTATCAGAAATTCCAGTTTGTTTCTCATAACCCAGTGATGGCGAACCTTTTTTTCCTTGGGTGCCAAAAATGCGTGCTTGTGCGCTGTCGCACACGTGCGAGTGCCCACACCCATTATTCAATGCCTGGGGAGGACGAAAACAGCCTCCCCCGCCCCCCCGAGGCCCTCTGGAGGCTGGAAATGGCCCATTTCCCGACTTCCGGTGGGCCCAGTAGGCTTCCCTGGAGCCTAGGGAAGGAGAAAATGCCCTCTCCCGCCCCCAGGGAGGCCCTCTGGAAGCCGAAAACACCCTCCCAGAGCCTCTGTGGAAGCTGAAAATCAGCTGGTCGGCATGCACATGCGCGTTGGAGCTAAGCTAGGGCAACGGCTCGCGTGCCGGCAGATATGGCTCCACGTGCCACCTCTGACACCCGTGCCATAGGTTCGCCATCACTGTCATAACCTATACCCACTAGCAGTTTTAATTCATATTATAATTTTTCTGCAATGTTTATTTTTTCTCTCCTGACATGAGACTGTGCTGCTTCAGGCCATGAAATGTCTTTCTCACACCCAGAGATTTACAAACTTTACTACAATGTTTTCACAGAAATAGTAAGTGGCAAAGGAAAGGTGCATGCTGAAATACATAGAAATAGGAGAAATAAAGTCTCTCGAAGTTCAGTAATCTTGTCTTGAGAGAGAGTCGAAATGTCACGGTGTGATTTATTGCCTGTTACATGTATATGCAGGGAGATGCATCCCTATCAAATATAATGGTTCATTCCTGAGCACGTGATTGATATGTTCTTGTACGCATGTGTGCATTCCAATCTACGTTCTACCCTTCTTCTTCTGACTTCCAATGAGAGAAGTCACATTTTATATATCAGACATGTAATTAATTAGAATTTATTGTTTTTGTACCGAAATAAATATTTTAATTAGAACTTTAAACTGCGGTTTCATTTCTAATGTCTGAATTCCGGGGAAAAGATCTATATCGCCTCTGTGAGATTTATTCTCACGTCGTCACGAAATCCCAACCACAAGGCACAAGGCTCAAGCTAAATCTAAGGGTCAAGCATCATAGTTGAGTTGTCAGCCGGTCCAAGTCCAGAGTGACAGTCACAAGATTTCAAGACTCAAATAACATAACATTTCAAGACAAAAGACAAGGCACATAGAATCTAGGTAAACAACCAACCAACCAAAGGCTTGAGCTTGCTGCTCTTTTTAAATAGAAGCAACCCCAGTGTTGCTCATTTGGAAGAGCAGGTTTCTTTCTTCACAGAGAAGCCTCACAGAGTGCCTTTGCTCTATTCGCCTCTCCACATGCAAGCCAGTGGTGGGATTCAATTATTTTTTTACTACTGGTTCTGTGGCGTGGCTTGGTGGGTGTGGTGTGGCTTGGTGGGCATGGCTTGGTGGACATGGCTTGGTGGGCGTGGCAGCGGAAGGATACTGTAAAATCTTCATTCCCACCTCACTCCAGGGGAAGGATACTGCAAAATCCCCATTTCCTCCCGATCAGCTGGGATTCAGGAGGCAGAGAATAGATGGGGGCGGGGCCAGTCCGATGTGGTATTTACCGGTTCTCCGAACTACTCAAAATTTCCACTACTGGTTCTCCAGAACTGGTCAGAACCTGCTGAAACCCACCTCTGATGCGAGCCTTGTGCTGGGGGAACTGGCAGCTCAGTTTCCTCCTTTTTTTGAGATCTGCGGCACCTGTGACTCCTCTGCCTTTAGTTGCCCAGGGAGCAGTTTGGCGATTGTGGCTTTTCCTTATCTCATTAATCATTTTGAAGAACAAGTGTAACTAAGAAAGTTCATTTTCAAACCATTACTACAGTCAGAGACCAGCATAATGTGGGGAGTTGATAGTATATTTGGTAAGGCTGCAAAGAATTTTAACCAATATACCTCTTTTTCCAATTATATGGTTTCTAGGGAACCCAACACACAGTATAGCTAAAGAACTTAGAAAAAAGCTTGGACATTTTACAGAGCGGAGCGAACTCCCCACTACATTGCCTCCAGAAAATCAAAGACCTAATAATAGAAGAAGATGATATTATGGTTTCATGCAATATCACAGCACTCTTTACATCTGTAGACCTGGAACTAGTTAACATATTAACAAAGTTGAAAGGGACTTTGCAGGTCATCTAGTCCAAACCCCTGCCCAAGCAGGAGACCCTACATCTACCTAGGATCGAACTCACAACCTCCTGATTGTGAGGCAAAGAGCTCCACCTCTAGGCCACAGCAGCAGTAAAAGCAGTAAAAGGAAAGAATCCATGGCAGCTGTACTACACAACACACCCAACCTAACCGAAATGCACTAAGATTAGAATACCCAGAATCATGGATTCATCAACCTCTGCCTCACTACCTACTTTCAGATTATTCCCTTGTGAGGGACTTTTTTTTTTTAAAGCCAACCTTTTTGAGAGCAAAAATGCTGGGACAGAGTCTCTGCAGCAGGAGGGGAACTTCATTGCTGGGCTGAGAAAAGAAGCTTGCATTACAAAGATCCGAGCTTCTTTTCTCCAGCTCAGCGCTGTAGTTCCCTTCTGCGCATGGAGGGGAACTATCTGCGTCTCTTCGGCAGGCAGTTCTTTCCCTTCATCCACTTAATGACCCATGTGGTTGCTTAAGATGACTGCATCTAGGAGAGCCAGGATGTGGTCGTAAATTTGAGTTAAGTGATATACGATCATAATTCCAGGTTTGGTTACAGTCATAAATCGAGAACTTCCTGTATCATCACAGAAACCTCAATTTTACTGTTTATTTCTTACATTTGAACTGATCATGATTGGTGCTCGTTTCTTGTATTATGCATAAAATCAGTGCTAGGAATCATAAAGCAGTTTTTTAAGCCCATTAACATAAGAGCTTTTTTCCCTGTGGAGAATTAGATGTGTAGCTCTGTATTGTCAAATTTAGTGGTAAATTGGGTTTGGTTGAAACTGTATTTAAAATCAGTTAACAGCAGTATAAATACCCTTGAGGAAACTCTGTGTTTTATACGATCTATATTTCATGTATAAAATATTAACTCTGCATGTGCCTGTTGCTGAGCTATAGTTCCTGAATAAACCTAAATTATAGGATAAGCAACCTAGTAGCCTCTATATATTGTAGATCTACAACTATCATTCCTGACCACTAGCCATGCAAATTATGACAGAACAGAACCCTGGTTACCCTTAGATCTTAATTCTAGTAGGGCAAATTGAGCAATTTAAATACTTTGATTCATTTGTCCAAGAATAGAAATTAACTGTTACAGGTGATACCAACAGTGGAATTGGCCAGGCTATCACATTGTTTGGAGCACTAACCTGATGCCTTTAGCAAAAAAGCAACATAGGCATTCCTACTCAGATACGTTGTTCTGTTGATCACTATACTATCTATGCTGCTGAAATATGGTGCAAAATTTTGGATTTTGCTTCAAGATGATTGAAAAACTCAGTGTTTTCCAAATGTGCTGCTTGCACTGAATATGTGTCAGCCCTTTAATGTAGAAGAGACTAGGAAACCAAAGTCAAGCATGCTAATACTAGTTTAATTATAAAATTACAATAACAGTATCTTGCAAGTCTGAATGCGCTTTCTCCTCTCTTCCTTTATTTTTTGTGACAACTAAGTCTTGCTTGAGATGCTTATTCAATTTATAACTCTGTCTCAGACTCTGATTTCTTTTATCTGATTGTTGTCTTGGTTGCAGCTCCTTCTGCCCATTGCAATATTAGAGGATTTAATCTATGGCAAAATACAAAATGAAACAGTTAAAAGAATGGTGCTGCAACCAATGTATGGTAGCTAATCAAACAGGGAGGTTTGGATACACATGTCGCTTGGCCTTATACCAACTTTCATATTGCTGGCTCAGTCATGCCCCAGTTGGAAAGTTACCAGCTTTAAAAAAAAAACATCTTGGATGCAATTTGTGGGAAAAGATCTAGTAAAATTTAACTTCAATCTGATAGAAGTGAAACAGGAGGGCCACAACAAACACAATGGGAGACTATACTCAATGATGTCAGTGAACCCATAGCATTTACGGCCATGTACTGATTTCACTGTGGGTTGTTATCAGATGTGAACTAAGGACTTTAAGATTAAGTGTCACAGCAAATTTTAAACATTTATTTTGAAATAATGAATTCTATAGTGACAGATCTGTACAAATCAGACTGTATTTAAGTACTTTTTTTTTCTTTTGTTCAATTGTGTTTGATTCTCAGAAACTGTCTGGACAAGTCCCTGCAGTTTTCTTGGCAAAGTTTTTCAGAAGTGGTTTGCCATTGCCTGCTTCTTAGGGCTGTGAGAAAGTGACTGGTCCAAGGTGACCCAGCTGGTTTTCTGCCTAAAGCGAAACTTGATCTCCCAGTTTCTAGCTTGATGCCTTTACCACTTTCTATCTAAGCCTGATAAGAATTAACTGCAGACAAGTACCGGTAAACAGAATTCAGTGTAGCTGAGTGAAAATATTGGTACTTTCTCCTTTATATTGAGAATTCTCCATCCATCCCTTTTCTTCCTGAAACACTTTAGTAAGATTATAGGGCAGTGATGGCGAACCTTTTTCCCCTCGGGTGCCGAAAGCACGTGTGCACATGCTATCACGCACGTGCGAGTGCCCACACCCATAATTCAATGCCTAGGGAGGGCTAAAACCTCTCCCGCCCCCGCAAAGGCCCTCTGGAGGCCAGAAATGGCCCGTTTCCCGACTTCAGTAGGCCCGTTTTTTGCCCTCCCCATGTTCCAGAGGCTTCCCTGGAGCCTGGGGAGGATGAAAATGCCCCCCTGGAGACCCTCCGGAAACCTAAAATGCCCTTCCAGAGCCTCCGCGCCAGCCGAAAATCAGCTGGCCGGTGCTCACATGCACGCTGGAGCTGAGCTAGGGCAACGGCTCGCGTGCGGCAGATATGGCTCCGCGTGCCACTTGTGGCACGCGTGCCATAAGTTCGCCATCACTGTTATAGGGTAATAACTTTTATAAGCATATTTACAAAGCTAAGTAGCTGAGTATCTAGTATATTTCTAAAAATGTGCATGTAATTCTTCAGGGTAATGGTATGAAAACAAAGATACTAAATTTATAATATATTACATCTCGAATTTGCTCCATTATGTAAGTATTCATTGCTTGATTGCCTAACATTCAAGTGCTGGAAATCAGTTACATTTTAGAAACTTGCATATGACTAAAATATTGCTGAGAGGATCTACTTTCTGTAATATTTGCATAATGTTATTACTGTTGCAAGAGCAGCATCTTTTGAATGGGTTGTGGAATGGCACAAGTTTGCCATCTACAGTTTTATGATTTTTCATAGAAATCTTATGCAGTATCTTACTGATTTTTCAAAAAAGGGTACACCAACATGTTCTTAATGACATTAGTTACAATACCTCCCTAAAAAAAAGCCATGGATTATTGACCAAGCCTATTTTTTTTCACATGTCCCCAGGCCATCAAAGGAACCAGGGTGGATCTAAACCTTCCTAACCATTTCATCAGAGTCCATAAACTGAAAATAACCCCAGATGAGAGTATAAGGCTATTTCTTGGGCAGGTTTATCAGTAGATAGAGTATAGACTCTATCTTGGGCAGGTTTATCAGTAAAGTGTTGTCCAAAAGCATCATGGTGGCTAGATGATAGCTGCTTCTGTTATCCTTGTCAAGAAGGCTTTGCATAATTTTAAATAAAGATGTTGTTGGTCAAAACCCTGTTGTAGTAAGGGTGTAGAATTGCAAGTGTTTCACTCATTAACTGCATGGTATAGCCTCAGACATGAGCTCTTACGCTCACATTCTGTTTTCAGGCATTGTTTTTCTCTATTTCCTGAAGTTCTTCAGTTAGCCAAAGTGCCTCTGAATCCACAAAAAAGGCTATTGAGGGCAAACTTATTAAATGCTTGACCAACCTTAACACTTGACAGAATTATCTGCCAGATTGCTGGGAAAATCCCTAAGCATCCTCTGAAACCTTTCTGGATTTATCAGACGCCTGAGGGAAAATAGCTTTTGCTATCCTGGAGAAGTTTTGGGTGGTGACCAGGGTCACTTGAACTAGGAAAAGGACTCATTAATGTCCTCAATCTTCATATTATATAGCAGTGATGGCGAACCTTTTTGGCACCAAGTGCTCAAACCGGAACGCAAGCACGAGTGCGTGCACCAGAGTACCAGAAACCCGAAGACCAGCTGGCCAGCGCGCATGCGTGCTGGGTCTATAGTTGTCATGGAATCCTTAGCCAGACTGGCAGATTGCAGGGTGCAGAAATTGAAATTCTGCAGCAGTAATAAGGGAGGGAACTTGAACACCAATATGGTGACACTGCAAGCTGCAGAATGATGACCTTGGTCAGAGCTAAACTGTTGCTAAAGATCATTGCAGTGACCACTTTCCTTCCTTGATGTCACAGGACCTGGAACCCAGGAAGACACAAGTATCTCCAACATTGTTGAGCCAGGTCTTGGAAACATATAGCAGATCCTCTTGTTCATCTGTTCCCAAGTTATAGATCAGCGGTTCCCAACCTGGGGGTCGCGACCCCTTTGGGGATCGAATGACCATTTCCCAGGGGTCGCCCAGCATCCTCAGCTCCCCCCCACTGCCACAAGCCTGGCCATATCGCGCCCCCACCGCGCCCCACCCTGCCGCTGCCATTTGGGTTCTTTTACCCTCTGCGCATGCAGGGGTAAAAGAACCGGGTGAGGTCTCCGCTCGCTTCGCATGTTGCCTCTGGGAGCTTTTCGAGCCCCGTTGCGAAAGGTGTGCGTGACTTCGGCAGGGCCGGGACAGGCAGCTGCCCGGAGAGAGCCATCACCTTCGCCCCGAACGCTACAGGTAGACGGGAGAGACTCTGCGAAGGGGATGGCTGTCTCCAGGCAGCCGCCTGTCCCGGCCCCGCTGAAGTCGTGCATGCCTTTCACGACGGGGCTCAAAAAGCTCCCAGAGACAACATGCGAAGCGAGTGGAGACCTCGCCCAGATCTGGAGACTTTGCCCGGACGCCACCATTTGGGTTCTTTTACCCTCTGCGCATGCGCAGAACGCTTTGCGCATGCGCAGAGGGTAAAAGAACCCAAATGGCGGCATCGTGGGTCGCGGTGGGGGCACGGGGGCGGGGCGTGGGTCGCGGCATTAGGAAGGTTGGGAACCACTGTTATAGATGAACATGGTCTTATTGACAGGGAGACTCAGTTCTTATCAGCAACAACTGGAGAACAAATAGTAGTTGTGGGAAAGTAATTTGAAGCTTAATATTTTCTTTTCCATAAACAAATACAACTTATATTTATATACATTCTTTGTGAGAGTTATTAGAATCTATCTTAGAATAATTATTTAAAAAACCCACAAATTTCCCCTTAGAAAAGTGCTGACTCTTATTCTCCATTTGCATCTCCCAAAGTCACATGTTGTGAGATGGACAGGTATATAAATTCAATTAATAAAATAATAACAGTTATAACGATATTTAGTTGTGATTACTTTTATGTTCCATTGATTCCAGACAGTCTATCATTTCAAGATAATATAAACTAGTCTAATGGCATTGTAAAGCCTGACAAACCAGTCCCCTTATCAGTATGTTAAAATATTACTTGTTACAGTTCATTTCATGAAAGAGCTTATGAGAATAAAAAAAAGTGGTGGCTAAATGATAGTAAAATGGAGAATTAGGAAACTTCATTGTCGAGGGAGATTCAAAAAGCTATCTCCACCCCCCCCCCCTTTTTTTGAACTTTTCCCCATCTTTACTTGGAGATATTTGAGCTTTTAAAAACTTGTTTCCATAACTGTTGTACATTTCCTGTAAATATAAACTGAAGCAAAGGTTTTGAGGTTGCAAGTTTAGGCAGCAGATGTGTCCTGAATGTGAGAACTAGAACTATTAACCCCCCATTGATTTCACCACATTTTTTGTTTCTTCCTGCATTGGACAGATGTACTTTATTTTAAAGTTCTGGCTGGAAATAGGAATATAGGAAACTCCCTTGTACAGAAGAGTCACCTATTATTATTATTTCTGAGGTGGAACCTATAGAGGTTCTAGAAGCTTTCTGCTACATAAAAATGATGCTATCCTACGTATTAGGTATTTACTTCACAGTATGGAAGCTTCTAGTTAAAAAATAATAATCTAAATAAAGAAATGGAACAGGGAACTTGTGACCTTGAAGAAATGGACACCATGTTGCCTGATAGTTATTTTCCTTAACCTCGCGTTATCCAGATAGAGGTGGTCCTTGAGATAAGACAGATTACTTAATGAACATTGACCACTGATCACTTAACATTGACTGCTGATAGCAATAGCACTTAGACTTATATACCGCTTCATAGTGCTTTACAGCCCTCTCTAAGCGGTTTACAAAGTTCAGCATATTACCCCCAACAATCTGGGTCCTCATTTTACCCACCTCGGAAGGATGGAAGGCTGAGTCAACCTTGAGCCGGTGAGATTTGAACAGCTGAACTGCAGTGCTGCACTTTAACCACTGCGCCACCTCGGCTCTATAACTGATCACTGATCACTGCTGACCGCTAATGAACATTGACCACATATCACTTAATGAGAGGACCACAGGTTTGAAAGAGGGATCAAAGAGGCCATCTATGTCAAAATTGAACAGCCCTCTCTCAACAGAAGGGGAGGGATACATCATCTATCTCCAGTCTACATCACAGTCCTTTCAACAGTTCCGGAAGGCTCCACACCCATTTGCACTACTCAGGTGACCTTGACGGCACAGATAAACCTCCAGGTGGCCTTAATGACTTGCCAAAAGAATGCAAATGACCATCTGTCTGCAAGGAGTATAAATCCTTCCATTCCCCACCATCCAGTCAGAGCTGAAGAAGCTTCTTGGATGAGAAGTGAAATGTCTTCAAATAAAAACCAGAAAGTCCAGTTGCCTCTTGAAAAAAAAGCACCTTTGGGATAATGAACATTCAGTTACAATATACACCCCAAAATTACATACCACCCTGTTTGAAAGTTAGAATGGCTGCAGTATCCCTGCTGTCATTTACCCTTATGACTGCCCACAGGAACTCTCTAGTACCCCCGCCTCTCCCCCCCATCCCACCCTGCCAGGATCCCACAGCACTTGGTCCTCCTCCCACATGCCCATCACCGATTGCACTTACCTTTTGAAGCTCTCTGGTTCTCCTGTTAGGGAAGGAGGGCAGGCCAAGTGTTCCTGGGCCACGTGGACGTAGTCTGAACACGGTCGCCATTTTGTTACGATTGTTGGTGGCTGGGGACAAAATGGCAGCCTCCAGACAAACTGCTTTATTTTGCTGCCTTAACAATGTCTGTGCAGAGCTGCTGAAGCTTCTGGATACTGCAGAAAGCTTCTGCAGCGCTGTGTAGACCTCATTAAGGCAGCAAAATGAAGTGGTTTGTCCCTGGGCCACACCGCGGCAACCTGAATGCAGCTGCCATTTTGTATGTGGGATGAAATGCTGGCTGTTTTTGGAACCGTGCCATGCAGCTGCAGAAAGAAGCAGTTCATTCCAGTGCTCTGCAAGGCCTTGGAGCTCTTCTAAAACTAGATGAGGAGGAGGATGTTTGGCCTGGTGGGGTGGGAATCGGGCCTAAAGCCTGGGGGGGACGACGACAAGATGGGAATGGGAAAAGAACTGTGGGGGCTCAAGGGATAGCACAGGGTGTCTCGGGGTGTGTGGGGAAAGCCTTGGGAGGGCCAGGAGAGGTAGACCTGGGCCTGTGCTAGGCTTCCAAGCCCCCACCCCCCATCCCTGAGGCATCCTGTGCTCTACTTTAAAGACTCGAGCATTTGTTTAACAATTAATTGGGAAGAATAAGAAGGGGGGGGGTCATTAGGTGAGATGATTCTCTAACGACCATCAAAACATGCAACTGCAATGGCAATATCCATTACAGTCATATTTCGAGGACTATCTGTACAATGGAATACAAGTCCCATAATCTTTAGTGAGCCTGGCTGGTAGGATAATGGGAGAATAGTGGTTCATGATACACCTGACATTGTTGCTTTACAAAACACTGGGCTTAACTATGGCTATATTATGCCAAGCTTCATGGACTCCATATGAAAGATTTTTGTGCAGATGCACATTTTTCTTTTGTAATGGAAGTATACAAAGGAAACAATATATGTTGTTGGCACTTGCCTAGAAGAGTACATTTTTTGAAATTTTGGCTAGAATTGTCTTGTTCTACCAGGTGTGTGCATATGCAAGAAAGTAAAAGCCACAGAGCTTATGACCTCTCCATTTGGTGAGTGAAGAGAGTTTTGTGTTGTTTACCTTTGGCTTTGTTCCATACAAGTGAAAGATTTGCAGTTTTGTCCTGTTTATTGACTGTTTGGAACAGATAGCATAGGTAGAGCTGAAATCTATCTAGTGAATTGAAAATTTAAAAAAAGAAAATTGTTAGAGAACAATATATTGCTATATAGTCTGCATTCTTTTAGATTTATTTATGGAAGAAAACCAGAGAGGGTATAAAGTAGAGCCCTTCTCCTTTAAAGGGCTATCTCCATTTACATGAGGTCAAAAAATTGTAGCGGAATTGATCAATTCAAAATTAATTTAAATTGACTCTCTGTCTGAAAGGGATGAGGAGTTAATTGCTCATTTAACTCCCAACAATCCTAAGTGATCAGTGAGAGAGGTGGCGTGGTATTCTAGTTAAGATGTTGGACTGGTAAGAGGTTCTAATGCAGCCTCGCCAAGGAACCTGAGTGGTAACTTTGAGGCAATCCAGCTTATCTCACAAGATTGTTACGGGGCAGAAGAAATCTTGTACTATGCATAGATATATGCACATATCAATTAAAATGTTAAGCATAACAAAAAATATAGGGAGGTATAGATCAATCCCCTTTTGATGTATACATTTACTTGATCGTAAATTCTCTTCCATTCTGTGTTTTTTGAAAATAAAGAAGCAATTTTAAATTATAAAGCACATTGTACATTTGATTTTAGAATGTTTAAATCAGTTGATTTTTAGCTATTATATTCCATACTTTCAGGCTTTAATAATATTTGTTGGAGCCCTAAACGTAACAGTATGGCTGGAAATAACACTCTTGGTTAGGTTACATCCTTCAGTATAATCCCTTTCCCTAAATGTCCCCTTGAACCTCCAATGGGCCTATAAAGTTTATTAGATAATAAAATCAGTGGATAGCTAAACCCAATGCATTTTTTGGTATATACATATACCAAATACATATTCTGTACATATGTATATGTACATAAACATATACATATTCTGTAAGAATACCAGAACGAGTTCCCAAAATTCCAAATGTGTCTTCTAGACCAAAAGATTATTTATGAACAAGGTTAGAAGTTGCACACATTGCATACTTGTAAATATTAAGTGGTGTGTGTGTGTGTAAATAAAATGGGGATGCACAATATTAAAAAAATCTTGGGCAGTACTGGATTAAGAGATACTGCTTCATAATGGCACATAATATTTAGAGCACCACACTCTACTGAAGCTTCTGAACAAAAGGGACAATAGAGCAAAATATGGCCACCTTTCTGCAGATTTTTGAGGATTAAACTGCTAATCCCCATATCTGACCTACTTGGGTAGCTAGATAAGGAAGGGTATTAATAAATCAATGCTCTTGGTTAGGTAGAATGGTCTCTGGAATAAAATGTATGTGATTGACTCCCCAGCTAGGCAAGATCAAAGGTGATGTTAAATTAAGAGTTATTTATTTCACTTCAGCATAGATGGTGGTGAATCATTGAACCCTGCTAATGTGAAGGCTGTCTGATGTGGCATAAACAGTATTAATAAAATACTTAGCTGGTGTAAATGCTTTATAAATACCACTATTACTATGTTGGAAGATTAAATAGTCATTTTTTTCTGAATTTGCTTGCTCTCTGCATTGGCATTTTGAATGCCAAGTGGGATCAAAAGTTCAGCAGAGAAACCACAGTGTCTAAGTCTTAAATATACGTCTTTTTTTCCAGGATGATACTCAGTGGGATAGGGATTCTGCATGGAAAGCCAATTTTAGCCAGAGTTATCTTAGCAGTTTCATGCCTGACTCTATGGAGACTATCCCAGATTTCAGGCACAGAGGAACTGGAGACATCAGAGAAGAAGGCTGTTAGGAATTTTGATTGTATTGTTTTTTTAGATGTTTTACATCTTTGTAAATAGTAATCTGTGAGCAATAAAGCATATAACCAAAAAGGCTGTATGAGTCGAGACTTTTTTTTGGCTTGAAAATTCCTTATAAATAGTAGATCAGGTTAGCTCCCTCCTTATTAATGTTCTGATATCTATAAAACCAGAGATATTTCAGACAGATATTCCTTGCAGTTATCTTTTTATATTTTATCATTTTATCCTGCCATCTTAACTTCTGTTTCTGTTTGTATTCCTATATCTGAGTGATGCTATTTTTATAGTTTTTAGAGAAGATTGTACCATGGTTATATTAATTGAAGTTTATATTCTATGAAAGTCACCAAGAGTCTAATTGTGGCAGGTTAGACATTCAAGAACATAAGGCAAAAAGACTTTGTTAGACTTTTTTTAAAGCAGGAGTTTTACATTTAGCTTGATTCTCAGGTTTTGTGAAGAAGCTAATAAAAAGATAGCTGGAGGAGAAATAAATAAACGGGAATGAAAAGATGGAAGGCAGAATTCCTGAGAGTTTCTTGCTACCTATGCAAAGTTAAAAAAAAGTACCGGTATCTATTCTAATGTAGCAGGACTCATTAAATGTTTTCAAAATCTCAGTCTTTTGGAACATGTCATACCCTAGTATAAACAAATCATTAGACTTTGCTAGTAGAATATATTTATTGATAGTTGTATTTCAGTAGATACCATGCACAGGGTTTGAGATTTATATATATATTCCTTGTGTCACGTGTATGTATATAAAAATACATCTATGCCACTAGCTGAAGTGATTATTTAATGCAGTTTGCAAGGAGTTAAAAAAGCATAAAACTGCAAGAAAACGACATTGCTTTGCTTGCAGAGCTGAATGGAATGGCATTTCATTACAGTCAAGTGTTAAATTACAGTATTTCTCATGTAAGGAAAATAAAGGTTTTATCAAGCATTACAAAATTGGTGGAGAGAAAATATTTCTGCACAGGAATTAGTAAGCAGTCAGTATGTGGATTGTAACATAGCAATCATAGCATGTGTATTTTCTTTGTAAGTTCATGTATTAGTTTTGTGTGGGAAGCTGCAGCTCAGTGCAGCCTCCCAACACAGCTGTATGCAAGAATATCTATCTATCTATCTGTGTGATCACATTACAGTTTCTGTGCTAGTTTCATATTATTTCATACTTGGAATAAGTTTTCATCTAGCAATTTGGAAACGTTAACCTTCCTAAGAGAAACAGCTGCTCTGTGGCCAGCAGGAACAATTTCTTGTTGGGCTTGACTTAAGATAAGAAACAGATTATTCTTTTGATTTTTAGATATATGAATGAGAAAAATTGTGGGTATACTGCTTTATGCTATGTTATAGGGAAATTAACTATGTTATTGCTTATTAACTCAGACAACTTATTGTCTGAGCCGAGGTGGTGCAGTGGTTAAAAGCAGCACTGCAACCTACTTCAGCTGACTGCTAGTTCAGCAGTTCAGCTGTTCAACTCTCACCCGCTCAAGGTTGCACTCAGCCTTCCATCCTTCTGAGGTCGGTAAAATGAGGACCCAGATTGTTGGGGGCAATATGCTGAACTCTGTAAACCGCTTAGAGAGCGCTGTAAAGCACTATAAGCGGTATATAAGTCTAAGTGCTAAGTGCTAAATTACAGATTGACACAATTCAGAATAGTCGATTTGTTGTTTATTTTAGAACCTACTGCAACTTTGGCACGTGTGAACAATGCTTAACTTAATTCAAAAAATAATGCTAGAATTATCATTTGGGAATAGGGAATTGCCATTTCTTGTTGGTGTTGGTCTTATCTGGAAAATGGCACCAATGGAGCCTGGTTTTCCTAAGGCCTCTTAAAAAGGGATTTGTATAGAGACAAATATACAGAGAATCTCCAGGTGATTCCGTTAAAGCTTGGTTGAATTAAAGTAATTAATTACCAAAGAAAGCAAATGAATTATTTTCCAGCAGTTGGCAGTAGTTTAGAATATGAATTGGAATGACTAAGCTGTTTTGTTGATTATGTATTAAAATTATATCCATAGGCTCACAGGCAGCAATTGATTAAAAATAAGGTTTTGATAAGCAAAGTATTAAATGCAGTATGTACAGTATGTACCCCATACCAATCAAATGATGCTTAAAATAAAGAACCAATGAATTTTTCCCATGATATTAATTAATTTGAGCAGAAGCAAATTATAATTCCCAGGACATAAGTCATTTTCTCAGCATAAAGCTAAAAGAATAGTGTTCTTGACAGCAGAGACCAGTATTTCAGCAAGCTGTTTGATTAGAATAGACACTAAAACATTGCTTATTTTCCACCTTATTCATTTTTTAGCCAGAGTTTGCCAGAAGATTAGGTGGGATCAACTGATAACATCCTTGGATAGATACCGGTAACTTGTAATGTGTTGGCAGAATTTCAAACTCAATAGCAACAAGTAAAAGCCCTTCCCCCTCCCCACCAATCAATAGGTGTCGGTCCTTAGAGGTAGGCAAGATCAAGAAATAGAGGCAACAGATACTATAGGAATACCCTATAGGGCAGAATAATAGAATCTTGATAATTTGTCAGTTTCTCTCTGCCCCATCTTGTAATACCATCTGTATGAAGCAAAATCAAGGCAGGGTTATTTTGAGTTTCTTTTTCATCTGTCCACTTTTCTAGGCCTGAGTTATCTCCTCCCTTAATAGTTCATTGCCCTCTAGGTCAGATCTACTGCTCCACAATATGTTACGAAAAGAAAACAAAAACCCTCCCTCAAAGGGCAGACTTGATGGATCATTAGGTCTTTTTCCTGCCGTCAATTTTCTATGTTTCTATGTTATAGGAAACTAGGAGTGGAGTTTTGTATGGAATAACACTTAAACCTTGTTCTAGTACTGACCAAAAATTTCTAGACTCCATATCATAGGCATCCTGATCTTAAATTTCAGCACAATTTTCAGGAAATATTCAGTTTTCTGGACCAGGGGTCTCCAACCTTGGCAACTTTAAGACTTGTGGATTTCAACTCCCAGAATTCTTTTTTTTTTTAATTGAAAAAGTTTTATTAGTACAAAGTACAAACATTTTTTAATTTTTCTCCCCACCCCCACCCCCTTCCCTCCTCCCCTCCCCCCCGGACTTCCCAGAGAGAACACAGGGCATAATATCAGTAATTACAGAAGAAAAAAGAAAAAAGAAAAACCCCTCAACTCCAAATTACACATTTCTAGCGTCATTAAATTTCTATATTTTATATTATTTCCCATATAATTCTAAAAAATAAAAAATAAAAATTAAAAATATATTAATTATATAATCTAGGTTATACAAAGGAAGGAAAACAATTTCTCCCTCCTCCTTTCAATCACCTTTCTAGATCTATAAATTTTTTTAATAATACTAAATCTTTAAAAAAACGTTAATAATAATAATAATCTCATAATTAACTAAAACCGAGAGAATTTTACATAGCTAATATCAAGATCTTAAATAATACCTTTAAATTTCATCATAACAACATATTATTCTAAAGCAACTTATTAACTCAAATAAAACTAAAAAAGTATTACATGTCTACATATTAAATAATAAAACTTTTAAATTTCATCATAACATAATATTATTATACAACGACTTTAATTCATAATAAAAAATATTAAGTAATAATACCTTTAAGTTTCTCATAATAACATTATTATACAACAACTTATTAGCTCAGATAAAAAATTATTACATGTCTACATATTAAATATTAAAGCCTTTAAATTTCATCATAACCACATAATATTATTGTTCAACAACTTGTTAATTCATAATAAAAAGATATCCTTAAAGGTAATATTAATAATAATAATAATAATAATAATAACAATAAAAATAATAACAATAGTAATAATAAAAATAATAATAATAATAGTAAAAATCTAAAGAAGAGAGAGAGAAGAACAAAAACCTAAGACAAATGGAAAAAAAAATCCTTCCTTTAAAACAATTTTTAAAATCTAATTGTAATAATTTAAAACTCAATAGTTTTAATTAGAAATTAAAAACTCCAATTCTTAAAAAATTATTTAAAAAAAGAAAAAAAAGAAAAAAAATTTTCTTTCCTTTTTAAAAAAAGAAAGAAAAAAGGAAGAAACAACAAAAAAAAAAAGAAAAAAGGAGAAGAAGAAAATACAATTATATTATCTCCATCCATCTAATACATATCAACACTACTTCTCTTTATATCTTATTGGTTGCCTCCTTTTGTATCTTGATGATTTTGAATTTATCAGCTCCTCTTCCATCTGATCCCAGTACTCCATCTCCTTTTTCACATCTTTCTGGCTCTGCGAATCACTTGGACTCTTTAAGGTTATTTCATTTTGATCCAATAAGGATGACTTTTCCTCCTTATCTTCTTCTACATTCATACGTTTTTCTTCTGGAATTTTAGATATATCAGCCTTTAAAATATTAACATAAAATTCGGTAGCTTTATTTATCGTATTCAGCCGGTATCTTTTCTCCAAAAATTTCACTGTAACTCCTGTTGGTGCTTCCCATTTGTATTGTAAATTCAATCTTTTAAGTTCATCAATCAAAAAAGTAAATTCTTTTCTAGCTTTAAGCATTTTAAAGGGAATTTCTTTCCAAATTTTAAGTTTCTGACCATTCACCTGAAGATTATTCTTAAATGTCGCCTGGATAATTCTGTTCCGTAAGACTCTTGTAGTAAAACATATAACAACGTCCCTTGGTAAATGTTTTTGTTTTGCATGCCACGAATTGACCCTGTATATCTTTTCAATTTGTGTAGCCAGCTCATCTTTAGAAATTCCAGAAACCTGCACCAAGGCCTCAGTCATTCTTCCCTTCAGATCATCATATAAACCTTCTTTCAACCCCCTTACTCTAATAGCAAATTGCGTTCTTCTAAACTGTGACATCAACACCTCTGTTTCAAAATTTGCAATATCCTTTTTAAATTTGTTTATATATTCCACCGAGGTTGCCAACGCTTGTTTATTTGTTTCAATACAGTCCTCCAAAAAATCAACATTTGTTGCTAAACCTTTGCAAACCTCTAACATGTCCATCCGTAGCTGCTTTTCCATATTCTTCAAAGCTTCCTGCATTTTATTTTCTATTTCAGTAATTTTTTGATTAAATTCCAAAATTAAGTCTTGTTTCATAATCTTTAAAGTATTTAATAAATTTTCCGATGTCAAAACTTGTGGAGGTGTTGATTCAGTAGCAAGTTGCATTTTAGAAGTATAAGCAGAGGGGTAAATAGACCTTTTATTCAAGGCAATCATTCCATATTTTGAAGCCATTGTTATAATTCCAAAAAAATTGATCTAAAAACACCAAATCACTATCAGTTGTTATAATCCAAAATTGAGAGTCAAAAATAAAAACCAGTTTTCAAATTCCAAAATTTCCCGAAGTCCAAAGGCCACAAACAGAACACAAATAACTTTCACTTCTTCTTTATTATACTTCCAAAAAGGTACAAAGGAGAGTCAAATCTAAAAAAATTCTGCCAATTTCCAGGGCAAATAGTCTTTTGTAATTTATTTATATTAGTAAAATTATCAATTACTGTTATAATCCAAAATCACGGAGCAGAGAATAAAAATCAATTTTCAAAATTTCCACAGGAGAAAAGCCAGAAAAAAAAATCAATCTTTCCAAACTTGAAACCATTTTTATATTTCCAGAGAAGTATAGAAAAAAGCCATAACTCTAAATAAAATTCTTTCCAATGTACAAGATAGAGAGTTTTTTAATTTCCACAATCAGGAGACAGCGAAAAAAAAAAATCAGTCTTCAAAGTTATAGTTTTCCATAAGAGAAAGAGCCACAAACAAATAAGGCAAAAATCACCTTCACTTCTCTTCCCAACTTCTTTAAAACGCCTTAAAAAGCCAGATCTCTAAAAAAATACTTTCCACTTTCAAAGGCAAATAATCCTTATTTTTGTCAGTTATCAGAGAATATAAGAAGGACAGCCAGTTTTCAATTTTCAGAACAAAGAGTTTCCATAAGAGAGAAAGAAAACCACAAGCAAAACGGAAATCACTTTCACTTCTCCTCCTTCAAACGCCATATTGTTGCATATTAAATGTTACTTTGTTTCTTCAAATAGAAGTTAGCCGAGGGTTTTAAAAAGAGAAAAAAAATCCATACTTACCCAGCAAAGCCCCTAGTTCTCTCTGTCTGCCTCTTTAACTGCACAGAAAAAAAGTTTTAAAAATCCTCTTCTAGAGGCAGCGGCGGCTTCGGCGTCTAGCTCCGCAAAAGCGGAGATTTCCTGGCTCCCGGAGCTAGGGGCAGGCTACCTGGGGAGCCTTCCCTTCGCGCCCCTGGATGACTCCTAGGGCGCTAGGGGGGCTCTACCCCACCTGCCACGCTCTCCTCTCTCCCCTATGTCCGGGGCAGAGATATTCCGAGCCGCCAGACAGCTGTTCTGGCGGCCCGGCAGGGAGTCGGAAAGGCGTTCTGAAAGAAGAACGCCATCGGCGCCAAACTCCAAACCGGAAGTCTCCCAGAATTCTTAAAGTCTTAAAGTTGCCAAGGTTGGAGACCCCTGATCTGGACAACTTCTGGGAATCTAACCCCTTCTTTTATTGTAGCTCCATTTTTACAGAACTGTAACATTTACTAGTACTAGTACTGTGCTGTGCTTTCAACCAGCCATGCTGTATCATCTTGTGAATCACCCAAGAAGTGTTTTTCAACATTGGCAGCTTGAAGGTGTGTGGACTTCAAATCTCACAATTTCACAATCTATTCTGGAAGTTTGAAGTCCATACATTTTGCCAAGGTGAGAATTTTTTTGCTTTGGAAGAAACTGTTCATCTTTTTCTAGAAGCCACAAATCTTCTATTTAATCTGGCAGATGAACTCTCCCCAAAATATGAATGTAGGGAGAGCACTATCACTAAAGGGAAAACTTGTAGAGAGCACACTTTTTATATGGACAGATTCCCCCAGTTGTGGCTTTGTCCTACTTGTGGTTGGGGTTCTGCAATACCAAAATGTGCTTTTCCAATGCATTATATCAAAATACTTATTTTGCATCCAAATGAACATGGGATGTTTTATTAGAGATTGTGAAGTATATTGCAGTCTGTTTAGTTATTTTCAAATGAAATGCTGTTGCTGCTAAACCTTTGGCTTGTTTTTAATCTCGTAGCTGGCCTAGAAATCAGGAGACTGTGAGTTCTAGTCCTACCTTAGGCACGAATGGTGGTTTTATCTCTCAACTCAATCACCTCACAGGGTTGTTGTGGAGGAAATAGGAAGAGGAAAGAGTATTATGGTTCACTGCTTTGAGTTACTTATAAAGTAATAAGGGTGAGATAAAAATCAAATAATAAATTGGTAATTTTTTATATTACACTTCTAATCTTTGGAGTATATTTCTTCATAGTTAAGAATAAGCTAAGCTCATGAATTAATTAGGGCATCTTTCAGAAACTTCACATATAGTTCTATTAGTTTTTCTTAATCATAAAAATGCTTTGCAAATGGTTTATAATTTTTGTTGTTGTTTCTTAAAGGAAAACGCCAGATCCATCATTTAGGGAACCAGCTGCAACTAAATCAACATTGCCTTGATACAGCCTTCAACTTTTTCAAAATGGCGGTGAGCAAGCACTTAACCCGTGGGAGGAAGATGACCCATGTCATAGCAGCATGCCTCTACTTGGTGTGTAGGACAGAAGGCACTCCACGTATCCTTTCACTGTTTGGCAATCAGACCATTTCAAAATACCTTGGATATTTCTAGAACTTTATGAATAGAAGATTATTTTTATATCTGTTAAAGCAATAGGAAACCATTCCAAATTGGATGGAGATTATTAATTGGTGGGAATTATTAGGTTTAATGGCAGCTAGGAAAAGGTATGGGTTGGTGACAGGCTATCTGATTAGTTTATATCACATTGTGATTATTTTTCAGGAGAATCTACGTCTCTGACCAATATTATAGTTCTAAATCCTGAGAGAGACACAAGTTTTGAAGGGACTTGTTGACTAGGCCATATGACTAGTTCCTGTGCTGTATAGGTATAGTTAAGGATGATTAAATAAAAGATGTAATTATGACAAATGCATTCTAATTATAAAAACTGTGTGATTGATCTGGAGTCTAGTCAAGAGTTGTCCTTTTTGTTAAAACTCTGCTTCTGCTGAGCAAATGGTTTATTTTGAATGTTTGTACCTTATTCTGTTTTAATTTCATAAGCCTGCTTTTCCTGTAGCATTTTCTTGTTCTGCTAGATTTCTGGGTATGTTTCCATTTTTCTACATTATTCTTGTTAATAGAGAAATTACATTCTGATGTCCAGACAGATAAGGGTAATTTGAGACAAATATGAAGACCATATTCTTTACAAATATATACCGTATTTTTCGGACTATAAGATGCACCGGTATATAAGACGCACCAAGATTTCGAAGAGTTAAGTAAGAAAAAAAAGCTTTTGTCCTCCCCGGCCCCCAGGAGCACTTTGCAGGCCTCCCAAACCCTCTGCACACCCTGTTTTTTTTTGCAAAAAACCTACCCATTTTTCCCCCATTTGTGCAAAAAACGGGGCGCGCAGAGGGTTTGGGAGACCGAAAGAGTGCTCCTGGGGGCTGGGGGAAGGCAAAAACACCCCCATTTTTGCAAAAAATGACCATTTTTTTGCAAAAACGGGGGAGGTTTTGCCTTCCCCCAGCCCCCAGGAGCACTCTGCAGGCCTCCCAAACCCTCTGCGCCCCCCATTTTTCACAAAAATGGGACGCAGGGGCGAGGCTTTGGGAGGCCAAAAATGGCTGTATTCGGTGTATAAGATGCACCAACATTTCCACCCTCTTTTAGGGGGGAAAAGGTGCGTCTTATACTCCGAAAAATACGGTAATAAGCTAAAAATAATCCTGCAGGAATCTCATTGAGTTGAAGGTGAAAAAAAATCAAACAGGAAAAGAAAATGGCAGATACAAAATTAATATAAAGAACTATAGGAAATATTATAGAGGACAAAATAATAATAATAAGAAAGATGTGTTGTACCTAACATATCAGAAGTTGGGAAAAATAAAAAAAATATACTAAGGAGGAGAGAATAGAGAAACTAATTGTGATTGTGTGGAGAAAGTGAATTTATTACATTATCAGTGATTTATTACATAATCCATGGAAAAATGTTATTGATCATCACCTCGTAGAAAAATTTTAGGTGGTTTGGCTATTGGCAATCATTTCTGCTTTTTAAATTCTTCTTGATCCAACAAACCATTAAGAATATGCAGCCTTTTACCCCTCCTTATTTTTAGATAGGCTGTAGCTTAAAACTATTTTCCTCCCGTTGATTGCACCGTTTCTGGGGTTAGATACCTTTTTCTCTGTACTTGAATTCTAAGGCATCCCAAAATACTTGAACTTGCACACAAGTTCATGCATCCCAGGGTTGTTAGAATGGGAGGTCTCCAGAAGATTGCTGAAAAAGTAGGTGGTAACATGGCAAGAATTCCTAGATGACTATTAATATATTAGATCTTGACAGAATCTTTCTTTCTTTCTTTCTTTCTTTCTTTCTTTCTTTCTTTCTTTCTTTCTTTCTTTCTTTCTTTCTTTCTTTCTTTCTTTCCTTCCTTCCTTCCTTCCTTCCTTCCTTCCTTCCTTCCTTCCTTCCTTCCTTCCTTCCTTCCTTCCTTCCTTCCTTCCTTCCTTCCTTCCCCCTCTCTCCCTCCCTCCCTCCCTTTTTATGACTTTCTAGCTTGTTATAGTAAACCTTATAAATCAGGGGTGTCAAACTCAAGGTCTGCAGGCCGGATCCGGCTTGCTGGGTGCTTATATCTGGCCCTCCCTGGAAACAGCGAAGGACCGGCCCGTGGTGCCTCTGCCAGCGAAAACGGAGCTCAGGAGGACCATGCATGGGCCTCCCGGGCTCCGTTTTCGGCTGCGATGGCCTCCTGCAGCTTTCTGCCAGTGAAAACAGAGCGGCCCTCCTGGGCTCCGTTTTCACTGGCAGAGGGCTGCAGGAGGCCATCACAGCCAAAAACGGAGCCTCAATGAGTGATGTCGAGCTGCCCCCCAGGCCCCCGAGGTCAAACACAACCCTAATGCAGCCCCCAATGAAATCAAGTTTGACACCCCTTATAAATTATTGTATCAGCTCTTCTGGAGAAAAACACTATTCAGTTCCACATCAGATAATGTTTTTCCTTAAGTAAATGCATTTCACATTAGAAAGCGAACTTTGTTACAATTCAGTTTTTACATTTATTTTAAAATGTGAAATACATTGATTTAAGATTTGTTTTGCTGCTTTGGTTTAAAATATTTGAAATATAAAAACAGTTTTAAATATTCATTGCCAGTAGTGTTGTGAAGAGTATTAAATGAATTACACTTCACAGTGTACAGATAACCCCCTATATTATGTTGCAAGTTTGTTCTGTAAGACTTCACATGGTTCTATTTACCCACCATGTTGCCAGGTGTCTGGATTTATGTAGTGCCAGACATAATGTTAGCTGCTTGTGAGGAAGACCTCTTCTTCATGTGGCAGGTCAGCTTTTGATCTACCCAAGATAATTTTTGCAGGTGTGAGAGATTTTTCTTGCTTTTTTATTCTGTATTTTTGTCTATGGTTTGACTGGTTTTTCCACTTTTATAATTTGGATAATAAATTGAAATGCCATATAAGTAGCAATTACCAGTTAGCTAGTATATTTTAGTTAGGGTTTCTAAGAGGGGCAAACAACAAACTTTCCTCAGTTAAAAGAGAAATGTCTTATTTTAACAAGAGATAGCATTGCAGAAGTTGTCAAGGGACTTTTCAAAAGAGAGCCATTCATCATTTAAAAAATATTTCCATATGTTTGGCGGTGCGGCTGTTATATATGACCTCTTTTTTGACAGGTGAAAATATTTAAGCATATTTTATGAAATATTATTAGCATTTTAATATTATTTTATTGGCATAAACTGCTTCAGTTTTCCCCTTGCATTTATCTTGACATCTGGTCCTCAGAAAGAGGTAGTACATGAGGGAGGCCATCTGGCTTTGTGATTTATGTGATTCTGTTACATAAACTCAAAACAGTTAGTGGAATGGATGATAATTTTGTGAACATGGGCAAGCTGGATATATTAGAATGACTGCACTTGTACAGCGTTCCACTTAATATTCTTGCTTCCTCGCTTTTTCCCAATATGTTGGCTGCTTTTGTTATTGTGGATATGTCATTTAATTAGAATCAGATCTTACGGAGAATTAGGAAAGCAATCTTCTCTTCTGGGCAGCTAGATACATGGAAGCATACCTATAGAGAGGGGAATAGTAGTTTAATGGTTTTCATGTTGAAAGGCTGCATGCTCAGCTTCTGGCACAGGGGTGTCAAACTCGATTTCATTGAGGGCCACATCAGAGTTGTGTTTGACCTCAGTGGGGTGGGCATGGCCAGGGTGGACATGGCCAGCTGAACATCACTCGTGTCGGGGGCACCTGTGGTGGCCCGAGCACTCTGCCAGCGAAAACGGAGCTCGGGAGGATTGCGTACGGCCCTCCCAAGCTTCGTTTTCACTGGCAGAGGGTTGCAGGAGGCAGTCGCAGCTGAAAACGGAGCTCGGGAGGGCTGCACGATATTTGCAAAAGTTTTGGACAGCTGTTGCCAAGCAAAGTGAACTGTGATCCTGACAAAAGAGAATATTAGTAATGTTCGGATGATCTTTGGGGTCCTTGGAGCTCTCTGAGCTTGGCTGTTTTCTTGCAAATGTTTCATTACCAAACTAGGTAACGAATCAGTGCTAGAAGAGAGTGGAGTTTGTTTTCTTTTTATATACTAGTACCCTGTCAGTATTGGTGGGAGTGGTCTTGGTGCTTCCTTGATTAGGCTGTTGTT
The DNA here is from genome assembly GCA_023053685.1 of Diadophis punctatus similis. Lineage (NCBI taxonomy): Eukaryota > Metazoa > Chordata > Lepidosauria > Squamata > Dipsadidae > Diadophis > Diadophis punctatus. The sequence continues at coordinate 299,503,898 of JALIGW010000001.1, read as the reverse complement.
TACTGTTGCCTTGCTTGTTTGAGTTGGTATTTCTTTGATTGGGGTATGGTTTACTTCTAAATTGTTGGCCTTGTATTAATTTTGATGTAAATCAGCCTGTTGATGACTGATTTGTCTGTGTACCAGTTTCCAGGAACTCTGTAGTGGTTTTGGACTTGGCTTGTTCTAGGATGCTCACAGTTTCCCATTTGAAACTATGGTTAAGTCTGTTCATAGAGATAAACAACATCTGCATGCCATTCAAAAGAGACAAACAAAGAGTCAAAAAGGGAATAAAAAGACCAAAACACCTCTTCACCAGCAATTAACACTAGACAAATGGTCTGGTTTGTTGAAAGGTTCCTATGATTCTTCTATCACCATGCTTGATAATGCATCTTACTATGTGAAATGAGAAGTCATATATGTGTATCTATACCTCGTGCACCTAAAATATAACTTCTATGAATTTGTATGTTTATTGCATGCCTTCAGAGTATTTTTCTTTCTCCTTAATCCATATTTCTTTTTATCCAAATGTTCTTTTCTTTCTCTTTTTGTCACCATTCATGAATATTAAGAATAAGAGAAAAGTCTCAGATATGTGGTTGAGGTGTTTTTTCCAGTACAGCAAAATAGAAGCCTCAGATTTCATCTACACAGGTCTGTTTATCAATGAAACAACACATCTGTGAACCTTATCTCTGACAGAGTCTGCTGTGTAATGCTGAGGGACTCTTTGAAAGAGATTTCAACAGAATGCATGAGGCTATAGGGAAAAGGAGGAGGTAAAAGCTGTTATGTAAGCAGAAATGTGCTTATGCAACCACAGGTATCACTTTGTATGATATTCTGAATGCTGCTTCTTTTGGTATACCTTTACTTTCTTTTCGTCAGTCGCAAATGGAAGGTTTATTGCATTGTTCCCCATGCACTGTGATATTTACTTAGAGCATTCTTCATATTGGAACAAAAGAAAATTGCCTTACTATATGCTTCATCTCACTCAGCGCTGTCTATTGTGACAAGTCTCCATGATCTTAGGAGAAATCTTTTCTAATTCTGGGACTTTATTTTCTTTGGAAATGGATTTTTGGGCTATCACCTGGTGTTAAAAGCATATGGGAAATTGCTTTCTATTACTGAGAATCCTTTCCATGCCAGTACTGTTTTTTAAATTCGGATTTTAACTAAAGAATGGCAATCTGACTTCTCTCTGACCCTGCAATTTCACTTCTGCATCATGTTGGGCGAATTACGTGCGGGAACTTGTGCTATAATCTTGGCAGGAAAGTACTTGCTACTGCTTTCTGTGGCGAAACCAAATAAAGGAGGCAGCCGGGACCATTTGTTTTTAAAACTTTCAGTGGAGGTTCAGACAGGATGAACTCATACTGTAGTCATTCTGCTAGGAAGTATAAAGTCTGTTGATAGAAGATTTTTTAAATGTGTCTCAGTGAGATTTTAATTGTGCTTGTCCTTTTTCCCTTTCTTCTTGGGATTAAGTATAGTGAGTAGTCTCTTTCTCATTTATCCTCATGCAGCATTTTTTAAAAATAAAAATACCTTGGAAGTTAGGGCCAAATCTGTTAGTAGCTGGCTGGAGAATTCTGAGAGTTGAAGTCCACAAGTCTTAAGACTTGTCTTAAGAGGTCCTCAAACTTGCCAAGTTTGAGGACCTCTGTATTACAATTTATTTGCTTGTTTTTTGTGGCTTAAATAGGATTTGAATATATATGTAAATTTCTCTACTAAGGTCCAGCATTCTTGTTTTGGATGTTTAGTATGTTTTCCAAATTTGGTCTTTCCAAATTTCTTACAGATATAGTAGTCTATAGATTATAGGCTTCACATTTATTAATACAAATGTCTTGAACTTTTTTCTGTTTCTAAGCTTGATTAAAATCAAGGAGTGGTTTGAATATTGCCACAGACTCTAAGCAGCATTCAGTATCTGGAAGAGCTGTCTAGGTTTTTTTTTTTTACTAGTTTCACCAGTTATTTGACAATATGTGGCTAAAACCATAATTGGGTGTCATATTATTTTCCATGTGTAATGTTTGTTTTAGAAGGGAAATTGTATTGAATATGTGGGTGGCAAGGGAGGGAACGATTAGGAAAATTGTTTTGAATAATGGAAAATTTGCACAATGGAAGATATTTGGCTTTATTTTCCCCCCTCTAACAACCTTTACATAAGAGCTATAACAATGGGGCTAATATTTCCTACTTTCCTATGTTCATATCTATTCTCACAAATTAGTGTAACCCCGCCCATTGCATCTGCAATAGAATATTATTACCAAACTGTATAAATATTTTCAACATCCAGTTTATTAGTGTGTTAATTTGCTTATTGTATGTTCATGTCAGAATTTTGTTGCTTCATGGATGGGGTCCTCAGGAGAAGAAAGGAAGCTAACTGCATCTCAGAAGTTCTATTTCTTTGAATTCTAAAATATTAGTAGGTGTTGGGCATACAATTTCCAGTATGCTTGAAAAACTAAATCTTCTCTTTTTTCTTTAGAAAAAGGTACGAATTGAGGGAAAAGCACTAATTCTTGAAAGGATTTAGTTTTGTTTTTGTGCTGATTTCATCAGTAGGCATTTCTTTCCTGTGAATAACCTGTAGCCCTTTAAAATTAAATCAGACCCTGTGAGCTGGCTTGCAGACAAATCAGACCATGAAAGGGAGGGGGGGGGGGAAAGATGAATTGAACAGGAGCCACTGAATCTTAAACTTTTGAATTATTATCAGCATTGAAACATGTTTTATATTATTTCAAAACTATACCATTTCTTTATAGACAATTAAAGAGTGTGGTTAAGAGATATGAACGTAAAATAAAGTTCCAAGAACTTTAGAAAATGGGAATGCCTCATATTAATAAATCATAATTAAATAAATAATATTAATTATGTTTCTTATACTTGAGAATAATTCAGCAATTTTTAATGTTATTTGGAGACTTAGAGATTATTTAAAAAGGATTTCATTATGTTAGAAGTATAAAATAATGGAAGGGACATAATGAAATTGATTTCCTCAATTGCTGCCTTGTTTTGGCTGACTAACATAATTTGTCAGTATGGTTTTGGAAACAATAATATGGTTTAATGTTTTTCTCAATTACATACCAAAATGTGTAATTTATTATTATATTATATGGATTTATTTACAATGGGCTATAGCAAAAAATAATACTCTTTTATGAAGGAAGGATAGTGCCACCCTGGTTTTATGATCTTGGATTGGTAATATATATTCATTCTCTGCTCGTGAGAATTATTTTTCTATTGACTTAGTGGAAATACTGATTAATGAGGTCAAGATTTAATTTTGCCTTTAAAAGCTGACTTTTAAATAAGTGTTCTAATATATTATACCTTTCCATAACACACACACACACACAGACACACACACACACACACACACACACACACACACATTATACAAATGTTTTAGAAATGTACATTTGAAATTTATCTCTCTATGCTATAAGAAAATGTTATTGATTTTTGCACTGATGATGTTATTTAGTTAAGTAATGAAATGTCTTAAAGCAAACAATCAAGCTCAGAGAGCACCAAGGTCTCCATAGTTCAACGCTGAGCTACCAGTATTCACTTCTATTGGTGCAGATTTATTTAAAACATTTTTATAGAAACCCATTTTGAAGCAAACTTGGGGTGGCTTACAACGAAGAGTAAAACAATATATACACTGAAAAAGCAAGAAACAATAAAACAAACAAACAAAAAACAAGAAAACAAGAAAAACCTGGCACTGCAGCCATACTCCTTTGATACAACCCAGACATTCCCTTCCCACTCTGACCTCACCTTATCCCAACAATAAGGAGTATGATCATGTTAATGCTGAATCAGATTTGTGGATATAACTGCTTTTCTATGAAATTCACAAATATTGTCTTTAAAGACCAATGCAAATATTATTGTTGGCAGGTTTAGGAAGAAGTAAACTTTAACTTTACTAGTTCATTTGTATTGATATTGGACTAAGCTAAGTTGCACAGTTTTCTGTGGTGTATGTGTATGCATGGGTTTATGAATGTATGCACTTATAACATGGTTTTTATTGAAACGAAAACGTACAGTATTGTAATTACTAAAAGAATATTAAGCTAGCATTGAAAAGCAATTAAATGGAATGGAATGGAATGGAATGGAATGGATGGATGGATGAATGAATGTGAATGAATGAATAAATGAACAAAAACAAACAAACAAACAAACACATGTTTTCCCCACCAGAACAATTAGAATTTCTGAAAACTTCTGGGAACCAGAGTCACTTTGTAGGTGGGATAGAAAGTATGGAAATTTATTAAATAACATAAATAAATCATCTAGAAATAGAAAGTAGTGGAACACTTAATATGGTGTTAGAGTGGTAGAATGTAAATTTTAAAGGAAATAATGTCATGGAAATAAATCACATTTAATGAATAAGAGTCTTAATCCAAAGGGTTGAAGAGAAATCCATTTTGGGCAAAAACAAATAGTTCATATGGATTCACAACCTCTAGTGTATTATCTCTAGACATCCTTGTTCCCACAGTTACCCCCCTTGTGGCTTCATGTTTGATCAGAATGCAATTGGATGCATATTGGTACAATTCTTCTGTGGCAAAAGGGATTACAACATTTAAGGTTACAGACTGGAGCAACAACTTTTAAAATACATAGTTCTTCATTAGAAAAAAAAAGTGGGAAATAGAAAACTAGCAAAACTGGCAAAGCAGGATGATTTGAGCTAGCCTAGTTGACTGTGTTTTTTTTAATGAATGTGTGTGTGTATTTTATTTATATTATTTTATGTAAAGAAACATCCAGAAATATCAGGTATAAGTAGTATCTGGTTCAGCAGTAGTAACTGAGAAGGATCTTGGAGTCCTAGTGGATGATCACTTAAATATGAGCCTGCAGTGTGCTGCAGCTGCCAAAAAAGCCAACTCAGTCCTAGGCTGCATTAACAGAGGGATACAATCAAGAACACATGAAGTGTTAGTAACACTCAAGACTACAATTGGAATATTGCATCCAATTTTGGTTGCCACAATATAAAAAAAATGTTGAGACGCTAGAAAGAGCAGAGAAGAGCAACAAAGATGATTAGGGGACTGGAGGGTTGCAGGAATTGGCTATGTCTATTCTATGTCTTGGCTATATCTATTCTATGTCTAGTCCAGGGGTCGGCAACCTTAAACACTCAAAGAGCCACAAAGGTCCTAACCGGAAGCCCCCCGTTCAATTCTGGAGCCAACCGGAAGTCCGGTTTCCCCACCATAGAGTCTCCTCCTAGCATGGTGTCCTTCTTCCTCTGCCGACCGGAAATCTCCCCCCCCCCACATAGAGTCTCCTCCTAGCACGGCATCCTTTTTCCTTTGCCAACCGGAAGTCTGGTTCCCCCACCATAGAGTAAGGTGACCAGACGTCCCGCTTTTTAATGATTTGTCCCGCGTCCCGCCCGTCCTCTAAAAAGTCCCGATTTTTTGAAAGAATGCACGACTAGGGCATTCTTTCAAAAAATCGGCCTGAAAGGGCGGCGTGCGAGATTGGGGGGAGGAGTTAAACTTTTGGCGGGCACGGCTTTGCAATGGCTCTTCGCGGTCTACAAGCCGCCGGGTATGCACTGGAGGGCGGTGAAGAGGCGGCCGGCGTCGCGGTGGGCAGGGCGGCCCGAGCGAAGGAATCGCATCCAAGATGGCCCTCGGGCCGGCGCTGGCTCAGCCGGCCGGGGCCGCCGCCGCAGCCTTCCCGCCGCCGGGGCAGCTGGGACTCGGGGCCCAGCCACAGGGGCAGCGGCAGCAGCAGCAGCAGCAGCAGGCCTCTCAGCTCGGGCCGGCCGTGGGCGGCGTTGGCGGCGGGCGGGCGTCCCGTGTTGACTCCTCTGGCGGCGGCTGGAAGCTGGCGGAAGAGCCGGTGTGAAACAAAACAAAATTCCAAGTATGCTGGCGGTGGCTGTTAAGGGTTGTTTTAAGAAAGGATTTGAAAGAAGCAACTCGCGGGGCAAAGACGCGAGAGGAGGGGGGGTGAGGAAGGAGAGAGAGGGGCGGGTCCTGTCCCCAGAGCTCTTCGGAAGCGGGGCGCAGCGCGGGCAGGAGACACCCGGGGAACTTTCCTCCTCCTCCCCCTTTTCTCCCTGGCTCACACGCTTACAAGTTACTTTTTTTCTCCTCAGCGCGCGCCCTCCCTCCGCCCGGGCTCCAACCTCCCCCCCCTCCCACCCCCACCCACTTCAGAGGCTCCTCTGTCCGTCCCGTTCCTCCCCCCCACGCCGCCGCCGCCGCCCTCGCTCCCCACCCCCTCCGTGCGCTCAGCCAGCCAGAAGGCACGCCGGGCGAAGGGAAGAAATTAACACGCCGGCTCGGAATCAATGGGGACAATTAAAGCGAGCGCCGCGCGTCTTCTTGCCCCCGCGCCTGCTCGCCACTGATGGCCCCCTGCCTGAGACTCGTTTTCTCGGCGAAGAGCGCGGAGTGTTCCCCCCCACCCCCAATTCTCCACAACGTTTCCTCCCCCCCTCCCCGCTCTTCCTCCACGCCCCACGCCGGGTGAAGACCCTGAGAAGTTTTCAAGTGAGGCGAAAAAAGTTTCTCCTAGCCCGCCCGAAATGCCGGAGAAGGAATTCGAGCACTTCAGGAAGCCGAGCCGGCGGGACTGCGCCGGGTTTCCTAGACGCCTCTCTTTGGCCAGCGAGGACTGCGAAAGCTCCTAGGAAGAACGGAGGGCGCGTAAAGGCAGCCGGGGGGGGGTATCCTCGGGAGAGGTTGCTGACAGCTGTTTGAAGGATTGGCGTTCTTTTGCCCTCTGCGCATGCGCAGAGGGCAAAACTCATGGCGGCTCCCCTAGAAACCCACCCCCCTGTCAATGGTGTCCCGATTTTTTTAAAAAAAATCTGGTCACCTTACCATAGAGTCTTCTCCTGCGCGGTGTCCTTTTTCCTCTGCCTGTCCTAACCGAAAGCCCTATCAATTGTGGAGCCGACTGGCGACAGGGAGCCGCAGCAGAGGGATGAAAGCCACATGTGGCTCCAGAGCCGCGGGTTTCTGACCCCTGGTCTAGTCTAATGAAAAGAAGCACTAGGAATGACATGATAGCAGTCTTCCAATATTTGAGGGGCTACCATAAAAGAAGAAGAGGTCAACCTATTCTCCAAATCCCCTGAAGGGAGAAAAATAAGCAATAGATAGAAACTAATCAAGGAGAAAACCTACCTAGAACTAAGGAGAAATTTCCTGAAGTTAGAACAATTAATCAGTGGAATGACTTGCCTCCATAAGTTGTGGATGCTCCAACACCAGAGGTTTTTAATAAGAAATTGGACAACCGTTTGTCAGGTATAGGGTTTCCTGCTTGAGCAGGGGTTGGATTAGAAGACCTCCAAAGTCCTTTCCAACTCTGTAGTTCTATAATCTTCTCTTCCCGTCCTCATAAAAAAAATACAGTTCATTTGAAATCCCTGGGATTTTACCACTGGCTCTGCTGTTTGTATAGTACCAGGAATAGAAATTATTATTCAGGATGGTAATTCATGTTCTTCATCCACTATTTTTTTACACTTAACAATGAGGCACAAAAGAAATCAATGCAGGAGACAAGACAAATATAGCTGTATCCAAAATGACATTATCCACAGTAGTTTGCATAGTAACTATGACTAAAGAGGGTTTTTGAGCTACAATTTTTCTGTTTCTATACCTTAAACCATGGCTAGGCAACGACAGCCTTCAAAGCTGATCCTGTAAGTTTGTCAGGAAGAAAGGGAGGTTAAAGACTTTCCCCAGTGACTTAATCTGTATGCATGAGAAGAGCAATATGTGAGAAATGTAAGATTTTGCTAAGTCAGAATCAGGCAAATCATATTATAGTTACTATAGTATGTAAAGTAAAAGAAATCAAGAAAGTGGAAAGTAAAGATTCTATCTTAGGCTAATGAAGTCCCTTTAAAGCCGAGATGGCGAATCTGGAGCCATCGCCCCAGCTCAGCTCCACCGTGCATGCGTATGCGCCTCCCGCCGGCCAGCTGATTTTTGGATCTCTGCCGCGCGTGGGGCGGGGCGCATGCAGGAGACCCACGTGGAGGCGGGGGAGCACGGGTGTGTGTGTCGTGTGTGGGTGGGCGTGTGCCGCGTGTGCATTGCATTATGGGTTATAAGTGCAGGGAGGCCTAGGCCAAAAATGTGGCGTGGGGGGTGCAGCACGGTCCCTCGTGGCCTGTTTTTGCTCCCAGGAGGCTGCAGGGAGGCCTAGACCCAAAATGGGGTACGGGAGAGCGCAGGGGGGTCACGTGCGCATGCACGGGGGGCAGGGGGAGTGTGAGGGGGGTTGCGTGCACATGCGCAGGACATGCGGGGTGTGTGTCTGTGCTCACATTGCATTATGGGTGCGGCACGCGACAAAAAGGTAGCCATCACTGCTTTAAGGACTCCAAAGAGATCATTGCAACCTTTTTCTCCCCCCCCCCACTTTAAAGGTTGTCTATTGCTATCCAAACTGTCATATCATTCTCACAAAATTATAAAATATGAAGGCAGAATGTTTGCCTTGGGCTAGGAGAGACACTTAGAGCTATTGTTCCTTGTAACTGTTCTCTGGAGCAAGCTGCATCAAAATAAATTGCAGCCTTTGTGCTGGATCACAGTCAGATTTACAACAGGACAGTATGCAGAAAAGATTTGACTGCCTTTTCCCCAGCATATTGCTGGCAGCTATTATTTTGCTAGAGGCAAATGTTATGTAGAGACTTTACTTTTCTTTTGAAGAGCTTTAGTAAATGCATGCTTAAGTATCTCTTGATTTTAAAAAAAACCCTGATCATGAACACATTTTATCTTGGAAGTGAGACTGTTTGCCATCTTTGGAAAATTAAGTGGTCTAAAAGTTTGAAGCTACCTTTATTTTAGTAGAAATATATATTTGGTTGTCAGTCAAAAAATATAGTCACCGCAGTTGGTTTTGTTGAGAAAATTAACCGAGTCCCTCGTCCTATAACATAGTGAAATTTTGAACTGTAACATTTAATAGATATTTAAATTCAGCTAAACTTTCAGTAAATTAGTTTGAGTCTTCAAACTAGGGATGCTTTCTTTGGGAGATTCAGATACAGATAAGAATGTCTGTGCTCGTGTACATTGGGATAAGTAAATAGCTTCCTAATACTCATATAAAGAAGTCTTTCTGCTTATGGAGCTATTACAGTGTAAATGGCCTTGCAGAAGGTATTCAGCAACCATTGGGTAAATACCAGTATAACCCTGAAAGGGAGTGATGAGTGAGGTAGAAACTCAAGATTACCCTGCCTTGATTCTCTTTTGTGTAAAAGGGGAGAGAAAATCTTTGTTAGGCTTTTAAGATTCTGTAATTGTACCTTGCAACAATAAAATAGAGTTGCAGTATTCCTTGTGGAGTCCATTTCCTGATTTTGCTTACCCCTTTGCCCAGAATAGCTTGCTCAAGCACTGTTACAACATCAGCAACAATTTTATATTTTGAGATAACAAACCTGCACAACTTGATTGTACAGTTAATGCAGCAGTTGGGACGAGACTTGCCTTAGCCAGTAGCAGTTCAAAAACCTACTGCCTTGCCAGTATGTCTTTTCTCTCATGGAACTTTACTGGAGAAGTTTGGAGGAGCCCAATATCAGTTTCTAACTTTTATAGTTCAGTGTGTAAATTGTTCACTGCATGTGCGCTAGCAAAATTTCCTACAAATAACTCTTGGTGAGATTTAGTTTTGAGTCTGCTGAAAGAAGAGGCAATCAAATATGCTGTGCCCCTCATTGAGCGCATGGCATTGTTGGACAATAATTACAGAAATTCATGCAAAGAATTAAACTTGAGAGGTCTAATTGATCATTCTTGATCAGAATGAAAAGGGGATATGAATATTTAGCTGTCTTTGATACCAGGTAGGGCAAATTTGAGCAATAGTGAGGCTGTTAAAATTGGTTAATTGTAGTGAGGTCCTCTCTACATTAAAAAAAAACATTTCCTGGTTTTTTTGGGGGGGAGGGGAGTTAATTTGTAGAACTGTATTCCACATGCTGATTTTTTTCCCGAATCCATCTTTGCATTAAACTGACTCCTTTTAAAAGAGACACAAACTTTTTGCCAAGATGGAAAAATGCATGTTTTGTTTGGCCTTCTCCAATTGGATTATATGGATTACTGGTTCTCTACCAAATGTGTACAAATGGATCCTAGAAAAGTTCAGTCTGTACTCTTAAGACAAACACTTAAAAAGAAAGCAATGTCCTGCATTTTCCAGGCTTTGCAAATTGTTACAGAAAGCAAACCTTAATTTTGCAAAGCACATAAAATCTCTGTCACAAGACCTAAAGAAAGGAATACTTTGTTTAAGAGCAAGCAACATTTCAAGATTTGAAAATTACAGCACTATCAGTTCTCGAAAGTGACAATTCTGGCTATGATCAAACATTGCATTTAGGCAATGTGTTCTGACAGTGAGTACACTTAATCAATGAAATAACTTGCCTCCCAGAGTTGTGGCTGTTCCCTTATTGGAGGTTTTCAAAAATTGACTGGACAACCATTTGACCGGGATGGTGTAAGTCTCCAGCCTTAAGGAGAGGGTTGGTGGACTAGAAGATCTCTGAGGTTCCTTCCAATCCTATTGGAACCAGCATGTTCCTAAGTAGTCATGTTTCTTTTTTTAGGCCAACAAGATAGAATTTCCTGTGTGGAAAAATAGCAATAGCACTTAGATTTATATACCGCTTCATAGTGCTTTACAGCCCTCTCTAAGCGGTTTACAGAGTTCAGCATATTGCCCCCAACAATCTGGGTCCTCATTTTACCCACCTCGGAAGGATGGAAGGCTGAGTCAACCTTGAGCCGGTGAGATTTGAACAGCTGAACTGCTGAACTAGCAGTAGCCTGCAGTGCTGCATTTAAGCACTGCACCAACTCGGCTCTCACACAATTCTGATTTATGTTATGTACATTTACTTTTGTCAGACCAGAATGATTCTCGTTTCCTTGAATGTGGATAAATTGTTATACTGCCTGTAAAATTAGACATTCTCTGATGAATTAATGACCTAATTGCAATTTTATGTTGTCTTATTTTGTTGAAATTGAAAACGATTCTTTATTTGTAGACTTCTAGTCAGTGATTGTAATAAGGATTAACAATACATAAAGTTAAGAGGTGTATATTTACTGCTCCTTTCCTGTTTACTATGTTTAAAAAAACCTTACAAGCTTGTGCTGGTTACACCATAATTCTTTTTTGTCAGATGGGCATGAATGGGCTTGAGGAAAGAAAATTAATTTTTGTTATAAGTGGAGATTAACTTTTTCTTCCCTCCTGAACTATAATGACCTTGTAGAGAGAAAATTGTTTTTTGAATTTTGTTTTTATTTTTATCTATGTTTTTGTTCTGAAGAGCAGAACAAAATCTGCTCAGTGGACTGTAGAACTGTAGCGGTGGAATTGAGTTTATAGAAAAACAGACGGGCAATCTCAAACCTCCTTTCTCACAAACCCTCTGAAGTTTGCAAATGCTGGCTCTGTCTCCAGCCATGGTGTTTTAAGTACACTTTGGTGGTTTTACATTTAATAGCCTTCTCCAACCTACTGCTCTCCAGATGCTTTGGATTGCTTCTAAAGGACTTTGCATTTGAAAAGGCTTTGTCTAATCATATAAAGTGATATAGGGGGACCCTTGATGTTATTTCTACCACTTTAACAATGGATATAAAAAGTCTACGCATCCCTGTTAAACTTCAACAAAGTATCACTTTAAGGGTGTGTACCTTTATGCAATATATTATGCAACCATGTTATTTTTTTATTATTTTCTCCGCCCCAAAATACTTCAGTTTGTTTTTCAATTGAACTCTACAGCTTATATGTTGTATTAAAGGTGGAAAAAAATCTGAAATAATTTATCTTGGCCTGATTTTTTTTACATCTCAAAAACTTGGCATTTTAATAGGAGTGTGTAGACTTTCTATATAACTTTGTGTTCTGGACCTGAGCAAAATCTAGCAGAAAACAATGGAATTAGTTCTGTGGTAGAATTGCTCTGCCTTTACTAGGTATCATAGTGCTTTTGTTGTGTAATTGTTGGATTCTGTCTTGGCTATATTTCAGTTTTTGAAGAGTTTGGTGACAGATTTCAGTTAGTACCAGGATTTCTGATGTTTATTAATGTTTATTAATGTATCTTGTAGCCAGGGGTGAAATGCTCCCGGTTCAGGCAGGCCGGTCGGTCATCGTAGAGCCGATAGAGCCAATAGCAATCGCAGCGCGAGGCATCCCCCACCCGCTTCCCCCACCCGCCTGGATGCTGCCATTTGGGTTCTTTTGCCCTCTGTGCATGTGCAGAACACTTTGCGCATGCGCAGAATGTAAAAGAACCCAAATGGTGGCGTCCAGGTGGGTAGGGGAAGCGGGTGGGGGACGCCTCATGCTGCAATCACTATTGGCTCTACGACGACCGACCCACCCACCCGAACCGGGAGCATTTCACTCCTGCTTGTAGCCCAGAAAAGAATGATGTTCTGTGCAAAGTGAATATACCGAGGTAAAATCCCCTTTTCATCTGTTGTATGAAGACTCAGAAGTTACAAAAGTGGAAAAGATTAATGTAACATTCCTTCCTCAACTACTGGATTTTTCAGTTATAGAGCATCTTTTTAGTTTTATTGTTTTCCACAATGGGTAGAGGATATTGAATTGCACAAACGTGAACAGCTAGAGTGGTGAGTAGTTGTTGTAAGGAGTCAAATTGATTAGGCAGAAACAAGAGGTTTCCAAGCTAGAGAAAACAGTTGCCGTATTTTTTGGAGTATTCGCACCTTTTTCGTCCCTAAAAGAGGCTGAAAATTTGGGTGCGTCTTATACTTCGAATGTAGCTTTTTCGAAGCTTTTTCCCCCAGCCCTAACGAGGTGCTAACGATCTTCCCGGCTTCCTATTCCCTCTGAAGAAGGTTTTTTCCAGCCCTAAGTCTTTGCAGGCTTGTTTTCATTCCTACTTCCTCTGAAAAAGCCATGCTTTTCAGACCTAATGCGGTGCTAACAATCTTCCTGGCTTGCTGCATTTTTTAAAATTCCTACTCCCTCCGAAGCAGTTATTCCTGCCCTAAGTCTTAGCAGGCTTGTTTTCATTCCTACTCCCTCTGAAAAAGGCTTTTTCAGCCCTAACCAGAGGATAACATAATGTGCTGAAGCTGAACAGACTAAGGACGCTAACCAGATGAATACCTGGTAGGTAGATTCCCCCCCCCCCCTATTTTCCTCCCCCAAAACTAAGGTGCGTCTTATACTCTGGTGCGTCTTATACTCCGAAAAATACGGTACATCAAAATAGATGTCCCTCAAGGGCAGCAAGGAAACTATCTGTGACACAAAATGGCAGGAGGAAATGGTCTAGTCTAGAATGTAAACCCCAGAAGGCTTTACCCAGAATTCTTTAAGAGAAGGCTGTAAAGCTCTGTGAAGCGGTACATAAGTCTAAGTGCTTTACTAATACTATTACCACATAACCAAACTGTATAATAATTGTAAGGCAGCTTTCCTGATTTTTGATACCAGTGGGTTATGACTTTTGGTTACATACCTGTACTTTTAAATAAAAGCCATTATAAAAGATTGACTAAATGCAGTTTAAATATTTTTGGAATATTAGAATCTTGTTTAAGATAGCCCAGTAAACATTTAGATGTATAGAGTGGATGAAAAGTGGTTGCATGCAGAGGTCTGTCTGTCTACATGCTTTTCAAGAATAATAGACCTGAAACACTGCCTGAAGCTCAGCAGTAATCTACCTTGAGCTCTGAAGCACTCTTCGGTATGCTTCATTCAACAACTTTTATCTTTTGACAGCTTAATTCTGTAGCTCTTAAACTGGAGCTTATCTTGTAAATAAAGAAACCATATTGCAGATCATCTTTTCAATTAACGGGGGCCCAGAATAAAATAAATTTAGCAATGAGTGGGTGATTTCTCACTAAAGGTATTATTTAGTACCAGCTCTCCTGTCTCCCACTGTACTTCCTATTCTTAAAAAAAATCTTTTTTCTTTAATCCCCTTATTTATTTATTTTTAATTCTTCTCATTTTCCTGTCCTTGTAGAGTTTCTGGTCCTTTTTCAAAAATGTAGTTTTTTCTTTCTATGACTCCAGAAAATCCTAGATAATGATTGTTTGACAATTTCCATAGCAATGTTATTTTCCTTAAATTATCGTGAAAACATAAAATTGCACCATACCCTAAATCAGTGGTTCTCAACCTTCCTAATGCTGCGCCCCGTGCCCTGCCCCCGTGCCCCCACCGCAACCCACCCCGCCGCCGCACCCACCGCCACGACCCCCACCCCGCCGCCGCCATTTGGGTTCTTTTACCCTCTGCACATGCGCAAAGCATTCTGCGCATGCGCAGAGGGTAAAAGAACCCAAATGGCGGCGTCCGGGCGAAGTCTCCCGACCCCTGTGAAAGGGTCGTTTGACCCCCAGGTTGAGAACCGCTGCCCTAAATGCACTTTATTTGGTAGGATATGCATGGTGTGTGTGTGTGTGTGTGTGTGTGTGTGTGTGTGTGTGTGTGTAGGGAGGGAGGGAGGGAGGGAGGGAGATCAGTTGTGTATAATATGCCAGGTTATAGTTATCATATATTTTTGTCTATAGAAAATCTACATATTATTTAATATACTCTGATTATAATGGCAAATTTATGATCTGCGCTGTGATGGCGCAGTGGCTAGAATGCAATATTCCAGGCTACTTCCCACAGCCAGGAGTTCGACTGGCTCAAGGTTGACTCAGCCTTCCATCCTTCCGGTAATATGAGGACCCAGATTGTTGGGGGAATATGGTGTCATTTGTAAACTGCTCAGAGAGTGCTCTAAAGCACTATGGAGTGGTATATAAGTCTAGTGCTCTTATTACATGTAATAAGGTTTTTTTTCCTCAAGGATATTGTCCATGTACAGATTGTAAAGGCATAAAATTATTCATCTACTTGCCCTTTAAAATTTCAAAGTCATTAGAAAATTCTTGATCGGGAAAACAAATAACTGTATTGTTTAGGGTACATGAAATTATACGTTGAAGTAAAGATGCCATACAGTCAGGTTTGATTTGTGATGACTTCATGGATTCATTCATGTCATTTTTGTGCAATAAGATCTCAGTGATTCGCCTGTTTTTGGGTTGTTTTTCAACTTCCCCATATAACTTATAGTCCTGGTGTTCCCTTTTGTCCTCTGTTGCAGGGGTGGGTTCCTCCCAGTTTGGAAAGATCGTCCGAACCGGTAGCGACCCGCTGGTGATGGTCCGTGGGTGCCGCCATTTTTTTTTGGATTTTTTTTGCGAATTTTTCCCTGTTTGGATGGCTTCTCATCTTCCGCTGCTTGAAAAAGGGCCCTCCCGCCCGCCCCCGGGTTAATACTGACCTTTATTTCTTTGCCTGAAGGACAGCTGATCAGCTCCTCAGCTGTGTTTTGGGCTGATTCCTGCTACTGAGCATGCGCGGAAGCCAAATTGCACGAGGGGACGCGCACATGCGCTTGCTCCGCTTGCGCGCACACGCGAAACATCACAATGCGAACCAGTGGCAAAGGTAAGGGGAATCCACCCCTGCTCTGTTGGTCTCTAATCCAACCCAACCCTACGTAGGTTCCAGACTAAAATGGTCAGTGCCACTTACCTGGCCAAGATTTTACAAGGATTTCAAAACGATAATATACATCAAACTTTCTGAACACTTGCAAGTACTATTGTTTTGTAAATGACAGAATTGCTGTCATAATTGACCCAATCATTGACTATCATTGACATTGATAATTGACTTATCATTGGCAAATGATAGTAAGCCTTTTGATTTCATCACATTTTCCATCCTTTACCATTATCCTTTGTGTTTTATTGATTTTATTGTAATTTCTTTGATTGTTCTGAGCGACCCAGAGTAACTGAGAATCAGGTGGCATCCAAGTATTCTTACCTATTCACAAAAATGTGAAGTCACAGATGCCAGTTCTTTAACTGGTGTTGGCCTTCATATGCATCATATTCTTCCCAACGACATAGGAGGTCATAATGTATCAGCACCAGTTGTTTCCAAACATTTGATGATGCAACAGTGTGATAATGAATTAAACACATTTTCCAATCAGTCAATAAATTGCTTTTTAGCTTTGGTAATTGTCCAGAACCATTCCATCAATCAGAAGTTGATCTTTTGTGCTATACTTTTCCTTTTATTTCCTGTGTGTTTTACTGGAAGGATATTGTTTTCTTCCAAATAATCTTGGATGCTGTCTGCTATTTCGCCTATGAGTAATTTAAACTTTGTAGGAAGCATGTTATAGAACTGTAGTTTCCTGGTATTCTTCCTTTTGCTGGGTCTTTTTGAATTGGATAAGTTTTGCTAGTTATTAACTGGTAGCTGATTTGTCCTTTATGCAATATTTCATTACACTGGTTAGCTATAATTGGATATAAGCTAGTCAGATATTTGAGTCAAAAGCCATGCAATTGATTATTTCCAGGATATGTCTAGTTTTTAATAGTGTTCATTCAGTTTTTAACCATTTCTACTGTTATATTAGTTCTTCCATTTGATTTTTACTAAGCTCATCTTCAACTTATTTTATCATCCAGCATTTTTGTTACAGATTTTTTTTTTAGTTTCCCATACATCTTTCCAAAAATAGATTGTTTTCTTTTTGTTTTGTTTTCCATTTTCAGAATTTATATTGCCATTTATACTTTGGTAGGATCATATTATCTGATTGAAATAGCTGATTTTGCTTAAATTGGATGATTCATATCACATAGTGTTAACTTTTTCCAGCTATTGATGTTATTTGTTGCTAAAGCTTCCAATTTTTGTATTGCCAAGCCAGTATTTTTTATTGAACTTGTCTTGATCCTTACATTCTTCAGTTTTTTCTCTTTTGTATTTTTTAAGTTACTTGCATCTGATTTTAATTTCTTTATTTTGGCTTCTAGCTGGCTCTTCTATATTGAGATTAAATATGATCTTGCTTTTGCTTTTCTAATTTTGACACTCATTTCTTTTGTAACCATCATTACTGTACTGTAGGCAAGCTGAATAGTCTGTTCAATAGATGCTACTTTAATCCTTCCCAGTGCCTCATTTGCATCTTTCATTTTAGGTGCTAGGTCTTTCTGGGCACTAATTTCAATGCTGGCAAGCTTTTGCCTTTTCATCAGTAATTCTGCATATACCATAATTTTATCTTTTAATTCTTCTTGTCAGGGTGGATCAGTGGTGGGTTTCACTTACCTTTGCTACTGGTTCGGGAACGGGAGTGCGTGTGTGCGATGCTTCTGCGCATGCGCAGAACGTCTGTGATGACGTCCGGGTGGGTGGGCGAAGCCTCCTGCCACCGCTGTTACCGGTTCGCCCGAACCGGCCCGAACCGGTAGAAACCCACCACTGGGGTGGATTCGTATGTTTTGCTGTTTGATTTTGGAATGGAATCTAGATTTGACCTGGGGCTGCAAAATGGGTGCTGGAAAGTTGCAAGTGACTATGAATAGTGAATTGACGACCTTCAGAATAAAGGTTCAATGCTCTACTCTACCATTACACTTGTACTACATGCACTTTTTAGTGCTTAAATGTATTGCTATGTAAATGAGATGGGGGTTTCCTCCAAATTTGATATATAAATGAAATAAAAATATCTAGTTTTGAATAATTCAGCCAATATGAAGCATGAATCCTTTCCCCTCTTCACTTACTATGCTTCTGTTTTTGATCCATTTGACTTACTAAAAGTCATATTCGATTCTGGCATTGGCTGGGAATATTTTTATACTTGTGGATTAATTTTTCTTGGTCACTATTGACGTCATCAAGTTCATCAGTGCTATTTCAATCACTCAATTCTTGTTCAGATGTGTCTGGTTAAGTCAGCATTTGGGTCTGGAAAGAGCTTGAAAATTTTGCTATTGGTTCTTTTCCTTTCCTTTCTGCCAGCTCCCAGTATTTTCATTTTGACATAATATAATACCTTGCATGCTTTAATTTGGGTGCAATTGGACACAGTAGCTTGTATTGAGGATCATTTCATTGTAGTACAACCAACTGAACATTTGTAACTAGATCTAAACTTTGCTGTATTTAGTGTTCTTTTGTTCTTTATATAGTTTCTTTTGTGAGGGATATGAAATATCCATCTATAAATAGTTGCCAAATGGCTTTGCCCAAAGGAATAATATTGCAAACAAAAGGGGCTTGACTCTATAAGGGGCTCTCGGTGCTTGCATGGATAATATTGAACTGGATCCTATCAAGGGGGACAAATGTTGGTTTGTATTTTGCATTCCAGCCTGAGGAAAGACCTCAAATAAGCCTTGCTCCAGCCTTGTGACCTTTCCTTTTCCAGCAAGTTTTTGAGAATGAACTATTTCTGTGATTCATAATTCTCCAACTTTTCATTCTCTCTCCCTCCCCAACACTAGAAAGCTTGCAAACAAAAAGAATGTTTTTACAACTGCTTCCTACTGATAATTGCTCTCACTCAGGCCAGGCCAGCAATAGCAGATCCCACATTTTCTCTTTGTTCCATAGTTTGGCACCTAAACATTGCCAGATATTACTAGACATGGATTAAATGTTTGTGGTCTGAACTTTTCTTGTTCGTATTTATTAATGGGTCTCTGAACCTCCTTCAAAGGAAGTTGATGACTGATAAGATTTCCAAAATGTGGAAGCTACTCACTTGGGAGCTGCATTTCTCCCAATGGAGTTAAGCTTTTCCACTTTATTCAACCCCTTTTGAGTTATAATAATAATTGTGGCTGTTTTTGTAGGTTTTAAAAAGTTTATATTTGAACATTTGGTTGTCTTAAGTGTGGTATGACCGGCATAAATTGAAACAGTAAAATATAATGCAAGAAAAGCATAATTATAAATAATGCCAAATCCAGTCTAAACATCTGGCTGACTGTGTGACTAATCATCATAATAAAAAGAATAAAAAGAATCCTTTTGTGCTCTGTATTTAATCAGGCAGTTCTGTGCTAAGCCATTATTCATTCTTAGGGTTTGCATGCGTGCCAGGCAGTCTTTGCTGTGGCAGATTCCTTTCGAGGTGTTTAAAATCTTTGACTGTAGGATACATGCCGTATTTCTCAGAGTATAAGTACCTTTTTACCCCCCAAAAGAGGGTGAAAACTTGGGTGCGTCTTATACACCGAATGTAGCCCCAGCCAGCCAGCCAGCCACCCCCACCCTTTGGCCTCTGTCTTCCAGCAATTTACCTGTTTGCAGCAAAGAGGGAAGAGCCTGTCAAGCCAAGCAAGTCAGTAGCAGCTTCCTCACCTACAGCTGATTTGCCATGTGCTAAAATGAAAGTGAAACTAGCTTGCAAAGAGGCAAATAGCTGGGAGAGACAGGCAGATTTTTATTTTCTGCTGAACTGCATGCAAGAGGGTAAGTGAATAACTATAAATGTCTGTAGAATGTTCAAATTATTAGAAAGGCCATTGCCAAACAAAAAAACAATAAAACGCCAGGCCCAGATGGTATACCTTCAGAATTTTATAAAAAATTCCAACAACAATTAGAAAAATTAATGTTAGAGGTTTATAATGGGGCTATGGAAGAAGCTAAAATTCCCGAGTCTTGGAAAGAGGCGTATATAACGTTAATCCCGAAAGAAGAAGCAGATAAATTACAAATCCAAAACTACAGACCCATTTCATTATTAAATACAGATTATAAGATATTAGCCTCTATTATGGCAGAAAGACTTAAACCAATACTAAATAAACTAATACACTCTGACCAGAATGGATTTTTGCCAAATAGACAAATCAGCCACAATACAAGAATTATACTGGATGTCCTTGAGTATTATGATATACATATAGGAAAACAGCTGGCATTAATCTTTATTGACGCCCAGAAAGCTTTCGATAACCTGGATTGGCGGTTTTTCATAACCCAGCTTGAGATGATGAATTTTGGTGTTAAATTTTTAAATTTGATTAAGGCAATCTACAAGGAACAATCAGCCAAAGTACTTGTGAATAATGATCTGACGGACAAAGTAAATATTCAGAAAGGAGTTCGCCAAGGGTGCCCCCTATCTCCTCTACTATTTATTCTGGCCTTAGAAATTCTTTTGAGGTGTGTAAGACAAAATCATAATATAAAAGGTTTAAAAATTAAAAAGGAGGACTATAAGGTGCAGGCCTTTGCAGACGATATGACTTATATCCTGGAAGATCCCATAAAATCGGGTCCAATATTAATTGAAGAAATAGAAAAGTTTGGTAAGGTGGCAGGATTAAAAATCAATAAAGAAAAAACAAAAATAATAACTAAAAACTTAACTGAAAAACAAAATAGGACTTTAGAAACAATACTGGGAATTAAAATAGTTAAAAAAGTCAAATATCTAGGGCTATGGCTTACTGCCAAATGTAGCACCATCAAAGAAGACAACTATACAAAATTGAATCAAAAAATACAAAAAGAGTTGCAGAATTGGGCTAAATTGCAACTATCGTTATTAGGTAAAATTGCCGTTATCAAAATGAACGTTTTACCCAAGCTATTATTTCTATTCCAAATTGCACCCATAAAACTTAAAAAGAACTTTTTCACGGAATTAAATAACATCGTCCGCAAATTCATTTGGTCAAAGAAAAAGGCCAGAATTAAACTCCAGACGTTACATGACCGTAGGATTAATGGTGGCTTTGGACTCCCGGACTGGGAAAGCTATTACAAGTCGGCTGCATTAAGCTGGATCAAAGAATGGGTTTTATTACGTAACAGAAGGATCTTAACTCTGGAAGGTTTTAATCTTCAAGTAGGCTGGCATGCATTCCTGTGGGGAGAGAAACATAAGGCACATGCATACTTTCAGAGGCATTATATACGGGGCCCCTTACTAGAAACCCGGCTTAATATAAAAAATGATTACTATAAAAAAATTCCTAAATGGCTATCAACATCTGAAGCCATTATACATCCAAATTTTATAAACAAGAACAAAACTATTATCTATCAACAGCTTTTAGATGAACAAAATAATCTTAGGTCAAGACAAGAACTTAGTATAAAGAGCATAGATTTAGAATGGTGGCACTATCTTCAGATTCAAACCCGATATAAGAAAGATCTCTCCCAATTCGGCTTCCAAAACAGTAATGAATTAGACAAAATATTTATGGGGCCAGATGAAAAAATGATCTCCAAATTTTATAATCTGCAGTTGAAAACTAAATTAAAAGAGAACGAAACTAAAGGTTATATGATCGCTTGGGCTCAAAATTTGGGATATGAAATAAATTTGAATGAATGGAAGGTTATTTGGAAAATCAATTATAAATTGACACTAGCTGCATCTTATAAAGAGAATATCTATAAAATGGTATACCGTTGGCACCTCTCCCCAGATCGCCTGGCAAAGATGTTTCCATCGCTATCACCTAAATGTTGGAAGTGTAAAAAGGAAGCAGGGAGCTACTACCACATGTGGTGGTCGTGCCCCAAGGTTCAAGTATTTTGGAAAAAGATTAGATCTTGGTTGGAACAGATTCTAAATGTGAAAATGGAATTAAAACCAGAAATGTTCTTATTGGGGATCTTCCGGAGCAAATTTACTAAAGAAGAAAGATATTTAATTTTACAAATAACAACCGCAGCTAGACTACTATATGCCCAAAATTGGAAATCTGATATTATTCCCTCCTCAAATATGATAATTCGGAAAATTTTAGAATGCTCAGAAATGAGCAAGTTAACGATGGACATCCATCAAAAAGACAACTCTGATTTCTATGAAATATGGGCAAAATGGTATTCCTGGTTACAATCAAATAAAAATTTAAAACTATGGACATAGAAGAAGACTTGATCCGAAAAATCTTTCCTTACCATCTCCTTTATAACAATAAAAATGATTATTATCGATGCACATAATCCGAGGATATAAATATGAAAAATAATGTAAATATGTATAAATACGTTTTAGATTAGTTTGAACTAAAGAGTAAAAGGGATAAAGGTTAAAAGCAACCAATGTAGTAAGATTGCAAAACTGGATTTAGTTACATAAAGATATAGCTGTTAAATTGAAATGCTGTTTTTTTTTCTTTTGTGTATTAGTGTTTGTATTTTTTTTTCTCCTTCTTTTCCCTTTCCCCCCCTTTCTTAATGTTTTCTTTTTTCTTTTTTCTTTGATGTTGTGTGTTATTATGTATGTTCTTTTTAAAGCTTAAAAACCAAATAAAGATTATTATTTTTTAAAAAAAATATTAGACTTATTTTTTAAAGACTGCTTTATTATTGTTCTAGAGCCAGGGGTCTCCAATCTTGGCAATTTTAAGACTTGTGGACTTCAACTCCCAGAATTCCACAGCCAGCTTTGTTAGCTTTGCTGGCTGTGGAATTCTGGGAGTTGAAGTCCACAAGTCTTAAGGTTGCCAAGGTTGGAGACCCCTGTAAATCTAGACAACTTAACAAAATAAAGAAGCTTTTTAAAATAAATGCTTGCTCTGAAGAGGCCCAGTGCTATTGTATCTTCTTTTAAATAATAGAGAATAATGTATACTTCCAGAAATTTTTAATTAATTATAACAGCTCTGTACAAGTATAGTCTGAAATGTAACAGTCCACAAGTCTTAAAGTTGCCAAGGTTGGAGACCCCTGGCTCTAGAACAATAATAAAGCAGTCTTTAAAAAATAAGTCTAATAATTTGAACATTCTACAGACATTTATAGTTATTCACTTACCCCCTTCCATCCAGTTCAGCAAAAAATAAAAATCTGCCTGTCTCTCCCAGCTATTTGCCTCTTTGAGAGTTAGTTTCACTTTCATTTTCCCACGTGGCAAACCTAAACAGCTGTAGGTCGGGAAGCTGCTAGTGACTTGCTTGGCTTTACAGGCTCTTTCCTCTTTGCTGCAAACAGGTAAATTGCTGGAAGACAGAGGCCAAAGGGTGGGGGTGGCTGGGTGGGTGGGGCTGCATTCAGTGTATAAGACGCACCCAAGTTTTCACCCTCTTTTGGGGGTAAACGGGTGCGTCTTATACTCCGAAAAATATGGTACTTTTGTATTTTCTTTGTATGCTATATTATAAACTAATAAAAACTGTTTAAAAGAAAAGAAAATGAAATAGAAATGTTTGTCCAGCTGTTGATATGCTGGTCTCTGCAACTTCTGGAATCTAGGCCTGGGAAGTCTGGGTAATTATATAAATTATTAAGAAAGTATATATGAGATGTTTTAAATGCTATGCAACTCAAATTTAGTTGCTATGCAGCTAAATGCTATGTAACTCAAATGTTTGAATTACCAACTGGTCACTTAATAAATATTTAAAATTACAGTGAGCTAGTTTTTACTAGTTTCTGGCAATAAATGCCCATTCAGAAGAATGAATCCACATTTATGACCACAGCATTTGCTTAATAACTGCAGGTTTGCTTAATGACCATTGCAAAAATATTGTAAAATTGGGTCTGGTTCCATGGTTGCCTCACCGGGATGACTTATGACCTGTAAGACGTACTACCTAGAAATGACTACCTGTATAGATATTAATGCATTTTTATTCCATCCACACTCAGCTGAACCCAACATTTTGTATGCTGTAGTAGGATAGATTACAGGTAGTTCTCAACTTACAACCATAATTGGGACTGGAATCTCAATTGTTAGGTGAAGCAGTCATTAAGTGGGACGTCCACATTACTCTTTTGCTCAATGATCGCAATCCCAGGATTCCCGGTTGAGTTGTTAATCGCCCGGGTTGTTAAATGGACAGAGTGAAAGAAGGACAGAGGCAAACCCTTTAATAGGCTCCAGGAACACATGCAAGGAGGGGAAATCAAGAACACATGCGCATAACCTCACACTGACAGGAGGGAAGTTTACAAGTAATGAAGAAAGTTTCACAGAAAGAGGAGTGGAAGCTTGGAAGTGGAGGTAGTGGGTCAGTCATCAGTAATTTGAGATTAAACATGCCTAGAATAAACACATGTCCCATCATTCGACAAAAATTTTAAAAATAAAAATAAAACATTAAAAAATAATAAATACATAAATTAAAAAGAAAACAAATAATTCAAAGGGCAGATTCGATGGACCACTAGGCTTTTTTCTGCCATCAGTTTTCTATGTTTCTATGAAAACTTTTGGTGGGCTCTAGGAATGAAACTGAAGATTTCAACTTTGTTGAAAAGTTGCCCACCAAAGGATTTAAGCTCCTGTCTCTTCCTTCCACTTGCAACTTTCCTCATCGACTTTCTAGGAAAGCGAGCAGAAAAGATTGCAAATGGTGATAGCAATAACAATTGCAACAGCATTTAGGCTTATATACCACTCCATAGCATTTTACAGCACTCTCTGGACAGTTTACAATGTATTTGCATATTGATCCCAACAATCTGGGTCCTCATTTACTGACCTTGGAAGGATGGAAAGCTGAGTCAACCTTGATTAAAGGGTGCTTGGCAGCCAGTTTGGTCTAGTAGTGGTTAAGGCATCAGGCTAGAAAGCAGAAGACTGAGAGTTCTAGTCCTGTCTTAGGCATGAAAGCCACCTGAGTAGCTTTGGGCCACTCCCTGTTCCTCAGCCCAACTTACCTCACAGAATTGTTATGTGGGGAAAATAGGGGGAGGAAGATGTGTTGGATTTGTTTACTGCCTTGGGATACAAATAAAATAAAACCAGTCATACATGGCAAGCCAGCTGCCAAGTGCCCAAAATCTGATCACATGACCATGGGGCACATATAAGATACTTTACAATGGCCAGAAGGGCTTCATGGGCCATAAAACACCCTTTCTGGGTCCATCATAACTTTGTGTTGTTGAATGACTAGTCGTAAGTCAAAAATTACCTGTATTTTTAATCTTTTCAGATCTAGTTCCCTTCATGATTTCTGGGGATTAGGGTAAAGTAACTTTGTAGTTGAAGAGAAATTTAATGTAGCTTTGATCTTGTCAGCAGGTCTTAACTATATCTTGTACTGGCTTTCTTTTAGCAAAAAGTCCCAGCATTAGGACTGAAGTTGCTTCCTTATTGCTAAAACATTTAAGATGGAGTATGAGACTCTTGTGATGAATTCTCATTCATTAGGACCTAGGTGCTTGTCAATGAATTACATTCGTAGAGGATGCAAATGAGTTACATATGTTCTTTCTGCAGTCTCCTTTACTGTATCTATTTTGTTCTAGAAGTTTTTAAGAAATGTAGGGGATAGCAAAATAATGAAAATTGTCCTCTGACTTTCCTATGAGTGTTGCATGAGTAAACTACAGATAGTCCTTATTTAGTAACTGCCTTGTTTAGCAGTTATGTTGATGAAAAGGTATTGTGGTCCACCAGCGGCCTGTGCAGCTGGCAGCAGAGTTGGACAGCGAGGAGGCTGGGGAGGAACCTGGGCCAGGCCTGGAGTCTGGAGTAGGCTCGGTGCCAGAGGCAGGGATTCAGCCAGGGCCATTGGGGAGGTCTGTCCCGCCTCCAGAACCTCCAGAGGATGACATGAGCAAGGAAGAAGAACAGGAGGAGCCTGTTCTCAATGCGCGCATGCGCGGAGCTGCCAGAAGGCAAGAATAGGTCCAGAGGAGAAGGACTACTCGGGAATAAGGCTTGAGGATAATTGGCCCCTCCCATTTATTTATTTATTTATTTATTTATGGTTTCTTATATGCCGCCCCACTCCCGAGGGACTCAGGGCGGCTTACAACATAGAAAAAATACAAGAAAACCAATAAATTCAATTAAAATCAAAATATAAAAGTTAAAAGTTAAAAAATTACAATATAAAAACACCATTCACTCACCAGACATACCCGGGGGAGAGTGTAGATGGAATTAAGCTCTTCCCCCTGCCTGCAGGTAGAGCCATGTCTTAACGCCATAGGCTATATAAGCAGAGAACACGAAAGGGTTCGGTGCAGGAAGCAACTAAGTTCATCCCTAGATCTCGTCATTGCAACGCAAGACTCCGTTTTGTTCCTGTTTGAATTTGCTAAGTTTTTTTCCTGCAAATTGGTCTTTGGCAATTTGCCAAAAAAGAGCAAGGTGCGTGTGTGTTATCTGCTTTTCCCTGAAAGACCTTAGTCGGACTTGTTTTACTTTATTGGGACTTATGACGACTGCTAATGAACATAATTAGCAGCAGTTACAAATAAAATAGGTTTGTGAGACGCCGTTTGTGCCGTTTTATTTAACCAGGAAGCCTAGGTCAAAACAAAAAGTAACTTTACTACCAATCCTCATGATGACATTTGCAGGGCTAGGAAGGAAAGGAAACCTGAAGTGAGATCATAGCCACAATCACGGGTTTCACTTAGGAACAGCTTTGATTAACAACTGAGTCCCCACCCCCACCCCTTGAATAAAGACTAGCTATATTTACTTATTTAAATCTGGTTCCAAGGAAAAGTAATTAAGCTCTAAAGTACAGTGCTTTGGTTTGTTGCATATGAGTGAATGACAAATTTATAAGGAAACTAGAGAGTGACACCTTCAAAGAACATTAAAAATCCAACCGTCTGACCTCAAAATTACAAACTTAGATTATAAATCCATTCTGGCTGTTTGCATAGCTTCATCCTTTGTTTCAAGGTCATTCGTATTTGGCAACTGGCTTTTACATATACAGATTCTTCTTTATATAGCTTTTGTTTGAAGAGCTAGTAAGAACTGATTGGAGGCTGACAAAATTGTTTCTGAGTATTCTGGAACACTAATAAAGCCACATCCTCTTCTTTTACTGGTAAAACAGTGGTCTTAGGGTGAGTCTATGTAAAAGATTTGCCTGAAGTTGGATATGCTTATGCAGGCAATGTAAACTTGTGTAGCTTATGTAAGAAGAATCCAAAGAATCAATGCAGCCTCTGT
The DNA here is from genome assembly GCA_023053685.1 of Diadophis punctatus similis. Lineage (NCBI taxonomy): Eukaryota > Metazoa > Chordata > Lepidosauria > Squamata > Dipsadidae > Diadophis > Diadophis punctatus. The sequence continues at coordinate 299,477,019 of JALIGW010000001.1, read as the reverse complement.
GGTTTTGTTTTTTTTATGTTAAGCTAAGTATGACTGATTTACAATACCAGTAGATCTTTGCATTTTACTCTAACACAATATATGCATACTTTTAAAAAGCCTGCATACCACACGTCTGTACCGAAACTGCACATCATATTCTTGTAGTGTAGTCTATTTTTATTGACAACTGAACAGAGAATTATGGAGTTTTTTCCTTAAAGCTTACTTCTGTTATGGCACTAAATAAATCACTATCTCCTTCTGTTTCTTCATGTGCAGTGTTAGAAAAATTAAGATTTACTATATAAATTTATTTATTTTTTTATTTTTTTATTTATTTTGGTGGATTTCTATGCCGCCCAATCCCTAGGGACTCAGGGCGGCTCATGTAGAGCATGTAGATCCAATACAAAATAAAAGTTCATTAAAATATATAACAATACATAATGCAAAGGTTAAAAAATACAGAAAATACAAAAGTTAAAAGAGTATCTCATTCACCCCGCCTGCCGGAAGAGCCAGGTCTTTATTGCTTTCCGGAAGGCCAGTAGGGTGGGGATGGTCCTGATCTCTGGGGGAAGCTGGTTCCACAGGGAGGGAGCTCCCACAGAGAAGGCCCTCCCCCTAGGTCCCGCTAGCCGACATTGTTTGGTCGACGGGACCTGGAGGAGGCCGACTCTGTGGGCTCTAACCGGTCGTAGGGAGGTATGCGGCAGGATGCGGTCCCGAAGATAACCTGACCCTGAGCCATGTAGGGCAAGTATTATTGATTTCATTAAGGATTTGCTACTTAAATGATCACGGATACCTCATTTCTACCTAATAAAATACAAGGATTTCGGCAATTTACTGAACTAAATCAAACTAATATTCAGAATGTTGCTTACTCAGCTGAATGATTTACATACATTTCATTATTTAGCAAATTTATATGGCTGCCCATCTCAAAGAATGTGACTCTGAGCAGTGTACAGCCAGCAGCAATTAAAAACAATATGACAACTATTCATTAAAATAATGTGACTAAAATAAATATAAACAAAACCCAAAATTGCTGGAGGATAACAACCACCTAGGTACAATATAAAGGAAAATAAGCTTAGTACTTCATTCCAAAATGCAGCAGTCTGCTTCTGAAATGATTTTGAGAATAAAATGGACTGAAAGTGAACAGATATAGGTAGAGGAGGAAAGGGCAGAGCTTCCCAATGATAATTAAAAATAGAGATACAGTGGAAATTTGGCATGTCTAATGTATAATTGGACATGCTTCCCACTTCTTTTCACAGTATTTACTAGATAATGCTGCATGTGTTGAACTAAACGTATATATATATACAATTTACTAGAACCTAGTAGAGACCAGAGTTTGAATTGGAGGTTGGGTTCACAGAGCAAGCCTGATCCTGATTTTGGGACAACCCATAACTATTTTTATAGAAGGCTTTGAGGAATATCATGATTTAGTTAAAGATTGGAGAAATGAAGTTTGGGATTCTGGATTGTATTAAGATTTATTCTCCATTGCTTGTAACAGTTGCTATGTTAAGCACAGAGGCTGCTAAACTTTGGCAGAGGTTTTGTGCCCCTTAACATTCAGCTCTGTTTTGAAATCTGTATGCATTGTTGGCCGAGATAACCATTTAAACCTGAAGCAAAGTTTATAACATATAAAGCCAAGAACAAAATCCAACTTAAATCCTCCCTTCCCCCTCTCTAAGTCCTCACCATTTCTTCGCTAAGAACTGGAATATTTAGATGTCCTGTTTTGTGTGCTTCCAGAATAAAATGTTTTTTGTCTTTTTCTTGTTCACAGTCAACTATTATACATTAGGAATGTGTATGCTCTTAAGTTCCTTAACCTCAGGAATAGACATGCTGCTTGACCTCAGTGATCTCCTTCAGGTAATTGTAACTGCTTTTGTTTAAATATTCTGTTAAAACATCAACAAATGACAAAAACTGAAAGCAGAGAGTTTATAATAGAAGCTTTATTCAAGCAACTTTTGTTGTCTTTTTCTCACATTTAGCTGTGTTGGTTCATTTAGTGCAATTAGAATCAGGTGTTTGATATATATCACTCCATTTTACAAACAACAGATGAACAATATAATTGTGATGCTAATAATTAGGCTGCCAATGGTGTGGACTTTATACTCTGTTCAGATTTATGTTTATGTATTCTATTTTAAAAGCAGATTTAAAAAATACTGGCAAAAGCAGGTGTTCAGTTCTGTTAAAGCTGAAGGGAAATTATTTTAGCAGAAACTTCAGAAGTTGGCTTGAAAGAAGAATGCTGGCAAAATTATATACTGTATGTATTATTTCTTAAGTAACAATTTCCCAACTTGGGGCTCATCAGATACGTTGGGATGGAAAATCCAAGAATACAGCATCTGGAATGTTAGAGATGATTTCCCCACATATATTATAATGATCAAATGAACTTGCCATCTGCATGAGAATGATTTAACTGAAATATGCAGGGTGAAGCAAAAACCAGCGGTCCCCAACCTTTCTGGCTTCACAGACCGGTGGCAGTGGAAGCGGTGGGGGAGGGTTTGGTTTTGCATGCACAATCTAGATCCTGCGCATGCTCAAATGAAGCTTCACATGCTCACCCAATGCTTGCATGGCCCAGTGGCCAACAGGCTGTGGGGTGGTACTGATCAACGAACCAGGGGTTGGGGACCCTTGGCATAAACAAATACAGATAGTCCTCGACTTACAACAGTTCATTTAGTGACTGTTCAAAGTTACAACGGCACTGAAAAAGTGACATGATAGGTTTTTCATACTTATGATCGTTGCAGCATCCCCATGGTCACGTGGTCATGTGATGCTTGGCAACTGACTCATATTTATGACAGTTGCTGTGCCCTTGCATCATGTGATCGTCTTGTGTGACCTTCAGACAAGGTCAATGGGAGAGCCAGATTCGCTTAACAACCATGCTACTAACTGAACAACTGCAGTGACTCACTTCACAATGTGGCAAGAAAGGTCGTAAAATGGGGCAAAAGTCACTTAATAACTGTCTCACTTAGCGACAGAAATTGTGGGCTCAATTGTGGTCATAAGTCGAGGACTACCTGTGCATTGCCATCTTAATAACTATAAATGTATGTATTTATTCATTTACAAGTCTTACAGGACTGTTCATCCCATGTACCATAACCTTGGGCAGCTCACAAAACAATGAGAAAACAACAAACCATAACAAAAACTCCTGCTATCCCAAAGAAAACCTTTCCCTACACATCAGCATTCCATTTTGCTGAGCTTCAACCTTGCTCTACCTCAGTGCTTGTGGGAAGACCAGCTCTTTGAGGCTTTCCAAAAGGTTAGGAATGAGGAGGCCTGTCAGATCTCAGGGAAAAAGGTGCACTTCCCACCAGATGACAACATTTAAGGAACGAGACCTATAGCGTGTGTATAAAATCTGCCCTGATAGAATGAGCACACATCTCCAGGAAGAGATGGCCCTCTACGTTCAGGGCTTTGAAGATGATAACCAGCCCCTTGAAGTTTACCTAGAAAGAAACTGGAAATTCACACAGCCGCAGTATAGTATGAACAAACCATGGAGTTCAGCTCATCAATGGATGATCTCTGCCTGTGACCTCATATAGAGAAGGAGTGAGAGAACTGAGCCCTGAAGTAACCCACAGTGCAAGGACCTTGAATTTGACATGACACCCCCCCGCCCCCAGCATTGTCTGGAACCAACCACAGAGGAAGGAAGAAAACTGTGCTGGAGCTGGTTTAGTTAGAAGAATACCATGTAAATGGTATCAAATGCCACTGAGAGTTATAAGAGGACCAGGATGGATTCATCTCCCCCCTCCTCCCCAATCCTGAGCCCTCCAAAGATTATCCAGACACAACCAGTGCTATCTCAGTGCTATAGCCCAGCCTGAACCCTGCCTGAAAAGAGTCCAGATAATCTGCTTCATCCAGAGTCCCCTGAGTGCCTGCTGGACAAAAGTTGTCTATTACAATCAGGTCCAAAGCAGTTGGCACCATCCAAATCCAACCACATGCCTTCACCCAGGAGGCCTTAACTGCCCAAGAAGGCCAGGGTCCAAATGTATTCCATAAATTTGAAATAACCATTCTGTTTGTTCTATATACAGTGCTGAGGATTCTTCTTTTACCTCATCCTCATCCTTTAAATACCTGGCATCCTCTCTTCACTTTTTCCTTCCTAGCATTTTCATGCAAGTGCAGGGTATGCTGTTTTTGGATCAATCAAGTATTGATTTGTTGGTTGCAACAGAAATTGACTGACTGGCTTATCTCCAGAGCCTGACATAATGGGCTGAGAAAGAGTGACTGGTCCAGAGTCACACAGCCAGCTGTCATGCCTAAGGCAGGACTAGAATTCACAATCCCCTGGTTTCTAACCTGGTGCTTTAATCACTAGACCAAATTGACATTCACTCACTTAATAGGTCTCTAAATTTACAATACTTTTAACACAATTATTTCTTTTTTTTACAGTGGATGAGCTTTAGTCCGACTGAACTCAGAAAAACTTATTTCTGCGTAGACACACACACGTACACACACACACACACACACACACACACACACACACACACACACACACACACACACACACCTATGCGGCTGCATTCTAGAAATAACTTTAGTTGGCAGTATATTGGGTTTATGTGGAAAGAGTGAAATATCCTTAAAGTCTTTGTTTATGATGTATTATAAGAAATCCTTATTAAACGGATAATTTGCAACATCATTCTTATCTTTATGATATCTGGTTTATCTCATATGGTCTTAGATATATTGGATTAGAGTACATCTCACTTAGCAAGTGCCTTATTTAGCAACCATTCTTGGTTATGATGGTGATGAAAAAGTAACTGTACTAATTCTCAAATTTGCAACTTTTACAGGTTTGTAAAGCAAAGAAAAGCTTCATAACCACAGTTGTGGTTTCACTAAGTGACTAATTAACTTAATGACAGAGTTGCCAGCTTCAATGTGGCTGCTAGACAAGGACTACTTGCACTGCTAAATCTTATCAAAAGTTTTCAACTTTTCTGATCTTTCTTTCAAAATGGCGTTCAGCACAGAACTTTATTAACAGCTAATATATAACTACATCATGTATTATAAACTATATATTACTTTTATCTATTGTGGCCTCTTCCAATCATATACCTTTTCTGAAAATAAAATTGAAAACAAACAAAGAAACTGAAGATTTGGATACCAAGCTGTCAGTCTTTGTAATAGAGAAATGATGTATTCTGTATTAGTACATATTATCAAAATACACGCAGACAGAAAACAAATAAGTGTGCAGATTTCCACCAGTTACAAACCCTTATTTTAATATACATTAATATAATTCATTTGAATTGTCTGTGTTTAAGAAACAGTTTCTTAAAATTGTTATTTAATTTATAAAGTCAATATTAACCCAGTGGAATTTATTACAAGTCCAAAGCTGAATTCCAAAATAAATTCAAGAATTCTTTAAAAGAGCATTTTAGATAATACTTTCCAAAAGCAAACCACAACTCTTTTAACAGATTAACAGAGCATATACTCGTAGTAGTAATGAGGGAATGTTGATTATCCCTACATCTGTTGGGTGTCCCACAAAGAGTCAATGATCTTTCCAGAATAATAAAAAAGAACAGGTTTTCTTTTTCAGTAAGGAAATCAGCCTTTTCTGATGTGATCATAACCAACAAGGAAGGCACGGGAATTAATTGGAGAATTAACTTTGGGTAAAAGTAATTGTGTAATACTGCGCTTCTTGATTTTACAGGGAAATTAAAAGAAAATGAAATCATACATCTACCTTGAAATGGAAGAAAATGGATTATATGGCAGGAGTAGTTAATGGAAAAAATGAGTCAAAACTTTCTGAAAAATGGAGAGACTAAAAGCAAAACTGCACACAAGTCCAACAAAGAAGAAAAATGGAAAACCGCAGAAGAAGCTGATATTTAGTGAATTAAAATCAACCAACCAACCCCACACCACAAATAGGAGACAGAAAGAGGAATAGAAGCAATCCATATTATTAGCTTAGATACGTAGACATATTATCAAGAAAATTAAAACTCAAAATGATCTGAAATTGGTAAACAAAATAAGAGGTTTTTTTTCCAAACATATTGGAAAATGTAAGAAAAATAAACTGAGTTGTTGAAAGAAGATGGCATAAAGGATAGCAGATAACAAAGGCAGAATTATTCAGTTCCTATTTTGATTAGTCTTCCCTAAGAGGATACCTCTTCCACTGGGTGTTTATGACAAACAGATTCAAGGAACATAGTTCCAGCTTGAGTCTTGAGAGAAATATAGTCAAAGATCTATTTATTTTGAAAGAGTTTAAATCTCAAGAGATAGATGAATTGCATTCTAGGATACCAAACTAACCCTCTGACGGTCTGGCTGATGCTCTATTCTTATCTTTTAAAAGTCCTAAGAGAATGATTGAAGTACCAGATGTCTGGAAGAGATAAATATTCTTTTCTTCAGAAAGAAGGGGAAAAAAGAATCTGATCAAATACTAAAGCAATTGTTCTGTAAACACTTTGAAAACAATTTAGTGATTCCTAAAGTTATGAATTATGTTAAAAACCTGTCATTGTTGGACTTTATTTTTTAATTGGGAAACCTGAATGGGTAGATCAGAGCTTTGGGAAAGCTGTTGAATGTTATGCAGAAACAGCTTCCAGAGTCTCCTGTGAAGTGGATGATGCTGATGTGTGGAGACTTTGTGATAATGGTTTTATAGAGGCCCCAAATTTAATTTAATTAAAAGTTCTTATAGGCCGCCCAATCCCGTAGGACTCAGGGCGGCGTACAACAGAATAAGAACAATAAAAGATACAATAAAACAATTTTAAAAATTACAAGTTTAAAAAAGAAAAGCAATCATCCATGGGGGAATAGGATCTTTTTTCACCCCGCCTGCAGGAAGAGCCATGTCTTCACGGCTTTGTGGAAGGCCAGTAGGGTGGGGATAATCCAGATCTCTGGTGGGAGTTGGTTCCAGAGAGACAGAGTTCCCACAGAGAAGGCTCTCCCCCATGGTCCCGCCAACTGGCATTGCTTGGTTGAGGAGACCAACTCTGTGGGACCTAACCGGTTGTAGGGAGGTATGCTGTAGGATGTGGTCCAGGAGGTAACCTGGCCCTGAGCCATGTAGGGCTTTAAAGGTCAAAACCAACACCTTAAATTGCATCCGGAGACTAATGGGCAGCCAATGCAGCTGGAGGAGAATGGGTGTTACGTGGGTGTATCTGGGAACACCCACCACAGCTCGCGCAGCTGCATTTTGCACCAATTGCAGTCTCCGGATACTCTTTGAGGGTAGCCCCATGTAGAGCGTGTTACAGTAGTCTAGCCATGAGGTGACAAGGGCATGAGTGACTGTGAGTAAAGCCTCCCTTTCCAAGTAGGGTCGCAAAGCCTGGGCATAGGTGGTTTGAGGTGGAGTGGTTAGAGCTGATAGGAGCCATTCTTGGAGAAGGCTGATTTGATGTATCACATGATACAGCTTTTCAGCCCTTGTGCTCCTCCTGCCATATAATCAGATCCTTGGAGGCCTCACTTCCAGATGCTACCAGATTTCCCTGTAATAAAGTTTAATTCATCCATTATTTCATTGTGAGTGAGAGGGCAGATGTGACATGCATTACCAAGACTTGGATGGGTGTAGAAGGGGATGTTGCCCACTCAGAGTTATAACCATCTGGGATTGTCTTTGGACATGATTTTAGGGCTGTGGAACTGAGGATGGAATGGCTGTTGTCACAGGTGAAGGAAACTTGTAGAAGCATTTCTCCCCAGATAACTGAATATGAGATCATGTGTGAAGTTGGGCTCAAGAGATTAGTTGGGATTGTTCTGTTGTTCTTCCCTACTTAAGGCTGTGCCTGGGTTGGTAATCAAAGTTTCTGGGCTTATATTGATGGAAGACCTCAACCTGCCTTCACTCATTGTAAACTCTGAGCCAGCTTGGGAGTTCATGGGACACCATGATGAGCATGAACCTAACTCAGATGGTCAGTGACCCAATTCTCATAGGTGGTCACATGATAATAAAATCCTTGGATTGCTCCTGAATTATCTCTTTCTGTCTGCTGATCCTATGGTCTCCCTTGTTTACCAAAGAACATCTGGAAAAGAAGCGGCAAAAGAGAGAGCTAGAATACCAGTGGAGAAAGACTGAGAGCAAGTCTGACTGGATATGAGCACAAACCTAAATTACTGTGGTGACAACCGCAGCAAAATGTAATTATTTTCTTCTCTTTGTGCACAGTGTACCATTCAGTTGCCCCTATTTAGGCTATTTCTCACTCTTTTAGAAAGGGAGAAGCCTAAACATTTTCATGACTGCTGTAAGGATTTTGCAAGGCATCTGATAGATAAAATTGCTCAAATCTGACAAGTTTGATCTGAGTTTGCATGTCTTAGTGAAATAACTGAGGCTGGTCTTGTTTTGTTATCTGGGAGGAGTTTAAATTTGTATATCTTGGGGAAGTGGACAGGGTCCCCAGAGCTATGAGTATATCCATCTGCTAGCTAGATCTGTTTCCCTCTTGGCTGGTTAAGTGTGCCCATAATGTGTGGTTGGGTCAAAACACTTGGTTGGGTCCCAACAGTAGTAAGTTGTTCCTTGAGTGACCAGAGTTTTCCATCCTTGAAAGAGGTGTCCATGCACTTCTATCTTAAGAAATCAACATTGAATTCAATGGACAGTTTTCATTCAGTTTTCAGCCTCTCCTTTTTGGGAAGGCGGTACAGGATCCTCTAACTCCAGAGGACCCTAGGAAAAAGTAATTACCTGTATTTTTATAGTCAGATTTCAGAGTGGAATAGAACACTGAGATAATAATAAGGTTTATGGATGACCTCTGGCAAGATCAAGACAGAAGTGGTCAATTCTTCTGATCCTCTTTGACTTATCAACAGTTTTTGATATCATCACTCCTGGTACCCCCTGGACTAACTTTAGGGATGGGAAGTTGGGCACTCTTTTACCATGGGTTTTTTTTAATTTCTCTGAATACTGTGTGCTACACTTGCAGTTTGTTGGGTTCCTCAGAGCTTTATGCTCTTTTTCCCTCTCCTATTTAAAATCTACATAAAATTGCTAGGAGAGGACATCCAATGGCATATGGCCAGGTATAATCGATGTATTTGTTTTACTGTATGTCTTGACTTGCTGACCAAGTGATGCTCTAGTGAGCTGTCCTGATACTTGATGGCTGTTAGGATCTGGTGTGAATGAACAGGCTTGGCTCCCTAACTAGTGTGTCCAATACACAGAATGGAATTATAGAGGGTTTTGTGAATTTAGAGATTCAATTTTTGATGGAAATTGTTACTGGTGAATAAATTCTGTCTTGACTTCAAATGAATCATTAAAACATGCTTTTCTAAGCTGTCTAAAGTTAATCACTTTAGCCATTAGAGCTTTTGAAGAATGGGGTACAACTATTTTTAAAGCAAAGAAATTTAGTATTACATAATATTCTTTTTATTAAGCACAGCAGGTTCTCCCAAACTTTCCAAAGATGAACTTGACGAATCTAACTGGAATTGTTTGAGACATAGACGTCCTTTAAAATCTAACATCAACAATTGATCAAGAATCTATAAGTGGCACCCCAATCCATTATATTTTAATGTTTTTAGGCTGCATTGGCAGAATTGCAAGCAGATTGGTAGATACAGTATCGTGTTTCTGTGAAAATAGGACCTACCCCAAAAATAAGCCCTAGCAAAAGGGTGCGGGCATGGCCAGCACAGGAGGCGTTGAGCGTGTGCAGCTGACGGTGTCAGCAGGCAGAGGCATGTGGGGGAAGGCAGGCGATTCGGACGGGCTGCAGGAAAGACGAGAGTTGGTGGGTTGGAGTGGCGGCCTGCCACAGGAGGCATATCTTTGCGCGGCAGCATCAGCAGCAGACGGAGGCAGAGGCATGGGGGTAAGGCAGGCGATCCAGACACGCCGTGCGGGCCATAGGAAAGCTAAGAGTTGGTGAGCCGGAACAGGTAGGTGGCCATGGGACGCTTGTCTTTGCAATGCTCGGCTTGCCTGCAGCCCTTGGTGTGTCGTTATCGCCTGCCTTCCGTCCTGTGCCTCTGCCTCAGTTTGCTGCTGGTGCAACTGCGTGAAGATGAGCCTCCTGTGGCCGCCCCCCTCCAGCTCCGGCCCACTGACTCAGTTTTCCTGTGGCCTGCATGGTGCGTTCGGATTGCCTGCCTTCCCCCCCCCCCCCCCCGTGCCTCTGTCTCCGTTTGCTGCTTGGACAGGAATTGACTCACCTGCGCTGTGCGGACTGTGCAACCCCAGAGTGCGCAGACTAAGAGACTGGCGGGCTGCAGCTGCTGCCATATACTGTTGGCCCGCACACGCTTGCCATCTCTTGTGCGCATGCCCCGGCCAGGCTGATCACCCCTGAAAATAAGCCCTTATGCTTATTTTGGAGCCCCCCAAAATATAAGACCACATATTATTTTCGGGGAAACACGGTATTACCATCTTTGGAGTGATGCTTAATTAGTCATTACTTATCAAAAGTGCAAAATAATCCAGTAATCTTTGAAAATGAAATTTGTTGTTTCATTGTCCATATTTCCTAAGCCATATAAATTGATGGAACATATTAAAATGATTCAGTTCTTATTGTTAGCTGCCAAATTTTTATACTGGAAAACTAGAATGTACCTTTCATTGAATCAGAAGTATTTTGAAGTAGGGGAACTTGTTTTGACTGAAAAAATAATATGGCAGTGTTTTTTATTTTACTTCCAATATTTTATGATTTATTGCTTGTTCAAATCAATCAGTGAATCAATCAATCAATCAATCAATCAGTAATCAAATCAATCACAGTATTAGCTAACTAGCTAGTACATAACCCATAGTGTCATTATCAGGACTTGTGATACAGTTTTTCCTGGGCTACTTGTTTTTTTTATGATTACCCATTTAAAAATATTGATGTAGATTTAAAAAGAAGATAGCATAGCATTCAACCTAATTTTATGAGTTTGCATGTGTAGAGTTAAAACAAAAGGTAATGGGAAAGCATTCAGACAAGAACTATCTCCCCATCTTTAGTAGTTCAGCTTATCTGAACCACATCCCACCAGTTAGTTGTTCCTTGGCTCACTTGCTTTTGAATTATTAGGCCAAGTCCAATGGCCATGTTTCCCAAGAATTTTCCATGGTCCTTGAACTGCAACATTGCTCTACCTCAGTGATTAGAAATACTTCTAAAAACAGCTGGCAGTAGAAGGGGATGACAGGGGTGAAGTCAAGCAGGAAGATTCATGGGCAAGGGAGAGGACTGATCACTGAAGTAGGAAATAAGTTGCAGTGCATGATCCAGAGGTAGATTGAATCTCCTACATTACCAGGTACCTCTTGTTCTCCTTATGGAATGGGAACTTGGCTAGAGCAGGGGTAGGCAAAGTTGGCTCTTTTATGACTCGTGGACTTCAACTCCCAGAATTCCTGAGCTAGCATGATTAGCTCAGTAAGTCTGGGAGTTGAAGTCCACGAGTCATAGAAGAGCCAACTTTGCCTACCCCTGGGCGAGAGGATGGTACTTTATTGTGATGTGAGAAGAACTCAATGCAAACAGCAATGGGGATAAATGGACTACCGATAATTATCTGATCAGATGTGGAGCAGAGTTTAAAGCAAAATCAGCATTCAGGTGATTGGAATTAGCCCGCACTGATCTCTGTTTTAAAAATGCGCATATTTTTCAAATGGTGCAACTTTTCTATGTCTGTTTTTCTTTCCATCTGCCTGTCCATTCAGTGACAAAGTCTCAAGCAGGTTTTACAGTGGGTGTTTGAGGACATACTGTTGGACACTTGGACATACTGTTTTTTTTTCGGTAAAATTGATTTTGAACATTTGGTACAGCCAGATTTAAATCAAAAGGTCTCCTGGTATCCTTTCTCCTAGTGTAGCTTGTGTTTATTCTCCTTATGAGATAGTACCAAGAGTAGAAGTAACTTTTTTGTTTGTAGCTGAACAGTTTTGAAATAAAAAAATGGAATATTTCCATTGTTTTTTGTCCTGACACTGAAACTTTGGCAGTATTGAAGTACAGAACAAAATTGAGATATTCCCATCTTCTGTTATGTTGTCAGGTGCTCAGATCTAAATGCTGGCAAATTGAGTATCTGATATTGTTGGGAATAGCAAATAGCAAATACCTAGGGCAGAAAAGCAGGCCCTGAGCAGGCAGTCAGAAGCTTATTAATATCTATCCTTGGCTCCAGAAATCCAAGTCTCTAGAATGGCAAAAGACACTTGAAGTTTTATCATAAGCAGTGTTATGAGGTTGTCTCAAAGGGCATGAAGATTCTGATCTATGGTTTTAAATAGCACCATGAACTGCCCACAATCTCCACTTTTTAAACTCCCAGCACACTAGTATTGTGATATATTCATTTCTAGTCCCCAAGACTAGATATATAATATACATTCTAGCACTAAGTAAACAAGTAAATACTTTTGCTTCTCCGCTGTGTGTGGGCTTTCACACATATATGGATAAGAAAGTGCTAGAGCACCTGCCCAGCCATGGCTGATCCCAAAAGCTCAGTCTAATTAATACTTGGCTAAGAAATCAGGAGTCTGATAGTACCTTATCTGACTCACACAAGCATACGTCCTTTTAATAACATTGGTTAGTTGGAAAAAAATGCTAGCAGAGTACTGATTTTTTTTTGTTATGCCAGACTAACAAAGCACTCCCTCCTACAATATCTCCTTGGATAAAAATAAAAATCATCAGGAAATACCAGATCTGTGGGATATCCCAGCATGCTGGCTGTGGAATTCTGGGAGTTGAAGTCCACACATGTTAAAGTTGCCAAGGTTGAAAAATACAGGGATAGACTAAAAAATAAGCACACGTAGAAACAAACTAATCTTGAAAGGAGTTGCAAACCATTACCACTTGCCAGCAGAACTCCATGGCTTTGTCCATGGAGTCACTAGGAGTCAAACTTGATTCTAAGGAGAATGTATCTAGTGTTGCAGTTCAGCACTGTCAGATATCATAATTGGCCGCATTAGTGAAATGGTAGGCCTGCCCCATTGATAGCCAGTGGTATCTCTGTTCCACTACTATGCATTCAAAGGGTTTGCATATATAGGGAGGTTACACCCAAGCCCTTTTGTTTCTGCTAGGCAGAAAATTGTTGATCCTTTTAGAACAAAGGTAGCAGTTGAGTATTAGAGCTGGTCAAAGAAGAGAACATTTTACTCTGAGTAAAGGTTTAAATCCATTAGAAACTTTATAAAGCCCAAGAAAATAAGTAGGAGAGTTGAGGAATTTGTTTATCTCTAAGGTAAACAAACCTACACAGAAAACTTAGAATTTTAATCTATATTTTGTTGTATATTGCTAAAGCTTAATACTTTGACCCTGTATTTATTTTCTCGGCATAAGCTCTGTAATTGTGTGTTTTATTTAACTTGGAAATTCTTTTTTTAACATTTTAACATGAAATATAAATATATAGTAAAATGAACTAAATTTGTTATTATACAGTAGAACTTCCAAATACTTTAAATATACTAATAAACAATAGAACCAAATAATACTTTATTTTTACAGCAAAATTGCCTCTAAATTAGAAACAGAACAGCATCTTTTTGTGATTTACCCATAAGATTTTTCTGTGAAAGATTCTTTTAAATTGCGAGCTGTGATTTGAGCAGCTTTGTATATTTTATTTATTTTGCTGTTGGATGTTTTGCATGTGACTAAGTTAAAAGGGATTTTTGCATTCCTACTTTTCCTTTTTTTAAACAAAGGTTGATTTTATTTATCTTTTTGTAAGATTGGTCTGCCTCCCAAAGGGAAGGGGAGAAGAAAGAGATGATTCCATTTAACCATGCTTCAACAGCAGAGAGATAGGCAGAAACACCACAGAGTTTGTTTCTTTGTTTCTTATCTTTATTTTTCCTTTACATTTGACAGAAAAGCCAAACTGATGATAAAAACCTTCTCTCTCTCATGAGCGGGAGTAAGAAGTAGAAAGCCAGGTGATATGCTTCCCAGAAGATAGGGGGTAGCAAAGCTAGGGTGTGTGGACCCAAAATACTTCAAAGACCGGTTTGAGACCTTCAGCCTTTTGCTCATATACTAGCAAAGGGGTCGGCAAACTGCGGCTCGCGAGCCACATGCGGCACTTTGGGCCCCCTGCTGTGGCTCCCTGTCCCATCACTGGCTGGCCTTGCCCTCCACTCCCTCAGCTGGCCTGAGAAGGTAAGGGCGACGGCGTGAATGGAGAAGCGGCTGTGGCCGATTCTCTGGCGCTGGTTGAGGAACATAGCCACCCCCGGCCGAGGCTTCCCCCCTACTCCCCCTCTCACGACTCCCTGGCTGGCTGTGGCGGGGCCAGGAGTGTGCGCATACGTGGGGAGACCCTGAAGCAAGTGCCAAGCGCAGCAAAGGCACGCTCGGAGGGCGGGTGGTGGGCGGCTTCTCACTTAAGGAGGGTCTTTGAACATGGCTTCTCTCCTGCCCTAAGGATCTGGCCATTGCCTTGCCATGTCCCCCCCATCCCATCTCTCCCGCAGCTCTTTGGCGGGGCGGACGTAAGCTCCAGCCCGAAAGCGGCAGGAAGCGAAGGCTGCCTTCAGTCCGGTGACCCTCCTCCCCCTCCTTCTCCTCTCATGTGGGGGGGGCATGGCAAGGCAATGGCCGGATTCTTAGGGCAGGAGAGAAGCCGTGTCAAAAGATCCTCCTTAAGCGAGCAGCCGCCCACCGCCCACCCTCCGCGTGCACCTTTGCGCCTTGAGGAGGGTCTCCCCGCGCGCGCCACAGTCAGCCAGGGAGTCGCGAGAAGGAGAGGAGGGTCACCCAAAGAGAAGTCGCCCTGAGTCCTCAGGGAGTAGGGCGGCATATAAGAACAGCAAAATAAATAAATAAATAAATAAAGTTGGGGTGGCGATTGTTCCTCAGCACACAGAGAGAGAAGGAGAGAGAGAGGGAGAAAGAGAGAAATGGGAGAAAGAGAGAGATGGGTGGGGAGGAAGGGAGAGAGAGAGAGAGATGGGGAGAGGGAAAGAAAAAAAAGATGAGAGGGAGAAAAAGAGATGGGGAGAGAAAAAGAGAGGGAAAAGAGAGAGACATATACCCCTTTCTCATAGAAAACAGACCCACAAAACCTGGGTAGGCGTAGCTGGAGGGGAGTCATGTGACTGTGGGAGTGACGTCGAGTTGGCCACGCCCACCCAGGTTTTGTGGCTCCCGGTGTTTTGTTTTCTCTGGGAAACGGGTCCAAATGGCTCTTTGACTTTTTAAGATTGCCTGTACTAGCATAATGATGGCAAACCTTTTGGGCTCAGTATATCAAAAATTCAGAAAACGTCTATCTTAACTCTGCTGGTGTCACCCTCCCTTCCCCCCCTTGTTTCCATCTGGGTTTTTTTTCTGTGCCATTTCTGTTACTTTCTTTTGTTTTTATATTTTTCCTTTTTTAAAAATGTTTTTAGCAATTTGTAAACTGCCCCGAGTGGCTAGGAGTCGGGGCATCTAAAATTAATTTGTTGTTGTTGTTGTTGTTGTTGTTGTTGTTGTTGTTGTTGTTGTTGTTATTATTATTATTATTATTATTATTATTATTATTATTATTATTATTATTATTATTATTATTATTATTATTATTATTATTATTATTATTATTTCCAGAAACAGACGGGTAGAAATAAATGCAGTTTTGTTTATTCCAGCAAACTGACATTGAGAGGTTTCCCAGTTCTGGAACTGGTTAATTTTATTACCGCTTGTAATCATTGATAGCCCTAATTGCTTTGTTACAATGTTAAATTGGGAGATTTACTAAAAATGGCATCATGCATTTTAATGAGTTTTGAGTTACACACATTTATATAATTTAGATCTGTCACTTTTTATATTTCTTTGTATCATACAATTGAAATATTATTCTTATGTTGGAAAAAAACAACCTCATTGCATTATAGATTTTTACAAGCGCAGGCTTCCAGATAGAATGTGGTGGTGGGGAGACTCACAACAATCAAACATTCAAGAGTAGAAAATAGTCTCTTTGTGCAGAAACTCTGCTCTAAATTGACAGTTAAGGTTTGAAAAGAGAGAGCTGGAGAATGTATACAATTTTGAAGTGTGGCAGCCTGAATAAAGAGCAATCTAACTGCTCTTATTCAGTGGGTTGATTTCCCCACAAGGGCAACTCCCATTTTATGGACAGCTTCTTGATTTAGTATAGTGTGAGCACATAATCTATAGTTGTATTAAAGAAATAATTCAAAAGGCTTAACTGACAATGAGGTCAGAGAGCCTCAATACATCTATAAATGCCTCCTTAAGAAACCAGTTTGACCCTCTCAACTGACTATCACTTGTTAATAATTATTCTTCCTCTGAAATATTTATTTTGTCTGCTCCTGAATGAAACTGTCAGTTTTAATAATATTTGAATGTTGTTTAGTTTTTATTAAAACAATTGAAAAAAGAAAGATGGCGCAGTGAAGCAGGTGGTACCAAAAAGGCAGTAAAGATTCTGTTGGTGTGTGGTGTCATTTTGCCTATCAGTTTTATTTGATTGTATTTGTATTTTATGTAATTCATCCAGTAGATTAATTAATTAATTAATTAAAAGTATTTCTGTTTTGTTTTTAGATACACATGCAAAATCCTTGTGTAGTTTACTAAAAGTGCAAAATATTGTAGAATAAACCAAAGTAAAAACAGATCTTGAATAAAAACTGTGTAAAAACCATTTATTAAAAGACACGTATTAGGAGTAGTTCATGATTGGGTCAGGCCAAATATAAAAAAATAGTTTAAAATGTATCAAAAACACATCAGTGTTGTCATTTGGTACATATTACACAAGCACATTCTTGCTTTGCTGCAAATGACAATCTTCCACTGGTCATTAGCTGGAATTAAGCCACTTAAGGTACAATAAATGGAATATTGGGTTGTTCTTGCCTTTCCACTCACTGGCTGGTTACAGTCTGACAGAAGGAGAAAAATAAAGGAGAAGAGTATCTCTGAACTATATTGCCACAGACAATCAGGAAGAAGAAAATGGAAAGTGCTATTGAGTACAGATTTTAATTTAGGTAGCAAAGCCATATAAATTTTGAGGACTATTAATTTTAGCACTGTAGGTAGGTTTACTTTATTTAGTTACCGTATTTTTCGGAGTATAAGACGCACCGAAGTATAAGACGCACCTTAATTTTGGGGGAGGAAAACAAGGAAAAAAGGCCTCTGCCTCCAAGCAATTTGCCAAACAGCAAACAGCACAGATGATATACACTGTTTGCTGTGTATTTCTGTGCATGTGTGCCTGACTCATAGAAATAGCAAAGAATTGGAGAAATGTACATTATGCCAGAAAATTTTCTTAAATGTAATTGCACTAACTCCTCCCAATTATTTAAATAGATCTACTCCAAGGTAAGTCAGGATTTAACTCTAATACTAAACAGGACACTGTTACATTTCAGACTATACTTGTACAGAGCTGTTAAAATTAATTAAAATCTCTGGAAGTGTACATTATTCTCTATTATTTAAAAGAAGATACAATAGCACTAGGCCTCTTCAGAGCAAGCATTTATTTTAAAAAGCTTCTTTATTTTGTTAAGTTGTCTAGAACAGGGGTCTCCAACCTTGGCAACTTTAAGACTTGTGGACTTCAACTCCCAGAATTCCACAGCCAGCAAAGCAAATAATAAAGCAGTCAGCAAAGCAAATAATAAAACAGTCTTTAAAAAATAAGTCTAATAATTTGAACATTCTACAGACATTTATAGTTATTCACTTACCCCCTTGCATCCAGTTCAGCAGAAAATAAAAATCTGCGTGTCTCTTCCAGCTATTTGCCTCTTTGCAGCTAGTTTCAGTTTCATTTTAGCACGTGGCAAATCAGCTGTAGCAAATCGGGAAGCTGCTAAGGTCTTGCTCTGCTTTACAGGCTCTTCACTGTTTGCTGCAAATAGGTAAATTGCTGGAAGACAGAGGCCAAAGGGTGGGGGTGGGTGGGTGGGGCTGCATTCGGTGTATAAGACACATCCAAGTTTTCACCCTCTTTTGGGGGGTAAAAAGGTGCGTCTTATACTCTGAAAAATACGGTAGTTATTTATACCATGCCTTTATTATATTTTATGAATAACACAAGGCAGCAAACATACTTAATACTCCTCTTATTTTCCCCACAACAATCCTGTGAGGTGGGTTGGGCTAAGAAAGCGCCCCCCAGCTGGCATACAAGATGTACTACCGATGGCATTTACCCCCAGCGAGATTGGCCAAAATGTACCCAAACCTATCTCCTAAATGTTGGAAATGCAACTATAAAATTGGATCATACTACCACATGTGGTGGACTTCCCCTGTTATAAAGAAATTTTGGTACAAAATTCAGAAATGGTTAGAGGAAATTACAGAACAGAAAGTAACTATGAAACAGGAAATATTTCTACTGGGAATCCTAGACCTGAAAATTGAGAAAAAATATTACTACATTATATTGCACATACTTACTGCAGCTAGAATCAGCCTCGCACAATGCTGGAAACAAAGGGATACACCCACCGTAAATATAATAATTAAGAAAATTCTTGACTGTGCTGAGTTAGATAAAATGACGATGGAATTAAATGAGAGAGAGGATTCAGAATACTATGAAATTTGGAGTAAACTATATGATTGGCTTGAAAAGAGAAACAAAAAAAATTAAATTAGTAAATAATTAAATTAGTATTTAAAATATTACGATGTTTAACCATGTTAAAATATGACAATTATGTTAATGAATTGTAACTAATTACGCAAATGGAAAAGATTATAAAAGCATGAGATTATTGTCGATATAAGTTGCTGTACTATAACCCTAGAGGTTATGTAGTGTATTTTGTATTTTGTTTCATGTATTTTTTGTATATGTCTTTTTATGTTGCTTTTTAAATGTAAATAACTTAATAATTACTAATTTTTAAAAAAGAAAAGAAAAATGGTCATAAGTGTCATTGTAACTTTGAATGGTCACTAAATGAACTGTTGTAAGTCAAGGACTACCTGTATATGGTAAATTACTTTTCTAAGCTGCTTAGATTCTTTTTGTTTGAAGTGGCATAAAGTACTTGTAGACAGACAGACAAGTCTTATTCAATCAATCTCTCAATTTAGCTCTCAAGCTTTTTAAAGATTAGATAAAATGCTTAATAATATTTTTTGAGTATATGAACTAAGTTTCACTTTGCCATGTCTAACTTGGTAAGTCAATTTAGACATTATCTGAAATCATGCTAAGAAGTTTAACTATTACTTCTATAAAATATAAATTGAGAAATCATAGTTTATGATCGGCAAACCAGAATCTGAAATCACAATGTAGATAACATTAGTACATTGGGGTTTTCACTAAGGGTGACTGTAGTTACAGCCACTGCCTTGCATCTGAAAAAGCTGCTCTGTAGAAAAGGGAGTGTTCAGGATGATTATATGTGCAACTCTAAATCTTTGCCCCTTTAGATTAAAAATCCTAACCCATGCTTTAAGTTTTAAATTATGGAGTTCTGATTTTATTGTAATCTCTGGTTTGGAATTGTGGATATATTCACATATAATTTTGATGGTGGATTTGTGATCTTGATTTGTTGAACAATATAGAATAGAATAGAATAGAATTCTTTATTGGCCAAGTGTGATTGGACACACAAGGAATTTGTCTTTGGTGTGTATGCTCTCAGTGTACATAAAAGAAAAGATACATTTGTCAAGAATGGTTGTCATAGGGTTCAAGTAAGCAATCAGGAAACAATCAATATGAATATAAATCGTAAGGATATAAGCAACAAGTTACAGTCATACAGTCATAAGTGGGAGGAGATGGGTGATAGGAACGATGAGAAAAACTAATAGTAGTAGTAATGCAGCCTAGTGAATAGTTTGACAGTGGTGAGGGAATTATTTGTTTAGCAGAGTGATGGCGTTCGGGAAAAAACTGTTCTTGTGTCTAGTTGTCTTGGTATGCAGTGCTCTATAGCGACGTTTTGAGGGTAGGAGTTGAAGCAATTTATGTCCAGGATGTGAGGGGTCAGTAAATATTTTCACGGCCCTCTTTTTGACTCGTGCAGTATACAGGTCCTCAATGGAAGGCAGGTTGGCAGTAATTGTTTTTTCTGCAGTTCTGATTATTCTCTGAAGTCTATGTCTGTCTTGTTGGGTTGCAGAACCAAACCAGACAGTTATAGAGGTGCAGATGACAGACTCAATAATTCCTCTGTAGAACTGTATCAGCAGCTCCTTGGGAAGTTTGAGCTTCCTGAGTTGGCGCAGAAAAAACATTCTTTGTTGTGCTTTTTTGATGACGTTTTTGATGTTAGATGACCATTTTAGGTCTTGAGATATGATGGAACCTAGAAATTTGAAGGTCTCTACTGTTGATACTGTGTTGTCTAGTATTGTAAGAGGTGGTAGGATGGGAGGGTTTCTCCTAAAGTCTACCACCATTTCTAAGGTTTTGAGTGTGTTCAGTTCCAGATTGTTCCGGTCGCACCACAAGGCTAGTTGTTCAACCTCCCGTCTATATGCGGTTTCATCGTTGTCTCGAATGAGGCCAATCACTGTTGTATCATCTGCAAACTTCAGTAGTTTAACAGATGAATCGTTTGAGATGCAGTCATTGGTATATAGAGAGAAGTGGTGAGAGTACATAGCCTTGGGGGGCCCCTGTGCTAATTGTACAGGTATCTGATGTGATTTTGCCTAGCTTCACCTGCTGCTTCCTTTCTGTTAGGAAGCTTGTGATCCACTTACAAGTGTGTTCAGGTACTGCTAGCTGATTTAGTTTAGTTAGAAGAATGTCCGGTATAATGGTGTTGAATGCTGAACTAAAGTCTACAAAGAGGACCCTTGCATAGGTATTTGGAGATTCAAGATGTTGTAGGATGAAGTGCAGAGCCATATTAACAGCATCATCTATCGATCTATTTGCTCGGTATGCAAATTGCAGGGGGTCTAACAGTGGATCCGTGATGGTTTTCAAGTGGGACATCACTAGCCTTTCAAAGGTTTTCATAACTACAGATGTTAGAGCAACTGGTCTGTAGTCATTCAGTTCCTTGATGGAGGGCTTCTTCGGCACTGGGATGATAGTGGAGTGTTTGAAGCAAGAGTTGGTATAAGAGTTATATAAGAGTTGATACATTAACCCCCAAACAACTAACTGTATTAGAGTTTATATTTATCTTTGAATCCAGCCAATTTCTCCTTTGAATTTTTGAGATACTGGAATAATATGGTATGTCTTAAGAACATAGCTGCTTTTAAAATATCCGGAGAGATGTAATATGGTACCTAAATTGAAATTGTATTTTACAGATACTGGGGCCTAATAATTGGCAATAATTCCACCTGTATTTCCCTTTTCCATTTATTTTCTTTGCTTCTCTCTTTGCAATTTATTTGAAATTGGCCATGACAGACTTCTGCTTCCATTCTGCTGGCTTAACAACACTGAAGCAACCTAGAGTATTGTTGTTGTTTTAACTTGCCACAAAGAAGGCTAGGTAGAGAGTAGAGAATGATAGCTCAAAGTGTTTGTTTATTTGATTTTTACTTTATAAGTAACCAAGGCGCTGAACATGCCTACCAATACTCCTTCCTCCTCCTCTTTCCCCCCCACAATAACAACCTTATGAGGTGGGTTGGGCTGAGAGAGAGAGAGAGGCTGGTTAAAGTCTAGAATTCATAGTCTCCTGGTTTCTAGGCCAGCATTGTAATCACTACACCAAACTGATCCATTAATTAATATATGCATTACCCCTTTCTTTAAGTGGAAAGGTATAAGCATAAATTTAATGAGAGAATAAGAGAGTAGTACAGCTTTTGGCTCAGATGTCTGTCTGACTTCTCAAACAAAACATGGATTGTTGATCAGTTTTCTATAGCTACTCAGTGAAAAAGGGTGAAATTACAACTTGGCAAAATGTTAAAGCTGTAGGGTTTTTTATTTTTTAAAAAATCTGCAGTAGAAATTTATCTTCAGTAAATTGACAGAATTTTATGTAGTGCATAGTTCTGCATACAGCAAAGAACAAATGATTAACAAGCATGGAGAATGTAGTTACCAAGAGTTCTTGAATGAGATGATTCATAGCCTGCTGTCCACAGATGTATTAAGAAAGTCTACTTTGATATTCTGAACGTGTTGAACAGTTTTGAGGATGTTGCTAGCATCCAGTTTTTCTGGATGACACTGTGTACTGACCTTTTCTCTACACTTTCTGCTATTTAATTATTATTTTTTCATTGTCCCAATGACTGAAAATAAAATTGAGAATCACATGTGTTGGTAGATTATGAGCTTTGGGTTCTGTAAGGGAAATACTAGTTGACTATTTCGCACCTCCTTCCTTTGCCCTGGGAAGACATTTATCTACTTTGCACTTCTCTTTGACACCTCTGAGGATAAAGTGCAAGGCTGCTTGCTTCCTTGTTTTTGTTTTTACTTTTATTGCATGTGGCGTGGTGAAGAGGTTTTTGAAAGTGCAGGAACTGCAGCAGCTTATGGCAGGATAGTTCTTGTTTAAGTTATAATTCACAGGGAATTTCCCCTCCACCTGATCTCAGAAATTAACCTTTCATATATTGGAATAATGCAAGTGCTATGTTGCAGTTTGTATATTTGTCTGCAGGATTGATGTAGCTTCTTTCTCCCATATATTTCAAAGAGACAACCTGGAACTTGGACCACTGAAGTAGAAGAATCAAAACACACTTTTTATATCTTACTTACTAGCAATCTTACAATTAGGAGCCATGCTTCTTCAATTCCAGTAATATTAAACCAATATAAATTAAACTTTCAGTTATTTGGATTGGTTGTTTATGTCAGTAAACCATAACTGTTATAATTTAGCTGGTACCCAATCAGCTACATAACTGATTAAAATATGTATGTAAACCTGAACAAAAATGCGTAGGAAAAATAAAGGGCATTAAAAGAACATAGAAGTTCACATATGAGAAGAATCTTGGAAAACAACAAAGCATCTGTTTTTGTAGAATATAAAACTGTTTTTGTAATTTTGCATTAGACTGTAGAGAGGCTTTAAACTACTTCCATAGAAACTACTCCCATACAGTTTTCATGATTTTTATTTACTGCAGAATTCTGTGCTGTATTCCATTTTGTTCTGGAAGGTCATCTAAGATTTAGAAGCAGCTTTCCAAAGGAAGGAACTGCTGGCCAATGAGATCAGTGAAAATTGGTTACCCTACCTTATATAAATATAACCTGTTTTTCCCTCTGGTAACACAAAGTCAAAATTACGTCCAATCTATTAGGTGTTTTTTGGGGGGGCTAAATAATTTGGTAAGTAATTGGCTGTGTCAGAGAAATTTGGGATTTATTTGAAAACATTTTGATGCTTATTTAAACAGATGATTATTTTCAGGCTGTTTCATCTAAAGACAGATTTACGGTATTCTTCTGCTTCTTAATTCAAAGAATCGTTTTTTTCCTTTATACAGGTGAACGTCTATGTGCTGGGAAAAACATTCCTTCTGTTGGCCCGAGAACTCTGCATAAATGCTCCAGCTATAGGTATTTTTAAATAAGAGTTGGCTTTTGATATGTAGTTACATTGTGCCATCATTTCATGGCAGTTTTTCAAAAATACTTACATGGGCTGTTTAACTGGTATTTAAAGATACTTCAGAATTAAGACTGGAGGGATATAGAAATGAAAGCTGTCTATATAAGCTCAGGGTTTACCTTAAAACTGAAAAACAGTTACTTCTATTATCAGTGTGACTTCTTCCAGTTATATCCATCTTTTGAAGTAACTGTAACAAAACATATATTTGAACTAACTTTCAACAGAAATAAAATAAGGATGGTAATAAGTGCTTTGGACTTAATGGCAAATAATGCTTCAGAGCATGCAGAGGCATGATCATGGAACATAGCCCAAATAGAATATTGCACTTGCCAACAGCTGCTTAAACAAGGTGTATTCTTTCCCAGGATTATATGTGATGAGGACTTACAATATTAAAAGTAGAAAAGGAAAAGTGAATGAATAATAAAGAGCTTGATTACTTTAGAGCAGTGTTTCTCAACCTTGGCAGTTTGAAGATGTGTGGAATTCAACTCCCAGAATTCCCCAGCCAGCGTTGCTGGCTGTGGAATTCTGAGAGTTGAAGTCCACACATCTTCAAACTGCCAAGGTTGAGAAACACTGCTTTAGAGGGATTTGAGGCCTGTCTCCTTGAAGTTTGGGATTTGAGGCCTGCCTCCTTAAAAAAGGGCAGTGTTGCTTCTGCAATTTTGCCAAATCCAAAACATGATCCTTTCTACATCATGAGTTGTGGACAGTAATTATAATAGCGATGTTATATATACCACTGACTCTGTGACCTGGTTCATGCTTAGATATACTATACTGTTAGCTTTTCTAAGCTATTCATTATAACTTAGACTTGTATGCAAACCAGGTCATTATGATTTGTTTTGAAAATGATAAAAATGAATTTTGTGTAAGAGCTCTATAGACAGAGTTTAAATGCAGAAAGAACATTTCTGTGACAAAAGAAATGTGCTTGTGCTACTTTTGCAGAAAACAGAGAGAAATGCCCAACCTTTGTCTTAGTACCATATTGTCTAGTGTGTGGTACTAATCCCTATAAAAATGTTCTTAAGAGGCTTTAATGTATCAACAATGGTAACAGCATTATACCATGGATGTCAGAAATGAACTGAACATTTTCATTAAGTCATTTCTGAAGATACTGGGAAAGTGGCGTGATATGTTAGAAAATGCCAAAATTTACTGCTAACAAAAAGTAGAATAATTCATTCCTGACATTCTGAATAATTTATATACCATTTTAGTGTGTCTAAAGCACTTTGTGCATATTATCTGAGTAATCTTAAAACAGACCATTATCCTTGAGAAAGTGGCTTCCCTGTGACCATATGGAGCGGTAATGGCAGAGAAGACATTTGAACCAGGGATGTTTTGACTAATGCTCCTAGCAACAGTGCTGGCAAGCTATGCGAGATGTTTCCCTAAATTAGCTTGTTGTCCATGCTGCTTATGCTGTTGGTTTCACATAGTAGCATATGTATTTAGGATATAATTCAGAGATGCTCTTTCAGTCTAATTACTTAATAAGACTATACTGTGTATTTTCTTCTTTATTCCTCTAAAATAGAGATAGGAGAGTTGGAAGGGAACTTAGAGGTCTTCTAGTCCAACCCCCTGTAAGTGGATCTTATAACTCTATCAGGAATTTTTAATTTTCAGAGATGGATCACAGACACTATTAATGTTATCATATTAATATCATACATTTTAATATATGAATTTAGCACAATATTGAGATTGAAAAGGTATTTGCTTTTATCTTGTAACTTTAGATTGAAAAGGTTACATGAGGAACTATATTGGGCATTATATATACCCATATTTCATTTAAAGATTTGTGAAGTTTCCTCTTATAGTAGAAATGTGTCGTGGAAAACAAATCCGGAATCCCCTTGGTTACATAGCTCATAAGCTCCTTTAGATCTTGGCAGATACTACTTTTCTGACTTACCCTAATTCATATATTGCCCAGTTAAGTGCCTGTGGCTTGATGAACATACGGCTCCATTGCTGGATGAACAGGAGTGGAAAGGACACTAAGTAAACCTCATTTTGTAGAGCACAGTAGCTGCAAGATAACACTTTGTGATAGCTTTGTTGCTTGCCTCTTGGGTTGTCTCTATAGTTACATATACAGATGGCTGACAGTCTCCTCCTGGGGGATTATTAAATTATAAAGACTAAATTCAACAGCTTGATCCTCAGTTTACTTACTCAGAAGTAAATGCCATGGTGTTCCAAGTAGATTCCTGTAGTATTCTGACGTTGAAAATCAAGTGAATGTGCTTATTATTACATTTCATTACATGATCTGTGACAAATCAGTTTGGATACATGGAACAGAGTAGTGAAAAATGTTTTGTGAGAGGAAATAGCTGCCTGCCCGTAGTTATTAGCTTACCATTCTGTAAACAAACATAGGACTGAGATTTTGAAAAACACTTTCAGACCCGTTTCCACACAATATGGTTAAATAAGTCAAATAAGGATCTGGCAGCTATATCGATACAAAACTTGATTGGTGTGTGCTGGGTAGATTAATCATGATCTATGGACACAGCCAATGTGAACTGGCTTTTGTTGGTTAAGAGGAAAGCACTGTATAACAATTTGATTATACTATAGATTCTATAGCTGCGTCACACAATTCTGCAATGTTAGGCATACCTTTTCTTTGTACACGTTTGTATCAAGAGAAATTCATCTCCTGGGAAATTATATTTATTTTACTGGTTATGTTTTAGGGACAAACATTTCCACTAATGCTATATAAAAATAAATGTTTGTTGTGTAGTGCAATCTTAGTGTCTTCAGTCTTAGTAAGAGGTTTTGCTTACAGAAATAGATGTGGAATTATAGCACCTTAGGTTTCATCTTTTAAAAAATGTGTTACTATTTCTGCATATATTGATGTGGTTCAAGTACCAGAGGATTAATAATAAAGCACATAAGGATTTAGGACAAGTAAAAATGTTTTATATTGAACAGGTTCTCAAACTGCTCTACTTTATAACATTCTAGTTGAGTCAGTCTCAGCCATTAGTTGTCTATATACAAAATAAATGCACTTCATGTGCAATTTTTTTAAACATTTCTTGCTCTGCATACCGCAGTTCAATAATTAAGTCAAATAGCTTATGAATAAATAAAATAAGATTAAATTCAAGAGCATTCCTTCACTTAGTTTCATAGCCTGATGGTAAATAGATAAGTACGATTTAATACTCTGACCTGCTCTGCAGTCTTTCAGTCAGATCAGAGTATCTATTAATATGCGGAACAGCCCTGGAATACAATCTAAGTGAAATGCATCATGCGTAGAAAATGAGTTCAGGTATTTGTCCTCCTTGCACTCCTGTGCCATTGGTGCTGTCTGAGGAACACTGGAATTGGAATGTCACTTTTCCACACTGTACTTCAGTCATTCCCTCTTGTCCAAAATAGCTGAGTTCATTGCCATCTAGAATGGCACTTACATTGTAAAAGGTGTCTTGCTCAACCTGCACAGGATGCTCAAACCATACTGAGAAAGTGTTACTAGATCCATCGGATGTAAACTTTGTCAGATTCTGGGCAAGTACAGTGCCTAACCTCTTCAGTTCAATTTTGACACTGTATTCAGCTTTTCCACAACTTGACCCATAGAGTCCCAGTCCTGCTATAAATATCCTTTTATCTACAGCAAACTGGATACTGTCACATCGTCCCCGGTACCTCCATTGATTGCTGCGATATGCAGATGATTGAAATCGATGGCATCTTTGAGGTGCAAGTCCTTTCCGCTTTGTTAGTGGGAATTCTAACTTCGGTTTATTTGCAGCAGTATACCACAAGAAAATATTATGTCTTTCCTCAAGGGTCAGGATGTCAGACTGAGCAGCCCCATTGGCAAACTCTTCCAAAGTCATGGTTGGAATCCGAACCAAGTATAAAGCTTTCCCTAATACATTCCTCTTGTTCCTTGGCGTAATTGGCAGCCCTTGTCGCTTGCATTCAGCCTCAGCCCAGTTCAGAACTGCCTCGAACACCACAACCTCCTTGGTGTTTAGTGCTTCCCGCATCACAATGATCTCTAGCGTCTGTTGATCTATTTCACAAAAGCCCTCTGATTTCAGTGCCATTTCAGCTTGAGCATCAATGACTTCCCAGCAGCGTTGTGTCAGCTCTGGTTCCTCAAAGAGCCTGCTCTGAGACAGCAAAACGCAAGCATTCTTGGCCTCTAAGCTAGTCTCCAGAAAATTGACGCAAGCTTTTGCTAAGGCTGGGACAATGTATTTCTTGGCCGCGTACAGAGTAGCAAGCACAGTGTCTGCTTCCAGCTCGATTTCATCACTATACATGTACCTATGAATATAAAAAGATTCCCTTTTTAAAAAAGAAAAATGCACAACTCTTAGTTACAGCTTTCAACATTTTTTTTTGATGATTTTAAACTTTTACATTCATGTTCCTTCAATTTTTGGTTTAAAAAGTCATGCAATTAGTAACTTGTCTTAATTGCTACTTACTTTAACAAGATTAGGAAAGCAGCAGGTTCTACATCTGGTATATGGATTTCAGACTTGACCTCTGCAAGATCTCCATAAAACATTGCGTAGAAGACCGAACTACCCACTGCCAATACATACTGCATTAAAAATTATAAATTCAAAATCAGGGATTGGTAGGCAGAGAATAAAATACATTAATTGTGCTATCTCCCACTTAGCTATAATGGTTTAGATCAGAATGCATCAGCAATTTTTTTTTTGAAACCCGCTATTAGAGTTTGGATCCCTCCGCTTCCCTCCCCCTACTGCGACTCAACTGCAGATTAACTGCAGGGAAATATATAGCAATAGCATTTAGTCTTACATACTGCTTCAGTGTACTGTACAGCCTTCTCTAAGCAGTTTACAGAGTCAGCATATTGCCAACAATCTGGGTCCTCATTTTACCGACCTCTGAAGGATGGAAGGCTGAGTCAACCTTGAGCCGGTAAGACCCAAACTGCTGATATTCTGATATTTCTAGGCAATTGTTTTGTTGCATTTGTGCAACAATGTCCTCACTGAGTTAAGAGGACAAGGGAACAAGCATCTTTGAATACACAATTCATCTACATGGCACAAATAGAAAAGATCCCACCAACCTTGTGAGCAGGAACTTTCTTTGCTGCCCCCACTGGGCCCACAATAAAATGCACATCAGCCATAAGTTCACTGTTGAACATCAGTGCGTTTCTGTAGATGTACAAAACGGAACCATAATTAACCCCATACCTCTACCCTCACCATCCCATACTCTTTTTTCTCCCCTCCCAATCAATCCAGGCTACCCCCCCCCCTTTGGAACTGTTTCAATCATTACTG
Source organism: Diadophis punctatus similis (assembly GCA_023053685.1). Classification (NCBI taxonomy): domain Eukaryota; kingdom Metazoa; phylum Chordata; class Lepidosauria; order Squamata; family Dipsadidae; genus Diadophis; species Diadophis punctatus. The sequence continues at coordinate 299,448,000 of JALIGW010000001.1, read as the reverse complement.
CAATAGCTCTCTTCTGTGTTGGCTTGTGACCAGAACAGGACAAGTAGCACCAAGTAGCAAGTAACATGCTCAACTGACTGCTGTGATTTCGTGAACACCCATGCAGTTTTCTTGGTAGCGCCACAGAAACTGTGTGTTAACTGAGAGGCCTTCCAAGATGTTTGGGCTTCCTAGATAGTCGGGGTTGGACTAGATGACCTGTAAGGTCCCTTCCAACTCTGTTAATCTCTGGTATTCCCTGAAGGATCTCATCAAAATATTAATGAGGTTATCCCTGCTTAGCTTCTGAACCTAGGTGTGATCACCTCCCATTTGCTGAGCAAGACAAGACCAACCTCCCCAATTTCTGGAAACCCTTCAACTCCCCACAAGCACAAGAGGTACCCCTCGGTTATACCAGACAGGTGAATTCCATTGCCTGTTATTGCAACGGAAAGCACTGGTGCGGGAGAGCCCTTTCAGAAAGCCAGCACAAAAGTTCACGCCCCGGTTCTTGCAGCAAGTGCCGAAGCTTTTCGCTCCGAGTCTCTTTCGCTCCCAATCTCTGCCTTTAAGTTGCCCTCCCTTCCTCTTGCTCCTGCCGCCGCCCGACGCGTTTCCTTCTCTGGGCTGCTTGCCCGAGCGGGGCTTACCTCTCTCGAAGGGTGGGGTGGAAGGACTGCCAGTTAGCGCTCTCCACGTTGTTGTTGTTGAGGTTTTGCAGCGGCGGCGGCGGCGGGGGCTGCGCGCTCTGCTGGAACTGAAGGGCGTTTTTCTTGGTGTTGGCGGCGGCGGCGTTATTGCTGTTTGCGAGATTGGTATTGGCGCTGGCAGGGTAAAGTTCCGCAGCCATCTTCTTTTTGAGGCCCAGGGGCAATATCTCATAACATGCTGCCCCTTTGCTGTTGGCCCGGACGCTCTTTTTGGACTTCTTTAAGGTCTCTGGAAGCAGAAGAAAGAAAGTCAAACACTTCATGATCCGTCCATGGAAGCAACCATGGTCCAGGGGCATCAGCGGGAGGGATCCCCCTCCGCGGCCATCAGTCGAGCGCACTCTCGCTTCGAAATAATTAAAAAAAAAACACAACCACCACCCTTTGAAGGACAGCAAAAACAAACTACAGCGCCTTGTTTGAAGGATTGGTGCCTAAAGCATCTTTTGTGTTCCGGCTGGTGGCGCAGCGATGATGCTTTAATGACTCATCGCTCACCTGGCGGTGGGGAGGGAAGGACGCTGGGGATGGTGCAAGGCTCTCTCCGAAGCTCAAGCCGCGGGGCAGGACTTGCCCGGATCCCGCTCCGGAAAGTCCAAGGAGCTGTCACGATGCCGGTTTTCCTTTAAGAGGCGAGAGCAGCCCTCGACCCCGGGCCAACGTAAACTTCTGCCAAGGTTCTCGGTGAAGCTGCAGGACACGCGAAAGCGAGAAACCCGGCTTTCGCCCGTTTTCCGGGCAAAGGGCGAACATCCGCGAAGCAACTGTAGATCTCCGCTTATGGTTATTTATTTACTATTCCACGACTCAGGTTGCAAATCCTCCGTCTCCCGAGCGATAAAATCCGAGGGACACGAAGGAGAGACGCATACGATCCGGCCGCTTTTTTTTTTTACGAGCGGAAGTTTTTCTGTCCCTTTTTCGCTTTTAAAAGCGAGACTCGCCAGGCCAAGCTGCAGGAGAGGGAAGCATCCTCTTACGCTGGAGTCCCGGTCCTGGTGCTCCCCAACGCCGGGCTGGAGATGCTTCTTTTTCCTCTCGCTTCCTGACGAGGCTGCGTCGTCTCCTTTCTACCCTACTTCGAAAGTCAGCAGGAGCCGCGGCTTTTGCAGGACCGGGCGCCCTTGGCCGTCCGCGTGTGCGCTCCTCGCGTGTACGTGCTTCCTCCCCGTCTCCCTGCTGTTGTTAGCACCGCCACCTCTTCCCAATGTTGCTGCTGCCGCCGCCTCAAATAGTCAGCAGCAGCGCCGCGCGTCATCGCCGGCTGCTCCAATGGCGAAAGGGCACAGGAGGGGAGGGCCGGCCTCTCTCGCTAGACAATATGTCATTCTTCGCTCGCGCTCTCGAACCGCCCACACGCCCTCTTCCCCCCCCCCGCGCGCTTTCCTCTCCCATCAATCCAGTCCCCTCCTCCATTTGGGAAATTTACAGGAAACCCAAATTCACTCTCACTGTTGGGTGGAGGGGAGATAAATTGCACGCGCGAGCACACACACGCAAAATAAATAAATAAAAACCAAAACCCTGCTGCGGCGGAGCAGTGGGAGTGACGGCCAAACGTAAAAACCTTCTTTCCCGCCCTACCTTCCACAGCCGCCCTTTCCCCAAAAAGGAGTCGCAGAAACTCTTCCAGAAGTGAACCCGTTTAGAAAGGGTCGCTATTCCTTCGAGAAGAAGGAAAGTTTTATTATTTATTGTTTTAAATTGGCATGCCGGCTCATTCCCTCCTCCTCCCCTCCATTTCGGTTGCTTGGGAAATTCCTCCCCCCCCTCCACCCCCCCCCCCGGGGAGATCGGGGGTAGGCGTCAATAAAGGCGGCCGGTGTGAATTCTGCCCTAGCCCTTCGATGCCATTTAGCCAAGGGCGCTTTTAATTTTGGACCGTTTGCAAAATAGGGATGGGTGTGTGTGGGGGAAGAGATCTTTAGGAAATCGCTCGAGGCAGCCCGCGTTGAGCGCCAGCTATCCTTGTAGTTCCAAAACTCCGCTGCGGCGCCGATCCTAGCATCTTCCCTCATCCCCCCCCTTCCCTCCGTCGCGCACCCCCTCCCTGCAATTCCCCAGTAGGAAGCAGGTACCCGGTCGCGCTCTCACCAGGCGTCCCTTTGCCCGAACCCAGTCGGGAAAGTTTGCACTGCAGGCTTATCCGTGGAGTCAGAAGCCATGATTATGAAAAACGGAAGGCACGGGCAGCATCAGTTAGGCGGGAGGCAGCGCCTCGCCGATCCCAGCTTAGCGCAGCAGTAAGGAGCCTTTTCTGTGCGGCCTAGCGAGGGCGCCCATGCTCCTCCTGGCCGTCCCCTCGCACAATGCTCCTTTTCAGGCATCTTTTCTGGCTCCGTTTGAACTCCCTCCCCTTTGGGCAAAAGCTTGGGGGCGGGGATCTACCCAAACCAGTGCTTTTTCAAACTTTTATCAGCCTGAAAGCAAGGCGGAGTTATTAAAGGTGCCGGCAAAAACTGGAGAGTTTTCACCCAAATTCCTGTGTCTCATTTCGTTCTTAACATCTTGAAACAGCTTGGAAACTGATGGTGTGTGTGTGTGACTTCAGACCTTAAAACCTTATCCAGAAAAAATAAAAACAAAAAACTGTCCAGGAAGTTGCAGCCAAAATAAATGTTATTGTTTTTAAGGCTGCAACATTTTTTTTGTACTAGTTGTAGCTTTGGTGGAAGAAACTTCACAAAGCTGGCTCCCCACAAGTATTTTTTTTTTAAAAAATACTCAACTCTACTGCTAATAATTGGTTCCAGAATACACTCTTACCGACATTGAGCCGACTGGGTTTCAGTTATGAATGTTCAAGATTTGCCCTTCTCCAATACTTCGGCATTTCATCTGTCCTCCATGAATTCGCACAGACCACATAAAGAAGTGTTTCCCAACTTTGGCAACATTAAGATGTTTGGACATCAACTCCCAGAATTCCCCAGGCAGCCATGTTGAAGTCCATACATCTTAACGTTGCTAAGTTGTCAGACACACAAAGGGGCTCCATAGCCTTCTAAGGAAAGAAGTTAACAAGGGAGCGGACTAGATTTTCTGATAGTCCTGCACCCCCCCCCCCCCAATGCTTGATCCTAACATTTCTACTCTCAGAAGGTACTTACAAGTTGTCTCCACTTTCATTCCTGGCAGGAATGGTGTATGACTGTACTTCAAGTATCTTAATTTGAGAAATTCCCAGTTCCCTTGCATTCCTTTTGGCCTCGGGATTTCTGCCCAAAGAATCTTGATTAGTGCTTCTCTAAGACTTGATATGGCTCTCTTGAAATCTACTGCACGTGTATGCATGTGTTTATTTTTTGTAGCTCTTTGAACTCCAGTATGTCATAATCACTTCCTCCTAAAGCTGTAATTGCTTTCATCTCATCAAACCATGCTTTCTTATTGGTTAGAACCAGCTCTGAGAGACTCAATATTTTTATTCTTCTGAAAGATGAAACTATCAACAAAATGACTGAGGAACCATGTAGTTCTGGCCCAGTTAGTTTTTATATAGATGCCTGGATACTTAAAATTTCTTACTATTACTATTTCTTCCAGAAAGTTGGGTAGTTTGTCCAGGATGATATTTTCTAAGATAACGTTTGTAAAATTTATGTGTACATACTCTGAAAACTAAAAATGCTACTGAATTATTGTTTTGATTCATATACAGAATTGTGCAAATGTTATGGATAGATTAATAAATTAACATTTATTAGATTCAGTCATGGGTGTAATTTTCCTATTGTAGATTTTATTCTTAAAAAGTCCTGGTAATTGACATTGATTCCTGATAATTGCACAAAATTATACTTCTTGTTCTCCCAGCAAAAATACCACCTAGAGTATTTTTAATTGAGGCACTGGGATAATTCACATGAATAAGTACTTAAGTGATTTGCTGCTATCCTGGTGGTCTCCCATCCAAGAAGTAAATCATCCAACCTGTTTAATTCTGTCAAGGTCAGCTAGCTGTACCACATATCATAGCCTACCCATTTGTATGTTTCTGGATTAAGGCGAACAACAAAACTTGCACTGCTTGTCTTGTTACATTATAGACCACCAGTTTGTCCCCGACGACCTTGCAGAAGGCAAAATTATAAAAATGGGTGAGTCGTGAAAAAGGAAAAACTCTGCGTAGTTCTGTCCCCAGACTAGTATTTTCCACAAAGGAAGGAAGCATTTGTTTTTGTTTTGCTCTGCAAAGGAGGAAGAAGTGTTACTCTGTGCAGGAGAATGCAGGAAATAATAATTCCCCATCATTTGCATGAAGAAAGGCACTTCACGCATAAAGAATGAAAACAAGTTTGAAGGCACAGTCCAACTCGTGCTTCTAAAGATCTGGGGATCAGCCCTCTCAAGGATTTGCTGTAGCAGATTTATGCAGTTGGAAACTGTCTATTTCTTGTATCTGAACAGGGGCCTTAGTGTTACATAACAGTCCTTTGTATATCTCTGTCTCCAACTCTCTCTTTGTAAGAATGTTTACCTTCCTCTTCACCCAGATTCCCATTGCAGCTAAGAAATATAAATGGAGCAACAAGAGCTTCTCTCAGAGACAAGCTTCTGGCATTACCATTTGGCTTGCTATTTAACACACATATTATGCCAAAAATGTACACGATTTGCTTTTAATCTGAATGCTAACTTTTTCCTAAACAGGTTAGCTTATAGCAGTGGTGGCGAACCTTTTTCGGCTCGCGTGCCGAAAAAGGGGGGGTGCGCGCTTGCGCGTGCTCGCGTGCCCATACCCATTCCCTCCCCCCCACGCATGCGCACAGCACCCCCCATGCTGCCCCCTGCGCATGCGCACACCCCCCCACCCCCGCACAGGCCCACTTACCGGAGCCTGGAACGACGAAACGGAGCCTGGAACGACGAAACCGGCAAACCGGAAGTGCGAAAAAACACACTTCCGGTTTGCCGGTATGCTGTTTTTTGCACTCCGGAGGGTTCAGGGAAGCTCCCTGAAGCTCCGGAATGCAAAAAACTACAAAACGGACAAACCGGAAGTGCGGCAAAGTGCACTTCCGGTTTGTCCGTTTTGTAGTTTTTTGCATTCCGGAGCTTCAGGGAGCCTCCCTGAACCCTCCGGAGTGCAAAAAACAGCACACCGGCAAACCGGAAGTGCGTTTTTTCGCACTTCCGGTTTGCCGGTGGGAACCCTCGCGTGCCGGCTTCTATGGCTCCGCGTGCCAGCTCTGGCACGCGTGCCATAGGTTCGCCACCACGGGCTTATAGCATTTGATTTAGTAGTATCTACAGTAAATACCTAACCATCATAGTTAACTGAATGTTTGAATTTCCTCTAAAAATATTAATATATGCAAGTCTCCTAGTTAATAATTATTTAGGTGTGGTGTTTGTTTGTTTTTTGAAAAAATGTACTGCCTCTGGTTGTCTGAAAATTTGTATGTCATGTAGGTGATGATGCATATGCATAGTCTTTCTGAACACATGAAAATAAAAAACAGTACATAACAATGTTGATGCTTAGCAGTTTATTTAAGTTTAATTAATTATAAATCCATTTCAGACAAAGCCCTTCCTTTATTTGTGGAATTGTTCAACAGGGCATCAGCTAAGGACATGGGGTTGAATTTAATAGTTAACAATTGACATCAGAGGAAATGAGAAACTCCAGTGAAAAACTGGAGAACATAGAACAAAGCTTGGTCATTTGATTTGAGTTAGTTTCCCAGAAGTCATATCTCTCTTAAAGTGGCACTGAGAAGAGCCAATGGGATGGTTTTTTTTAATTGGATAATTGCTCAACATCATACTGCACTGCTCAATACATGAAATTGTTTACCTACAGGAGACCTGAAAACTCAAAATCTGACAAATTCTTTTAATTTTAATTGTATTGTGTCCCTCAAATAGTAACTAACAAAAGACAACTAAGTAACTAACAGAAGTAACTAACTTCCTAGTAACTAACAGAAGACAACTAAGTCTATTAAATATATCCTTGATTTACAACCACAATTGAACCTAAAATTTCCATGGCTAAGCAAGGCAGTTAAGTGAGTTCTGTCCCATTTTACAATCTTTTTGCCATGGTTGTTAAGTGAATCACGTGGTCATTAAGCAAATCTGGTTTCCCCCATTGGCTTGCTGGGAAGGTTACAAATGGTAAACACATGACCCTGTGACAGTGCACCTGTCAGTTGCCAAGTGCCCAAATTTTGATCACATGACCATGGGAATGCTGCAAACAGTCATCAATATGAAACCAGTCATAAACCAGTTTTTTCAGTGCTGTTGTAATTTCAAATGGTCACTAAATGAATGATTGTAAGTTGAGGACTATATATAGTCTATCTAGAACTTTTAGGCTGTAGAACATGAAATTATTATATACCCAACAACAGCTATTATTCATTCATTCACATCAAATTCTTGGCAAAAACCTAGGATGTTATAATGTATCGGAGTAGTATTTGTGCAGATTCAAGGAGTATGGTCTTTTGTAATGGACAAATGGAAATTTTTGTCAATGCACAGGTTTTGTAGTCCAAGGCTTTTTGGTATGGTACCCAGAATACCTATAACCACTGGGACCACCACTCCAGTTTATACCATAATCTTTCAACTTTGATTTTCATTACTTGATATTTTGTGATTTTCTCCAGTTCTTTGTCTTCTGTTTTATTGCCACATTAATTATCCAAACTTCCTTCTTTTCAACCACAGTTATGTCAGGTATATTACATGCCAAGACTTTTATTAGTTTTTATTGAGAAACCCCATAATATTTTAACCTGTTCCTTTTCAACTACTTCTTACCCAGTTTTCATTACTGGCACATGATAATTTTTACATATTTTTACAGATAATTTTTAAAATTTTAGCAGATTTTGTCTGCTTACAGTGTTTGTCAATGACTGAATTTTGATTTCTGATTTTCCATAAAGCTTCAGATCGTCCATAGAAAGCAAACATGTATTTTATTAGCCTTTTTTGCTGTTTAGTAGCTGAAATTTGTTTTCTTCAAAATGACTGAAAGTGGGATCATAGCAATGACAAATGATGATAATGGGTTTCCTTGAAAGATACCTCTCCTAATATTGACAAACCCATATTTTTTATTTCCAACCACCTGTCTTCTATTATTTCATTATTATTTTTCTATAAATATTCTGATGTTTTTACTGACACCAGTTGTTTCCAAACATTTGATGATACAACTATGTGGTTATGAATCAAACTCCTTTTATAATCAATCTAAACCATATGTAAATTTGTTTTTCAGTTTTCATAATTCTCCCAACCATTTTCTCAATCAGCACTTGATCTTTTGTCCCGCTGCTTTTCCTTTTATTTTCTTTCTATTTTACTGGAAGGGTATTTTCTTCCAAATAATCTTGGGAGCTGTATGCTATTATTCCTGTAAGTAATTGAAACATTGTAGGCAAGCATGTTACTGGTTTATAGTTCCCTTATGTTTTCCCTTTCACCCGTTTTTTTTTGACTCAGATAAGTTTTGCCAGGTAGTAATCAGTTGCTGATGTCTTCTTTATGCAATAGTTTATTATGCTATTTAGTTATAATTAGATGCAAGATAGTCAGATATTTGAGCCAAAAGCCATTGTTCAGTTCCAGGAGATTACCCAGTTTCAATCCTTTTCACTTGACTTTTCTGCTGTTATTATTAGGTCTTCTGTTTAATTTTTACTAAATTCATCTTCAACTTTTTTATCCAGCCAGCGTTGGAAGGCTATGGTGGTAGAATAGGAGGGTCCTCCTAAAATCCATTTTCATCTCTGTCTACAGTTTTAAGTGTGTTCAGCTCCAGGCTCAAGGTTGACTCAGCCTTCCATCCTTCCGAGGTGGGTAAAATGAGGCCCCAGATTGTTGGGGGCAATATGCTGAACTCTGTAAACCGCTTAGAGAGGGCTGTAAAGCACTATGAAGCGGTATATAAGTAAAGTGCTATTGCTATTGCTATTGTTCTGGCTGCACCACAGGGCCAGTTGTTCAACCTCCCATCTGTATGCAGACTCATCACCATCTCAAATGAGACCACTGAAAAGGACTTTGCTATATCTCTTTTTTCCACTATTATCTCATACTGATTTATTGCAACTCAGCTATTTTAGCCCTATCCATGCCCTATTACTGCCATGTTACTACACAACTGTTTTGCAGTGAGAAATTAATGTCTGAAATGCTGATAACTTATTTTCTCTTCTGCTTCATACTTTGACTCTTAGGTGGTAGTTCTTAGTTTAGTCATTGTGTGCTAGCCTGCATTATTTTGGCAAATGGGCAGTATAAATTATTTTTAGATGGCATGTTAACATTATCATTCAAATGCATTATTTTAGGATGGTAAAATGGCTTAATTCCAAAGTGAAATTATAATAGCTTTAGCTATTTATGATGTGAAACTTAAGCTCAAGCATCCTTCTCCCAATAATATATGACATCTACATGAGAGGACCCTTTGATATTGAAAACTGGCAGTGTTCCTCAGTTAAAAGCTTTGGAAACCATGATGGTTTCCTGTCATTTCATAATCATTGCTAAAGCTGTCTTCTGGTAACCTTGATAGCTTCTTCTATTTTCTGGCATATATTTTAATGTCTTGGTTATTGAATATAATCGTTATGATGGGGCATAATCATTATTTGTTATGCAAGTAATGAACTTAAAATCTTGTTTTCTTTTTCTGTTATATTGGGGAACAATTATAGATTGGAGCCATGCTGTTAACTGCATAGCAATGTAGCATAAAATCTGTTCAATTACAGGTAGCAGCTATATAATCTAGGTAGACATTGATTGCACTGTACCTGCAAATCATTCAGGAGACATTAATCCACATAATCAAAATGGAGCAGTATACCACATAAAGTTGTATCTTTGAGATAAATAATCCATTGCATTTAAAATCGTCTTCAAATATTTCTGGTTTCAGGGACTAGAAATCAGTTATCACTAATGGTGTTAATTTCATGGCATGATAGATATACTTGTTAGTATAGAAGAACTCTCAACCAATTTGACTTTTTATGAAAGCTTAAGTTGATTTTTTGAAGTTATTCTTTTGGCTTGGTTCTGTTGATTACTTTAAATTAATCTTCAGTAAAGAGAGAGAGATAAAAGCAGAATTAGTCTCTGTGTTAATAATTGGAGCTGGCTGAAACTTTCATCTATATACAATGGCTTTGGAGATGAGAAATTTAATACTGTACTTCTGTAGAAGCAAAATAATTTCATCTGTTAATGTAGAATTTTTAACTAATGTGATATCTTCGAAGAAGTCTCAAGTAATATTAAATTGCATATGGGATGATTTTTCTCTTGCTTGTCATCCTTCTGGATGAGGATATTAATCATCAGTATTAGTATCTCCTAATCCAGGTGCTTCCCAGGCATGTTTGGGATTACAATTCCCAATTTTTCATGCTGTCATAATTTTACAGTATAGTTCTGTAGGTATAGTGAGCTTTGGTCTCAACACATTTGGACCAGGAATGGTGTTGATAAGTCTGTGTGATTGTACATATTATTCATTGCTGCATTGATCTATGACAGATCTTAGATTTGGAAATATGGAGTCAAATAATAATTTTAGGGATTACTCTTAAGGGCTATCAACACTGATTGATTAGACCTACACTATTTATTCTGTACTTCATAGTTTATGTGGAAATATATATTTGAATATCTCAAGTTTGATAGGTCTTTTTTAAATCATGTGTCACAATGTATTCTACTTAGTTTGCAAATATATAAATACATAAATAAATATTCCACTTATGACTATAACTTGTTGCTTGTATCCTTACGATTTATATTAATATTGATTGTTTCCTGATTGCTTACTTGAACCCTATGACAACCATTCTTGACAAATGTATCTTTTCTTTTATGTACACTGAGAGCATATGCACCAAAGACAAATTCCTTGTGTGTCCAATCACACTTGGCCAATAACAAATTCTATTCTATTCTGTTCTGTTCTGTTCTGTTCTGTTCTGTGCTATGCTATGCTATGCTATGCTATGCTATGCTATGCTATGCTATGCTATGCTATGCTATGCTATGCTATGCTATGCTATGCTATGCTATGCTATTCTATTCTATTCTATTCTATTCTATTCTATTCTATTCTATTCTATTCTGTTCTATTCTATAAAATATGCAGCCTTTTTTCTAACTAGTACTAATTCCTCCACTGCTGTTCTGTGTTGCAAGAACATCCAGGATTGACTTGACTAATGGCAATACAGTATTTGTATCTATTTCTACTGCAGTTTCAAAAAAGGTGGTCAGTTTTAAACAGACAATGAATAAAAAGGAACATGTGAAACATCTCTCCTTAATTTTTTTGACCCAAAGTAGTCACCTTCTACAGTTCATTTTTTAAAGAGAGGTTGGGGTGTGTGTGTGTGTGTGTGTGTGTGTGTGTGTGTGTTGACATTTGGTATCTTTCAGTTCACTGAAAGCTGTTTGTTGTCAGACATGTCCTAATGAAAGGGGTGGTGAATTTTGAATAATGACCATTCTCCTAGTAGTCCTTGTATATCTGATTGGAGCAATGGGAAAAATGGTGCTGAGAGTTCCAGAGGGAAGAGATAATCAGCAAAACATCACCTTCCATTAGTAGAGGTTTCTGCCAGAACAAAGACCTTCCACAAGCACAACAATTCTTTTTGTTCCTAATAGTAAAAACAAACTCATGTCTACAGCTGGAGAAACAATAGGACATCTAAGTCGAGTAAATCTGAGAAGGCTCTGTATAGAAGAGGAAAAGTTATGGTTGGTAATAACTAACTTTTTCCCTCTTGCTTTGGGCAGATCCGTGTTTATATATTCCTCGTTTTGCACACATGCTCGAGTTTGGGGATAAGAACCATGAAGTCTCCATGACAGCTTTAAGGCTCCTGCAGCAGATGAAGAGAGACTGGATGCACACAGGTCGACGGCCATCAGGGCTTTGTGGTGCAGGTATTGCAGAACTCGTGAATTGGAGTGTGTGGAGTGGCAACAGCTAGTGGCAAAGAAATGTGTTATGTATATTTCATTTTGTAAGAAGCAGTTGCATATGTTCACCCTTAGAATGTCGTGCTTTTAGGCGAATCTGTACATACAAGTTTAATGACAAGATGAATCAAGTTAGATATGAACTTTAGGAACTAATCTAAACCTTGGCCATAAACCAGAGTATCACAGAGGTCATATTATTCCACAAGCAGAAAGTGTAGATTATCCATAAGGCATTGTATAAAAGAACAGTGGATTACACTGAACCTAAATCTTATGGTTTAACTGAATAACTGATAGTTTTAAGCACCCCAATTATATTTAGCAATATCTTGGTATAAATATATTAAGGGTGTATTTATTAAATTTGTTTGCTGCCCAGTTTGCCATGATCAGGGCAAGTAGGTCAAGCTACAGTACTTTCATGGCCTATATATAAGAACCTTTTAGAACCAAAGTATATGCTATAGGCAGTTCCATGGAACAAAACCCTAAGACAGATTTTCCTAAGGAAAAATTACTTGGGAAGAGAATTCAATTGGTAAATTGCAAGAGCTGTTTTTGCTTTCTCCAATGTCCTGGAGAGGCAAGTATGTTTGAAACAAAAAAGGGAAAAGTGGCTTACAGGGGGCACTTGGAACACAGAAGATATACCGTATTTTTTGGAGTATAAAACGCACCTTAGTTTTTGGGGAGGAAAATAGGGGAAAAAATTTGCCTACCAGGTATTCATCTGGCTAACGTCCTTAGTTTGGTCAGCTTCAGCACATTATTTTATCCCCTGGTTAGGACTTTAAAAAACCTTCTTCAGAGAGAGTAACAATGAAAGAGCCTGCAAGCCAGTAAGAGCTGGAAAGATTGTTAGCACCTGGTTGGGGCTAGAAAAAAACTTATTCGGAGCAAGTAGAGCAATGAAAAAAACCCTGCAAAGACTTAGGGCTGGAAAAACATTCTTCGGAGAGAGTAACAATGAAAGAGCCTGCAAGTCAGTAAGAGCTGGGAAGATCGTTAGCACCTGGTTGGGGCTAGAAAAAAAGCTCTGAAAAAGCTACATTCAGAGTATAAGACGCACCCAAATTTTCAGCCACTTTTAGGGAGGAAAAAGGTGTGTCTTATACTCCAAAAAATACGGTAAGTAGAAGAAGTATTGTGCTACACTTTCATTTTTCTGTTATTTTGCACATGACATCCTGCTACAGTGGAGAGAATGACTGGACCTGTTGGACAACTCTGGCAGAACTGTTGAGAGACTTGTTATATCAGACATTTCTCCTTCAAACTAATTACCACACAGACCACTTTAAGAACTTATCCCTGATTCTACTTTGGCTCTTCTTTCTTCTCTACCTCTTATTTATTTCTTTTGATTATAAGCTTGTGGGTTGTGGTCCTTTCTTGTTTGACACAGGTATTAAGTAAGCTATTACAGGTAGCCCTCGCTTATAACCATTTGCTCATAAACTGCTTGAAGTTACAACTGTGCTAAAAAATGGAATTAAGACCTGTGCCTGAAGTTATAGCTGTTGCAGCACTCCCCCTCACGTTCACATGATCAAAATTTGGATATGTAGCAGCCAGCCTGCATTTTGGACCACAGGGGCGTTGCAACTTCTCCCACCTGCCTATCTCTCTCCCCCCTCTCTATTTATACCTTTTTGGCCCTCTGCTTTTCTGTGCTCTGCCACCCCAGATTATCCTTGCTTTTTCTTGCTCCCACTGCTGACAAGACACTCACAACCTGGTCTTTCATGCCAAGAAGCCCCACTACGAAGCCAGCAAAAGCAATCTGGTAAAAGCAAACCCTTTTGCATAAAGCCGGCGAAAACAATGCACCATGCTGCTGCTCTGGGCTTCCTCCTGTACCTCAAGAAGCAAAAGCAAGCAAGAAATAGCTGTAGATCTGCAGCACGCCAGGAAACCTACCCCAACCCGACCCGACCCACCGGTGTGGTGCAAATGGGCTTGCTTTTGTCAACTGTGCACAAAGGGGCTTCCTTTTGCTGGATTGCTTTTTCTGCCTGTGGGACAAGGGACAAGGTAGGCATGCCTTCCTCGTCAGCCTCGAGAATAAGAAGATGGGGAAGATAAGTTGGGGTGTTGAAGTGCAGAATGATGAGAGTGTTATGTGACTGCTGCTTCCTGGGGCATGGTAATAGTCTCAGAGCCATCGAATCTGGGGCTGCTTGCTGTCTTGAAAGGTAGGGTACAGGATGGCCAAAGACCATATATGGGGGGAGATTTTGAGTCAGTCCCTTCCCCTTTGAGGCTTGGGGCTGAGAGGGACCAAGTCCAGAATAGTTTAGATTAGATTGGGTACTCCCTTAATGGTCCACGAGTCTGTGAGTGCTAGGATTGCTGTCCTAAGACACATGATACAACCGTGCTGATTTGGCTTTCAGTCCTAATGGTGGTAATAAATCAAGGACTAACTCAACCAGCTAAGAAGTGGAGGTGGGGGAATAAAACTACTTTAAAATAGTATGTTAAATCTATAGATATAAAAGTGAAAACCACTCGCGCATTAATCACGAAATCTCCAGAACCGTAAAGCCTGCAAACTTGAAATTTGCCATGTATGTTCCTCTTGATTTCTAGATGCTCACTAAGAAGGGATTTTTTGCAATGACCATCGGAGCATGAGTATTTCTTATATTATTATTAACAAGCTCTGATGCTAAGGAGTTCTATTCCCCCTCCCAACCTGAAAAGAAATCTGATCCAAATGCAAAACACAAGCAGAGGAGTTTGAGTTTCACTTTTGCTTTCACAGCAGCAAGCAGCTTTACTAGAGAACAGTTGAACTAAGCCACGCACAGACTCCTTCCTGTCTCCTTCTTGCTCACACAGCAAACACTGTTTGAGTTTCCAAACATCCCTCAACCTCTCTACCACACTAACAAGACGCTAGCCAGATGAATACCAATGGATGCTGCTAGGCAGAGACATATTTTCCCCCTTATTTTCCTCCTCAGTTCAGACGAATCTGTTCCTTCTACTGTAACACCAGTTAAAGGGAAAAGAGGCAAAAAACGCAGGAAAAGATTTACAGATGCGATTAGGAAAACACAAGTAAGGGAAGCTGTTTTTCCCATGGCCAGTTCTATTAGCATGCTCCAGAGTCAGTTCACCTGACAGCCTGGTCATCCTCAAGCCAGATAGCAAAATCAGGAATATTGTTTACAGGGAGATCCTGAGCAATTCATCTGAGGGACGAATTGAAAGTCTATGCTATGCAACTTATTAGCCTGGCTACATAGACAAAACAGCCAAAGCCCATCTATTTCATTGTTGTTACACTTACAATAATGTCTTCATCTGTAACAGAAACCTAGCTTACTATCTCTAACGAAATAATACAGTCCTTTTTTTAACTACTCATTAATTTTCAAGCTTTAAGTGTCAATTTATCAAGCCCCATCGCATAGTTTCGTAGTGAAGCACGGGTAACAGCTAGTAAATAATATATTTAGGCTTCTGAATTTTTAAAGTGAAGAACACAGTATTTAATTAAACTATTAATGGTTTGAGTTAGAGAGAAAGGATGTCTAACCATTTCTTTTCCTTTTTTTATTTCTTCCCTAGAAAAATATTTTTTAGTTGGCAGCCACCAATTAATATTTCAATTGTGGTTTTCTTCCTGCACCTAGTAGAAGATGAATAGAATTGTTGGGATATAGCAATAGCAAGAGGACGTAGACTTATATACTGCTTCCTACGGTAGTGCTTTAGCAGTTTACAGAGTCAGCATATTGCCCCCAACAATCTGGGTCCTCATTTTACCGACCTTGGAAGGATGGAAGGCTGAGTTAACTTTGAGCCAGTCAGAATCAAACTCCTGGCAGTGGAATTCAGAGTTAGCCTGCAATACTGCATTCTAACCACTGCACTACCACGGCTCTTATGAGTTTTTCTGTGTTGTGGGAAATATACATTAAGACATACAGTATCTCCCAACTTTAGCGTAAAAACACTGTTGAGGAGCTCTGAACCTTGAACTGAAATACTGAAAGCACTGGATGATGTTATGCAATTACTTTTTATTGAGATCATTTTACTACCGTTATTTATTTTATTTATTTATTTATTTAAATAGATTTGTATGCCGCCCAACTCCCGGGGGACTCTACATTTATTATGTAAATACGGGCATGGTAAAAATAGAATATGTGTACAAGTTTTGAAATAATGTGAGAAAAAGCAAATGCATGTGCTATTGTGGTGTTAGGACATTTCCCCCTAATTGTGTGTGCATGGATACATGTGTATGTGTGCAAGGATGCGGTCTATCTAGGTGAAATAATTTTTGAGGTTGAATATTATGCCATTCTGCTTTTCCCAAAATTTGTTTGGGCTCATGTAATATTTCTGCATGCAAAGTAAATTTTATAAGATTCCAGTTTAATCTTTCTGCAGTCCATCAGTATTTTAAGATTAATATGAGAAATAGAATTTCCAACGCCATCTATATGATTTAATGTATTCCTTTGCTTCCCTCCACCCCCGGGTGCCTTTTTGATGTGATTCTCTTTTTATGTTCTAGCTCTTCTTGTGGCAGCAAGAATGCATGATTTTCGGCGCACTGTTAAAGAAGTAATCAGGGTGGTAAAAGTTGGTGAATCAACGTTAAGGAAAAGGTAAGTCAAGCTTGTAATTTGCTTTATATTTTACTTGAGATTAGAGCATTTCTGAAATTTATTATTTGCTGCGTGGAAAATAGATCTGTTTTCCCTTTCTGGAAAGACATCTTTTACAAACAGAACCCCATCCTTTTATTAAACTGTCTCTTATTTGGGGCCAAGGAAGTGTACTTTCTCTGTCACAGTGTCTGCCACTGCCACAGATTCCCCCTGGAATCTGGATGCTTCCCACCAGGATGGCCCTCTGGAAGACTTTCTTAGGCTTTGGGTAGGCTGGCTGGAGCTTCCACCAGGTGATATGAAATCTGTTTTATGTGTTGACTGGATTTGCCATCTGCTTAGTGTTTTATGTACAGTACGTTTTAGTTTTATATTGTTTTATCCTATGAGCTGTTTAGAGTCAGTTTGGAGTTCAGCGGCATCTGAATGAAACAAACAAGCAAATAAATAAATAAAGTGTAGGAGATTTACATAGAATTACATTTTTACATAATTTTTGTCAGAGAGTTACATAGAATGTCATAATGGAATGTGATCAATACTGCACATGAGAGTCTTAACTGGATCCGAATCCAAATATTGGCGGCAGTTCTTCTGCTTCATATTTTGACAATTGGAGGAGCAGTTGGATTTCAGAAGCTGAAATTTCATTGAGGAGATAGTGTTGAAATGACAGTTAAACATAAACATTTATATTGGAACTAGCCACCTGCAAGCAATTGGTTTGTGGAACTGATGTGAGTCATCCATGTTTCCTTCTATGACTTAATCAGTGGTTTATGTTGCAATCCTAGGATATAACATTCTGGTCTGTTATAGATAGGCTGTTTCCTTTCCTGTTAAAAGATACTTCTTCCCAGTCATAACTGTAATTAAAATACAGAGCAGAAGCTTGGTAAATCCAATTTTATGGGTTTATGTTGGCCCAAAGCTCAGTAATGAATGTATTTCTTTAGTCTTGTCTGAATGCTTATGGGATCTGCAAAAGATCACATCTTAAGAAAAAGATATTAATTCAGTTGCTCCTAACCAAAGCCCACATGTAGATGGTGCACCTGAACTTGCAGGCTTCCCCATAAATTACTTCTGGAAATGTATCGTTTTCTATGTATAAAGTGTCTGCCTATTTTGAAATAAATGGGGAATGACATCCTTTGGGAAAGGGAGCTTCATGCAAATTCTTTGCAAAGTACTAATGGTTATGACAGCTGTTCAAATGTCATGGTTTCTACAGGGATGTAAAGATTTAATTATTTTATAGTATTTTATTTTTAATTTAAGTTTTAATTATTTAAAATAATACATTGAACATTAAAAAATGGGAAACTTAGACTTTGGTGTTGTGGACTGTTTAAATAAAATCCGTAGGACATATTTATTTTTTGCAGCTAGATAGAATGGAAGCTGATTCTCTATTCAGTTTGCTGAGGATAAAAGGTTTCTATTAAGCCCCAGCACTGTTTAATTTCAAGAGCACAGCTTATGTAAATGTATCAACTTTCTGAAATAATGTAATTTGGGTTTGTGTAATGCAAGTATTCTGTGACTTAAAATTTCCTTTTGATGCTCCATATTTAGGATTGCAAGATAGTGACGTCAGATTATTCTTATTGTTTTATATACAAAATGTAGTTTCTTATTGTTTTTCTTGTCAAACATAATTATTTTGTAACACCATTTTTACTCTTTAATCATTTGCATTTGCAGGGAACCCTAAATTCCATTGTAACAGAAAACTTCCTGTTTTCATGTTTACTAGAAAGTAAATAATTCCAGTATTAACACATTCATTTTGAATTACTATGTTTACAAAGTAAAGTTTAAATTTTGCCTGAAACAATTGAAATTAATAGAAACGGTTTAGGCGAATGATTGCTATTTATCAATATATTCAAATATTACTTTTGATAGTATTTTTTTACTTTTATAACCATAGGTCATAGCCTCACACAATGGGAAAATCACTTAAAATACACATTAAAAATAACAAATAAGACCTCAAACGTAGTTTGTATAAATAAACTATGTAGGAGATAATAAAAAAGCCTATAATGAACATGGCAAAAGGATCACAAAATTTCTGAAGTAAACAAATCTGCAAAATATAATCCTCATTACTTACATGAATCAAAAGTTGACATGGCTTTGAGCAGCTGCTCAAATAAAGACTGTCACAGCTGCAAAGGTCATCCTATTCTTAGGAAACAAATTTTCTAGGGGGTTGGTCAAGCCCATTTCCTTTTTTTGATATTGGAGCTAAATATTTCATAGTGGCTGCTAAAGAGGCATGATGAGCAAATAATGAGGAATATCACCTTTAATATCCCATGCAATGAAGTCATAAGCAAAGGTTGTAGGGAATTTGCCTATAATTTTTATCCAATATAGCTAAGGCACCTCCTGTATTCTGTTTTATCATGTAACTCCTGCCAACCAAGGGGATATGGATCAGGGGTGGGTTGCTCACCTCGCTGCCGGAGCCATGCACGCGCATCTCCACGCTTTGGGGGAGTGCTTGCTTGCTATGCGCGCATGCCCCCTTGCACGATTCTGTTTCCGCACATGCGCGGAAGCAAAATTGCGCCAAAATCTTACGAGGGGACGCACGCGTGAGATTTTGGCACGATTTTGCTTCCGCGCATGCGCAGAGGCAAAATCTTGCTGAAATCTCTCTCTCGCGTGCATCCCCTCGTGAAATTTTGGTGTGATTTTGCTTCCGCGCATGCGCAGAAGCACCCGAAAATCACCCAAAAAAAATGGCGACGCGCCGGGTGGACCGGCAGAGAGGGCTCCGGAGCGGTTGTGAAATCCGCCGCTCCCTACTGGAGCTGCGTACTGGGCAGCTCTGGCAGGAACCCATCTCTGATATGGATCAAATAATTTCATTTAAACTTGTTCTTCATAGCACACCATTGAGCAGTCTTTTTTTGATATATAAATTGATGTAAATTGTTACACTAGGCATCTTGGATTTATATCTTTGTCTTGCTGTAAAATGACGTACAATGATTTACATTCTGAGCGTGTATCATTGATGGGATGCAGGCAGTTGGAAGTTGACTTGCAGGTAGTCTCTGGATTCGAGACCCTACCTTGCCTAGAGTAATTGACCTGCTTGGATTAAAACTTGATACTAGGGTGTTTTTTTTTTGTGCCATACCAGCCAAAATGTGACAAAACTG
Source organism: Diadophis punctatus similis (assembly GCA_023053685.1). Taxonomy (NCBI): domain Eukaryota; kingdom Metazoa; phylum Chordata; class Lepidosauria; order Squamata; family Dipsadidae; genus Diadophis; species Diadophis punctatus. The sequence continues at coordinate 299,428,503 of JALIGW010000001.1, read as the reverse complement.
GCTGATGTCCTTATTATTGGCCAAGAATGCTGCATTTGACACAGCTACCCTTATACCTTCTATATCATATTAAAATAATTTTATGTGAAAGTCTCAATTGACCAAAATCATGATGGCAAACAGAGTTCTATATCTTGAGTCCATCTGGTGATGACCACAATATAGGCATATGGAAGATTGTGACTTCAAATGTAAGAGGAATGTGTGAAAAAGCATAGAACGATCAAAGGAAATAAAAGAAAAATATTTGTTATGCACCTGTGAAACCAAGAGAAAGGAAAAGGATGGGAAAAATATGAAATCCAAGCGATCTGATCTGTGGGTAGAATTGATTTATACATGAAGGGAAGGGAAGGTATATATTGATTATGAACAAAAAAGCTAAAATGTCTGTTAGAAAGAATGAATTTGGTCATGTAAGTTAATTCACATTAAAACAGGTAGCCAAAGGCTGGAGGTAGTTGCACATTGTGCATTAGTGAATAGTGATAGCGGAATAATATGACATGAGTTTGAGGGAGAACTGTGCGACTTCGTAATGTATGTTTCCAACTGTTAAGATTATATTTCAGAACATTTCTCAAACATACTACTTATCTGGAGTCCTACAATATACAATATACTTTAAAGGTAATCTCCACTTACAACCACAATTGGGACCAGAATTTCAATAATAATTCATGACGGTCATAAGTTGAGAAACCTATGTTATTGAACCTGTTTTTATGACTAAGTTTACAGTGCAGTTAAGCAAATCATGTGGTTGTAAGTCCAAATCCATTTTCCCAAATAGGAATTTTGGGAGCTAGAAACCAGCAGAAAATGTCACAAATCTCAGTCTTGTGATCATAAGACACTGCAAGCCGTTGTAAATGGAAGCTGCTTTCTAAGTGCCTAAAATGCAGTCGTGTGACTGGGGGGTGGGGCAACAGGTCATAAATCATCTTTTTTATTACTCTGAATGGTTGTTAAGTGATAAGCCAAGGATTACCTGTATATTTGACAGCCTTTAAAGATGACCTGAAACATTTGGTTCAGAATGCAACAGCCAAAGTATTGACTGGTCTACACATGATGTACGGTATGTTCTAAGTCCAGCATAGACTTCTTATAAGTTTCCAAGTGAAATTAAAATACATATTTTAGCCTATAAAGGTTCTTAATGGTTTTGTAGTGAGGTACTTGTAGTATTGTCTTGCACCTGATTCATATATCCTAGGAGAAATTGCATCATCAGCTTGTGAAGATGGGGAACCATCAATACTTTTCAATTGGTGCATCTGCATTACAGAACAGCCTCTTCTGAAAATATGATCGGCCCCCATACTTCTAGTTTTTGGGTTATTAAAAACAACTATTCTGGAGAAGCTCTGAAGTTTTAGGAGACCTAGATCTGGCTAATTCTGCATCCTACTTCTCCCAGTAGCTGACCAGATTTTTTTGAAAACTCAGAATCAAGACATTAACTATATCCCACTTTTTTATATTATTCTTGACTAGAAGCATGGTGCTTCTGGACTTATCATGACTTACAGCCATTGATAGACTGAAAGGCTTGTCATTCTAATTGGATGGTTTTTAGCTGACCAACCTACTGATTTGTGGACTTATCCTCTATGAATTTATAAGCCTCAGAGCAAGCTAAGGCATAGTAAAAACACTCTTTGAAAACCACCATTATAATTTATTTAAGCTTAAAACCTGCTGATTTAAGGCAGTAATAAAGCTTATAGCTAGTAAGATATTTTGAAGTTTCCAAATGATTCAGAAGAATTATTGATATACAGTTTTCATTTTATTTGAGTGAGCAAATGCATTGAATTGTAAAAGAAGCACATTCAGTTGAGCAGTTGTTTAAAATGAAGGAGAGTGAGTACAAAATTTGTGCTTTGAAATGTTTACTCAGGTCATGCACATCAACTAAATTGACAGTGTTATTTACTTTGACAAGGTAAACGTGACAGCTGAATTATTTTCCAGGATCTATAATTATAGCTGTATTTATCACAGATTGGTAAAACATGATTGATGTTTCTCAAATAACCTCACATTATATTGCATTTATCAAGGGCACATTCAAAACAAATCTTTTTCATTAAGCTTCCCTGAGCTCAATATTTTTTTTTTCTTGAAGCATTTAAATTCTTAAAATGTCATTAAGTAGAAGTTGGTTGAATTAATAAGTACTTGTTTCATGTATCTCTCTTAAATTGTGCAAGAATCTGTTTATGGAACTGAGGGCCTCTGACAAGTTGCCTGGGATTTTATCTGGGAAAAATTCCGCATAGACTTCTCGTTCGTTTTTTCTCAGCATAGACTACCGGAGAGGAACTCTTAATCATATACTTTAAATTCAGAATCTCCAGATTCAGTAATTGGCATCTCTGTGTAAGGCAAGGAAGGACTCCTGTTTGAACCAATACTCTTTTAGTTGGATCAGTGGTTTTACTCCATATACTGTACAGCAGCTTCCTATGTATTGGGCTTCGCACAGGCATACAAGAAATTTCTAGATACTGACTCTTCATTGTGAAACTGGCTTACTCAGCAGAAAGCTGATACAAATAGTTTAGTTTCTTACTAATAAAACCACAAACAGATCTTCCTATCTTCCTACTTTGACTAGCATCAAGGTTTGTGTGCACATGCGCGCACACACAAGTTGTGTTCCTAGATGCTAATTGTAATTTATTTTTTATTTATTTTGTGAGATTTATATACCGCCTCACAGTGCAAGCACTCTCTAAGCGGTTTACACCAGTAAGCAATGTATATTTATATTGCCCCCAACAATCTGGGTCCTCATTTTACCTACCTCGGAAGGATGGAAGGCTGAGTCAACCTTGAGCCAGTGAGATTTGAACCGCTGACCTGCAGATCAGTGTCAGCTAAAGTGGCCTGCAGTACCTGCCTCTAACCGCTGCGCCACCTCGGCTCTTAATCCCTTCTATCTTTCTGAATCAACAGATTATTGGCTGTTCCTTTCCTGGCATTGTGAGGCATCTGATATATGTTTAACATAACATAACATAACATAATACAACACAAGACAACACAACATAACACAAAACGTAACACATAACATAACACAACACAACACATAACATATTATTATATTAATTATATTATATTATATTATATTATATTATATTATATTATATTATATTATATTATATTATATTATATTATATTATATTATTATTATATTATTATTATATTTATTATATTATATTATATTATATTATATTATATTATATTATATTATATTATATTATATTATATTATATTATATTATATTATATTATATTATATTATATTATATTATATTATTATATAATATAATATAATATAATATAATATAATATAATATAATATAATATAATATAATATTATATTATATTATATTATATTATATTATATTATATTATATTATATTATATTATATTATATTATATTATATTATAATAATATAATATAATATAATATAATATAATATTATATAATATTATATAATATTATATAATATTATATAATATAATAATATTATATAATATTATATAATATTATATAATATTATATTTATTATATTATATTAGCCAAACATCAGGCTTCCACTTTCTATATGGTCATTATTTCATTATCTCCATCGGGCAGGAGTGTGGAATGAGCTTCAGGCAGGTTCTTTGTTAGCAGCTTAATTTTTCCTTGTTTTTCTGTGAGCCTTATGAATAATATTTTATTTGGGGTGGTTGCTTCCCACAAAAGAGAGAGAGGGCGGGGGAGGGAGGGGGGAGGGAGGGAGGACCACAAACCTGGCTGGCACTAGACACAGCTTCAGAAGATGCTTTGAAACAGAACAGCAAAGGCTGGAAGGGACCTCAGACGTCATCTAGTCCAACCCCCTGCTCCCTGGCAAAATGGACTGCTAAATTGGCCACACCCACCCAGTCACATGACAACCTGGCCACACCCAGTCACATGACCATATGGCCATGCCCAGCTGAAGCCATACCCACCTGACCTCCAAGCCACACGCACAAAATAAGCCACACCCACAGAACCAGTAGGGGGAAAAAATTCACATTTCACCCCTGGTGCAATCCAGTTGATTCTAGGTGGCTTGAAGATCATGGAATGAAAGAAGGCAAAAAATAAAATAAAAGTGATAACTCTAGGCATCCTGAACTGGTGGAGGCATGAACTGAGTTGTGATTAGCAAACTCCGCTACAAGTAAAAAGTGAGGTCATTTGTCTGATTGGCACTTTACATGGCAGTGAAGGTTTTGCTTTATGGAAGCATTTGTGCTCTCAGATTTTCTGCTTGATTATTGATGATGGGCAAGAGTAGCTGGAGTTTTCTAGAGTTTCCAAAAAGATGCCATGAATTGGGGGCCCTGCTCAGAAATGAGATGATGGGTTCTGGAAAACTTGCTGAATAATCAGTTGAGGCAGAAGGAAAGTGACAACAGGAAATAAAATAGGCTTTTTGAGAAAAGAGATTACGTATCTCCAACAGGGTATCCAGTTTTGTAACATTTGATAACTCAGTCAGAATGTCCAAAGAAACCATATCCCAAGCTTCCTATGTGGAGGAAAGGGGACATAACAATTTAGATGGTCAAAGGCACAACTGGGCATTGTCACAACTGGGCAAGTCACGGAAAGAAACCATTGGTCATTTTAAATATTTCAAAGTCTCTAGATGGCTGCCTGTCATGCCAGAATCACAATACCTGTTCCCTTAAGGAAAGATGCACAAAGGTGTTCCTGAAGATTATCTCTATGAGCCCACATACATGGATCTTGCTGTACTATGTAGGATTGCTGAATCAGAGAAATCATTTCTTTTGTCACTCATGGGTGTCAGAGGACAATAACATTTTTGGGTGCAGAATGAAGGGAGTAAGAAATACTCTAGCTTATGTGATAAATCTTCAGCCTAATTGTTCTGCAAGCTAGAATATAAGAGAGATTGAAGTTCAAACAAAGAAAATTGTGCCCACTGACCTGGCACTGTGCAAGCTTATAGGCAATTTGTAAGTGTTCCAATTTTTTGTGGCCAATCTGAACTTCTGTTGGGTATCGAAGACCTTTGAGGATGTTATCTATACTGTAATGCTTCTTTGTTAAATAACATACCGATAGTTCCTTTTGTTTGGAAGGAAAGGAGGAACAAGAACAAGTTGCCCTTACACTCTGGACTAGATTGTAAAAGAGTGGTTCCTAAGGCAAAATAGAAAATATATGGTTTGGTAAGAAGATGGGAGAAGATGGTTGATAAGAAAAACTGCTGGGTATTAGACTCAGATTTGCAGTTATCCAACATGGTCAAATGAATCAACACAGCAATGATAGGAATAAATTTACACCTCCCACAATGAGAATCAAAAGTAGCTAAATATTGACAGGTTTCTTACATGTGAATCAAACTGTTAGCTCCTCTGAGATTAGTAAATCTCAGTTTAGTAAAAATATGTGCCTTCTGCAAGCAGTTTAAGAGTTCTATCTCAATAAGGGAAAGGATAGTAATTCCTAATTATTACAGAGCTCAGGAGTTGGCATTCATGGATCACACACAAACAAAAATCTCTTGTTTTTAACCCCCCAAAAGTACAAGTGCTGATAAGAGGAGGGGCATTTAATTTGATGCCTTGATTTCCATTCAGCATATAGTTTACCTTTAAATAATATAGTTAAATCAAGTGTGGGCAGTCATTGGAGAAGTCACATGGTCTCCCATCACACATGTGGATGTATTAGGTTTTGAGAAATGTTCTAGAAACTCCCTGCAGTTTTTGAATTGTGATAGGTCTATTTTAGGGCTTGCATTTTAGTTTTCATGTGTTTCCCATCTCAGCGTGTCAGGAAAGTGTTGTCACTTTTAAGTATTCTTTACCAGAAGAGGCTTCAAGAGTAACAAAAAGTGTGTTCATATTTTAAATAGTGTCTCTAAGATAAATCTCTCTTGGAAATTTAGTGTGACATAAGAGTCAAGAAAGTTTACAGTGTATAAAGAAAATGAGAGATATGGGAATCCACTTTTGACCAATGGCAGAGTTGTGATAAAGGCAGTTGTGAGATGAGAGCCAGGAATTAGAAATAATAAGCTGTAGACTAGAGACATGCAGTGGTCCTTGACTTTTGACCGGTTGTTGAACAAAGTGGCTGTTAAAGAAGATGCCCATGTGAGGGCTTCACTCAATGACTGCAATCCTAGCATTCCTGGTTGCAATTGTTAAATAATTTTGTAGGATGTTAAGTGGACATATTCCCAGCTAAGGAATGTGGGATGGCTGGGGAGAGAGGCACTAGGAGGCTCAGGAGCTGAAAATCTTCCCTGCTGAAATCCATGTAAGATTTTTCAGTGGAGAGACACTCATGTGTGGCCAGTGCTGGACTTCCTGGCTTCCCACATCCTCCTGTGTGCTCGTTTCCTTATTGTGCTGCCTGTCTACTCAGAAGCTGAAAATCCCCTCCACTGAAATCCAAGCAGGATTTTCAGTCCCTGAGCAAAGAGACCCTTGGGTGCTGCCTGCACCAGGCCTCCCAGGGCGTCGTCCTCCCCCTGTCTGAGGCAGCCCATGTTCCTTATCTTAACTGCACTACCTCGCTGATCTCTGATTGGATTTCAGGTCCCTCTTGTCTCTGGGGGATGGCTGAAAGAGTTGCCTGCTGAAGGACTTCAGCTCCCCTCCTCCAATTTGTGGGAGGTAAGTCCTCCAGTGGAATAAAGGATCAAGTCTTCAGAATCTGAGTTAATTTTCTGCAACTCGCCGAAGGAGTTCAGCTCCCTTTGGTAGGCAGCTCTTTCAGCCAGCTCCCAGAGACGAGAAGGAATCCTCTCAACAGACAGCAGCAGTTTGCAACCTTCCATTTCGCAAGCTGCTTCGTTGACTTTGCCTTTCTGGGGAAGCCAGAAGAAAAGATTGCCAATGGCGATCACATCATTATGGAGTGCTTGGCAACCGGTCATGAGTGGGACCAGGTTGCCAAGCACCCAGATTGCAATCACATGACCACAGGAGTGGTGGTACAGTGTTTTGCGATGGCCGGAAGTGCTTTACAGACCATGAATTACCCTTTCCAAGGCCATTGTAATTATACACCGTGGTTAAACATATGGTCATAAGTCAAGGGCTACCTGTACTGTACTGCGCCTAGCCAGCCAAACTCTCAGCTTGATAAGGAAATTTCTATCTTGTGTCCTGCTTATGGGATACCAGTGACTCAGGCTGGAGGGGTAGAGTCCATGTAGAGTTCCCTAACTTTTACTACATGGCAAAGGTTCCTGTCCATAGTTTGGGGGTTTGGAGCAGGAGGACAGCATGAACTTTCGATTCTAGATAAGGAGAGGAAGATGACACTCAAGAACATTCTGGTTTGGAATATAGATGTGCTCCTTCATGCCTGTAGTCTATTAGTGTCACTATGTTTCTGAAATATTGCTTAGGACGTAACAGTGTGGTTATTTCTACCTCCCAATCCTCTCCGCACAAGCCATGAATATTTTCTCAGCATAGTATGTAAGGGTGGGTACATTGAATAAAAGGCATGTGCTGTTGCATGAGCTTGTAGCCAAGAACTGAAGGCATTTTCAACCTCTAGTATTACTTTATAAGCTATACACATTCTTAGCCTGCATTGGTAGTCACTGGAGAATGCATAATGCATTTATAAAAAATGACAATTGCTTCAGCTTTAGGCCTGTGAAGAGGTAAATGAGTTCATGTAAATTACAGATCCTAGCAAGCACTGTACAAAATAACAAAAGATGCTTTCAAGGGTGGAAAAGAGTGCTGTTCAGTTTTCTATTGTGTAGTGTGCCAAGTTTTGAAATTTATCATGAGCTTTGTATTAAACAGAGCCAACAAGATAAGGTTATATTATATATCTGGGAGAGAAAAAATCATACAATATTGGTGGTTAGTAGATATGTGTCAGTTAAGATAGATCTTAAATCAGCTGTCAAGCAGATGGCTGACTTTGGAATTTGGGATGTTACCAAAAAGAAAAGAATGTTGGTTATGGATGGAAATAACTTGGCTTTATTTGGTATCTGGCTATAAATTTCATTGGGTACAGATCAAAATTATTTTGCTAAATTAAGTAGTGTCTTGAAATATGTGGTGCAGTGTTAAAAGCAGCACTGCAACCTACTTCAGCTGACTGCTAGTTCAGCAGTTCAGCAGTTCAAATCTCACCGGCTCAAGGTTGACTCAGCCTTCCATCCTTCTGAGGTCGGTAAAATGAGGACCCAGATTGTTGGGGGCAATATGCTGAACTCTGTAAACCGCTTAGAGAGGCTGTAAAGCACTATGAAGCGGTATATAAGTCTAAGTGCTATTGCTATTGGTATTGCTATGTAAAATGATTTAAAATTGTATCATTGGGTGAATCGTACACCTTTTGCCAGTGTAATGGCCACTGATCCAATTTTCTGTAGGTACCCTCTTAATTTTCTTCCAGTAAAACATGAGCAACGGTCACTTTCTATAGAGTAAGTGCTATTTTCCAATTTCCTTCAGTAATTTCTTTCCTTTTAGCAAACAGTTTGTTACATTGATAATAAATATTTCAGGCAATAGTATTTTCATTTTCATGCTCATTCCTTTTAGGCAATAGTCCACATCACTTTTGCTTTTTAGAGTCACAAAGTCATTACATTTCATCTGATTCTGTTGCTTCATTTTTTGCCCAATGACTAGCATTGATGTATAAATAAGAAAGGAAGAAGTAGGTTTCCAAGAATTTCTTCCTCGTGGCATGTAGCAGTGAATATTTATTATGATCTTCAGTGCAAATCATGAGTTTGCACGGTGAGGACTTCTGCCTTTTTAATAAAGAAAATCTGGTAGATGCAGAACATACATTCTTTCATGTCCTATAAAAGACATGCTCTTCTTCCATAAATGGGATCAACTATCCTTGGATTCAAAGTGAAGAGCATGCTTATTGCATTATTGGGATTTCTGAAAGACATTGTATTGTTATCAAAAGCTGCCCACTTGTTAAAATTATTGATGGAGGTCTTTTTAGTTGTTTAATCTTTTTACCCATTATCCATTTTACTTTTTGACATGTAAGGTCCTAACAGAGGGTATCACCCTTGCAATGGCAGGTACATATGATTACCAAAGTGTGTGTGCCAAGATTAGCAAAATTTTATGTAGCTATTCATTGGATGCCTTTTGTCAGGTACCTTTTCTCAGAAGTGTTCTCTTTTCTGAAGTTCGTGAAATGCCTAGTATCAGATCCTTTAGAAAGCTGCTTGGACTGTCTATCTGTCCCGCCACATCTTACTTACATGAATTTTGGATGTACGATACAATGTTGGTTTCCTTTTTGTTAATATGTTTTATATTCTTTAAATTTATAGCTGCTATTAGTTTATTTTAATTATTTGATTAATTATTTAATTATTTTTCAGAAACACTTTAAGATGCAGTGTGAGAAGCAGCATAGTTTAATAGATTAACACATGGTTCCTTGCACCTTAAGCAGAAGTAGATGAGAAAAGCTTATTGAAAATACCAAGCTTATTGATCTACAGAATGGTATCACTGCTGACTACCCCTGTGTAGGCTGTATCTAACATTCTGTCAGTGAACTTTCAATTGTATAACCAGATATGTTTGCTGCACCCTCCAAATTAAAATGGACTTACTCTTAAAAAGTTTCCAGAAGTGCAGTTAATTATATCACATAGAGAAATCAGTTAACATCTGCCTGATTTCCAGTTGCTCACAAGACACTGTATAACATATTGGTTTAATGTTTAAACCCTACATGGCTTGCATTTCTAATATTACAAATTTATTTGGGCATTAGGATCTACAGGACAGTTCCCCCCCTGAAATTTCCTCCCTACTGTATCAAAGGGTCTATATCAGGGGTCCCCAATCCCTAGTCCATGGACTGGCACTGGTCCGCGGCATGCCAGAAACCGGGCTGCCCAAACAAGCGAAGCCCCATTGGCAGAATACAGGCAGCACACAAAACCACGCCCCCTTCGGTCTGTGGAAAAACCTGTCTCCACGGAACCTGTCCCTGGTGCCCAAAAGGTTGGGGGCGGCTGGTCTATATAGCACATGGGTTGTCAAACTACGGCCCGCGGGCCGCATGTGGCCTGCCAAAGCCATTAATCCAGTCGCGCAGGACCACAAGGCTGCCCCGCCCACATCGTCCTACCCATCCTTTGGCCAAGCACAGGACTTACCTTCGCGAGCCCCGCGGGCTGGAACTGAAAGGTAAGGCCAACAATTTTGGCCTGCAGAATGTTGCTGGAGGCGGGGGAGGTGTAAAATGGGGCACACAGATGCCCCAGGAGGCCAAAAAATGGGCGAAAACTGCCTGTTTTTCACCTCCCTCACCTCCAGAAGAGAGAGAGAGAGAGAGAGAGAGAGAGAGAGAGAGAGAGAGAGAGAGAGAGAGAGAGAGAGAGAGAGAGAGATTGAGAGAGAGATTGATTTCTCAAGCTCCTTGGGGCTGAGAAGAATTGCTGCAAAACTGAGTTTCCTGAAGTGGATCACTAGACTCCTAAACAACTGAAAAAATGATCTAGTAAAAAGAAGAGACAACCAAAAGAGCAGCATGCAAACAAAAGGAAATAAAACACCCCCAGGAGCAAAACAAATTAAAGTTTAATTTGTGTGCATTGTTTAATGGACTGTTAAATTGGCCACGCCCACCCAGTCACACGCCCACCTAGCCACGCCCACCCAGTCACACGCCCACCAACCACGCCAACCCAGCTGGTCTGGCCTCCCCCAACAGTCTGAGGGACCGTGAATTGGCCCCCTGTTTAAAAAGTTTGAGGACCCCTGATATAGCATATGGGAAATGACCTTCTCTTGAGCTGGTCCCAAGCTATGAAGCAATTGTGGATGAAGACAGGTTAGTTGCCAATAAATAAATAAATAATGCCAGATACAAGACCTTAGGTAATAAAGACATATTGATATCAGCAATATGTCCCAGAAATGAAAATTGATCTCAACTTCATATTAAGATCACAAGATATAATTTTACATTACAAGATGTAACAGTTTATTTAATAGAATTAATTTAGTGGACATTTTAATTCCCTATTTTGTAATTACTTGCAATGCTTTATATTAATCATAAACAATAATTTGGGAGCTATGAGTTGTATATCTAAATGAACAATTATGGTGAAGCTGGACCGCTCAGCTTATATTGTGAAATACTCTAAATTATAAAAAATTATCTAAATCCAAAAAGAGATTTTATTATGTAACTATTAAATGAGATTATTTTTCCCCATTTGATATGTATATACCAGTTGAAATAGATAGGGCCATTATAGTCAGGTTAAAATGACTAGTGCATTTTTGGTGCATTTCTCATTAAAAATACAATTTAAAATTCTAATAGAATCTGTTATTTGTCCATCTTTAGTAAATCTATCTTGATTTATTTGTATAATTAGTAGTTAATTTGTTTGATCTTTTGACCAAATAAATTATAAAAGTCTTTTGATGTTATTCAAAGTACAGTTGGTTGATAGGATTCAGCTCTGTTAGTTTTTGGTATCATAACTAACCACTTGATAACATGAATCAGAGATGTGGTTATCCTGTAGTACTGAGTCAAACAAAAGAATGAAAATAGAGGGCAATTATTTTTGAAATATTTTGATAAACAGTTACAGTAATATCACTTTATTTAATTACTTGTTATATTTCTTTGGAAAATAGTTGGTTGCAATATGTTCTATGAGCTGCTTAGCTAGGAGTAATTGAGTGTAGAAAATAATTTATTTTATTTAAATGTGCATGCTCTGATGAATACAGTTAGCATAAAGCTGTATACTTTATATATTTATTTATTTTTACATTTCTCTCTGAATATGCTTTAACTGAGTTATTTTAATCTGTGTAGCTTTCTTTTTTAATTTATTTGCTAATAAGTCATATGCCTTATTGCCATGCTAAATTTCTGTTAAATACATATCTACTTGGAGGCAATTTTATTACATTCCAAGACATCTAATCCTCTTCTCTTTCCCTCTAATCCTCTTCTCTTTTAAATCATTTTTATTAATGTCTTTATAACCTAAATGTCTATATTTTAACTGTACTCTCTTCTTTTAAAGAAACCAAAAGGACACACACACAATAATTAACATTATCATTAAAATTATAATTAACATTTCTTAATAAAACACTAGTTTTTAATATTATGTGTGTGTGTAAACGTATGTGTTTGCATGTGTTAACAGAACAGCTATATAAGTACTACTACTGTATAGAAGGCTATATATTTTCATAATGTAAAACCTATATTATGCCAATTGGTAGGAAGATTCCAGTGGTTGCACGGAAAAATAGGTATTATGTCCGGAAGCTATTAAATACATGGGAATTATTATCCCCAGGAAAATATTTACTTTAGTAGGTAAAAATCTTAAAAATAGATTACCCAGATGAAACATATTGAAGAGAACAATAAGAAATACCCCTGTTTATGCAGTATAATTAAGAGTTGTGAAAATGAACCTTCCCCTCAAGATAGATACATATTTTAAAGTAATGCTTATGTTGGTTCAGCATAAATATTTTAGACAAATTGATAAGCTAATGGTTAAATTCTCCTAGAAAGAACAAACATTTCAGCCTCCGAGGTCTTCCCATGGCAGACCTCTCAGTCATTGTTTTGAAACAGCAGCATTAAGTAAGAGATTTCTGGATTCCTATATATCAATTTCAGGTAATCTCAGAAAGTGTTAATTAACATAATGAGTTTTTAACATATTATAGTTGTTAGATGATAGGGTTCTTATAATCTCTCTTGAATGTAATTTGCATCGACATAAGCAAGAGTCCTTTCCTTTCCCACCTCATCCTAATTTAAATCCTATATCAGCCTAGCCACTCTATGGATCTGATGAAGTGAAGTGTGGAGCTTATGTCTTTAAATAAAATTAGTTGAAAAAGATACTACCAGAGTTCTTCAGACTTAGAAAAGATTTAAAGCAGGGGTGTCAAACTCGCATCGTCATAGCGTTGTCATGTGACGTATCAGGACTTCTCTTCCCTTCACTAAACCGGGTGTGGGCGTGGCCAGTGGGTGACGCATCTGGCCTATGGGCCGCGAGTTTGACAACCCTGATTTAAATCTTTAAAAAGAGCCGAGGTGGCGCAGCGGTTAGAGGCAGTACTGCAGCCCACTTTAGCTGACTGTGATTCGCAGGTCAGCGGTTCAAATCTCACCGGCTCAAGGTTGACTCAGCCTTCCATCCTTCCGAGGTAGGTAAAATGAGGACCCAGATTGTTGGGGGCAATATAAATATACATTGCTTACTGGTATAAACCGCTTAGAGAGTGCTTGCACTGTGAGGCGGTATATAAATCTCACAAATAAATAAATAATAAAGTCTGGAGCCTAATTGTCATTTCAGGCTTAGACTGCTTAACATAGGTTAAACTTGCTTGCAAAATTAGGTTATAATGATTCTTAAGTAAAACTGGCTTAATGACAAGATGTTTACATTTTGAAAAAATGTGCAGTTTGTTCCTGCGTTTTGATATACACTTCAAATGGAAGAAGATTTTGCTTGCCTATCTTGCCTATTAGTCATTAGTTTTGTTGGAATGGAATATAGAAATGAAATGAAACGTCTGCAAGTAAACAAGCTCAGAGAGCACCAAGGACTCCACAATACAGAAATGGATTTATCTCACATTTGTATATAGTTCTGTTGCAAAAAAAATTGTATGTAAATTTTGGCTTGTATATTGTGACAATCATCCATTAATCTTTTAATATATGCTTTTAGACTTACAGAATTTGAAGATACACCTGCAAGTCAGCTAACAATAGATGAGTTCATGACCATTGACCTGGAAGAGGAATGTGATCCTCCTTCATTTACAGCTGGTCAACGAAAGATAAAGATTCAACAGGTGAATCTTTCAGTTGTTCATTTCCCTAATTCTTAATTCCTTTTGTAATAGGAGTTACAAAGCTCTGCCATGCTATCTTCGTAATTTTATCTTTCACATCTGAAGCCCAAAGTGACAAAAAATCCCACACATATAGTATAAAGCATATGTAACACCAGTAAACTATGTAATAATGTCTGTAGTTCCCTCACTGCATCAGAATCTAATTCAATAAAAACATTCTGAAAAACAAAAAGTATCAGAATCTGCTTAAATTCTTTCCCACTGAAAAACTGTCACAATTGTTTACTGTGGTTTTACTGGAGTTTATTGCGCTGCACAAATTCTCCTAATCAATGCACCTCATACATTTGTAGTGGCAAATGTATTCTGACTTACAAGAGTTGCGGTTTTTCTTATGATACATGTAAGCTTGTTATTTTGCATGTAGATTTCTTCTCTTATGTATGCCACATTCATTCTTCTACCCCAATTAGCAAAGGCCACAGCTGGAAAGGTATTTGCTTGATAATTAGTTCCAACTCCCTCTTGCTTCCAAGTTCTGCTTTCATTAAAATTCTCTGTTTTAACTGGTCCAGTTTAAAATAAGCATTGCTATTAATTATGATCAAATTGCATTGGAGTCGTTCCAAAATGTTGCTTGCCAAGACATGCAGACTGTCACTCAGTCAGTTTTCTGAGATAGATATTTGTGAACAATTATTAATTTTGAATGCAAATTATTACAGCTGTTAAAAAATAATAATCTTGGGGCTGGATTGAATTTCCCTCCAGAATATTTTCTATAGAACTTTGGGTATAGATATTCAAAATCTAGTCTTTATTTGTGACATATAGGAGGATTTAAAAAAAAAAAATCTCTGTCAGACCTTAGCTCAGAGGTCTTCAAATTTGGCAACTTTAAGACTTGTGGACTTCAACTCCCAGAATTCTCCAGCCAGCTGGCTGGAGAATTCTGGGAGTTGAAGTCCACAAGTCTTAAAGTTGCCAAGTTTGAAGACCTCTGCCTTAGCTGAACTTTACCCTGTTGAACGTTGTTGAATATACTTTGACACGGAATAATGCCATCATAGAGAA
This sequence comes from Diadophis punctatus similis, assembly GCA_023053685.1. Classification (NCBI taxonomy): domain Eukaryota; kingdom Metazoa; phylum Chordata; class Lepidosauria; order Squamata; family Dipsadidae; genus Diadophis; species Diadophis punctatus. The sequence continues at coordinate 299,413,501 of JALIGW010000001.1, read as the reverse complement.
TTGGAGCTCATTCAAAAGGATTTTTGCAAAATGAGCAAAAGAGGAGTACAAAATGTATTTACCATCAGGTAATTGCCACATCTGTAGAAGCATTTTCTAATGAAAATATGTAGCAAGTGAAGGTGAATGGCAAACTCTTCTCAACTGTAGTCTTGCTCCTGGAAAGTAATACCTGCCTGGCAATTAAACTTAAGGGGGAAAATAATTGCCAACAATGGACATTGAAGGCTCCAGTGAGTAGATTTGGAGCTGAGGAAAATATTCAGAAGGCTGAAGCACTAACACAGCGGTGGCCAAACTATGGTTCTTTGAGGACCCGTGGACTTCAACTCCCAGAATTCCTGAGCCAGCCAGCACAGGCTCAGCAACATCAGTAGATAATAATACCGCCTAATATACTTAGGACAAAAATTTCTAACATCTCTTTTCTCTTTTCCCTGTGCAGCTTGAGAAAGAATTGTCAAAAAAGCTTGAAGAATTAGAAGGTAGAGTATACATTCTATCAGTATTTCCCCACCCCCCCCAAATTTTTATGATCGCTTATCTAATCAGTAGAAGTCTGTCATATCCCTTGTTTTGATCTTTTTGACAGTTTTCTATTGTCCTAGAAGAAATGTATTGCAAGAATATTATAAACTCTTATCCCAATATCAGATCTCCCTTTAATAATGGTGAATCAACATGTTCAATGTTAATCGTAGGAAAATCTGAGTAGTTGTCATCTATTATGGTGTTAGTTTATCTGGAAGATTGTTCATTCCAACTAATTATCTAGTTAATGTCATGAATTTGCCTCACTGGAGAGCCCTTTCTTTGGCCAGATTAACTGTTCTGCCATCCATGTTAATGGAAGGCAAAGCTAATAACATCTCAGTGCAAGAGCATTTATGTCTTTACTTGGTGGGGGAAATTGAGACAATTACACACGTGCTGCTCATTCTACATGGCCTGGTGCACAGACTTAATAACGCATGTCCTGGTAGGTGTTGCTTAGAAGGATTCTTAAAGTCTTTCTATAGATTTTGGGTTTTTAAATGAGCAGGCAGGCAGGCAGGAAGACAGACAGACAGACAGACAGACATGCTTTTTAAATAAGCTAAAGAAATAGGCTAAATCTAAATTGATTTAATTGTTAGAGTTTCATTTTTCCATTCTTTCCTTTTTTATTGTCCTTTTTTATATGTAACTGACAGATGGTCTTTGACTATAAACTAACGTTTATTTTCTTTCCCTTCATTTCAATTATGTCCAATTTCCTTTGCCCACTAGTGATTTTTCTGTTTCTGGCAGGTGAAATAACAAGCTATCAAGATGAAATAGAGAATGAATTAGAAAATAGCCGGCCCAAAGCAAAAGGAGTTTATGCAAATTATAGCAAGGATGGTAAGTTGATCTGAAATCCATTAATCAGGAATATGCTTAAATAGGAAAATGATTGTATGGCAGTTTGATAATAGAGGCATACATTCCACAAGATTGATTTAAAATAAGGCAAGAGTGGGATAATGTAAAAAAAAAGAATGAATCCTTTAATATAGCCACCTGTAACCTAGAATCTCAAGCTTTATTGGATTAAAATTTTCATCATTGCCAGCTATTGGAGAGGTGAGTTGGTGGAATGTTATTTCATGGGAAAGGGAGACTGAATGTGATCAATGCTAGTACTGGCTACCTGACCTGAGAACGCTGATTTCCTTCCCAAGTATCTTGAAAATGGAATTCCAACAGCTGCTAGAGGAAGGGACAGGGAAGGCGTGTGAGTTGGTGAGGGCAGGGTACTGCAACTATGCAGCGATGGAATTATGCAAGTGTGATATATAAATAGCTTCATTTTTGTCCTGAGCCTTTTGGCAGACTTTCAGTTTTGCAAATTAACAAATACTTTTTAAAAAATGTGATTGGGGCAATATAACGTTTGATTTCACAATTTAAAAATAAATAAAATAGGTGAATAAAAATCAAATGCCAAGATTTTTATTTTTTATAGTTCAACTGGTCAGATTATGGTATTATTCCGGAGACTTCTGGGTGAAAATATTTTGGATCAAGAAATTGCTATTGTCCCAACACAAAAAGTAAATTTTGGAAAGGTGAAAATGGTGGAGGCATGTAGTGAGTTTTAAATGACTGAATGCCAACTCCTTGAGCAGCTACTTGGGGAAATCACTTGAGCTATACTGTGCAAACACTTTTGTATGAAATTATAACATTTAAGAGAACAGTGTATGATTTTATTTATTACAAAAGTACTTCAATTTAATAGAACATTGGGGGAAAATATTTGTGCATTATTTTATTGTAGGAGTCCTCGGCTTAAAACCATTTGTTCAGTGACTGGTTGAAATTACGCAGTGCTGAATGAAAGGAACTTATAGCCTTTTCTCAGAGTTACAGCTATGGCAGTGCTCCTGCAGTCCTTTGATTAAAATTTGGGCACTTGGCAGTTTTGCCTGCACTTATGATTGCAGGGACACTTCAACTCCTTCCCCCCATCTATCTCCCCTGCCATCTATGTTGGCTCCCTACACTCTGCATCACCTGTGGCCCTTTGCTGTCTCCTCATGCCCAGCCTGGCCCTTTGCATGAGGCTTTCTACCTCATTGTGCATGGCAGTTTCCTCTTGAGTCCTGTGGAAGATTACCTCATATACTGTAGTCAGCAGTTGTCTCATGAAGGGCCAGCATGGGCACACCTTGTTAGCAGCCGGAACAAGAAGACAGGTGGGGAGGGAGAGCGCAGGGATGCAGGTGTCTTGGAGTGCAGGGCAGTGGTGAAATCCAATTTTTTTACTACCGGTTCTGTGGTCATGGCTTGGTGGGTGTGGTGTGGCTTGGTGGGTGTGGCAGGGGAAGGATACTGCAAAATCTCCATTCCCACCCCACTCCTGGGGCCAGCCAGAGGTGATATTTGCTGGTTCTCTGAACTACTCAAAATTTCCGCTATCGGTTCTCCAGAACCTGTCAGAACCTGCTGGATTTCACCCCTGGCAGGGTGGTGAGAGCAACTGGGACTGGGATTGGGCTGTGGTGGCTGTGGCTGTGGCTTTGCACCATGCTGCTGGGATCGCTGAGTCTTCCTGGGGTGGCTGTAACCTCATACCATGTTATACCATGGTATGTTATGGTGCTGGGCTGGGGTGGCTGTGGCTGCAGCCAGAGCATGGTAAGAAGTCCCTGAGCTACAGCCTGGCAAGCCCCAGAGCTGTGTAGTTCTATGTCTGCTTGCCATCCAGGGTGCACGACAGAGAAAAGGGTAGAGATAGAGTGGGAATAGGCAGTTGGGAAGAGTTGAAGGGGAGGCAGGTTCAGAATTGGAAGGGACCAAACCTAAAATGGGGTGGGTAAATTGGCTAATGACCAGTGGAATCTGGTTAATAATGGCAATAGGAAGTGCTGGGATTGCCATCGCTAAGTGGTGTGACATCACACTTTATGACTGCATTGCTTAGGAATGGAAGTTCCAATCCCAATTGCTATCATATCTCAAGATCTACCTTTAATTTGATTTGAGTAGATCCTAACCCCTGAACCCAAACTAATTCAGCGGTCGTTCTAGTAATTGCCTGCCTGCCTGTTGTTTGAAGATGCCTCCCACAGCTCTGTTGCTGATTTTAGGTTTATTATACGTATTTTAGGTTTATTCTATTTTTATGTACTTTCTCATCCTTGTTATGGCTTATAACATGCAGTGACATAAAGATAGCCAGATCATTGCCAGCAACTCCATGTGCCTTTGCATGTCAAGAAAGACTTAAAGCCAATCTCTTGTTATTTAGGTTAAGTTATTAGCAGTTGTCTTTAAATGCTGTTTTAGTGTTGTTTTCATATTTTCATATATTGTATCAACTAAATATATACTTGGTTTATTAAGACTATTCTTAATAAATAATGCTGTAAATTAGATTTCCCCCCAATACATATTCTGTGCTGTTGATGTACATACTAAACCCTTCAAGCTTTCTCAAATTTATGCTGACTTGCATATAATATGAAGTAACAATTCCTTTTTGATACTGTTAAATTGCATTTTCCCTATTTTCCAAAGTTCATATTTTTATATGGGGTGAGTCTTGGGAGCTGATCGAGGCTCAGTGGTGGGGATGTTCCTCTTCCTTCTTTTTATTATTTTAGCAATAATGGTAATCAGGGTGAGGGAGGCTGTCAGTCAGAGTTAAAACTATGCACAATTAAGGAGTACTTGGTTGCTGAATCTTATTTTTTAATGGCCCCTACTTATATGGTTTAGATTTCAATTCTTGGAATAATACTTCATTATCGAAGTGCAATAATTCACCTTCAAGATGTAGAAGAATTAATTCCTAATACCATGTTTCCCCGAAAATAAGACAGGATCTTATTTTCTTTTGACCCCTGAAATATGGCCGCGAGACACGTGTTCTACCTGGGACTTGTCTCTCCGTCGCGTTCCTCAGCGTTCCTTGGCGAGACACCGGGCAGCCATGCTGAGGGCAGCCCCGACAGATGCAACTCGGCCGGCGCGGACAGGGCCAGTGCTCCCTGCCCGCAGCTGAGCTTGGCCTGGTGGGGGCCGGCCAGGGCCTCCATAGGTGGCGGCAGCAAGGGCAGCAGCAACTCGAGTTCGGGCACAATTGGGGGGTTAGAAGGTGGAGATTGGGCGGGGAGGGCTGCGAGACGAGCATCTTACTCGACTCTGGCAGCTCCGCCGTGTCTCTCTCCTGGCCGGTCTGTGCTGGGAAAATCGAAGGAAAGAAGCTCCGCGTGACTGAGCGTGGGTCATCTCTTCCTCATCCCACCCTCCTTTCAGCTAAAGAAGGGCGGGAAGAGAAGCACCCCTTTAGTCACTGATGGCATGGGGAGATTGGTGGCGGGAAAGCAGGGGAGCCACCATCGCTTAATGTCAGAGGTGTGAAGAAAAACTTCTCGCGAGTGCGAGAAGTTGTTAATTGCTTGCACTCGTGAGAAGTTTTTCTTTTCATTGCAAGGTGTTTCCCTGCACAGACCAGCCGAAATAGAGAAGCGGCGGCGCTGCCAGACTCGAGTAAGATGTTCGGGCACAATTTGGGAGTGGCAGGTGGGGCAAGGGATGGGGCAGGGCGGGCTGCGCATGCGTAAGTAGTTGGGGAAGGAACCTTATTTTGGGGAGGGCTTATTTCAGCGCATGCACTGAAAAGCCTGATTGACCTTATTATGGGGACATGTATTATTTTCGGAGAAACACGGTAACATCACTCATGTCCATAAAGCAGGCTCTGCACCAGTTATCATGAGTTCATTCAACTCTGGAATTCTGTCTATATCTTCAAAGGAGAAGTGGTATTGCATCTCCTGGCACTAATTGCCATTTTGATGAAAGTGTCAGCTCTACAAATGACTCTTTCCTATTGCAAGGATAAGTTTAAATGTACTATCTTTCCAGCCCCCTAGCCCTCGGTCTTCTAGTCCTGTCACTGTAATGTTTTTTGTGGATCTTGGGAGCTAAATTGAAAAAGAAAAAGTTTGGTTGCCAGCCATAAAAAGTCCCCTGCCCGTTTAATATTAAGTGATGATTAAGTGGTTAGTAGCATCCAGAAGCCTATTGAGGTAATATACTTCTGCAGAATATAAAAGCAAGATCCTGAGTGAAAAGTTATATTTTGAGATCCTGACTTAATAAGGAGAAGCCAACGCAAACTCTAGTGGCAGTTCCAAAATAGAGGTCTTTCTCACCAAGGAAAAGTACTTAATTGTTACTTTTTTGAAGGAACTAATAATTGGCATGAAATATATCCATGTTAATTACATTATTAGATAGTAAGCCGGATATCTGGGTACCAGTTTAGTGTTAGTGATTAAGGCATCAGGCTAGAAATCAGAAGACTGTGCATTCTAGTCCTGCCTTAGGCATGAAAGCCAGCTGGGTAATTTTGGGTCAGATACTCTCTCTCAGCCCAATCCAGGGGTGAAATCCTCCCGGTTCGGTCTTACCTGTTGGTCGCCGCACAGCCGAAGAAGCTGGTGGCGTTCGCGGCACGGGGCTTCCCCCGCCCGCCTGGACGCCGGCATTTGCGTTATTTTGCCCTCCGCGCATGCGCAAAGCGTTCTGCTTGCGCAGAGGGCAAAAGAACGCAAATGCCGGCGTCCAGGCGGGGGGGGGGAAGCGGGCGGGGGGAAGCCCCGCACCGTAAACGCCACCAGCTTCTTGGGCTGTGCGGCGACCAACAGGTAAGAGCGAACCGGGAGGATTTCACCCCTGGCCCAATCCACTTCATAGATTTGTTGTGGGAAAAATAGGAGAAGAAATGAGTATGAATATGTTCTCTGCCCTGAGTTATTTATAAAAAAAATAAAGGTGGGATAAAAATCAATCAAATAAACAAACAAACAGACAGACAACAAACAAACAACTTGGGATATAGTATTGCTCAAATGATGTCAAGCTTGGGTCATATCTTAGTGATTTTGCTTAAAACGCACTACATTGAACTCTCAGGAGCTTTCAGTATTTTACAGTTGTTATTCCATATGTTTTTTCCAACTGTAATTGGAAAATGGTCTAATTTGAACCCACTCCTAGACAAGGGAGTAAATGTAACACTCTAAGCTACATTAGATAATGAACTGTCTGCAGCAAGGACATCATTTCTGGGGTCCCCTCACATGGATTACTCTTTTCCAGGATGAAACTCCTACTGACATTGTACAGTATGTGGTATTACACAATCTGTTAAATGTTATGAATATGTTGTTATGCTTGATATTGAGTTTCATAAAAATGGTTGTCAAACATTTTAAAGAGAAAATGATCTGTTTATAACTGGAATATGAAATAATAGTAAAACATGGTTGGACACAATTTACTAATTTGGAGGGGACCACATTGGGAAAGATTCATACAGTATATGTTTGCTGGTGTACTGCATAGAAATTACACACCTTAATCTGCAGAAGAAATGAGCTAGAGCTTTCGACTTTCTGAAGATACAACTTTGATCCTTTGACAAGCACAGATAATAAACTGTTGAAAGGTAGAAAAATAATCTTGGGAATCTTAAGAAACTCATAAATAGCATATAGAGCACTTTTAATTTTATCATATCTGATAACACTTGATCCTCTGTCATTAAAGATTGCATAGAAGATACTATTTCAAGTATATTTGGAGATGAGGATGGAGAAGATGAAGAACTGGCGGCAGCTGCAAATCATCTGAACATGGACTTTTATAATGAACTGCTTGATAAAGACAGATTAAAGGAAAAAGAAATTTCTGTAAGGCCATCTGCTCTGGAATCACTGCTTGGACCTCTTCCTACTGCAGCCAGTCTTGGAATAACAGAATCTATAAAAGAATGTATATTGACTAAAGACCGAGACCATAGTAAGTATAAATTTATTTATAAATTATTCATTTGAATAATCACTGAATTACGATCCTGAAAAAGTTTGTGAACATTAAATGTGGGTTTTTCAGGGCACTAGTGTTCGCATTTTGTAGCATCTAGAAATGTTGCAGTTTTTTTAATTAGTTCCATAGATTTTCTTTTTATTTGACATGTTTTCATTAATTGCTAGTGTTTATTCTTTTCAAAATAGATTTGTTGGCTTACACTGTACATATGTGGTTTTCATATAATGAATAAAATGTGGTTTTCTTCATCCCCTGAAAATGATTAAAACCCTAGTAAGGAAAGAATTAGTTCTAACAGAAGAGAATATAAAGCATGTCACTCAGGATTGAACTGAGGAATTTTTGATGTTCTTTGAGCTTGGTTGTTTGCTTGGAGACTTTTTGTTGCCCAACTAGATAACATCACTGGTGCCTTATACTTCACATTTTCTGGGTTTTACTGTTCCTTCATTATACATGCACTTACAGTCTGAAGACTCATGAATATGTCTGGGATATTTGTAGGTTCTTATATGGCCTTCAGGTTGGTTGGTAGAATATTTAGCATCCGCACTGTGACCCCATCTCTGTGGAACACTCTACCACTGGAGGTGAGACCTGTTCCTACCCTTTTGGCCTTCCTGAAGGCAGGGGTTAAATCCTCCCGGTTTGGCTCGGTTTGGGCGAGTAGGTAGCGGTTGCGGCAGCTGGTTCGGAGAACCGGGATGGCAGCGCGAGGCTCCGCCCACCTGCCCCGACATAATCACTTCCTGGTTTTTTAAAAAACTTTTTAAAGCCTTTTTCCCCTGCCAGTTCCCCTGAAAGAAAGAAAGAAAGAGGGGGGAGGGGGGAAGGGAAGGGAAGGGAAGGGAGAAAGAAAGGGAAAGAAAGAGAGAGGTGTTAGAAGGAAAAAAATCAGGACTCACTTTCCAGCCGGGAGATTGCTTGGCAAAGAAGAAAACCAAATGCTGTCGCTTTAAATCAGGAGTCTCCAAACTTAGCCACATGGCTGGCTGAGGAATTCTGGGAGTTGAAGTCCACAAGTCTTAATGTTGCAAACTTTGGAGACTCCTGCTTTAAATTGAAAAGCCTTCGGAAGCTGCTCGGAAGGAGGTTTTTAATTGCAGAAGCGAAGTGACATTCAGCAGTGGATAAAAGGAAGGATTCTTATATGGTTCTATGTTTTTGAAGTTTTGGGGTTTGTGCAATATGGGCTTTGTGTTTCTAAAAGGATTTGGGTGATTGCCATTGGGTGATTGCCATTTCGTCCTGTGTCAGGTCTTGAGTGTGGGGTTGCTTATTCTGATTCTACTACTGTTTTTGTTAGCTGCCAAACCTTCCATGGGGAAATTTCAAAATATCCCGTCTTGAATGGGTTTTCTAGGGATCTGTTTGCCTGCTTGTGTGAATGGAGCCAAACGTCAGGCTTCCACTTCCTATACGGTCATTATCTCATTATCTATATCGGGCAGGAATGTGGAATGAGGTTCAGGCAGCTTGATTTTTCCTTGTTTTTCTGGGAGCCTTTTATTATGAGTAATATTTTATTTGGGGGGGTTGCGTCCCACAAAAGAAAGAAAGGAAGGAAGGAGGGAGGGAGGGAGGGAGGGAGGGAGGGAGGGAGGGAGGACCACAAACCTGGCTGGCACTAGACACAACTTCAGAGGATGATTTGAAACAGCACAGCAAAGGCTGGAAGGGACCTCAGAGGTCATCTAGTCCAACCCCCCGCTCCCTGGCAAAATGGACTGCTAAATTGGCCACCCACCCAGTCACATGACAACTTGGCCATGCCCACCCAGTCACATGACCACATGGCCATGGCCACCTGAAGCCATGCCCACCTGACCTCCAAGCCGCGCCCACAAAATAAACCATACCCACAGAACCGGTAGGGAAAATTTTCACATTTCACCCCTGCCTGAAGGGTATTAAAACTTGGTTTGGCCAGTTGGCTTGGGGCCACAAGGGAGGTGCTCACCACTTGTTGATGGGGTTAGAAGATCTCATCCCTATGCTGTACGTCTCTTGGTCCTGGTTTTATGTATAGTTTTAAAATTTTAACTTGCATAGTTATAATATTTTAATTGCTTTTCCATTTATCTTTTTATGTTAGCTGCCCAGAATTGCCCAGTAGGGGAGATGGGTGGCATAAACGTGTAATAAATAAAAATAATAGTAATTTTATTGTCTGGTACTTTTATCATGACCTACTAGGGATTGTCTATAATTCATTATAGCTTTCCAGTCATTATAGAAATCTAATTTGGGCCTTATTAAAGTAGTGGGTTGTCCAGGGACCAAAACAGGAGGCTGGAGTATATAGATTTGTATGCTGAGCCAAAAAGATGTCCCAATATTTTTGGAATCAGAGTCATCGAAACATAATATTTCTGGAGAATAAAGGGAAGCAGCAGACAAGCCAATGGTGTAAAGTAAATAAACCTGAGTCATACACAGGAGAGGGAAATTATTTTCAGAGTATGTTATGCCTCTTATAGAGTTTACACTCAGTTTTTATGTGTTTCCTCCTCTCAGAATTGTGAGAAATTATATTTACAATTTTAGCAAGAGTTGTCAGGTTTCCTGCACATGCACACACAAATAGGGCTGAGGACTATATTGCTCACTTCTTTTTTATATATCTAATTTGGACCAGACATACTGACAGATTAGCTGACTGCAGATGCAGAAATTCTATCTTATTTAATCAAGTGTGCAGTGTAATAGCTGTGCTTGTTTCTTAATTCCACTTTCAGAATCAGTATATGATACCTGTTGTTTTCTGCAGTCATTGATTCCCTTCTCATTTTTGTGGACTTTCCATGACAGTGTTGTGTCCTTTTATGATCATCACTTTTTATACTCTTGTCCCTGCTCCACATCCTCATCCTTATTAAAGGTGCCTTTTGATCTTCAAAAGCTCCAGATCTGAGGCTCAGGTAGGCTGCATACCATCCATTATAAATGTTTAAGAGTAGTAAAATCTATAGAGCAGCTTTCTTCATCTGGTGGCCTTTGGGTATGGTGGATAATTCTCAAAGTCATACTAGCTGAAAATTCTGGAGGCAGTGGTTCAATACACATGGAGTGTACCATAACAGGCTAAAACAAGAGAACTTCCCCAATTCCTTCCAGAAGTTTCAACTACAGCTTCTATTAATTTTAGCCTCATAGCCAGTAATAAAGAATGATGGGGGTTGTTAATTCCAAGTACCTAGTTCCTAATTTTCCTATTCTCATTCTAAGGAACTTGGTAAGAAAAGTTAGTTCATTGTGTACTTCAGGTTGTCCTTTTATTTAAACATGTTCAGATCTGGCTTTATTTTTCATATTTTTTCCTAACAGTACCCATAATCACATCGCATCTTTCTTTACACTTACTGAAGCGTGCATTATTTTTGTGTTCCTCATTGCCACTTGTCAAAATCCTTTAGTATGTGCAGATTACTTTCAGCTTGCTGTAAATGTGTATTCCGTGTTCATACCATGCGAAAAGGTTTCCCTAACTGGGTGATGATAAATCTTGATAGGAGCAAAACCTTTTGAATCAAACCTTGTATTTACAGCTCATAAATTTGAGTGTCTTTATAGACGATTGTATCTTTGATTGAGCCTTTATTATGCTGTTAATGAGATGTGAATTTTTGCAACCGGCATAATAATGCAGGAACCTCCTTTCATCTATCCCCTGCCTGCAGTTTATCCACAGTTTAGTTGGTATAAAGTGCAGTTGGTATAATTTTATTGTTTAATAAATGTGTGGATTGTGCAATGACAATGCATGTTCCTTTTCTACCTAGACTTTGAATAGTATAAAGTTCAGGTTGCAGTCCCAAAGGTGCTTTTTCCAAAAGGCAATTGGACTTTCTTGGTGTTTTTTTTTCCCTTTGAGTGTGTTTCACTTCTCATCGAAGAAGCTTCTTCAGCAGACAGAGGTGTCATCATTAATGTCACCCTACTTCAGCGCAAGCATCACCACTGCCACCAAGGAATACCACATCAAGCCTTGCAGCACAGCCAGCCAGTCTGTATTCCACTGACATTTGCTATCCTCTTCCTCCCGCTTGTGACAAGGCATGCCCAGCTTGGCCCTAAGCAAGGCAGTTCTGATTGCCTTCTTCCTGAGACTCTGCATGCTGTTCTCCAATTGCCATACACCATTCTTCAGATCCTTAGGAAGACTTTAAGGCCTTCCAAAGCTTTGCAAGAAGGCTGCACTCTAAATTGGGAGAAAGATGCAAAAAGGGTACACACGATTTGGAGAACAGTGTGTGTGATTTTGGAGAAAGGCAGGAGGTTTCAGAAAGTCTTGGCCTTTGAAGGGTTACGAGTACAGTACACAATGATTTGGAGAAAGGCATGCATGGTCTTGGGAAGAAGGTGCCTCTCAAAGGGCCAAGCTAGACATATCTGATCAACAGTGGGAGGAAGAAGACGGTGAAGGTCAGGTGGGTGTGGCTGAAATAAAGGAGTGTTGCTTTGCAGAGGAGTCCAGCTCTACAGAGTGATCAAAAGGGCAGAAATAGCAATAGCACTTAGACTTATATACCGCTTCATAGTGCTTTACAGCCCTCTCTAAGCGGTTTACAGAGTTCAGCATATTGCACCCAACAATCTGGGTCCTCATTTTACCGACCTCAGAAGGATGGAAGGCTGAGTCAACCTTGAGCCTGGTGAGATTTGAACAGCTGAACTGCTGAACCAGCAGTCAGCTGGAGTAGCCTGCAGTAGCTGCATTTAACCACTGCGCCACCTCGGCTCTATGGGGGAGTCCTTCACCTAACTGAGGCTCAGAGCTATGAGAGATCAACCTGGGAATGGCTTGGATCGGGGTGGATTCTCACCTAATGACTGCTAGAATTTAATTAATGAGACTCCTCCCAAAGGTGAAGATAGGCACAGGCTGTTGGAGATGAGTCTGTGTTGTCTCTCTTCAACAGTGAAGGGACACAGGGCAGAAAACATCCTGCATCCAAGAAGGCGCTACACCCATTTGCACCCTGAGGACACAGATAAACCTCCAAGTGGCCTCAACGACTCACTAAAAGAATTCAAATGACCAGCTGTCTTAAAGGAGCATAAATCCTTCCATTCCCCACCATCCAGGCAGAGCTGAAGAAACTTCTTGGATGAGAAGTGAAACGTGTTCTGGTCCTGCACGGATTAATGGCTTCGATGGGCCGCCTGCGGCCCACGGGCCGTAGTTTGAGGACCCATGATCTAGGCTATGGTAAGTATTCTCCTTTAAGAAATGGCCCTTTTAGAAGAATTTTCTCCTTCATGGAAAAACATTTGACATAGGAAATTGAATTTGCTTTTATGGCTTTTGATGGTATTTGACTTTTGCTATATAGGTTGATCATGTTTTATTATGCATTGTATCTTACATTTTAAAGCGCTATGAAAGAATAGCTGGGAAATGAAGTAGAAATGTGAGTTAATGATTATAAAAATAAGTGGCAGAGTTTTGTACTATCCACGCTGAAAAAGCTGAATTTAGTAGTTTTACACATGGCAACATCGGCAGCATGCCACCTTAAGGACACAGCTGTGTGTTTCTACTCCTTTTGCCAAAACTCTTTAATGTAGCATCATGATTGATGATGTCAGTCATCAGTTTGGCAGAATTCTATCTAATTTGATCAAACTTGGGGATGTTGGAACATAATGGTGCTATATTGACAACCATAGTTTTTTTTTAACCAAGTGTTTTTTCTTTATAGGCTTGTTTGTGGAACAGGTTCACATATTGGCTAACATAAAATACAATAGCTTTTTTTCTGGATTGCTTTTTTCCTTTTTTGGCATCTTTTGGGATTCAGAGGTTTCGGGGCCTTGCTACCATCTAATGTACAAAATCACAGTCTCCTGTTGTCTGTTCACTTTTTGTTGGAAGTTGAAATGTGTGTACGTAGAATTGGCTTATCCTTTTCCCCTTAAGTATGCAACAACCCCTGAAATTCATCTGTCTTCTTGATCGGCTACTTTATCATTGTATACAAAAGGTGTATAATCAAGGAGATGGAGATTGGAAGAACTTGACCTGTAAGTGATCAGGGGGCAAGGGGAAAGAGCTCTGGTTCAGAGGATGGATTGCTTCCTTTGTTCATAGCTTTGAAGCTTATAACAGTCAATTATTTGGATGAGCAGCCATCAGGAACAAGCAAAAGGAATTACTCCTTTGCCCATTTCTTCCTGTTTCCTTTACCTAGAAGCCCCTTATTACAATAACCATAAAAGGCAATCGTATTGCTTTTGATTATTACAGAAGCATTATAGAAAATGAAACCTTGGCAATCTAATGGAATTTCCAATGAATTCAAGCGAAAACAAAACCCATTGTAGTTATGTTACTTAAGTGATTATTGTTGTTTGAATGAAATATCGGGCTAACAGCCTTTCTAGACTACATCCGGCACAGAGAGGACTCATCATCACACTTTCTGTTGTAGATGAAGATTTATTAAGCCCTTTTCAGAAGCTGCGATCCTTGCCCTTGGCAAAGATGATATGAGGGAACATAGACAGAATTTTACTGGAGTTAACTGCTTTGAAGTCAGCATAACAAATGATAGACCAATATCCAGAGCTACGAGGAGCCCTGAGCATGTCTTTGCTCAATTTACATTTTGCCCTAGATGACCCTTTTTATGACTTTGACTTCTTTAGGACTACTGGGTACATGATGCTAAGCCTTGCTAATGATATTTCTATATTATTTTAGTTATATTTGCAACTCAATTCATTTAGATCCTTAATTTTCTAATGTTTTGATTAGAAAGTAAAATATAATAGGATAAGACAAGGTTATGAGGCATAGATTTGGAACACTGACATTTTTATCAATTAAATAAACGTTTTGAGGTTTTTAATTATGTATTGCTGCTGTGCCAGCATGGATATATTTCTTTGCTGATATTGTGAAAGTGTGATAGGTTTCTGATTTGAGTTTTTTTAAAGCCACATTCTCTCTATTCAGAGATCTTTCTAGCCAACTGAGAAATTAATGTAAATTGCTAGCAAATTCTGAGATATCTATTTATCAATACTGGTAAAGAATGAGATACTTAGAGATTGGATATTTTCTGGAGTAACGTATCAATCATAGAGTTTTTAGATGTGCCTTAAAGTGTATTCACTTTAATTTAATTGGACATATAATTGTTTTACAGGCTTGATTTTTGTTTTATATAATGTAATTGAGAGGTGTTTAATTCATACTTTTTTGGACCGTGTTCTTGTCTCAAATAACTCCTCCATCTTTTTTTCCTGCTGATTCTGTTTCTTTTTTCAAGAATTAAAATAATTTAGAAGAAAATATGGTAAGAAAAGTTAGGAAAAGCTTAGTCCCCTCTCCTGCAGTTGCTTGCCTCTTCATACTGAACTCCCAGTGACTACCAACTTACAGATAATGTCCTTTTTTTACCTTTTGACCATTTTAATAATTCAGTTGGTCTGTCAAGTTTTGATGGAATTAAGATAAATGCAAATTAATTTAAAACTCCATATAGATGCAAGAGAGAGCATGTTGAATATTTCCGAGTGTTACAGATAACAGTTTAGGTAATATTCACAAGAAAAATCACCAAATATACATTTTATTGACAGTAATAATAGCAATAGCACTTAGACTTATATACTGCTTCATAGTGATTTACAGCCCTCTCTAAGCTAAGGTGACCAGACGTCCCGCTTTTGGCGGGACAGTCCCGATTTTTAACAATTTGTCCCGTGTCCTGCGTCGTTTTTAAAAAGTCCCGATATTTGGAAAGAATGCAATTCCCAGAAGAGTTAGCCGCAAACCGAAATTGCTGATTCAGAGGGAGCAGAGGACACTACAGCTGATTTTAAAGGAATCAAAACAGCAGCTTAAAGAAAAAGCATTTAAGAGTCCCGTGCAGCTCTCCTTTAAAGCCGATTCACTTGCCTGCCTGATTTTAAATACCGCGCTGCAGAAGGGGCTTGAAATTGCTGTGCAACCTTTTTTTCCCCTTTCCTTTCTGTAACACGAGGTCAGGTCGGAGAGCAAGCAAGGCTCATTTGCATAGACACGCCTCTGACAGACTCTGAACTAAAAGTTACTTTTTTAATGACAGAAAAGAGACAGAAAGAGCAAAAGTGAAAATATGTCTAAGATATCATGCCCTGAAGTGAATAGAGGAAACTCTAGACCACCTCACCATGACAAAGAAGGAACTCAAAAAAGAGGTCAAACCTTCAATTCTGATGGCAATGCTAATAACCTCCAGACCAAATTTTTAATCAAGAAACCCTCCCCCCCCCATCAATGGTGTCCCGCTTTACCAATGTTAAAATCTGGCCACCTTACTCTAAGCATCAGCATATTGCCCCCAACAATCTGGGTGTCAATCCTGAAGCTGACTTGACCTGTCCTTATTTTACCAACCTCAGAAGGATGGAAGGCTGAGTCAACCTTTAGTCTGTGAGAATTGAACTGCTGGCAGTCAGCAGAATTAGTCTGCAATGCTGCATTCTAACCACTAACCACCACCATGGCTCAAAAACGGTAAAGCATCTTTTGAAACCAAGTAACTGTACTATCATTTATGATCTTCTAAAATTATTATGTCTTCCCTCCTATCCTAGGCAATTATGGTGATTAACTAAAGTTTGGCATAAAGAGATACAGGGATAATTAAGGAAAATAAATGCACAGAGCCTGGGGGCTACCAAATCTAGATACTTGGGTTGCTTTTCCAAACACCCTTTTCTTTTAGAATGGAATAGAATAACAGAGTTGGAAGGGACCTTGGAGGTCTTTTAGATATTTAAGACTGCAGAAATAGTAATGTAGCTTACTGAAACCCCCAAGAGTTCAGTATGGGAAAAGTAGGAAATTAGGGAAATGTGCCAGAGATGAGAAGAAGAGATAAAGTTTCTTCTAATATAAGGTAATTTCCAGAAAGTGATTCGTGCTGCCGCTTATATAGAGAAATTCTAATTCTAATTTCTGACATTAGTCAAAGATCACTTGACCCATTTGACCAGTTTATATTTATTGTATGTCTTCCTTTTTCTATGCGAGTTCAGAGCACCTTAGCTGGGGTGTCTCTCCCCTTATAGTATCTCTATACCAATACAGGTAGTCCTTGATTTACAACCATCACCTGACCATAGGGATGCTCAACGGCTGCAACTATGAGGACGGGTCATAGGTTTCCTCGTTCAGTGTCACCGTAATTTTGAATGGTTGCTCAACAAGTGATCATTAAATAAGGACTGCCTGTACTTGTGTTTTGGAGTACAGTTCCTGACGGAGTATAGTTCCTGACATTCAAAGTGGCCCATGGTTTCAAAAACACCATGCCCTTGAGCTTTATATAAAAGTAATTGTATTGACATGTTGAAGGAATAGACTACAATCTGTCCAATGCGGGTTGGCAGATGATAAAAAGCGTCCACAAAAGAGACCCAAAACAAGATGGAGCAATGGCATCAGCAAGTATTGCGGGCCCAACTGGCAAAGGAAAGCTCAAAACCATATTGGCTGGAAACATGCAGAAGAGGTAACAGTAACAGAGTTGGAAGGGACCTTGGAGGTCATCTAGTCCAACCCCCTGCTCATGCAGGAGACCTGTACTAGGGATTCGAACCGCCGAACTGCCAACCTTTCTGATCGACTAGCTCAGTGTCTTAGCCACTGAGCCACTCCTGCAGTGGATACACAATGGATAAAATGATGATGAAGTTTTATATCTATATAATATATAGATATATATACACACATACACATTAGGATTATTCAAGTTATATAACCAATTCCTTGGGTAAAGCAAGCAAAGACTGTAAATTCATTATATCATTTCCATTATAGTCTTTGTAGTTCAGCCTAAACTGTAATTTAAATGTGGAGAGCTAGCATATTCCTGGCACATAATTGCTAATTTCTCATTCTTAGTTTGTTCTTTCTGCAGCTGTCTTCAGCTCCCCCTTTCTTTTTACAGTGTTAACAGTTGCTTGTCTGATTCAATCTCATGCTCTCTTAATGCAGTAGAATGTACTCTTGAAATGACTTCACTTAAATGAATAGTCTCAATTAGCTGGAATCTACCTATTTTGGCATTTTAAAATGTGACTTTTTTACAGCTAGTATTTCAAGCATTCCCTTTTCTAAGAAGGCATTTAAGTTGTCAATTAACTTAAGATATTAAAGGAGAAATTCCGCATTGAAATGCAGATGTGCTGTGGACTCCGCCAGCCAACAGATTTTGAATATCGTCTGGCTGCGTCCAGAAAAAGAGCCTTTTCTACTTTGGTCCCTGACCTCTGGAACATCAGGCTCCTCCGCTCACCCACTCTTTTGGCCTTTTGAAAGGACTTGAAGACATTGCTCTGCCAATTGTCCCTGTGCACCAATGGAGGTGTAGCATTTTGGAGGTGGCTAATGGAGTAGATACCCCACTGCTTCACAGTCCACACTTTGCTGCCTCTTTTTGCATCTGGGTCAGTTTTATTTTAACCGACTTTTGAATTTAAGATCCTTATTTATTGTTTTAATGTTTTACAATGTATTTTAATCATATGTCTGTAAGCTTCCTAGAATCGCCTCCAGTGAAATGGGTAGGCAGGCAGGCAGGCAGACAGACAGACGTGGAAAAATGTATATTATGTATGCAGTTATATGTCATGCCTTCCAGGATACACCTAACTCTCTTACTTTCACTTAAGCAAAATAACAATGGTAACACTAAGCAAGTATAGGGATTCTCAGATATTAAAACACATTTAATTTTCTAACATCAGAACAACTACCGTGTTTCCCCGAAAATAAGACCCTGTCTTATATTTTTTTGAACCCTAAAATAAGCGCTTGGCCTTATTGCCATGCACTCAAAAGCCCGATTGGGCTTATTATCAGGGGATGTCTTATTTTGGGGGAAACGGTATCTGTTAGTTATCCCAGTAAAATTACAAAGGAACAAAAATCTGCCCAAACAGAAAATAGAAACCTGTTCATTCAATTAAAAATATATGGGGCAAGTGAATGAATTTATAGTCATGATGCCCATATGGTCAGTTATTTTTCACTGCTGGTAATTTTGAGCGAAGTTGAAGCTAGGAAAAGATGTAGGTTCTGTAGCTGAAGCCAAGGGTCTGTTGTAAGTTAAGAAGAGTGTGATTTTAAAATTGCAATTGTACTGATAATGAGGTCTCCACAGAATTATTAAGAAGGAAATGAGTTGATCAGAAAAAGATTATTTACCACTGAGTTTAGCATTGTCTATATAATAGCTATGGTGAAAGCTTTGCTGTTGAATAGCAGTAATGAAAATAACAGTATTCCTGCATGGGTTTTACATGGAATTCTCACAATAATATTTAATACTTTTTAAAATTTAATATATGCACACCAGAACAACTAGACACAAGGACAGTATTTCCCCACATGCCATCACTCTGCTAAAGAACTAATTCCCATAACACTGTCAAATTAAGATTGTATTACTATTCTTCTTCTCATCCTTCCTATTACCTATCTCCTCCTACTTATGACTATAACCTTGTTGCTTATATCTTTATGATTTATATTGCTTTATTTAGTTTCCTAGTATGCTTTGATTGCTTATTTAGTATCCTATGACTATCACTAAGTGTTGTATCTTATAATTCTTGATGAATGTATTTTTATGTACACTGAGAGCTTATGCACCGATGACAAATTCCTTGTGTTGTCCAATCACACTTGGCCAATAAAGAATTGAATTCTGTTCTGTTCTGCTCTGCTCTGCTCTGTTCTGCTCTGCTCTGCTCTGCTCTGCTCTACTCTTTCCTTATAATTAATACAGCATGAAATGCAACTGTTTTGGGGCATCACCTCTTACAGAAGTGATAGTGATAGTCTTACATTCAACCCATAGAAAATTAACAACTAAGATGACCAAAAGGGAAATAAATGGGTGAGCGGGAGATACTGTAAAACTTCTTAAAACATTGAAATAAATTGGTAGTAGATTCCGAGTCAGTGGAAGAAAACATTTTAATTAAATCTAAAGGATTTTGCTGGAACTCATTTATATATAAACATGAATAGGGTTACATTATCAAGGGATTTTTTGTCAGAAAATTGAATTATATTAACTTGCTCTTATACAAATATATCTTAAATTAAGGGAAATAACAGTGGCTGTTAGTGTTGATAGCTACCAAACATCTAAAATTTGTATTTTTAATAATAATGTGCTGGAGCAGAAACTGAACTGTGGCAATTATTACTTATATCTATTTTGATGAGGATGAGGATGAGGATGAGGATGATGAGGATGATGCAAATATGAGGGGGATGGCATTTTCAGAAAGGGGAAAAGTGGCAATTGGGAGGGAGGAGCTCTCAGAAAAATGTCATGTTGGAGCATTTGGGGGCTGGGAGGGAGAAAATGGTGCTCACTAAGGTCATTCCTGCAGCTGCTACAGTGACTGTAAGTTGGAAAAGAGACTGAAGAAAAGGCATCTAAAATCATATGCAAGCAGTGCAATGAAATAAATATAAATATAAATAAAACATGAACTAAATCACAAATGCTATCCTCTTAAGGTGGATAAATATTTTAAAACCCCACTTCCTATTCAGTGGACATATGATTCCACTCAAAAAGAGAGGGAGAATTAACTGTTTTGGGAGCAACAGGGCAAACAGCCTGGAGGCAGAAGTAGGAGACAATGGGGGGGGGGGTTGCCAGTTCTATAAAAGGCCACCATCAAAGTTCCAGCTGGTTATGACTTTACTGTGCAGGATGAAGGGATAGAAAGAAGGAACACTTCCAGTTGCATT